>CM055116.1:957098197-957698197 GCA_029206835.1 Rana muscosa | reverse complement strand
CAGTGCTTTTCTGTGTCATATGCACTCTGCAGTGTTATCTAAAACGGTGTCATAAAGAAGTGCGTTAGGACTACAGAGCAACTTCCCTTTTTTATGGAGAAGAGGAAAGGAAGAGGTGTCCGCAGTAGAAACTCAATTCCTGTCCAACAGTGACAATGCTGCACTTCAATGAATACAGTACAACAAGTTAGCGTGGTCATCCTAGGGCATATGTCTTAGAGCTGCTTCACACTGGTATGGTCCCGCTGCACTGTAGGTAAAGAGCAGTTAACACGTGGGTTTTTCGTTTTGGGTCAGCAGCGCTTTCCCATAGACTTCTATGATATCCCGTGGCTTTCTTTTCAATAATTTTTAATTAAAGTTATCAAAAAGAACATGAAAGTACAAAACAGTACAACAACCTTTCTTTGGTCCTTCTCAGCATACTTCCCAGCATACTGGTTACAAATTGTGTAACCTATTATGTGGTCAGGTAACTGAGCTGTAAGTTACATGAGTCCTAAACAGGGTATGAATATCTAGAACACAATCACCAAAGAAAATAAAAAACTTGAAGGAAAAAAATCAAATATGGACAAAACCATGTCCATGTAAGTATTATCAGGTAATTAACATGTCCCGCAGTTTTGGTGCTGTTTCAGAAGGCGCACAAAACATGCAGCGTGCAGGAGTTGAGGTGCACTTTCTGAAAATGCACCAAAACCGCAGGACCTCATAGAAGTCTATGGAAAAGCGCAGTTAACCCACACAACGAATGCAGTTACCAAATCTAAGGGACTGGTAAGTTTCAATATATTCAATATATTAAAATTTTGTTCTTGGATTTGTTTTAGTATACACTCTGGGAAAAAACATTCATAGTAAAAAGAGTTTTAATTTCTCTAAGAAAGAGAAATTATATTATAGTATTATAGTAACAAAGTGGCAAAAAAATAATAATCTTACAGTACTCAATTCCTCTAATCAGATCCTGGAAGTAAAACCTTGCCTGGTCTTCTGTTAGTGGTTTTGTACTTGGTATTTCCATCACTGCCCTAGAACAAAAACACAATCATCATAGGGTATATAATACACAAAAAAAATGAACACACAATATGGCAAATCTGAAACTTGGCTGAATTTTTCCTTTTTTTGTGCAAACGACATACTTAGGAAGCAGCAAAGACCAAAGTTTGACAAATTTCAGCCACAAGACAGGCAATGCACCTACTTTTTTCAATGGTTTTCTGCTGTTGTTATTAAAGCTGAACATACAGGGTGTATAGAAAAGATTCAGCCCCCTTTAAAATAATCACATTTTGTTGTTTTGTAGCCTGAAATGACAGACACAGTTTTTGTTTTATCCAGCTGTATTTAATCCCACCTGTACGGACCTACAGCACTGCTTCCAGCTTGCCCGGTCTCTACGCCGTACAGACCTAATTTTTCCTTCTGCTATAAGCTCATGGTCATTAATCCCCCCCCCCCCCCCACAGCACAGATTGCCAGCTTTCCTCTGTGCCCTCCCACCGGCTTTAGGTGCTGCAGGGAAGCCACAGCAATATAAAAACAAGTAAATCCAGCACTAGGGGGGCTGTTCTGACCCCCCCCCCGCTCCAGTTGCCACCGTGCTATTCCGATCCTGGGAGCCCCCTCTGGGCTGTGCTGCTGGGGGGGGGGGTGGGGGGTGGTAAAAATGTGTTTACCACCCCTCTTCTTTTCTTTGGATGGACATAGTGAGTGATCAGTACTGATCGCTCCTATGTCAATTGAACAGTGTTTACTATACTCCGGTTTTGTGAATGAATAGGAATCTCTCTATTCATTCAAGTACAATGCAGTTCTCAGGTTGCAGAGAAAGGGACTGTCCTCAAAAAAAGAGACATCTTTTTAGACCCCCCCCCCCCCCCCCGTTAAAAGAGCACAAAATATTGAATTTTTTTTATTGTAAAACGAAAAAAACAAACAAAAATAAAAACACCATAGTAAGGCCTTATTCACACAGGGCATACTACGCCCCTGCAAGGCCGTGTTTACCTGCTCAGCGATTGCACAAGTGTTCCGTGCATCCCTGTTCAGGCCATTCCATTAATGTCATTTGGGATGTAGTTTCTGCACCAACCAAGCCATTGCTTCCAAATTGACATCCACGTGGGTCTGGGTGCATGTCCTCATGCATGAGCTCATACTGTCTGCTTTCGGGATCGTGCACTCACACGGATCTCAGATTGGGAGCAGCGGCTTTGCCCATGCAGCCACTGCATCTCGATTAACATGAATGGGACTGCCTGCATGGGGATGCATGGAACACCTGGGCATCCCCATGTGGGTAAACAAAGCCCTCCATGGGCATACACTTTAGTACCCCCTATATGAACGAGTCCTAGGAATTTAGCAGGAATTTTGTAAGTTATGTTGTGTTTGTGTGCATCAATAATGATTTAGTGTCTTTTTTATTAATATATGAACTTTCATCGTTTATATATTGTTTGATGGACATTTTATACACTATGTATGGGATTTAATTATTACACGTGGCATAGTAATTTTTAAGCGCTGCATTTTTCTTTACAAGGACAAACAGAGAGGATGAATCTCCCTAATGAGAAAGACAGCAATAAATAAACAGCTAAAAAGTGTTCTAATCCCTCTTCACTCTATCCAAAACTAAAAATGCTAAAAAAAAACAAGTCAATCTAAATCTGCTATTGCATCGAACACTTTCCTCTCTACAGTTTGACAATGCTGCTGTCCAAAAGGTAGCACCTCCAGTGGAGTAAAGTCACTCTACGACAGGAAGTGTGTTACTGTCTGGATCACCAGGTGAAAGTCAGGGAAAGAAAAGCCTAAAAAATAAAACTAAAGCAGCCACCACATTAAAGCTGGGTTTACACTAGCTGCTGCCGCAGCTCGCAGCAGGGTGTCCCGATGTGTCCCTATTCTCTGTATAAGGGGGCAAATCAGGTCCGAATTTTTGTCTAAATTCGGACCTGAAACTGAACCAAAGACGAACAGGACCCTTTTCCGGTGCGGACTGCGGACTTTTTCGCATCCAATTCACATAAGTGTGAACCCAGCCTAAAGGATTGGCATACTGCAATATAATAAATGTGCTTTCAGGATCAGGTTAAAGTAATGCCGCACTCTGCCAAGCAAAATTAGAAAACAAAAAGAACCCAAATGCATACGGGAACCCATTCCATACAAAAAAATACATAAACCTATTTTATCAATTCTGATCTATTTCAAATAAAACATAAAAAAAAAAAGCGCTAATCTGAACTGATCGAATGTTTTTTTTTGTTTTTTTTTTTTACTATAATTTTTTTTTTTTAAGAAATGTTCCTTTTATAGAAGCTTATTCAACAGAGTGTCCATACATGTCATACTCTATTTTAGGTTTCTTGAAAACAATTCCATCGCCACTGTTCTTAGAATAATATATTATACACAAACACCATTAGAACATAACCTGGCACTGCAGAGGTTAAAGGAAGTTTTTCTATGCCTGCTATCTGTGCTGCTGTCATGGTAACAGTCACCACTAACTAAACAGACAGATCTGGTGACAGCTGTAATGTGTGGAAGTGAAATCTGCAGTGCATTCACTACATAACTCACAACACTTAAAGGGGTTGTAAAGGTTCATGTTTTTTCACCTTAATGCATCCTATGCATTAAGGTGCAAAAACATCTGACACTTACAGCCCCCCCCCCCCCGATTTACTTACCTGAGCCCGTTCACCTGCTGCCCCTGCCCCCGACGTCCTCTCCTCCGCTCAGTCTGGCTGTTGATTGGCTAGACTGGATGGATCGATAGCAGCGCAGCCATTGGCTCGCGCTGCTGTCAATCACATCCAATGACGCAGCGCACCGGGGGGAGGGGCCAAGTGATACAGTCTGCGGCTAGGGCAGCCAGTGTCTTGCCAAAAAAGTTGCCCCGGCGGATAAGGATCCCCCCTGTACTGCGCAGGCGTGAACTGAGCCTCAGAAAATAGCTGAAAATGTAGAGCTGAGAGTCAGCTCTAGACGGCGCCTGCGCACACCAAATTGCTACACTTCTGACATCCAGGCTCTTTCCTTACCATCCCCACGGACATTAAGATGATAAAAAAAGAGCCAGGAGGCCGAGCGAGCAAAGCGAGGACGTGAGGCCGACTGGCCACTTACAGCGAGGTCCACGTCGCCCTGGACCTGCTGTTATAACTATTTCATTGCGCAGGCGCCATCTAGAGCTGACTCTCAGCTCTACATGTTCGCCTATTTTCGGAGCCCGCGCAGTACAGGGAGGAACTTATCCGCCGGGGGGGAACTTATTCTGCAGAACACCGGCTGTATCACGGGAGCTCGCCCGCAAGAACTAACCCCCATGAGAGAGAGCTCGCATGAAGGGGGTTCGTTCTTGCGAGGAGGAGCCGAGACAGCTGCCGAGGGACCCCAGAAGACCAGGTTCGGGGCCACTCTGTGCAAAACAAGCTGCACAGTGGAGGCAAGTATAACATGTTTGTTATATTTAAAACATAAATAAATAACCTCTACAACCCCTTTAATGCACCTCTTCTGTTTTATGGATAGAAACCACATAATAGTTTTATAAGTGGAAAATCTCTGGTGATCTGCGCATATCCATATCTTCCTATTCTGCTTGAAATGCTTGAAATGACATGTGAAAAGTAGAATTACTAAAGTTTATAAATCCCCAATTTCCTATTCCTGACCGCCCCCAAACAGGAGTTCTGAGTGAGGCTATCTGGGCCCAGAGTGGCAATCTGGCAATTCTGGTATTAGCCTGAAGAGCTACAATGGCCGAGAGAGTAATTGAGCAGGTAAATGCCTCTCTGGACTCCTCACTGTGAATCAGGACCATTTTAACATTTGGGGAACTGGGGGAAATTCAATAAAGCAATTGTTCTACTTCTCTGGTGGTACAGCCCATTAAAAAGACCTGCGCCAGACTCAACAAAGCCCTGCCGCCAGTTTTGGCAGCTTTCCTGAAATATGCTACAGATTCAGGTAGTTCTTAATAACACCACTTTTATAATATGCACCAAATTCAAAAATAATTAAATCCAGTTTATAGACACACTGGAAATAATGAAGACCAACTCGACATTGGTGTACAGAGACAGACAGAGTGCATTGGGGTGGAATGTTTGCCACCACTACGCCCTTCTCTTCACACCTGTCACTGGTTGTTAAAGATGCGGTCAGCTTCACAGTCAACAGGCTGCTCACAACAAATGATGTCAACAGTGGGCAGAGCCTTATGGGGAAGCTAAGGGACTAGTTTCCAAATCTGTCCGCTCTCTCTCCTTGTGATTGACAGCAGGCAGTGAATGGATTCCTTAGCCAATAGCAGGCTGCCTAATGACCATGGATCCCCCTACTTGCCTGCTGTCAATCAAAAGGGAAGTGGGCCTGATGGGGAACCAGTGTCTGTGAATCTTCATCTGTTCACACCACTACAATAATCCACAGCTGTTGCATTGTGTGACAGCTGCAGTGGCAGGAAGGGACCTCAGCAGTGGCGGCTGGTGCTCACTATTTGGGGGGGGGGTGGTGGGGCATCATAAACTAACACCAACACCCCCCCCCCTGTGCGCGGGAGACATGGACGGCAGCAATCAAACCCCCCCCCGCACGGGAGACGGGTGGCAGCGATCACCCCTCCCCCCAAAGGAGACATGGACGGCGGTGATCAACCCCCCCGCGGGAGACATTCTCCTGCAGGCGAACAGAAACAGGAAGTGTGCCCCAAGACACGATTGGCCAGGGAGTCCTAAGACTCCCTGGGCAATAGAAGCTTCATTCGTTATTGTCACACAAGTGGATGGGCTTGGGGCGCAAGGCTCTGCGCCCCGAGCCCACCCTTTTTTTGAAGCCCATTAGAGCCTCAGGCTCTAATCACGTGCTTAAAAAAATCCCATTGGTATCCAACGGTCTGGCGCCCCACATGTAAATTAAGGGCCCAGACGTATGGATGGGGGGGCGGCGCCCCTGCGCCCCTTATGGGGCAGCCGTGACTCGACCTCAGCTGCACTGAAGGCAGAGTATCTGTATGAACACTCCCACCTTAGTGTGCCTCTGCATGACAATGACAAATTCAATTTGGGGCAAGCACCAACATTTGCTGGAATCTACAGAGCATGGCTTAGCAAAGTTTGCTTAAAAGTCAAGGCTGGTTCATTTTTTTATGCCAGGAATGCCAAGAAATCTTCTATTAGGCCTGATTGGTATTTTCTGGATGAAAACATTTTATCAAAATCATCTGTTCAGTAGAACCCAGTTCTCAAAGATACAACCAACTGTTCCGTCAAAACTAAAAGGGATAAAACAAGGCACCAGGTCAGTGTGAATAAAAACAACAACACTTTATTCCAATATCCACTTACATCTAAAAAACTTGCAGACTGTATGTAGAGGTGCTGTGATATCATGCTTGGTAATCCAAGATGGTAGACAGGATAGACTGGAGGGCTGCTGGGGATGTCCCGACCCACTGGAGATGACAACTGGGGCTAACGGCATAAGCAAACTCCAAGACTCCCACCGTCGAGTGACCGGAGGGGAACTGCCAGATGGAAAGACAGATGCTCGCACAAGCCCAGACCCACTGCACAAGAGTGCAGGAGATCGGCGGTATCACAGGCTCTCACGCACCACTACGAGCTGCAAAAAGACAGGACACACAAGCTGGGGAATGGGCGGGCCGCAATGGGTTTCCGAGGCCCCGCCTTTCTTCAGGCTGACCCGCCCCTCCTGGAGGGGGAAAATATGTACTATCTCTCAGACAGCGATAGAGCTAATCAGGGAGGGGATGTCCTACTCCACGCTCAGCAGAAACATACGGATAGCCTAAAAACAAACAGTGATCCGGACGGAGCGTGTGGGGGGGATCGCCAACGGCAATAGTTATTTTATATATAAAGAAGAGCAAGAAATGGGTGGGCTTCCATAGTCCTCCAATCCACCCATGCCTAATGTATCAAAGAACATAAATTATCTAAAATATTTTTGTGCAAAGAAACATATTCTAAATGATAAAAGTAAAGGATATCATATCATGTGTTCTATGAAAATTTCATAATTTCATCAGTAGAAAAAAGAAGAAAATAGGGAAGGGGAAACACATAATACATAAGTAAAAAGCACATCACAGAAGCAACATGTGGACACTATTAATTACCATATGACTGTACAAGTGTGTGTGTGTGTACACACATGCAACTATATATTGTGACAGCAGGAAGGTAAAGTCACCTGGTTGCATCCAGGGGGGTAGATATATTTCGCCCAGATTCAGGCTTTACGCCGACTTATACAACTAGGTGGAGAGTTGTATAAGGCTAGTGGGCTCATGGATGACTCATACCTCTAGGGAGAGTGTGGGGCGTCGTGCAGACAGAGATGAGGAGACCAGCTGAACCTTGTCAGCTCATTTAGGCCTCTATAAGAACTCCCAGCTTCATTAGATGTTAGCTCATGCCTGGAACCAGACCTGTGTGGACTGTCTAGGGAGAGTGAACCCCTGTGCGGTGAGACAAAGCCTGTGTGGCTATTTGCTTGGACATTTAAAACCAGGGACTTAGGGACTAGGACAGCACTAGGCTGATCCCAGTTGTTAGTTAGGAAACCTGTATGTTTAGTCAGAGGTCAAGTTGACCAGGATTTATTTTGTTTATGTTTCTTTTGCTTTGCTGTGTTTTGTCACTGTAAATAGAAAATAAACCGCACCTTTTTGATTTTGAAAACCACAACCTCCGTTTGCTGGGCCTGTTTTTGTGTGGGGAGCCCATCTCGGGGGTCACACACACCCGCTGCCGAGCTAACCCCCTCACAGTTGGTGGAGAATGCAGGCACAGTTTTTTTTTTTAAGCCAGCATGGAGGAGATACTGAAGCAGCTGGCTCTAGCAAATGCCAATCAACAGCAGACAAATGCAGGTTTGCAAAAGAACTTCGCAGCCCAGCAGCAAGCTCATCAACAGAGCCTTGCAGCCCAGCAGCAGACAAACGCAACTTTGCAACAGAGTCTGGAGGCTCAGCAACAAGCCCAGCAGCAATCTGAGGCCCGCTTCATAGACCTGTTGCAGAAGCAAGAGCAGAGACTACAACAACAGATGGAAGCAGTAATGCAGCAACGTCCGCAGACCAGTGAGGAAAGCCGTCCCACTAATACCGCGTCCTTTGGGGTGAGTCGTTTATTGACAAAAATGACTGGAGAGGATGATCCAGAGGTATTTTTGACCACATTTGAAAGGACCGCTGAAAGAGAAAAGTGGCCTGAGGAGCAGTGGGCTGGACTGGTGGCTCCTCTGTTAACTGGTGAATCGCAGAAAGCTTACTATGACCTAGAGCCTAACCAAGCAAAAGACTATGTGATGCTAAAAGCTGAAATATTGGCAAGGCTGGGTGTCACCCAGGCTGTCCGGGCTCAGCGTGTGCATAACTGGACTTTCCAGCTTGGAAAACCCCCCAGGTCTCAAATGTATGATCTCATTCACCTGAGCAGAAAGTGGCTACAGCCAGAGACTTTGTCCGCACCAAAGATTGTGGAACGTGTTGTAATGGATCGGTTTTTGAGAGCTCTTCCTACTGCCATCCAAAAGTGGGTAAGCCATGGAGACCCAGAGACGGCCGATGGTCTTGTGGATCGTGTGGAGAAATACTTGGCTACAGAGAACCTGACGGCCTCTTCCAGAGACACTCGGACTTTCCACCCTAAGACCAGACCATCCCCAGGGGCGGATAAGAGGATTCCAAGGGGTGAGGGTGGAGAGAGTGAGAGGGTGGGAGCTCTACCCCAAGTTTGGCGAGAACAGCCTGGGAAATCAGCGGCTCAAGAGGCCGCAAGAAGGATCGTTTGCTACCGCTGCCGGCAAGCGGGACATATTGCAGCCAATTGCCCGGTTGTGGAGGAACCCATGCAGTGTGACTTTCTGACGGGCAGACGTCAGTCACTGTGTGCGACAGTCGCATGCACTGCCATTCGAGGAACTGAGAAACATTTATGCAAAATGTGTGTTAATGGTAGAAATGTTGTGGTATTGTTGGATTCAGGTAGCCTTGTGACCCTGATAAAGGCTGAGTTAGTTAAAACAGAGGTCTCTGGGAATAGCAAGGTAGCTGTTATTTGTGTGCATGGGGACACCCGAGAGTATCCAGTGACTACAGTGTGTTTCGAGACCCCCAAAGGTACCCTCTCTCATCCAGTGGGCTTAGTATCTCAGTTACCGCATGACGCCATTGTGGGAAGGGATTTTCCGAAGTTCTGGGAACTGTGGGATGATCCTGAGCCCCCCACTGGTGCCCCTATGTACCAGGAATGTGATAGCCAGAACTCCCCTGAGAGTGGTGAGGACTCTCCGGAATTTCCCTTATCAGTATTGGCAGGGGAGACTCAAGAAACTGGAGAGGAGCCCACCTCCTCAGACGAAAACCTACCGTCTGTGGAGTTTTCTGATCTTGAGGTTCACAGGGAAAACTTTGCCACAGAACAGTTGAAAGACCCCGCCCTAATAAAGGCACGGGAAAACGTAGTGAAAATAGATGGCGAGTTAGTGAACCCAGATAATACCTGCACTTACCCATACTTCAGCGTAGAGAAGGACCTACTGTATCGGGTGGCAAAAAGGGCAGAAGAAACCGTTGAGCAGCTTGTGGTGCCCAAACCTTACAGGAAGTTGGTGTTGGAGTTGGCCCATGGGCACATTCTTGGAGGTCATCTGGGGACAGAGAAAACCCGAGAGAGGGTATTACAGAGATTCTATTGGCCGGGGGTGATGAAGGACATAGAAAATTATTGTTCCTCCTGCCCTGTGTGTCAGAGGTCGGCCCCGATGCCACATTTCCGTAGCCCGCTGGTCCCTCTACCCATCATTGAGGTCCCGTTTGAGAGGATCGCCATGGATTTGGTAGGTCCTATAATCAAGTCCGCTAGGGGGCACCAGTACATATTAGTTATAATGGACTATGCCACCCGTTATCCAGAAGCGATCCCTCTCCGAAATACCTCGGCCAAAACCATAGCCAAAGAGCTATCTCTTGTGTTTAGCCGGGTGGGTATTTGTAAAGAACTGCTTACGGACCAAGGTACACCCTTTATGTCCCGGGTTATGAAGGAGCTGTGTAAATTGTTCAAAGTGACGCAATTACGTACATCTGTGTATCACCCCCAAACCGATGGGCTGGTTGAAAGGTTCAACAAAACCCTAAAACAAATGTTGAAGAAAGTGGTGGATAGAGATGGAAAGGATTGGGACTGTCTACTTCCTTATCTGATGTTTGCTATTAGGGAGGTGCCCCAATCCTCTACGGGATTCTCCCCCTTTGAGTTACTGTATGGGAGACACCCAAGAGGGCTGTTGGATATTGCCAAGGAAACTTGGGAAAGTGAGAGTTCTCCCCACAGGAGTGTGATTGAGCATGTCGCCCTGATGCAAGACCGAATTGCACAGGTAATGCCCATCGTGAAGGAACATTTGGCCCAAGCGCAGTTAGCACAGCAGAGAGTGTACAACCGTGGAGCCAAGACCCGTACCTTTTCCCCCGGGGGATAGGATACTGGTACTTGTCCCTACGGTTGAAAGTAAATTCCTTGCCAAATGGCAAGGCCCCTACGAGATAATGGAAAAAGTGAGCAAAGTGAATTACAAGGTCAGACAACCAGGAAGGCGAAAGCCCGAACAGATCTATCACGTTAATCTGTTGAAAGCCTGGAGGGATAGAGAGTCCCTAGTCGCAGACACTTGGTCACCAGCTCAAACTGGTTGCGTGATTCCTGAGGTTGGAATAGCAGCCACCTTGTCACAACCCCAACAACAGGAGGTTAAGGAGTTTGTGCTTCGCAACAAGGAGGTATTCTCTGAGCTGCCGGGACAAACATCTGGGGTAGAGCATGACATCATTACCCCGCCCGGTGAAAGGGTGAAGTTAAAACCCTATCGGATCCCAGAGGCCCGACGGGAGGCAATACGGGAGGAAGTACAGAAAATGCTGAACTTAGGGGTGATAGAGGAGTCCCAAAGTGATTGGTCTAGTCCCATTGTGTTGGTGCCTAAACCGGATGGGAGCTGGCGATTTTGTAACGATTTTCGTCAGTTGAACAAAGTTACAAAATTTGACACCTACCCCATGCCACGTATAGATGAGTTGATCGACCGGCTGGGAACAGCCCGATACATGACGACTCTTGACCTCACAAAAGGGTATTGGCAAATCCCCCTGGCCAAGTCGGCCAAAGAGAAAACCGCATTTGTAACCCCAGACGGGGCGTTCCAATATAAAAGAATGCCGTTCGGGTTACAGAATGCGCCGGCCACATTCCAGCGGAAAATGGACCAGATGCTGAGGCCCCATCGGAAGTATGCTGCGGCTTACCTGGATGACATAATTGTCCATAGCACAGATTGGGCCTCACATCTGCCAAAAGTGCAAGCAGTCCTGGACTCTGTTCGGGAAGCGGGGTTTACGGCTAACCCCAAGAAGTGTACCATTGGGCAGGAGGAGGCCAAATATCTTGGGTACACCATTGGGAGGGGAGTAATAAAACCCCAACTCAACAAAGTCGAGGCCATCCAGAGTTGGCCACGTCCCAACAGCAAGAAGCAGGTACGAGCCTTTCTGGGAATCGCTGGGTATTATCGGCGATTCATTCCCCACTTTGCTTCTAAGGCTGTGCCCCTAACCAACCTGACGAAGGGGAAAGGGTCGGTCATGATTAAATGGACCCCCGAGGCTGAGGCAGCATTCCAATTCTTGAAACAAGCCTTATGTAGCCAGCCAGTGTTGTACTCACCCGACTTCTCTAAAGACTTTGTCGTACAAAGTGATGCGTCAGATGTGGGGTTAGGAGCAGTATTGTCCCAGGTCTGGAACGGGGAAGAGCACCCAGTCATTTACCTCAGCAGGAAGTTGAAGTCCCATGAGGTAAATTACGCCACCGTTGAAAAGGAGTGTTTAGCGGTGAAGTGGGCTCTAGATTCCCTTCGGTACTACCTGCTAGGTAGGCACTTTGACATGGTTACGGATCACGCTCCGTTAAAGTGGATGGCTCAAAACAAGGAAACAAATAGAAGAGTGAATAGGTGGTTCCTGGCCCTCCAGGAATTCAACTTCACAGTAAAGCATCGCCCTGGCGTTCAAATGGGGAATGTGGATGCTTTGTCTCGAGTACATGAATGCCTGATTGCTGGTGTTCCAACCCCGAGGTTAAAACAAGAGGGGGGGGGTATGTGACAGCAGGAAGGTAAAGTCACCTGGTTGCATCCAGGGGGGTAGATATATTTCGCCCAGATTCAGGCTTTACGCCGACTTATACAACTAGGTGGAGAGTTGTATAAGGCTAGTGGGCTCATGGATGACTCATACCTCTAGGGAGAGTGTGGGGCGTCGTGCAGACAGAGATGAGGAGACCAGCTGAACCTTGTCAGCTCATTTAGGCCTCTATAAGAACTCCCAGCTTCATTAGATGTTAGCTCATGCCTGGAACCAGACCTGTGTGGACTGTCTAGGGAGAGTGAACCCCTGTGCGGTGAGACAAAGCCTGTGTGGCTATTTGCTTGGACATTTAAAACCAGGGACTTAGGGACTAGGACAGCACTAGGCTGATCCCAGTTGTTAGTTAGGAAACCTGTATGTTTAGTCAGAGGTCAAGTTGACCAGGATTTATTTTGTTTATGTTTCTTTTGCTTTGCTGTGTTTTGTCACTGTAAATAGAAAATAAACCGCACCTTTTTGATTTTGAAAACCACAACCTCCGTTTGCTGGGCCTGTTTTTGTGTGGGGAGCCCATCTCGGGGGTCACACACACCCGCTGCCGAGCTAACCCCCTCACAATATATATATATATACATATATATATATACATATATACATACACACACACACACCGTATATACATATATATATATATATATATATATATATTTTTTTTTTTAAATCAAAACTAGGGGTGCACCGAAATGAAAATTCAGGAGTCTAAACTGAAACCAAAAATTCAGGATGCACTTGGATGAAAACCGAAACGGACAGTTTAAAAAATTTTCTTTTTTTAAATGTAATTAATGCAGCTGGCGTTTTTACATTGAAGTCAACGGGACGTGATTTTGCATAGAAGTCATTAGGGGGCATTTTTTCACTGAAGTCAATGGGACACGATTTTGCATTGAAGTCAAGGGGACACGATTTTGCACCTTTTTTTTCTTTCTATCGGCAAAACACTGATAACCCTATTTTCAGGCAATAATTTTCGGAGGGCGATATATCGGTGCATCACTAATCACAACTATAGTTTTATCAAACAATGGCACTGTTATACGTATGGTCACTGCCCAAACGGGAGAAGGAATCTAACCTGGCAGTTAGATGACACTGGCAGTGTCATCTGCATTTATATGCCTTTAGAGGACATCTGTAAATGTAATTTATGCTGTGCATAATTTTAGAAAAAATTGATTCTTAAGCCCTGTACACACGATCGGATAACCTATGGATTTTCGTCCGATGGATTTGTCCATCGGAAATCAGATGAAACTGTTTTTCATCAGTCTTGGCCACACACCATCAGTCAAAAAACCGACCGTTCCAAACGCGGTGACGTAAAACACTCCAATGAGCCGAGAAAAATGAAGTTTAATGCGTCGACTTGATTCTGAGCATGCGTGGGTTTTTGATCCGATGGACTTGCCCATAGACGATCGGAAATTCCCATCGTTTTTTTATCCATCGGAAAATTTTAAAACAAGTTCTATTTTTTCCATCCGATGGAAAAAAGACCGATGGGTACCATAAACGATCGGTTGGTCTGATGAAAACCATCCATCGGACGGTTTTCATCAGTTAAACCGATCGTGTGTACGGGGCTTGTGTGTCCAGGATCTGATTAGACACCCTAAACAAGTGTAAATGCATGTCAACGCAACGTGGCTAAATCTTATTTAGGACTCGTTCACATCAGATGCACTCACACCTGGTTTTAAACAGAATATGAAGACATATGCAAGAAAAATCAATGTAATTCAATGAGCCTAGTTTACACGATTGAAGCGCTTTTATATGTTTTTAAAAAAAGTACAGCACGTCGCCTTTTTTCGCATGTAAATGTACCCAGAATGCACATAAATGCACTGCAAACGCATGTAAAACGCATGTAAGCTCAACTCAATTAGAAAAAATATTGTAATGTCTAAAATGCACCCAAAATGCATTACAACTGCATGTAAATTTGCACGCGAAACCGCACTGTAAATGCGGTGATTGCAAACAAGCAGGAACATCTAAGAAAGCGATCTTGGAGACATAAAAATTGTCTATACTTCCCAGATTACTTCACATGTGTTTATAAAAGCTAAATACAGGAGTGCCAGTGCGTATGAACATTCATTGCAGGAATATTTAGTGCATAACTTCCTTCAGGGACAGGTGGTGATAGTTCTATGTACACTGCAGTACCACACAGTATACAGTAAAATATGAAATAAATATTTCACAGTCTGGAATTTCTTAAGAGTATTTTATATACACATGCACAGTTTCATGAGTTTACAAAAAATGTGGTATGCAAAAGACATTTCTAAAGAAAGGAAGTGAGTATTACATGTCCCCATCATGATTTCTTCATATTCTTTTATGCAACAGTCTTAAAGCGTTTGTAAACGGCAGATGTCCAAAAAAACAAAAACAAAAAAACAACCTGCAAGGCAATCGCATAATGTGCTAGTATGCATCGCATGAAATACTTACCTTGGAACTTAGCCCTCCAGCGCTGTAAAGTCACCGCTGAGAGGGCTGGCATGTTCCCCATGTCTGTCTTCTGGGTTCGTGAGCTCCAGCTATGTGATTGGCCGGAAACCACGATGACATCACTACCACGCATGCACTGTAAGCCAGACAGAGCGCATGCGCAGATGATGTCATCGGCTGCATACAGTGTAAATATCTCCTAAACTATACACGTTATTATAGGCTTATCTGTAGGTACAATTGGTAGCACAGAGTTTACTACCACTTTAAGACATAAACTGACTACAATAGACTAACGTAGGTAAATCCAGCTATAATTATACCGTATGTACACACACAAATTACTGTATACTCTTGAATTCCTTTGACATTACCAAACTCCTGAGCACTTTTAAGAGTTTCTATTAACATTAGACTATGCCCTCAAATTCATACATATGAACATGTATAGTATACTCGCCAAATAGATGGAAGCATAGTTTAAGATTAAGCATTCACTTAAACTGGAGCATGCAAAATCTGGTGCAGCGCTGCAAAGAAACCAATCAGCTTCCAGTTTTTATATTCAAAGCTTAATTGAACAAGCTGAGGTTAGAAGTTGATTGCCTACCATGCACAGCTGCACCAGATTCTGAGTGCTCCAGTTTTAGTAAATCCCCCCCCCATAGTATCTTTTTGCAAGTTGATCTCAATTTTGCAAGCAGTTGACTGCAAGCATATGGGCCAGTGTATGTATTCTATGCAAAATAAAGGCTAAAGGATTCAGACACATCCTGCTCTAAGTGCTCAATGTATAAAACCGTCCAGATTTCAACAATCAGTTGTACCAAATGGAAAATCGGCCTTTTTTTTTTTTAGGTAAGTATGGAATATTGCAAAAGTTTGTCCGTTTGCAGACCCAACTTTTGTCCGATGAAAACAAAACCAAACGAAAAAAAGTTTGTCCGATGGAGTGTACACACGGTTGGATTGTTGGTCCAACTTGCTTAAAACGAAGTTTGTTGGGCAAAAGTCCGACCGTGTGTACGGGGCTTTAGCAATGACTCATTCCAATGACACATCTCTCATGTTTCAATCACACAAAACAACCTTAATCCCCAGTTCACTGGGAATCCTTCGATTGTACGTGCATATTTAAAATGATATGAAACAGTTTAAAAGCTCAAACATTAAAATTTACATTTGTAACTGTTCTGTTTGTACTTTCCAACTTACCCTTGCTTCACTAGTTCAAACACTGAAAAACAAAAAACAGAAACACGTTTTATAAATTCTAAGTCAAGCACAGAAGAAAGATAACTGAAACAGTTGAAGCTTATGGTGCAAAAACCAAACAGCAACATCAAATTTGGAAAAATGCTACATGCAAACACAACCTTACCCCCTAGAACAGGGATCTCCTAACTACGGCCCTCCAGCTGTTGCGGTACTACACATCCCATGAGGCATTGTAAAACTCTGACATTCACAGACATGACTAGGCATTATGGGAATTGTAGTTTCCGAACAACTGCAGGGCCATAGTTTGGAGACCCCTGCTCTAGAACAGGCACTCCTATCTATTTTGCCCAGGAGAAACCCTTGAAACTATTTTTAGGTCTCTGGGAACCCATGACTAAACCTAAATCAGAATTACAGCTCACAGTACATTAGCATGGTCAGTAAGCTGTAGATATATTAAAGGAGAAGTCCAGCCTGAGCTTTTTAGGCTGGGCTTCTCCTCTGGGTCACAGGAGTGTAATTTGTTTTGCACTGCTGTGACCCATTTTCAGCGGAGAGCGGTCTGAAATCTGTTCTCCACTGACGTCATTGCCATCAGTCGAGGCAGCGCGTCATCCCGACTTCCTAAGTCTGGATCCGCCAGCTGCCTTGATTGATGGCAGTCTCAGCGAGCAGCCAAGACGGCCGCTACCCGACCCTCCACAGCTCAGCATTCCAATGAGCGTGGAGAAGCAGAGAGAGACGCTGACTGACAGTCAGCAGCTCTCCTCTCAGGGATCCGTGAAAACCGAGCCATCTGCAATGTTTGGTGGCTCGGTTCTCAGTGCAGAGACGGCTGGGAACAGCTGCAGCAAATAAAACCCATACTTCTCTTTTAATCTAGTTGTCAATGCTCGTCAGTAGAGAATATATTTTTGTGGATGTGGTTATTTTGGCCAATTTATTATTCATATTCAAATGCTAGAGTCTGTTGTGGGAAGGTAGAGGGAACTACAGTTGGTTCCTTTTTTACTTTTCTACTACTACTACTACGTTTCCTTTTTATTTTTAGATTATCCAAATAGATCCACTTCCCCCTGTATTTCTACTAGACCGGTAGAACTTGTTTGCTGCCATAAGTCAAGTTGGTGGCATGCCAGAGAAATTCTGAAAAGGTAATTCAGATGGATTCAGAGTTAACATCATCCTACCAATGCAGAACCCATTATCGATGGCCTCTTGTATCTCATGACAAAACTAATAAAAGAATTGCATGCAGTTTAAAACTGAAGTTAATTACTTTTAATCACAATCCTTTATCATTTTCAGAACCTTAGCTGAGAAGACTTGTTTTGTAAAGTATATACTGGTGCATCTCAAAAAATTTGACTATCATCAAAAAGTTTATTCATTTTAGTAAATCAATTCAAAATTGTATACAGATACGTTACACACAGAGTGATATATTTCAAGCATTTCTTTTGAAGATTATGGCTTACAGTTAGTGAAAACCACAAATTCTGTATTTTAGAAGATTAGAATATTACACAAGAAGAATGAAAAAAAAATAGGATTTTTATAACAGCTTACCTGTAAAATCCTTTTCTTGGAGTACACCACGGGACACAGAGCTAGTCATTACATAATGGGTTAAGGGTCACCAGCGGTGATTGGACACTGGCACAACCAATGGAAGACAGTTCCCCTCCATATAACCCCTCCCATCAGGGAAGTACCTCAGTTTTGTAGCAAAGCAGTAAGGTTCCCATAAGAAGGGGGGGACCTCTGTGTCCCGTGGTGTACTCCAAGAAAAGGATTTTACAGGTAAGCTGTTATAAAAATCCTATTTTCTTTATCGTACACCACGGGACACAGAGCTAGTCATTACATAATGGGACGTCCCAGAGCAATGCTCATATGAAGGGGGGGAGACACAGATCAAAACAGGCCGCTTGCGGACCAGAAGCCCTATACTGCTGCCTGCAGCACACTTCGCCCAAAGGCGGAATCCTCATGTCCTTTCACATCTATTTGATAGAATTTGGAAAATGTATGGACTGAAGACCAAGTTGCAGCTTTACAGATCTGAGCCATCGAAGCCTGGTGGTGCACTGCCCATGAAGCACCTATCGCCCTGGTAGAGTGCGCCTTAAACAGGAAAAGGAGGAGTCCTGTTCTTTAAACCATAAGCTTGAATAATTACTTGTCTAATCCACCTGGAAATGGTGGATTTTGATACCGCTTGGCCCTTCTTGGGCCCATCTGGTAAAATAAACAAAACATCTGTTTTCCGTATCTGAGCGGTTGCTTGCAGATACACCTTTACCGCTCTCACTAGATCTAGAGAGTGTAATAATTTTTCCCCCGCCGTCCGCGGGTTTGGAAAAAAGGAAGGCAGAACAATGTCTTGATTCAAGTGAAAAGCCGACACCACCTTAGGTAGAAAAGCCGGATGGGGTCGTAGTACGATTTTGTCCTTGTGACAAATTAGATAAGGCTCTTTACAAGAAAGAGCTGCTAGCTCTGATACTCTCCTAGCAGAAGCTATAGCAATCAGAAAGGCCAACTTCCTACTCAATATAATTAAAGGAATATGGCGAATAGGTTCAAAAGGTTGCTTTTGCAACACTGACAATACCAAATTCAAATCCCATGGACACAAGGGAGTCCTAACTGGAGGATTTATCCTCAGTACCCCCTTAATGAATGTCCGAACTAGGGAGTGAGATGCCAATGGTCTCTGAAAGAAGACTGATAGAGCCGATATTTGCCCTTTGATGGTGCTAAGGGCTAAATTCATATCCACTCCTAACTGGCAAAAAGCAAGAATCCTACTTATTTCATATTTCTGAGGATTCCAACATCTGGATTCACACCAGGAAACGTATGCTCTCCAGACTCTATGATAGATGAGTCTGGAGGCTGGCTTTCTAGCATTAATGAGCGTAGAAAGAGCCGGACCAGAGACCCCTCTCTTTTTTAAAAATGTGGGTCTCAGCAGCCAGGCCGTCAACTTTAGCCTTTGTAAGGAAGGGTGGAATACTGGACCCTGTGACAGCAGGTCGTGTCGAAGTGGAAACTTCCAGGGCCTTCCTATCGCCATTTTTACAATCTCGGCGTACCAAGGCCTCCTGGGCCAGTTTGGGGCCACTAGGATTACTGGTATTCCCTCCTCCTTGATCCTGCGAAGCAGTCTTTGTAGAAGAGGGATCGGAGGGAATGCATAGATCAGTGAGAACTGATTCCATGGAGTTATTAGAGAGTCTGTATTATTAGAGCGTCTGTCCCGTAGGCTAGAGGATCTCTCGTTCTGGACACAAAGTTGTCCAATTTCTTGTTGAACCTGGCAGCTAGCAGGTCTACATCTGGGTTTTCCCCATCTCAGACATATGGCCTGAAAGATCTCGGGGTGAAGAGACCACTCTCCTGGTAGCAGCTGCTGACGACTCAGGTAGTCTGCTTGCCAATTTTCTATCCCTGGAATGAAGATTGCAGAAAGGCAAGGTACATGCTCTTCTGCCCATGCCAAGATCCGGTTCACCTCTCTTTGGGCTGCCCGACTGCGGGTGTCTCCTTGGTGATTGATGTAAGCTACTGCAGTAGCATTGTCGGATTGAACCCGAACTGGGTAGCCCTGTAACCTGTATGTCCAGGTTTTGAGGGCTAGATATACCGCCCGGATCTCTAGCACATTGATGGGCAGGATCCCCTGAGTCTTGGCCCAGGTTCCCTGGGTAGAAGCCTCCTCGAATACTGCACCCCAGCCCGATAGGCTGGCATCCGTAGATACCACCTTCCAGGCCACTTGGAGGAAGGACTTTCCCTTCCGTAAATTCCTGGCTTCTAGCCACCAATCGAAGCTGTGGCGTCCTTGTGAGGACAGGCGCATGGGTATATCCAGAGCTTGGCTCTTCCTGTTCCAGGAAGCTAAAATATTGCCTTGAAGTAGTCTCGAATGAAACTGGGCGTAAGGGACCGCCTCAAAGGAGGCTACCATCTTTCCCAATAGTCTCATGCAAAGGCGAAAAGACGGCCTCTTGTTTGCTTTGGCCTTGTGGATCAGGTCTTTCAGAGACTGTATCTTCGGTTCTGGCAGGTATACCCTGTTTTGGGCTGTACCTATGATCATGCCCAGGTACACTATCCTTCTTTGGGCCTGGAGAGAGGATTTTTGTAAATTTATAATCCATCCTAAATGCTCCAGGTATCCTACTGTAGTGTGTACAGCGTGACCCAATCCCTCCTTTGACTGATCTATTACCAGTAGATCGTCCAGATAGGCTGTTACCGCAATGCCCCGTGTTCTTAGGTTTGCTAACAGAGGAGCTAGCACCTTTGTGAATACTATGGGCGCGGTGGCTACACCAAACGGCAGAGCCACAAATTGAAAGTGGCGATCTTCTACCGCAAACCTTAGGAATCTTTGGTGAGCGGGGAGGATGGGTATGTGTAAATGTGCGTCCTTGATATCTATGGGCGCCATGAATTCTCCGCCCTTTAAAGTGGCGGCCACGGATCGGATCGTTTCCATTCGAAAATAGCGAACATTCAGGAACCGATTTAGGGATTTTAGATCCAGGATGGGTCTGACATCTCCATTTGGCTTTGGAATCACAAAGAGGTTTGAGTAAAAACCTGAACCTCGCTCTTTTTGGGGTACGTCTGTAACTACCCCTTGAGCCATTAAGTGATTCAAACCTTTGAAGAAGGATCTCTTTTTTGTGGATCCTTGGAGAGTCTTGAACCTCGGAATTGAGAAGATGGGATCTCTCGAAATTCCAGTTTGTACCCTGAAGATATTGTGGATACCACCCAATTGTCCTGGATTTCTGACCGCCAAGTCGCTGAGAACTGACAAAGCCTTCCTCCCACTCGGCCGAGCGGGGGCGCCCCTTCACTGAGAGGTTTTGGGGGCTTGCTTATTAGCTCTTGCACCCCACGGCTTCTTGTTCTTCTGAGCTTGCCCCTTGGCTTTTGTGGGCGGCTAAAACAGGCCGCCGCCACTGGTTGGAGTCAGATTTCCCGGGAGCTGGGGAGAGAGAGCGTTTAAAACAAGGTCTCTTGTTTTTCTTTCTCTCAGGTAAAAGTCGTTTTACCACTTGATATCTTCTGTATATATCTTTTAAATCTTCCCCAAATAGGCGTTCGCCATGGAACGAACTTGCCAACAGCTTTTTGCATGGGGTTTCCGCTGACCAATGCTTAAGCCAAAGTACTCTGCGCATCTGTACCAGCTGGAGTGTAAGGTGTGATGCCTGTATGATAGAATCTCTCATGGCATCCACTGTGAAGCATAAGGCTTTAGGCAAATTTTCCCAATTTCTAGCCTGCTCTGAAGGCAGTTCCTTCAGCCCCTGCTTTACCTGTTGGCTGATGACCTGACACATACCGACTGCTGCTACTGCAGGTTGGGTAATTGAGCCGGCCAAAAGGAAGGAGGATTTCAACTTCTTCTCAGAAGGATCTTTTAAACCCTTGTACATTATCCACCGGACATGTCAGGTTTATATTTACACAAGAAATAGCCGCATCTACCGCAGGCAGGCTCCATTTCTTTAAAAAAAAAAAATTCCCCCATAGGATAAAGAATGTTAAACCTTTTTGGAGGTGAGAAACGCTTATCTGGATGTTGCCAGTTTGCGTATATTAGATCCTCTAGTAACGGATGAACCGGGAAGGAGCATGCACCTTGCAGGGATCTTAATGACCCTAGGGAGGAGACAGGTAATTCCGTTACCTCCGCAGAGGTTAACTTAAATGCACTGCTATAGCATTGTACCTGTGGCCTTAAAATCTGGCTCCTCATCCTCTGCTGATGTAGCCTCCTCCTCCCTCAGGTACTTCTGAAGGGAGGTCCAATACTGGAAGAGACCTGCTTGGCTTATTGTCCTTTTTAGAGGACTTAGCGATTAAGGTAGCAATTTTTTCCTCCAGATTATTTAGGGCAGCTGATAAAGTGTCCTCAGTGACATATACAGGCCCAGGCTTCACTGGGGAAGCCGCCATACCTGACAGAGGTAATGGCTCATCCTGAACAGGTGCATTTAGCAACACAGGAGAGAAAGGTACCGAGTCAGCACAGTTAGAGCCTCCTCTCAGGCGGCGGTGCTTTCTTATCTCTTTTTGTCCGCATTACTTCCCCTGGAAGGCTTACCGTTTAGACAAAATACAAGGTACCTAAATGCATATACTACCGTGTTCAGTTTAGCAAATACATTAAGTATGCAACTTTTAACACATAACTATGCATAACATGGATGTCTTCTAGGAAGTACCCAATCCAACCACATGGAGTCTTACGTCCCTGTATAGCTGCTGTGTTTCTCTGCCAGGAACAAGAGAACTAACGAGCTTGCTTGCTGCTGCAGTGCTTCTCACACTGACAGTCTTTTAAATTTGGCGCCGTTTCTGTGCCTGCGCGCGCCACGTGCCCGCGCACGCCTTCGCCCCCCCTCCGATAAAGCGCGCTCCCGCGCGCGCGGCCCTTAGCGCTATGGCGGTGGCCATAGTGAGAGAGGACTCTCATCAGCCCTTGTTCCCACTTACCTGCATCTGCAGGTGTCTGGTCGGCCACCGAAAGGAGGATCGGGGTGCCCCAGCAAGCTCAGCAGCGGAGGTGACGAGCAGTGTACTTCGCCGAAGCCGACACTGAACAGAGTGAGGTGAGTATATTCAGCTCTTTACTCCCCCCAGTGGTGGAAAAAAAGAAGACATCCACTTTTTGAAAAAGGTCCCAATCTAGTTATGGACCTTCTAATCTCACCTTATCCACGCCGCAGGTTTTTCTGCTGAAAGATTTCAGACAGATACCAAACTTCACCCCTCACGGTGGGCTATGTGTGCCAACCTTCAGGGATATGGGTTCCTATTTAAAGGATACCTCTCCCCTGGGCCTTGTACAAGACTCTTACCAGGACTTTATAGCGAAATAGCGAAAGTGCTGGATCTTAGAGCCCAGTCCTCCGAAGAGAGACATTACAGGCGACGCCTCATGGATGAGGCCCGGATCCCATCCAGATTCAGCTCATTTGTAGGCGTCTTGGATGGATCCGAAAGCATAGCTCTTTTACCCCCAGAGGGTCTCTTTGGTAGAGCTTTCCTTTAGCACCTCCTAACACGTCCAACACTATTCGACACTGGCGAAAAAACTGAGGTACTTCCCTGATGGGAGGGGTTATATGGAGGGGAACTGTCTTCCATTGGTTGTGCCAGTGTCCAATCACCGCTGGTGACCCTTAACCCATTATGTAATGACTAGCTCTGTGTCCCGTGGTGTACGATAAAGAAAGGAAGGTTTTTTAAAATGGAAATGTTGGCTTACTGAAAAGTATGTCCATGTACAGTATAGTATGCACTTAATACTTGGTCGGGGCTCCCTTTGCATAAATTACTGCATCAATGCGGCGTGGCATGGAGGCGATCAGCTTGTGGCACTGCTGAGGTGTTATAGAAGCCCAGGTTGCTTTGATAGCAGCCTTCAGCTCATCTGCATTGTTGGGTCTGGTGTCTCTCATCCTCCTCTTGACAATACCCCACAGATTCTCTATGGAGTTTAGGTCAGGCGAGTTTGCTGGCCAATCAAGCACAGTGATACCATGATCATTAAACCAGGTATTGGTCTTTTTGGCAGTGTGGGCAGATGCCATGTTCTGCCGGAAAATTAAATGAGCATCTCCATATAGCTGGTTAGCAGAGGGAAGCATGAAGTGCTCTAGAATTTCCTGGTAGAGGGCTGCGCTGACTTTGGACTTGATAAAACACAGTGGACCAACACCAGTAGATAATGAGGGGAGGCACAGAATCCAAGTTGCATGAGGTCCAGTGTGAAGTTTCCATACTCAGTGATGATTTGGGGAGCCATGTCATCTGCTGGTGTTGTTCCACTGTGTTTTATCAAGTCCAAAGTCAGCACAGCCCTCTGCCAGGAAATTCTAGAGTACTTCAGCCTTTCCTTTGCTAACCAGATTTATGGAGATGCTGATTTAATTTTCCAGCAGGACTTGGCACCTGCCCACACTGCCAAAAGTATTAATACCTGGCTTATCTACTTCCCGCAAACCGCTGTCATTGTACGTCGGTAGAATACTGGGTTTATGGCAGCAGATCACTACCATAACCCCGGTATTTTCTTCAACGGTGGGTGGTCCTCTTTCAGATAAAAGTGGTCTCCGTGGCGGATTCGCCGCAAGATCACTTTTATTGGCGGCGGGAAAGGTGCCCCCCTCCTGCCACGCTCCGGTCGTCTCCGGCGCTTACCGGAGCCGTCGATAGCGGCGGAGACGATCGGGTCCTAACCTCATTAGCATGGAGCTGAGTGAGGGAAATATGGCCGCCACTCAACTCCATAACATTGGATGACAGAATTGACGTCAAACGCCACTCCCGCTCAATGGTCTTAAAGGGGACTTTTTTTTTTAAAGCCATTTATTTATTTATTGTTAGTTTTTATTGCATGTAAGTGTAAATGTGAGATCAGAGGTCTTTTTGACCCCAGATCTCACATTAAAGAGGTCCTGTCATGCTTTTTTTCTATTACAAGGGATGTTTACATTCCTTGTAATAGGAATAAAAGTGACCCAAAATTGTTTTAAAAAAAAAAAGGCAGTATAAAAGTGAAAATAAAAAGTAAAATATATAAGAATTATTTTTTTTATAAAGCGCCCCGTCCAGCCGAGCTCACATGCAGAAGCGAATGCATACGTAAGTCACGCCCGCATATGAAAATGGCGTTCAAACCACACATGTGACGTATCGCCCCAATCGTTAGAGCGAGAGCAATAATTTTAGCAAAAGACCTTCTCTGTAACTCAAAACTGGTAGTAATACAAAAAGTGCAGCGCTAAAAATTAACAGGTCCTAAACAAGGACAGTGAAGGAAAATTTATAAAACTTGTTTAGTGTCTTAAACACATAAAAAAAATATATAAATGAATAATGATATTCGCTCTATAAGTAAATATACATATGAATAAAATGCAAAAAAAGTATGAAAATTATGATACGGTAATTCAACTTTGCTCAAGTCCATTTGTAATGACTGTAATAGCATGAGTGAAGTAATAATCTAAACGAGTGAAAGAAGATCTTCAGTTAACACAAACGTGATGATAGAAGAAAAGCCGCCACCACTTATTATTTAAAAAAATTAACAAATGAGCAATTGGCCCTTTTTAAATCTGGCACTGGCTATATAGAGAAACACCAGTGCCAGCCACAGAAGCATCTTTAACCACTAGAGTAAATTATGAGAGAGATTTGTAGCTGCTCCATATCTGTTATAAAGATGTTGTTGTGACATGGCCCTAGGCTACATTTGTACCTGTGTCGTTTAAACTCTGCATTTTGAGCACAGTGGGTTTTAGGGGAGTTTTAGCTGCTTTTACATACACTGCCATGAAAGGAGAGTTTTTCTGAAAACCCTACCAAACTCATAATAAATCCATGCACTTGATCACTACTTATTTAATACCGGCATTTGTGAAGAATATATCTAATAGCTAATAATAATAAGGCACTATGCAGTGTATATAAAGCTGCCGAGTTCCTAACGTCTGTTGGTTGAGGTCCAACATAAACGTACCGTATATACTCGAGTAAAAGCCGACCCGAATATAAGCCGAGGCACCTAATTTTACCACCAAAAACTGGGAACCGTATTGACTCGAGTATAAGCCTAGGGTGCCCATCTGCATGCCTCACTGTGCCCGTGCCTCACTGCGTCCATGACTAGACTGACGTTTAACATGGGAGTCTATAGAAGGGGTGCCCGGGTTTGAAAAATTGGTGCTCCCCGTTTGTAGGTCCCCCAGACAACAAACTTTGCACATTAGTAGAGGGGAAATGCGGCTACATGTGTGCCAAGTTTCGGGTACAGAGGACCTATGACCGGCCGGTACCGGGTCCCCAAATTCACCGGAGAAATTATCGTTTAACATGGGAGTCTATGGAAGGGGTGCCCGGATTTGAAAAATCGGTGCTCCCTGGCCGTAGATCTCCCGGATAACAAGCTTTGCACACTTGTAGAAAAAGAGTGGGGCTACATGTGTGCCAAGTTTCGGGTCCAGAGGACCTATGACCGGCCAGTACCAGGTCCCCAAAGTCACCAGAGAAATTACCGTTTAACATGGGAGTCTATGGAAGGGGTGCCCAGCTTTGAAAAATCGGTGCTCCCCGGCCGTAGGTCTCCCGGACAACAAGCTTTGCACACTTGTAGAAGAAGAGTGGGGCTACATGTGTGCCAAGGTTGGGGTCCAGGGGACCTACGGACGGCCGGTACCGGGTCCCCAAAATCTGTGAGATCAGGTGCAAAAAGATGACTCGAGTATAAGCCGAGGGGGGCATTTTCAGCACAAAAAAATGTGCTGAAAAACTCGGCTTATACTCGAGTATATACGGTAATCCACATCATACAGAAATTTGAGGCCCTCTGGGTTTGCCTTTCTTTTGCAAGTTTCCAAGTTGCCAATGTGTTTTGGGTATACCAAAAGTGCACACACAGCACCAAAACACTAAACTATGAGTATACCCGGAGTCTGCCTGTTACTGAAAATCGTGTCTGTTTTTTTCAGTGAGGTGGCTTTTAGACCTCACATTTGTATGCATTCTTTATTTAGAAAAGACATTTACATAAGAAAGAGATGTCAATACAACAGACAAGAAACAGTTGACAAGCATATGCAAATTATACACAGAGATTATTACAAAGAACAACCTTGTGAACAGTGCACAAGAATGGATGTAAGCAGTAATGCTACATTCTCCTGGCCCCCAAAGTGAGCCCTCAGGTGCAAATACCAGGCTGACGTTTGGGCCAGTCGCATGTATACGCATCTTTAGAAAGGCTGTGTTGTAATGAGATACAACATGTATCAGGCTCATAGGAGGTAGACCCATATAAGCCAGACTAGAGGATAATAACCTGATTGTAACATATTCACTGATTAATATTCAGGCATGAAAAAGAGCAGAAAGATAGGAGAGAAGTGTTAAGCCCTGTACACACGATCGGATTTCCTATGGATTTTTAACCGATGGATTTTTCCATCGGAAATCCGATGAAGCTGACTTCCATCAGTCTTGCCTACACACCAGTCAAAAAACCGACCGTTCCAAACGCTGTGATGTAAAACACTCCGACAAGCCGAGAAAAATTAAGTTCTGCGCTTCTGAGCATGCGTCGACTTGATTCTGAGCATGCGTGGGTTTTTTATCCGATGGAGTTCTCCACAGACGATAGTAATTTGCTATCGTTTTTTTTTCCATCGGCTAAATTTAAAACATGTTCTATTTTTTTTACACCGATGGGAAAAAAAACGATGGGGCCCATACACGATCGGTTTGTCCCATGAAAAAAGTCCATTGGACTGTTTTCATCGGTAAAACCGATCGTGTGTACAGGGCTTAAAAGAGGAGGGGGAGAAAAGGGATATGGGGAACTTCATTGGGCAGGGGGAAGCACTGAATCAAAGGTAGCTGAAGGGCCCTTTTAGTCGGCAGGGGGGGATATTGGCCGGTATTAGCCAGTTCAACAGAAACCGTCTGACATTCAGCCAGTGTGTACGGCAGTCTGCCCGGCTTCTGTAGAACGGGCATGCGGGAAAAACAGCGGGCCGATCGGCATTCAATCAGCACTCGCTGCCAATGGCAGTGAGCACTGACCAGTGTGTTCTAGGGGGCAGTTCCCCTGTCAGAACACAATAGCTCAGCAGGGAGATCACTGTACTAACATCACATGCAAAGCGAGCATCTTAGGTTTTGTTTTCATTCAGCCCGCTGGATTGAACGAAACAAAAAAACGTAACATGTGTACCAGGCATTGCAATTAGGTTTCAGTGCTTCTCACTAAGTTTCTACAGAATTTTTAGGTGCAGTCATGCTCCAATCACTGCCACATCTGTTGTTCTGTCACTGGTTGACAATGCAACCGAATGCTTGTCGCATTATGTAATGTTGGAGAAAACATCTTCCACTAATATGTTTTATAAACGGGCTATGCAGAGCAGTTAGAATCAGCGTGGCTGTAAATATTACACTGCATATACAGTATACACTGTGCTGGTCTCAAAACTACCTACAAGAGGGTCACTAATGACTATCTACAGACTAAAGAAGGTATAATTATCACATTTGTGGTACCATGGATTAGGAATCTTTTGATCAGTTCAGGTCACAGCAGAGCAATAGAAGCTAATACCAATAGCTATAAGATATATCACATTTTCATCATAAAAGATTTTATAGAGCTAAACCTAAGTAGTTCTATTAAGTGACGAATCCACCAGAAGTAAATCAGAGATGTGAGGTTAATATGTTACACAGAGTACAGAATTCTATAAATTAATGCACAGACTGCATATTGGGTTTAGTGGAGGCCCTGGCTCCCTCTAGGGTGGTCAGATCCCTGTTGAGCCTTCTACCATTTTATGGAAGGTGATTGTGATGCAGTGGAAGGCTGCCAAAGCCCCCACCTTGACTTTTTGGAAGTCTCTAAATCAACTTGGTGGTCCCTCTTTATAAAAATACATACCAATCTAGGGGCTGCCCCAAAAAGTTTAATACGATTTGGATTAGCTCTGCCACGACTTCTACGTAAGCTGTCCCCTTTTCCTTACCTGCACCTTCATTGGTCTTTTAGGACCTCAGTGATATGAACTGTTATAATTCATAGGTATCGAATTCATCCATTTTTTGTCACTTGGCGCTCCCCATACATAATGTTATTTAATGGTTATTTATTCGCCCTTTTGGTCATTTTCTCATAAATCTGGTTAACTATGAGCAAGTTTATAGTGCTCTACAAGTGGTATTTAGCCTTTTGTGTTTGTTTTTGGTTGTGCAGTGCCTTTTTGTAAACCTTGAGCCAGGGTATGCCCAATAGGCTCTTTTTTTGTATTTTTATGCTTAAAATACAAATAAAAAAAAAATTAAATAGACAGTTTGAAAAAAAAAAAAAAAGATTCTATACCCATGTATAGATGGTCCTCGCTGGGGTCATCCAGTACCTAACAAAAAAAGAGAAAGAGATGAGATGGCTGCAGAGGATAAAAGGTAACAGTATATATATATAGATAGATAATTAAAGTAGTAAAACCCACAATGATTTTTTTAGCAATCCTGGTCCTTTAAATTTTTTAGCCACGGCACCATGACTCACATTTGGAACATTTGCCAGCTTATAACTCCTTTCTGGGACAAAATACTTCACCTCTACTATGATTTAGTTGGGGACAAGATTTTTAATTCTTCTCATTACTGTGCATTTGATGATGCCTGGATCCTATAAACAATAATAAAAAAGTCTTCTCCGACACTTCTTGACTTCTGCATGTACTCTTATTACCAGGGCGTGGCGAAAACCGATACTCCCATCCTTTGTGAATTTGGCTTGTGAAATGGACTCTATTGGTCATCTAGAAAGGTTGATCTCTTGGGACAGATAAAACTGTTGAGGATACCTTGACCTTCCTCTAAATTTTCCTCCCATCTGTGACCTCCCTGGCATAATATTAGTTATCCTTCTCAGAGGCTTGCTTTTGTTTCCCTTCACAGTACTTGGGGCCCTCCCCATTCTCCCCCTTTCCCTCCTTCTTCCCCCCCTTTTTTTTCTTTCCTTCTCTTTTCTCCCCTCATTCATGTTTATCTACCCTTGGTTACTGGGTTTTTATTATGTTATCTAGTCTTATATACGTTTGTCTGGTTATAACAAAATAACTATTATGTAAATACCCTTAGGAGGGATTAACTATTTTTGATGTTGACAACCCTCCCCCAATGAATATCCTCCAAGGTCTTCTATGTAGCTGATACAGGCAATCTGTTGAAAGTTCACTCCATGCAAATGTTGGATGATCACTTACGCCCCCCTTAGGCCCCTTTCACACGGGACGGATCCGTGAAGATCCGCCCCATAAACCTCTGCTTGCTCAGCGAGGATCGCTCTGCTGATCCCCGCTGAGCCGCCAAATGACATGGCGGTCCACGCACACTGTGCAGGGACCGCCCTGTCAGATCTCCACTCTCCCCTATGGGGGGATCAGATGAACACGGACCGTCTGACCGTCACGGACCGTCTGTTCATCCGATCCGCTCTGCAGACGGATAGAAAAATAGGATTTTCCTCCGTCTGCAGAATCGGAGGATTGCAAACCCGGATGAGATCGGGTGTCAGCGGATGAATGCATGTCCCTTTTTCATCCGTAAACGGACGGATGAAAAAGCGGTGGTGTGAAAGGGGCCTTACTAGGGTGGATATGCTCCCTTGTTTTCTACCTATCAGGAAATCAGCAAGTTATATTTTTATTTTCCTTATGTACTAGTATACATGACTTACTGTGAAGCCCTGTACACACGATCGGTTTTACCGATAAAAACAGTCCGATGGACTTCTTTCATCGGACAAACCGATCGTGTATGGGCCCAATCGGTCTTTTTTCCATCGGTGTTAAAAAATAGAACAGGTTTTAAATTTATCGGATGGAAAATAAAAACAAAGCAAATTATTATCGTCTGTGGGGAACTCCATCGGATAAAAAACCCACGCATGCTCAGAATCAAGTCGACGCATGCTCAGAAGCATAGAACTTCATTTTTCTTGGCTCGTCAGAGTGTTTTACGTCACGGCGTTTGGGACGATTGGTTTTTTGACTGATGGTGTGTAGGCAAGACTGATGGAAGTCGGCTTCATCGGATTTCCGATGGAAAAATCCATTGGTTTAAAATCCATAGGAAATCCGATTGTGTGTACAGGGCTTCACTGTTATATATGCTGTACTGAATACGGATCTTATCTTGAACCTCTTGACCTTTCTGTTTTTTCATACGTATTTGTGCGCAAATGAAAATCTATAAACAAAGTCACTATGGTTGAAAACAAACATTGATTTAATCCCACTACCCATTAGAAAATCGAATGAACATTCTTTAAACAAAAAAATGTAAACACAAATCTACTAATGTATGGCCAGCTTTACATCTGGACAAAAGCCAAAGTATGCCTTTCACGCACAATGTCCCTTTCCAGCTTTTTAAAACTGGTTTGCGATGCAGGGACATTCATCGGAATGTTGCCTGGAATCCCCTAGTAGCACCCAAGTTGGAAATGAACTGAAAGAGTTAACTCAAATTGCACCTTTTTAGGATGCCTTTATTTTAGATATTCAAATACATTCTGCACAAGTGACCTTAACGGTTTTATATAAATTCCCGACAAACAGCAAAATATACATGAAATATATATATATAGTAGCAGTTTTATCTGCTGAGGAATGCGTATTTCTGTTCATCCAGTTCTGAGATTTAAACATCTTTGCTACACAACTCAGCCCAGTCTGTTAGGGTCGGTCCCCTATCATTCTGGGTCCCCTATCAGATAGTGCCCAGGTTGGACAGCGCATGTGCAGTCCGATATCACGGAAATCTCCGAAACTAAGCATCTGTTCAATCAGCTGTTGTTGGAGCATGCGCCGTTAACACGGCGCTCGCTCCTGCCGCTCGTTCTATCAAATGGGGGACCCGCTGGCCGCGCTCACTCAAACAAAAGGGGCGGGTGTATTATTGAGCAGTAATTTTTGAGAGAATGGTTTTCACAATAAACTACACGTCTGCGGGGCGTGTTTACAGAACTCAAGGGGCGTTTACATAACTCTAGGGCTCACTCAATACAGCAAGGGGCAGATGGTTTTAGAAAAGGGGCGGGTCTATTATTGACCACTGGGCAGCATAAATGTCTTATATATTGTATTAAGTGAGCGCGGCCTCTTATAATCATACCCGCCCCTTTCATAAAAGCATCCCCTTGCTGTATTTCAGTGAGCGCGGCCAGTGCTGTTCTATCGAGATGGGTCCCCCATCTGATATAACGAGCGGTGTGTTAATTGCGCATGCTCCAACTACAGCTGATGGAACAGCTGTTCAGTCTCGGAGATCTCCGTGATCTCCAAATGCGAATGCGCAGTCCAACCCGGGCACTATCTGATAGGGGACCCAGAATGTTAGAACACCGGCAACCTGATTGTTCTCTGCTGAGTTTAAGTAACTCAGCCTGTGATTGGACAGTATACTAGAGGCAGTACAATCAATAGCTCTTTCTGTCACTCTACTCTCTCCTATCATCACGTTCTTTGTTAGCACAGGGGCGCTAAATAAGAACTGATTGACTCCATGTGCTCCTTTTCCCTGTTCCAGTCTGAGCTCTGCTATACAGGGCATTTTAGAGTGATGGCAAGTCCATTTACATTTGCCTGGAATTCAGCTTTAACTCAGTTTGTTTAAGAAAAATACAACAATTTTAACCACTTGCTTACTGGGCACATATACCCCCTTCCTGCCCAGGTGAAATTTCAGCTTTCAGCACTGTCAAGCTTTGAATGACAATTGCGCAGTCGTGTGACGTGGCTCCCAAACAAAATTGACGTCCTTTTTTTCCCCACAAATACAGCTTTCTTTTGGTGGTATTTGATCATCTCTGCGGATTTAATTTTTTGCGATATAAAAAAAGAGCGACAATTTAAAAAAAAAAAACACAATATTTTTAACTTTTTGCTATAATAAATATCCCAATTTTTTTTTTTTTTAAATAAACAATTTTTTTCCTCAGTTTAGGCCGATACGTATTTTTCTACATATTTTTGGTTAAAAAAAAAAAAAAAAAAATCGCAAAAAGCGTAAAGTGATTGGTTTGCGCAAAAGTTATAGCGCCTACAAAATAGGGGATAGAATTATGATTTTTTTTTTATTTTAGTTTTTTTTTTACTAGTAATGGCGGTTATTTGCAATTTTTGTCAGGGCTGCGATATTGCGGCGGACAGATCGGACACTTTTGACACTATTTTGGCACCATTCACATTTATACAGCGAACAGTGCTATAAATATGCACTGATTACTGTATAAATGTGACTGGCAGGGAAGGGGTTAACACTAGGGGGCGATCAAGGGGTTAAATGTGTTCCCTGGGAGTGATTCTTACTGGGGGAGATGACCGATCTGTGTCCCTATGTACAAGGGACACACCATCGGTCTCCTCTCCCTGACAGGACGTGGACCTCTGCGTTTCCTTGGCTCTGTGACTGTCGATCGCGGGAACCTGGCGGACATTGCGGCCGTCAGGCACGCGCATCGGCACCCGCGTGACACGGTGGGCACAGCTTTTTCCCGATGCGCGCCCGTGGCGGCGCGCATCGCGGAAGTAAACAGGACGTCCACCCGGCAGGTAGGCGCCGTGCTGTAGACGTTTTTTGTCTATAGTGTGGGCGCCAAGTGGTTAAATAAGACTGTCATAACCTTATTCTCCCCCCTGACTCCTTTTGAAAGAATAATATTAGAGGGCTCCTCCCAAAAGGGCTTAATTTCTGCTATCTATACAATTCTGAATACCTATCCAATTCAAGCCTGTGGTAAGCACTCATATATGCTCAAGTGGGAAAGGATTCTGGGTGAAGAACTCTCATTAGAAGCGTGGCGGGTGGTCTGGTCTCAGGCAGACAAGAGCTCCCTCTGCACTCTTTATGCTTTATAGTAAATACTCGACTTTTGGCACCTGACACCTGATGTCCTCCATGCTACTTATCCCACTAGTTCTAATTGCTGCGGGAGATGCCACCGTGATAAAGTCACACTATATCATGTTTATTGGAGCTGCCCAGGAATCACCGATCATCTTGTTTACATGTGTACCACACTATGTGCTTGCATTGTACTTTCTGAAATAATATACACTATAGGGTTTATTTACTAAAGGCAAATTCACTTTGCACTACAAGTGCACCTAAAAGTGCACTTGGAAGTGCAGTCGCTGTAGATCCGAGGGGGACATGTAAGGAAAATATAAAACAACATTATAGCTTGCACATGATTGGATGATAAAATCAGCAGAGCTTCCCCTCATTTCAGATCTTCCCCTCAGATCTACAGCGTCTGCCCTTCCAAGTGGACTTGTAGTGCAAAGTGGATTTACCTTTAGTAAATCAACCCCTATGTCTGTACTTCTTTTCTATAATCTTTGATAAAAAAGTTACTGATAAAAAAAAAAAAAAAAGAAGAAGACTGCAATAACGTAAAATTATGACATGACATATGTCAGCTATAAATACTATATACAGTACATATAAATATATAAGTACACGTGTACAGTATGTGCTGTAAACATTTATGAAAAAAAATGTTCTTTATCTCTGCTAAACACTTTTAAAATATATAATGGTTCTGCTCAGGGTTTCAACAATGTCTTTCTGATGAATCAAAATAGAATGTACTGTTAGTCATTCCACGCACTTGTCAAATTCAGTAACAATGAAAAACAAATGTCATGTAAATCATTATAAGGACGGCTCAGCCATTCAGAAATAATATATTATACCAGGACAGTCTGTTCTTGGAGTTCCTTTCAATCACTTATTTGTATTGTATTCCAACTCTGCAGCTGGGTATGTAGCCTGTGTGTGAGAATGTAATATATGTAACATATCTGGCTTCTTGTAGTCATACGAGTAGTGGCTGACACATCCTCAGCTGTGTGTTGGATGTATCTTTTATCAGTGATCGTAAATGTTTATACAAGGGTGAATTGGCCCCAGCCAGGAAAAATAGGATTTTTTTTACTCACCGTAAAATAATTTTCTCTGTCGTCCATGGACGGACACAGCCTTCTTAAGTCTTGAAAGTTGGGTTATGTTCCTGTTCTATAGGAGAGGACTAGGCAGAACATGTTAGATATTTAAATACAAGTTACTTTAACAGAGTTGAACAGCCCTGCCCAGGGGGCGGTCCCTCCGGACATAACCCTCCACCCTGCAGTCAGCAGCTCAGTTCGTAGAAAGCAGTACAAACCAAAAAGGAGGGGTGGGTACTGTGTCCGTCCATGGACGACAGAGAAAAGGATTTTACGGTGAGTACAAAAAATCCTATTTTCTCTTTTCGTCCATGGACGTACACAGCCTTCTTAAGTCTTGACAGTTGGGACATCCCAAAGCAGTGTAAAAAAAAAACGAGGGATGGGAACAGCAATCAAAAAAACATTTTCACCCCAAACAAGCAGAGCTCCTCAATGGAGGAGTTGCAACCTTAAACAGCCGCCTGCAAAACTTTGCGGGCGAAGCTAGCATCCGAAGATGCACTCACATCAACCTTGTAAAATTTTGAGAAAGTGTGAACAGACGACCAGGTCGCCGCCTTACACACTTGTGAGACAGACGCTTGATGTCGAAAAGCCCAGGAGGCACCAATAGCCCTGGTCGAATGCGCCGTGACAGGAAAGGGAGGCGCCCACCCCTTAAGGGCATAGGCCTGGATGACGGTCTGCCTGATCCACCGAGAAATGGTGGCCGACGAGACCGCCAGGCCCTTCTGCGGACCAGACACCGACACAAACCGCGAGTCAGACCTCCGGAACGAAGCCATAGCAGACAGGTACACCCGCAAGGCACGTACCACATCTAACGAATGCAGCGCAACCTCCTTGGAATGCGATGGCTGAGGACACAAGGATGGAAGTACAATGTCCTCATTCAGGTGAAAGGCCGAAACTACCTTCGGAAGGAAGGAAGGCTGCAGGCGTAGCACCGCTTTATCCTTATGGAGGACCAAGTATGGGGACTTGCAAGACAAGGCCGTCAATTCAGAAACCCTCCTGAACGATGTGATGGCTACTAGGAAGGCAAATTTCTGAGAGAGCGTCAAGAGAGGAATCTCCCTGATGTTCTCAAAGGGAGGTTTCTGAAGAGCCGAGAGCACCAGATTCAAATCCCCCGGAGGAAGTGGTGGTCGCACCGGAGGAGCCACATGTCAGGCCCCTTGCACAAACGTACTCACCAGTGATTGAGCTGAAAAAAAACAGCCAAGGCTGAAATCTGCCCCTTAATGGTGCTTAAGGCAAGTTTCTGATCCACTCCACGCTGTAAAAACAGCAGGATCCTGGAAACAGAATGAACCCGTGGACGCCACTACATCTCCTCACACATAGAGATGTAGGCTCTCCACGTGCGATGGTAGATCTTCCTAGAATAAGACTTCCGTGCCCTCAATATGGTTGAAATGACAATCCGACAGGCCTCAGTCCCTTAGTACCTGGCTTTCAATAGCCATGCCGTTAAAGCCAGCGACTGTAAAGCAGGATGAAGAATGGGACCTTGCGAGAGAAAGTCCTCCCGCATTGGCAGTCGCCAGGGTGTATCCGTCACCAGGCGCACGAGGTCTGCGTACCAGGAACGCCTGGGCCAATCTGGGGTGATTAGAAACACCGGAATTCCCTCGGTCTCTACTCTGCGGAGCAGACGAGGAAGCAACTGGGGGAAAGGCATAAATTAAAGGCATAAATTAGCCGATGCTGACCCCACGGGGCCACCAACGCGTCTGACGCGTCTGCCCAGGGATCTCAACCTTGCGGTTGAGTCGAGAAGCCAGGAGATCCACGTCTGGCGTGCCCCATCTCTGGCTAAGGAGTTGAAATACCTCCGGATGTAAGGACCATTCCCCTTGGTCCAGCATCTGGCGACTCAGATAGTCTGCCTGCCAGTTTTTCACGCCCGGAATGTAAACTGCCGATAGAGCCGGCACGCTCCTTTCCGCCCACCGCAGGATGTGAGCGACCTCCAGCCGAGCTTCTTGTTCCTCCTTGATGGTTGACGTATGCCACTGCCGTGGCGTTGTCTGACTGGACGCCCTTTTAGCCTCTGTGACCACTTGGAGAGGCACAGCCTGATCGCCCGGAGTTCCAGGACATTAATCGGCAGTTGGGATTCGTTCGGAGTCCAGCGGCCCTGGGCAGCCTGAACCTCCTAGACTCCCCCCCAACCAGTCAGGCTGGCGTCCGTCGTGATCACAGTCCATTGGAAGGGGAGGAACGACTTCCCGGACTGAAGAGCCGGGGATCTCAGCCACCAACTCAGAGAGGCCCTGACAAGATGACTTATCTGAACCCGATGATGCAGAGACAATGGAGATTTGTTCCATTTGGAGAGAATCTCATTCTGCAAGACTCGAGCGTAGAATTGGGCAAACGGCACCGCCTCGAAAGAGGCTACCATGAGGCCCAGGACTCGCATGCAAAAAACAGAGAGACGACCATTTGCGGGATGTCAACAACTTCACCGTAGTCTGGAGTGTCTGCAACTTTTCCAAAGGAAGAAAGACTCTGGCCTCCGAGGAGTCCACAATCAACCCCAGGTACTCTAGGCGCTGGGTCGGTACTAACACCGACTTTTGGAGGTTCAGTATCCAACCAAACTCCCGTAGGGTCTGACTGGCTATAGACACGTTCTCCTCTAATTCTGAGCTTGAATCAGCTCTCAGAAGAAGATCGTCCAAGTAGGCCACGATAGCAATGCCGCGCTGTCTCAGCAAAGCTAGAATCGGGGCGAGCACCTTGGTGAAAACTCTTGGTGCCGACGCTAGGCCAAAGGGAAGAGCCACAAATTGATAGTGGTCTTCGCCGATCGCAAAGTGCAGGATCCTCTGATGCCTGACGCAGATGGGGACATGCAAGTATGCGTCCCTGATATCCAAGGACACCAGGAAGTCCCCCGGATGGAGCGCAGCAACCACCGAACGAAACGATTCCATCCGGAACTTTTGAATCTTTACAAAAGCATTGAGGGCCTTGAGGTCCAAGATTGGACGGACTCCGTCCTTCTTTGGGACCACAAACAGATTCGAGTAGAATCCCTGAAACCTGTCCTGCGGTGGTACAGTTATGAACACCCCGCACCTCAACAACTCTTGCACTGCCCCCAGCAGGGCAGTCCGACAAGCCGGAAGGAGGGGCAGATTTGAGGAAAAGAATCTGTTTGGTGGACAAGAAAGAAACTCGATCTTGTACCCCGAAGTGACCACCTCGCAGACCCACAGGTCGGAGAGCAGGGAGGTCCACCGAGCTGAAAACCCGCAAAGCCGTCCCCTCACCCAGGAGTCGGGCGGGGGCAAAACGTCATGCGGTAGAAGCCTTGTTTGCTGGCTTGTTGGGCTTGCGCACCCAGGGACGCTTCTGTCCCCCAGCTGGACCTTTGTCCGTTTGGGAGGGTCTGCCAGCAGGTCCTGACTGACGAAAATACCGCTTTTAAACGGGAAAGGAGGGCCCCAGCTTATGGCGCAGCTCCATCCCTTTAGTGGACTGAGGGAGAAGTGTGCTTTTACCTCCAGTGACATCCTTAATGATGTTGTCCAGTGAGGCACCAAAAAGCCTCCCACCCTTGAAAGGCAAATCTGCCTGAGTTTTCAGCAGACCAGCATTTTAGCCATATCAGGTGGCGCAATACCACCGCAGATGCGGAAGCCCTGGGAGATTAAAGGAGCCGCATCCAGGGTTGCATCACAGACGTACACAAGGCCCTGTACCAACTGTTTGGCCAGTGTCACGCATTCAGGAGGAAGCTGATGCTCCTCCACTGTCTGATGCAATATTTTAGCCCATTCAGTGAGTGTCTAAGACACCAAGGTTGCAGCCAATATAGGCCGCAATGCTGACCCCAGCATGGTGAACATGGAGTGGCTCACCGCTTCGGACCTCTTATCAGTAGGGTCCTTAAAGGCAGGGGTCCAATCTACCGGGATAGTGGTTACTTTATTTAACTGAGAGACCGGGGGATCAACAACCGGAGGAGAAGCCCATCTTTTCACAAGGCTCTCTTCAAATGGGTAACGGACCGCCATGCGCTGAAGGACCGCAAAGCACCTCTGCGGCTGTTCCCATTCCTTATCTATGAACTTGTCAAAGAATTCAACATAAGGAAAAACCTTAACAGAGTGGGTCGGTTTGTGCGACCCAAAAGGGACAGACCCTGCAGTGGAAGTCCCAGCTGTATCTTCCAACTTGAGAGTGTCCCTCGCAGCATTGATAAGCGCACCCACAAGTGCCCTATCTTGAGCTGACCCGGACGAGGGGTCCTCCTCACTGGGAAGCTCCTGGTCCGCCCCTTCTGACGCCCCAGAACCGGGGTCCTGTGCCGCAGCCAGGCCCGAGTCTGAGTCAGAACATTCCCCAGGAGATGGCGGGGGAAGGGGGCGCTTAGTACCCCCCTTACGCCCACACGCCCCTTCCACCCTGGCAACAAATGACTCAGACAAAGTGTCCATGGGAACCTGCAGGTGCAGGGGCACCGGTTGCTGCCTCTGGAATGTTTGGGGAAGAAACGCCAGTTTCTGACTCCATATCGCCCACTGACAGCCCTTAGGGACTTAGTCAAGACACCGGACACAAAAATTGTCCACCCTTCTTGCTGCACTAACCGGGGGGGTACCCAGGGAACTCATCACCCAGCAAGAGACTGTTCAGCGCCGCTGCCCGCTCTCCATCCACACACAGCGTGTGTCTGAGGAACTCTGTGAGGTGAATTGCGCCGTTCAGGAAGCCATCAAGCCCTGGAGGCCAAAACCCACTCCAAAATGGCCGCCAGGCGCCTCAGAGAAAAGCGCGCGGACCACAAGAAAATGCCCGCCCGCAATGCAGACCTGCGTCACAGCGCGGCCACGGCAAAATGCCCGCCAATGGTATTTTTCAATGCAATACACAGGCAACAGAAAAATGGCACCGGCGCTTCAAAAATGGCGCCCAAACAAGCGAGGTGGACGAGAAGGCCGCAGCGGAGACTTCCTAGAGAATAACTACCCCCCCACAGAGAGCGGGCCTTGACACCCCCACAGCCTGGAGCCCCCCTACAGGTATACCCCGGTCGCAGTGAGCCCCGCAAGGGGAGGAGGAAAAAAGGGTGACAGAGGGCAGGGGAACCCCCTAACGACCCCCTTAGGAATGCCCAGCTGTTCCATCCTACCATGGCAGGAGGAACTGTACTTACCCATCCTTGCGAGGACCTGCTGGTGCGTTCTTGACAGACCTGCAACCGAGCAGTACGGAGTAGCTGTCGGCCCGGTCCACTGTGACTGAGACAGCAAGAAGCCTGGTCATATGTGAACCCTGGAGCAATAGCTCACCAGCCACCACTGGAGCCATGGGACTGCCCCCCTGGGCGGGGCTGTTCAACTCTGTTAAAGTAACATGTATTTAAATATCTAACATGTTATGCCTAGTCCTCTCCTATAGAACAGGAACATAACCCAACTGTTAAATGAGAAACATTCTCTTAAATGTGAAATATACTGAGCAGCACACCCTATTATATGTATTGGGGCTATAGGTTGGGCTGCATGTTAAAAAATAAAATGAAACCTTGAAATGTATACAGGAACAAAACTTTCTTGCTCAGCTTCTTTCAGCTTTATTCTTAGCATTGTTATAGTGCACAATCCCATCCCACTCCCATATTTATTGCATACTTATTATAATGCAGAGGAGGTGTTCCAAAATACATCCACTGCAAGCATGCTCCTCACATGCAGAAAGGCTGATGTATGAAAGGGTCCATACAAATAATTTTTCAAAGCAACAGTCCGATTCAAACATGCCTTGAAAATCTGAATTTGACTTATGATACACAACCAGAAAGGAACTACTTTAACAGTTTACCAGCCCAAAAAAAACACGGACTTCACCTGTCAGCATTGGGAGGTCATCCCTATTCATATCCAGGGTGTGTTTTTTTTGTTTTTTTTTTAGCTGAATTCCAAGGAAATTAAAGAATAACCCTTTTGCCATGTGGCTTCACTTGTACTACAAGGGTTAAATGCTTGTTTTTGCCTAGGGTACCATTAAAAAGCATTTTACACACCTTACCCTTCACTCCTGCAGGCTCCTCTTCTCCATGCGACCGGTTCCCAGAAGCTGCTTGTCTTTAGCGTTCTCTAATGCCACGTACACACGGTCAGAATTTCCGACAACAATTGTTCGATGTGAGCTTGTTGTCGGAAAATCCGACCGTGTGTATGCGCCATCGAACATTTGCTGTTGGAATTTTCCGACAACAAATGACTGAAAGCTGGTTCTCAATTTTTCCGACAACAAAAGTTCTTGTCGGAAATTCCGACCGTGTGTACACAATTCAACGCACAAAAATCCTATGCATGCTCAGAATCAATTTGGCGTATGCTCGGAATCATTGAACTTAATTTTTCTCGGCTCGTTGTAGTGTTGTACATCACCGCGTTCTTGGCGTTCGGAATTTCCGAGCAACATTTGTGTGACCGTGTGTATGCAAGACAAGTTTGAGCGAACATTAGTTGGAAAAAAAGCCACGGTTTTGTTGTCGGAATGTCCGATCGTGTGTACGCGGCATAACATCATCACATGCAATGTAGGAAAAGCAGCCCTGCATTGTAAATGAGGATGCTGAGGGCCTACCCACAACCTGGAGGGAAGAGGAGAGAGCTAACTGTTGGAGAGCAGGGGATAAGGTAAACAAATGTGTTTATCAATGGTACCAAAAGCAAAAATAAGCATCAAACTCTTGCAGTGCTGGGTCCCAACTGTAAAGTATAGGTCTTTCTCCAAAGTTTGGCTTTAATTGTCATTTATCTTATCTGTTGATTAGGAGGTTTTCTTTAATCGTTATTATTAAACTATAAATCTTCATAATGAATAAAAGAAAAAATTGCATTGTATTTTTTCCTGTATCGTAACTAAAAATAACACCCCAAACCTCTGCCCACAAAACTGTGGACAGCGTTGTTTAAGACAATAGGGGCATATTTACTAAAACTGGTGCACTCAGAATCTGGTGAAGTTGTTTATGGTAGCCAATCGGCTTCTAATTTTAGCTTCTTCAATTAAGCTTTGACAATAAAACCTGGAAGCTGATTTTTTTCTATGCAGAGTTGCACCAGATTTTGCACTCTCCAGTTTTAGTAAATAACCCCCTAAAAACCAGCATCCATAAACCTTATCCACCAGGCTGGGTCTAAAAAGATCCAGGCTTCACCCATCACCCAAAGACACCCAAGGGGTCTTTAGGGTGTGGAAAACATAGAAATGGACCACAGCCCTTGGTTAAAAAGGGCGCCCTTGATAAAGGCCTATTGGTTGAAATGCGTTTGGACGGAGCCTGTGCTGACTTCATTACTCCCGTTGCTTGTGGCTGGGGGCGGAGGTGGTTTTACATGCAAGCAATGTCTACGTGAGTAGTAGCACAATAATTAGGCTCAATAATTCTGTAGGTTGCACTATGGAATGTATGCTTATCTTTTACATGTGATTAATGTACATGGTGGAGTGGCGGTGCAAACATTAATCTCTGCTGGTGTGTTTGGAAGTTCCTAAGTGCCATTGATTACCCTGCTGCCAAGGCTTACCATATGACTCCAAAACTGTGGATGGATAATTGCTGTTAAACATGCTCATATAAGACCACCTGTAATTTGGGGTCTCATTATTCAGTAAGAAACTGCAACAGTTAGTGGTGGTATACAGGCATACCCCGCTTTAAGTACACTCACTTTAAATACACTCGCGAGTAAGGACATACACGCGAGTGTATCTAAAGTGCCTCACAAGTATTGTACAGACATTTTGCAGCCGCAGTAAAAGGAGCTGAAGCTCAGAGAGCATAGCCCGCCCTGTTCCAGTGTGCCCCTGACACCCCCACTACAGCCCCTGAGACCTCAACTACAGCTCCTGACACCCCCACTACAGCCCCTGACCCCCCACCACACCCTATAAGTGAAAAAAGGTATTGTTTCACTTTAAGTACATTTTCGTTTTACATACATGCTCTGGTCCCATTGTGTACTTAAAAGTGGGGTATGCCTCTATTCACTTGGTTGCACATCTACATTCACAAACAGAAAGCATTTGGCATAATTTGGAATGGTGGTGGAACCCTCCTTCACACAATCATTTATTCATCCATTTTGGACATTTACATTATTGGTGGTGAACGTTTATTTTGTCTATGTTTATTGATTCAAAGAGAGACACCTATGCAAAAGTCATGTTCCCATATATATTGATGGGATATTGGTTTGAAGCTTGTATTATCACTTGTATACACTGTATGACTTTTTATTATTTATTTGTGAGATCTTCATAGTGATTCAAAGGACACAGCTCAACAATTTATATTTACATTTATATTTGTCAAGCACTAGTATTAAGTGTTTTCATAAGTGTGGTGTTTTTTTTTTTTTTTGTGTGTTTTGAGGTTGTGCACTAAGCACAGTTTGTTTTGTCACTTGGCTGAATGATGGTGTGTCTGAGCCACCTAAAAATTGTGGAACGATTCTCTCGTTAAACAAAACAAAAATTATGGAATGAAAACTCTAGGCCCATTAGACCAGAAACCAGAACAGCCTGGACCACATCCAGACAATGGAGAAAAAAACTCCTCTGGGAAACTAGAGCCAGACACAAGGATGGAAGTAAAATGTACTTGAAGGAAGGCCTAGGCCTCAACACCACCTTTTCCTTATGCAGAACCAAAAAGAGAGATTTGGAAGCGGAAAGGTCTCTGGAACAGAATGCCAAGTGCAGGAATGTAGCCTTTGTTGTTACTTAGAGCCAAAATGTTGCTCTTGGCCAAACTGCAGGAGAGAAAGTATTTGCCCTACAGTAAAGGCCCTTCGACTCACATTAAGCAAAGTACTCATTTGCCCATGATGTTCAATGATTGACTTTGTGGGAAGTGGACTTTCTAGTTTTCAGCATCATAGGAATAACACTGGGGAAGGACCCTAAGGGAGGATCCCAGTGGTCTAGCTCTGGGAGGATCGGAGAATTAGGCGAGTATATCTCGGCTCTCCGAACACCTAAACCGAAAACAACGATTTTCCCTGAATTCAGCTTTAAAACCTGGACTTTAACAGCCATGCCATTAAAGCTAGTGACTGAAAAGCAAGGTGGTAAATCGGTCCTTGGGAAAGCATATCCAGATGACCTGGCAGCAGTCTTACATGGTCAGTGTACCACACAATGCTGGGCCAATGAGCACCACCAGAATGCCCTCCATTTCGATCCTGCAAAGCAGTCAAAGAAGATTCAGGGTAGAAAAGACATAGATTAGACCAGGGGTGCCCAACCAGTGGCCCAGGGGCCACATGTGGCCAGCGGAGCCCTCTGATGTGGCCCACGACCTCCTGCTCTGGGATGGAATAGAATACTCTTATTAAAGGTCAGTTTATTACAAAAATCACAGTGTATATATGGGTATATCTGTTCTGCAATTGTTACTGGGCTGCTTTCAAACTAATCCACAGATGTAGAGCAGTGCACCTGCGGGTTACCTGCACTGAGCCATAGACTTCTATTACCTGCGAGTTTGGTGAGCTTTCTGAAAGTGCACCAAACCTGCAGAATATAATGCAAAGTGCAGAAAAGCCAAAAGTACACTGCGTTGCCCGCGGTGTGGGTAACCCTCAGCGCATCAGTGTGAAAGCAGCCATGGGCCCCTTTCGCACGGTCAGTCTGACCCAATTGGACCCTCCATTCACCTCTAAGGAGTGGCAGATGTAAACCGTCTTGTGTCCTACTTCCAATCAGGCTGTGTCCGGGTCCACTCTGCATATGCAGAGCGGACACTGACCTGCCATCTGCTTGCTCCGCTGATTGTGGCCCGCAACCAGTTACCAAGTCGCTTAAGTGGCCCTCGCGCTTCAAAAGGTTGGGCACCCCTGGATTCGACTGTACCGAGGCAATAGTGTATCCACTGCTTACATGAGCTGATCCCAGAACCTGCATACAAACCTATCCAGTTGGTTGTTGAATCTGAAGGCAAAGAAGGTCCATATCCAGTGCTCCCAACCTGCAACACAAGTCTTGGAACACGTCTGGGTACCACTTTCATGAGTCCAGATGCGAGAGCAGGAAAATTGTACAATAAAATTGTATAATGTATAGCAGACTAAGGTTGTAGGCAAATCACATACTTAGTATGCCATGGAGTACACAGTAGCAAATTTGCAGCCTCTTCACACTGTGTCAGAAATCTTCTATGTAATCTGGGATATAAATCCTGAAAGACCAGTAAAGACCTCCTCCAAAAGGGCAGAAGGCCCAACACCTGAAGAAGTCAGGACTGTGTGATCCAGGACTCTGTGTTTTTAGAAATTATTTTTAAATGTTGTGATACTACAACTTTTGTTTTTCTGTTTTTAGACACACAATTTTTTATTTTTTTTTGGCTAGCTGGTAAGTGTGCTACAAAATACCTTTTTTATTTGTTCTGTGCAAAGCTCTTCCACAGTTATAAATTGGAGTGGTTGCTATTTTTGTTTAGGCTAGGTTCACACTGGTGCTTTCAGATTTTGATCTGACTTTCACAGAGCGATTATGTGATGTTACTAGGATGTGGTATGCATATTCTATGGGGACAGATTCGTGCTGGAATTGCACCAAAATAACACAGGACCCTTTTACAAATTTGTGCTGCTCTGCATTGATGTGAACAGGCACCATTGAAAACAATGCGATTTCCATTGTCATGTGATTCTGTGCAACTCAAATCGCATCTATAACCAGACTAAACAACATTGTTTTTTTATACAGTGAAATTGCAGCTAGCAAAGCCAAAAATGAAAGGTTGCCCACAGCCACCAACCAGGTGTTAAATGCCATCTTCTAATGCCCTACAGAGGAATAACAGTTGGAATTGAACCAACTGATATGGATCATACCATTTTTACCAGTCTTTTAGAAGCCAGAAACAGATACAGAGGAAGCTAGTGGGGATCCTAGGCCTGAGGGAAGTAGGAGAGTACCAATTACAGAAAATCACTCATGAACAGTATTTGGAAACAGAAAAGGGTTCCGGCTTTAATTATAGGCCAGTGAAAATGCAAAAAGAACGACAGCAATGAACTGGTAAAAGGGTATTATGCTGGCAATAGATGGATCGAAAATCATCCGGTTCAGCAAGGACTGGCCGAATTTCGCTTCATCTATGGCCAAGCCCGCTGAAGAAAAGTCGATCTAATAATCGGCTTCTCTTGAATGGGAATGTTGGAAAATTTTCATTCGATCAGCACATGCAGTTAATTGACTACAGCACTGATCAGTGTATTCTGATAGCGGAGGAGGTACTGATGTCAGAATACAATAGCGCAGTGTGGAAGATTCCTCTATCTACCTCGCTTGTGTGGCTGTCGGAATCCATTTTTTTTTTTTCTTGATCAGCTAGCTGGCAGATAAAAAAAAAAAAAGATCAATCTATGGCCAGCCCTACTAGCTTACTTCCAGTTTAGCATGTGAGATAAGATAACGTACATTTGTACACTAAGGCCTCATGCACACTGGACGCTATAATAACATTATAAAACCACCGGTAGCTTTGCAGTGAGTTTTTCAGTGTTTTTGCAATAGCAGTTTTGAGCCTTTTCCAGCGTTATTAAGCATTTTTCTTTTTTTTTATTAATGGGATCAAAAACATTAAAAAACGCCGGTGAGCCACGCTTTTGAGCGTTTATCGCCATTTTTTGATGTTACAGCGTTTTTACAGCTCAAAACTCCTCTCAGAGCCCACTAGTTTGGGTTTGTTTTTACAGCTTAAAAACGCCCCAGCCAAAAACAGTTGGTAACAGCCTATGTGTGCATGGACACATAGGATAACATGCTGGAGAGTTTATTGACTGTAGAAAACAATGTCCAAAAACATCCAGTGTGCAGGAGGCCTAAGAGCTGTGATCATACATGAACCCTATATGACAGATGTTTTTGCAAGGCCATACTGTTTTTAAGACAACACTTACAGTATATATATATATATATATATATATATATACACATACAGATAAAAAGGTCTAAAACGAACTATACCAGAACATTGGTCTGTGCTAGCAACAAACATTACAAAACATGCTGCTTGCACATTCTGTCCGATATTGCTCTGTAATTTCTGACAGGCCACAATGATAATGAAAAGGTTAAAAAAAAACACATGACATGACTTGTGCCTGTAGGAAGAAGTAAGTGAGGAGGAGTATTTTATGGCCATAGTATAATTTATAATGTTCATGGGCACTAGGGAATACACAGCCCTCTTTTAAAACCAAGATAATCAGGCTTCACTTATTCAGACTTTGAATAGAGCTCATCCAGTTTGCATGTTTCCAAGGGAACTGGTGCAGAATCTGCGATAGTAGTCTCAAAAGCATTCATAATTAACCCCAAAAGCCATGCAGCGCTGCAGGTGCAACGTCTGCACTACAGACCCAATTCATAGAAAGAGGGGCAATTGGAATGTATGCACACCAAAATTCTTTAACTCTGAAATTCCGTTACAGTTGTATTGTCATCATTGCCATTGTCCGTTATGTTGCACCAAATTTAATTATTTTTTTTTAAAAAGGTATTTATTTCGTTTTCACAATATAAGATACAAAGAAAAAGACAGCACATTACTGGCACGCAAGGCACTTAAAGTGGGGCTCCAGTGAAAAAAAATATATTAAAAGCCAGCAGCTACAAATACTGCAGCTGCTGACTTTTATTATTTGGACACTTACCTGTCCTGGAGTCCAGCGACGTCGGCAGCAGAAGACGAGCAATCGCTCGTCTCTCGGCTGACCCACCGCCATCCTTGGTGAGGGAACCAGGCAGTGAAGCTTTGCGGCTTCACTGCCCGGTTCCCTACGGTGAATGCGCGAGTCGCACTGCGCCGTTCTCACTGGTCCCTGTTGTGTTCTGGGAGCCGAGTGTCTCCCAGAACACAACGGGTATTCTGCGGGAAGTGACGTACTACCCGCAAAATACCCGCAGAGAGGACTCCCGGAAGTGGGTGCAAATATATCTGCACCCCCTCCCCCCTGAAAGGTGCCAAATATGACACGGGGGGGGGGGGTTCTGATGAGTGGAAGTTTCACTTTAGGGTGGAGCTCCGCTTTAAGGGTATACAAAATCAGGAATCGATGCACCAAATATTACCACAAGCAGAGTTACAACCTTCAGAAGATTTCTGATCTGAATTACATTTGGTGTACACCTCTTAGTCACGCTATTGATAAGATATCTCTACCTGGATCAGGATCATAGCCAACATACTACATTTAGTAACAAGGATTCTCCTATTAGTTTAGGCCATCCAAAAAAATGAAACCGAATTGCCAATTGTTGCTGTAGTTTATTATCTTTTCTTATTTCTAGGTTAAAAAAAAGAGAAAGTTCCTAAGGGAACTGCACCATCAATGCACAAATACTTCTGTTCCTCCCCAGCACATCCATAATTTACAATATTTAACAGAGCTCCAACCCCAGAACACTACCTTCCTTACTTGCGGACTCTCTCATCTGGTGGTTCTCAGTGAAACTATATGGTTTTCTCAGGTCATGCCTGCAGTAAAGCATTCATAATTAACCCCAAAAGCCTCCAATGCTGCAGCAGCAACAAGATATGGCTTTTAATTAAAGTAGCTACAGCTCCAAATAGTGATTATAAATTCTAGGCCAAAATCCTGTCCTATAGTGCCTATTTAAAAACTACAATATAACTACCATACATAATTAGAAAATCTATTAAAAATACACATATAAAAGAACAAGTGGCTTCTCTACAGTTCTCTATATCAAATTCCACAGCAATCTTGAAACTGACAGTCTAAAGGCCTGTACACACGATCGGATTTTCCGACAACAAATGTGTGATGGCAGGGTTTAAAACTGTCGACAACAAATGTGTCTTGTCGGATTATCGGATCGTGTGTACACAAGTCCATCAGAATAAAATCCAAAGTACAAACACGCATGCTCCGAACCAATGCTAACCATAGCACAACATTAGCAGAAGTTGCCCAAAGGGTGGCGCTAAAGAGCTGAAAAACCACGTAGTTTTGTGTATGTTGGCTGAAAAAGTTCTGCCGTCTGTATGCATACCAAGTTCACGGCCAACGCCCTTCGCACAAAATTCCACGGATTTGTCCGATGGAAATACAATCGTGACCTGCCTCTTTTATAATGAATCTGCAGCATAATGATGCAGATTTAAAGTGGTTGTAAACCCTTACATATACCCAGTGGAGTGACTGGCCTCAGGTGATACACAGAGATGAAACAAATCCTCCTACATAAGTTGTACCTGTCTATTTTCAGTCTTCTCTACGTCTGTTCAAAGACCAGAATTAATAAAGCTTGTCTAAAGAGTCAGGAAAAAGGCGATGGGAGCTGCATCTACACTCTGCACAGCTCAGTGAGGAGAGCTCTGAGAGCTGATTAGTGGGAAGGGACACACCCCCTTCACACAGCACCATAGCTGAGGCAGTCAATCAGCTGGAGATCCCTCCCTTGTCACCATTTTTCTCTTTGTGTCAGGAAAACTTTTCAAAAGTGATTTATTCTGACAGCAGAGAAACGAAGCAGCAGACAGAAGTGACACTTGGTGCTCTTAATTGAGAAAAGTACGCACTATAGAGGGATAGGCTTTGTTCATACTTCATGTTGGAGGTTTACAACCCCTTTAATGTCCAGTAAGCAGGAAGATGGTGTAAGCAGTTGCAAAAAATTAAATACCGGTATTTAAAATGGTATCACCTGACAAATCCAAAAGTGTTTGAATGGGAAGAATTACAAATCCTTTGACAGGTAAAACAGATTTAAATGTTTCATGGTTTGCATATAAAAAAAATTTCCTTGGATTTTGTTTGCCTGGAGGTCACTGCAGATAGATAATCAAAGGCTAACTACACCGTTTGCAAAAAATTTAAATAAATAATAAAAAAGTACCCATAATGATTAATAAAAATGTGCATTCATTCGTTATTTGCATTTGAGCCTGCACGGCATTGCAGTCATACTCAAGGTACATACCCTTCACTTACAGGGCTGAAGTAAGTATCAATGGACTACAAGTGCGGCAATGCCACAATGCTGTAGTGGCAGATGGGACTGCTGCCGCGTACACACGATCGGAAATTCCGACAAGAAAAGTTCGATGTGAGCTTTTGGTCGGAAATTCTGACCGTGTGTAGGCTCCATCGGACATTTGCTGTCGGAATTTCCGACAACAAAAATTTGAGAGCTGGTTCTCAAATTTTCCAACAAGAAAAGTTCTTGTCGAAAATTCTGATCGTCTGTATGCAATTCCGACGCACAAAAAAAACACGCATGCTCAGAATAAAGCAGAAGAGCCAAACTGCCTATTGAACTTCATTGATCTCGGCTCGTCGTACGTCTTTTACGTCACCGCCCGACAACATTTGCTTGACCGTGTGTATGCAACACAAGTTTGAGCCAATATTCCGTCTGAAAAAAAACCACGGTTTTCTTGTCGGAATTTCCGATCGTGTGTACGCTGCATGCCAGTTTCTTTCATTCACAGAATCCTGTGAATGCCTCAACTGTGCAGGTGGAGCCACGCTCAGCTGCACCAAATTCAGATAATGACAGCAGTCGAGGTGAGAAGAATCTATGGATTCTGTAAAGGGGGAGGGGGGAATGGCAGTTTGGGGGTGGGAGGCTGCAGACTGGACCATGTTGCATATTAGACCCTAAAAATGGTGATCCCCGCTTTTCAAGCATTTGTAATAGAAAAGACCCAAATTTACCCCCAAACTTTACTCTCTCATCAAAAGTGTTAAGCATGTCCCAGAAATAATTATTTTAACTTGTTCCTGTAGCAAAAAAAAAAAAAAAAAGGTTTTTATTACTGCCTATTATGTCATCACCAGGCTTGTAATTTTTTTGGAGAGGCAGCTGCTGGAAAAAGGGATCAGCACAGTGCCCTAGATCACTTCCTTTTGAGTAGGGCAAGCCCCCCAAACTACATCTCCCAAGAGCTCCTTCTCTACACATGCAAGCTCTTGGGAGTCAAGAGACTAGAATAGATTTGCTGGGAAAGAAATCAATTTATGTGGAAAAGGACAAAGAAGGGCAGGTATAGGTGGAATATGGTGGTTGAGCAGGAAAAACTCCTGAAGGAAGGCTGACGATGCTCCTTGGAATTTTTCACTGCAGCAGTGGCAATCTTAGTTCTCATTTTCTGCAACTGCAGTATTTTAAAGGGAGAAATGGAGGAAATGTGCATGGATTGCAGAACTGTGGAGCATATTTGTTTTTATTTAGTCCAGGTATTTACTTTAACAATAACAGTGAATATTAGCTGGACCGCGGCTGCTTAGGACTAATCAAACAGGACATAAAACCCTGTGCACAGAATTACCTCAACCAACTTGACAACATTTGGATGGTCCAGCTTTTTCAGAATAGCTATTTCCTGGTAAACTCTCTCGATGGGACCTTTGATCTGAGAGCCATCATTGGCTGTTTTTGCTCCTCGGGGAGGTGGGCGACCTGTAAAATGACCAGAAGAGGTTTCAGAAAGATGGAAAAATGCATTGCCAAACTGTATTATAGATACACTCCAGTCAAAACTGAAAATGAAGTCCAGATGTGCATACAGGGATTTCGATTTTTCCATGCATAGTAAAAGTATGCAAGCCCACCCTACCCAGTTATCAGTAATCTGGTGATCTGAAAATCCCCTTCTCCAGAAGAAATCCAGAAGAAATATTCTTAAACCCTCATGCTGCAGGCTCTTTTTTGTCTCTCACATACAGAAAGCTTCATATATTAAAGTGGAATTCCACCCAAAAATGGAACTTCCACTTTTCGGATTCCTCCCCCCCTCCGGCACCTTTTAGGGGGGAGCAGATACCTGTGTAATGCCACCTCCGGGCATGGGCCTCTGCAGTATCCTGCAGGCCCCTCCTCTGTCTTCTGCGAGACACACAGGTCCCAGAAGACAGCAGGGACCAGTGGGATCAACCAGCGCGGCATGCGCAGTAGGGAACCAGGAAGCCTTGTGAAGCCACAAGGCTTCACTTCCTGATTCCCTTACTAAAGATGGCGGCGCCTCCACCCGAAGGACAGATTGGCTTCGGGTGCCGACATTGCGGGTGCCCTGGACAGGTTAGTGTCCATATATTAAAAGTCAGCAGCTGCAGTATTTGTAGCTGCTGACTTTAAATTTTTTTTTTTTTGGCGGAACTCTGCTTTAATGAGTCTCACAGCCACCACTCAAAGTTCAACCCGCCTGGGAAGAGTGAATGTAACTGGTGATACAGCAAGCAGTTAAGCCGCACTGCACAGGCTTTAGGAAACACACCCATCTCCCATAAGAGGAGCTGTGTAAATTCTGGCTGTACCAGATCTTACCAAGATAAATGTTGTGAAATGTCTGACTTTAGCACAGTTTCTTGGATTGTATTAGCAGTTCGCTGCTTGGCTTCAATTACTGCTTTGAGTTGCTTTTTAAAGAGATTGTAAAGGTAAAAAAATAAAAATTCAAACATGTCTATACTTACCTGGAGCCCCGAACCTCATTTTCTCGGCTCCCCCATCGGTGCTACTGGGCCCTCCTCTGTCCAGTGGCCCCATGGAAAGCCGCTTCCCATGGGTGCACTCGCGCATGCCTGCTCCCGAACCCCGCTGCTGCGTGTATGGACACAGACAGCAAGACTTGGCCCCGCCCCCGCTACTGGCTTTAATTGATAGCAATATCAAAAAAAAGTTACCGCGTTTATTCATTCAAAAAACAGGGGTTAAAAGCGGCAACTATAAATGTTATACAACACCAGCAAGAATAATAAAGAAAAAAGCTGCACTAATAGAAAAACAAATGACCAGTGTGCTAGATATAAGAGTGACTATTACTAAACACTAAATGTGCAAAATTGAAGTGAAAAAAAAAAAATATATGTATATTAGAAATTGAAATAAATATAGAAAATATATGAAATATAAAAAAGGGGGGGGGGGTTGGATGCAGATGCCTAAACTTTTTTTTACCTTAAAGTGATTGTAAAGGCAGAAGGTTTTTTAATCTTAATGCATTCTATGCATCAAGATAAAACACCTGTGTGCAGCCTCCCTAATGCTTAACTAAGCCCCATCTAGATCCAGCGATGTTGCAGAAGCGTCTCAGCTGCCCAGGACTCCCCTCCTTATTGGCTGAGACAGCAGCGCAGTGCCATTGGCTCCCGCTGCTGTCAATCAAAGTCAGTCAGACAATAAGGAGAGACAGGGGGTTGGGGTGGGGTCAGGCTGCGGCTCCGTGTCTGAATGGACACAGGGAGCTGTGACTTGGGTGCCCCCACAGCTGTGGGGGCACTCAACAGAAGGAGGCACTCCGAGAAGGAGTATCTGGGTTGCTCTGTGCAAAACCACTACACAGGGCAGGCAAGTATAACATTTTATTTATTTTTTTTAGTTAACAATAACAAACAAGACTTTAGTAACACTTTAATGCAAGGAATGCATTAAGGTAAAAAATGTTTAGGCTTTAGAATCACTTTAAATATTATCAGGCCACACGTTTAAATATTTAGAACTTTACATAAATGGGGGAATGTTTTTAAAACTGGAGCAGACAGAATATAAAGCATCTGTTCATAGTAACCAATCAGCTACTATTTTTAGCTTGTTCAAATTAGCTTTAAAATAAAAAGAAAGAAGCTGATAGGATGCCATGCACAGCTGCTCCATATTCTGGCTCCTCCAGTCTTAGTCGATTATCCTCAATGAATAGCTACAGAAATAAGAAATCCGCACATCTATTAGCACCCTTACTCAGTGAACTGTATGTCCCTAAAGAGAACCAAAGAAATTCCAAACTCAACTTACCGACCAGCTTGCAACCAACCAAATTATCCTGTCTAACAGTATGCGATAAAAGAGGGGTTTTGTTTGCACACATTTGCAAATACATGCATAAGCTACAGAGCCCCGTCAAGGCACCCCATTATTTTCTGTAGTCCTAACTAAATAATGGGGTGCCTTGACAGCACTCTGTAGCTTACACATGTACTGTATATGAATATGTGTGCAAAACTATAATTCAGTTGGTTGCAAGCTGGTCGGTAAGTTGAGCTGCGAACCTTCTTTGGTTTTGTTTTGCATGCATTGCCCTTCCATGTGCTCCTTGCTGCAAAGGCCAGTTATAGGTGAGGGCAGTGGCCATTTGTTTGTAATGTCCCTAAAGAGGCCTTTTTAGGCATTACACAAAATCACTGGGCAAAGAGCAAGAAATATGTTCACCGATACATCTTAGGCACCTCTTTAAAGTGGTTGTTAAGCCACTTTATACCATTCTCTCTATTTAATAATCCTGTGTGCCCCTGTGTCTGTTTTATAAAAAATAAAGTTGTTCTTTACCTTATCTCAGAGCACCGCTCACGTGACCCGCTGTCTCTCTGCTCTCCCAGTCTGACAGCTGCAGCAAATGGGGCAGAGAAACCCCCGCTGACGTTAGTCGGGATGCAAGGAAAAGAGAGGTGGTGGGTCACGTGAGCGCCGAGCGGCACTCTAATATAATTTAAAGAATGGCTTATTTTTATAAAACACAGACACAAAGGATTATTAAACAGAGAGAATGGTATACAACATTTAAAGTAACTTTTCAGCAGGAGGGGAGGGGGTGGGATCTGACACAGTAGCAGACAGGCAGGGAGGGGAGAAGGACAGAAGGAGACACAAGAGAGCTGCAGATAGTGGCGGCTGACGGAGGCACGTAAACTGATCACAGTGTCAGGGCTCAGCAGCCATGATATACCTTGGTCAGTTTACAGGGAGAGCAAAAACTGGCACAATCACTGTGCTGTATAACATGCTTTAAAGGGACAGGAATAATATTTTTTTTTAAGGTTAACAAACACTTTAAGCACTGTATCAGGCCATAATAACATATCATCATACACATTTACTAATGCGTTGGAAAATCCACGTGGAACAACCCAAAAGCTGCAAAGAATCTTCATGCTTGTAAGAGCAAACTTGTATCCAAATCTAATTGGCACTAACATCCTTAGGCACTTAACTCTCTTCCGTTGATATGCATGTTTATGCAAATACACTGAAGATAAAATCCCCCATGTGCAACACGCAGAGAGCTACTAAAAGCATCTATTTTAGCTTATTAGTGCTTTTTTTCATAAAGGTCTAAATAAGGAACTACATGGCAATTTTGCAATTAAGGCCATTTAGAAAAAACTGAACACGAAGCCTTGCAGACGCCCCAGCAATCTTATGTTGCGGTGTGGGTCTGTGTATAATGATGCTGAATTTCTTGTGTTTAAAGATAAACATAGGCACTGAACTAGCTGCCTCTTTATTACAGAACAAGCAAGCAGCCTGTATGCATACTGATGTGCATACTGTGACCCAGGAATGTATTGAAGCATCTGGATTAATATTACAGCTAGACAACCAGCATTTTCAATGGACTCTAAACATCTGAAACTCACGTGGAAATCCAGCTTGCCTCATTAATTTCTTCTTGGAAAGAACCTTCATTGCCTAGAATACCAAAAAAGTCAGAAAAATAAGTGAATTACAAAAGTTTAGGATATATTTCAAATCAAAATTGTTTCAATATGCTTTTTTTTATCAGAATGTAAACAAAATAAATACATCTATTTATTACAGATAGTTAAAGTGGATGTAAACCCGAAATTTTTTATTATTTTTTTTGATGTCACAATGTAGAGAATAAGATTTCCTATCATCTGTGCCCAGTCTTGCCACACAGAGTTAATCCAGCTCTGAGCAATTCTCTTTTATTGTTCAGTGAGATAAAACGGACAAACAGAGAAGATCCTTTGTCCGTTCCGCCCCCTTGCTTCGAGTGACAGGTTATTTACATATCTCGTGCACTAGCTTTAGACATGCACATCCTGTGTAAAAAGTTCACAATTCACATCCCCCTCCCCTCCAGCTCTCCCACGATTGGCTGCCTTTCCTGTGTTTTGACTGGATGTTTCTCATCATGGGGTGTGATCCACAGATCAGGGCGACGAGGAAATGTATGCTGCAGTGAACAGCCATCAGAATATACATAGACAAGTGATTAGGGGAGATGTATTTAGTCAGAGCTGAGCAGAGTAGAAGCTCCAGTGATATTATTCTTGTTATATTGCAGTGTGTGTGTCTGAGGTCACCTGATCACAGATGCAACAGATGCACATATTCCTTTCCATCACCAGGATGTGCTATGTGGGGGAGGGGTGGATTTCTCACTTTTTATACTTACACCCAGTAAGGCTGAATGAGCTTAGGGCCGGTTCACATTAGTGCACTGTGCGAGATCGCATGTGATTCGCACCGCAAATCACATGCGATGTCCGTGCAGTGCGATTTCAGCCATACAGATAGTATGGCTGATATCGCACCGCATTTGGACCAAACACGCACAAGACCCTTTTTTTGGTCTGCACCAGAATCGCATAGGTGTTCACACCTATGCGATCCGATTCATGTCCTAACTGTCAGTTCGCAGTGCGGTATGCGAGCTGAAATGGGGGTGTCGTTACCATTGTATGACACTCCCCAGCAGTTGGCATATGGCAGTGTGAACTGCCGTGCGAGTCGGGTGCGATGTGGAAACCCGCAGTGGATTCACAGGGTTCCCGAATCGCACCAGTGTGAACCCAGCCTCAAAGCATACAGCCTACAAATGTAACCTGACTGCTCCCACCAAGGCTCGGTTCACACTGGTGCGATTCGGTAACCCTGCAAATCCACTGCGGGTTCCCACATCGCACCCGACTCGCACGGCAGTTCACACTGCCATATGCAAACTGCTGGGGAGTGTCATACAATGGTAACGACACCCCCATTTCAGCTCGCATATCGGAATGCAAACTAACAGTTTGGACATGAATCGGATTGCATAGGTGTGAACACACATGTGATTCTGGTGCGGACCAAAAAAAGGGTCCTGTGCGTGTTTGGTCCGAATGTGATGCGATTTCAGCCATACAGTTTGAATGGCTGAAATCCCGATGCACAGACATCGCATCAGAACAGCAATGCGGTGCGAATCACAGGAATGCAGAGTGTACAGTGGTGGGTAGTACATGCAGGATAGTGTCAGGATAGTGGACAGTGTCAGATTATTTTTTTATTTTACAATTTAATATTTTTTTATTTTTTTAAAAGGTTTTTTGGGACCAGTGGATTTTTTTTTTTTTATTAATTTTTACAATTCAATTTTTTTTTTTTTTACTTATCTCTTTTAATTTATTTTTGTACTATTGATGGGAGGGTGGGATTTTATTTTTTAAATATATTTTTTCACAGTGCTTTTGGGAAAAGGGGTGGGGAGATGGGGCAGTGGTTGGTGTCAGTAGGGCAATGGTCGGTGTCAGTAGTCGGTGTCAGTGTGGTAGTGGTCGGTGTCAGTGGACGATGTCAGTGGGGTAGTGGTCGGTGTCAGTGGACGATGTCAGTGGGGTAGTGGACGATGTCAGTGGGGTAGTGGTCGTGTCAGTGGACGATGTCAGTGGGGTAGTGGTCGTGTCAGTGGGGTAGTGGTTAGTGTCAGTGGACGATGTCAGTGGGGTAGTGGTCGGTGTCAGTGATCGGTGTCAGTGGATGGTAGTGGTCGGTGTCAGTGGGGTAGTGGTGGGTGTCAGTGGACGATGTCAGTGGGGTAGTGGTCGGTGTCAGTGATCGGTGCCAGTGGACGATGTCAGTGGGGTATTGGTCTGTGTCAGTGGACGATGTCAGTGGGGTAGTTGTTGGTGTCACTGGACAATGTCAGTGGGGTAGTGGACGATGTCAGTGGGGTAGTGGTCAGTGTCAGTGGACGATGTCAGTGGGGTAGTGGTCAGTGTCAGTGGACGATGTCAGTGGGGTAGTGGTTGGTGTCAGTGGACGATGTCAGTGGGGTAGTGGTCGGTGTCAGTGATCAGTGTCAGTGGACGGTGTCAGTGGATGGTAGTGGTCAGTGTCAGTGGTCGGTGTCAGTGGGGTAGTGATCGGTGCCAGTGGACGATGTCAGTGGGGTAGTGGTCTGTGTCAGTGGACGATGTCAGTGGGGTAGTGGTCGGTGTCAGTGGACGATGTCAGTGGGGTAGTGGTCGGTGTCAGTGGACGATGTCAGTGGGGTAGTGGTCGGTGTCAGTGGACGATGTCAGTGGGGTAGTGCTCGGTGTCAGTGATCGGTGTCAGTCGGGTAGTGGTCGGTGTCAGTGGGGTAGTGGTCGGTGTAAGTGATCGGTGTCAGTGGACGATGGTAGTGGTCGTGTCAGTGGACGATGCCAGTGGGGTAGTGGTCGGTGTCAGTGGATGGTAGTGGTCGCGTCAGTGGGGTAGTGTCAGTGGGGTAGTGGTCGTCGGATATATTTTTTCACAGTGCTTTTGGGAAAGGGGGTGGGGAGATGGGGCAGTGGTTGGTGTCAGTAGGGCAATGGTCGGTGTCAGTGGTCGGTGTCAGTGGGGTAGTGGTCGGTGTCAGTGGACGATGTCAGTGGGGTAGTGGTCGGTGTCAGTGGACGATGTCAGTGGGGTAGTGGTCGGTGTCAGTGATCGGTGTCAGTGGATGGTAGTGGTCGTGTCAGTGGTCGGTGTCAGTGGGGTAGTGGTGGGTGTCAGTGGACGATGTCAGTGGGGTAGTGGTTGGTGTCAGTGATCGGTGCCAGTGGACGATGTCAGTGGGGTATTGGTCTGTGTCAGTGGACGATGTCAGTGGGGTAGTTGTTGGTGTCACTGGACGATGTCAGTGGGGTAGTGGTCGGTGTCAGTGGACGATGTCAGTGGGGTAGTGGTCAGTGTCAGTGGACGATGTCAGTGGGGTAGTGGTCAGTGTCAGTGGACGATGTCAGTGGGGTAGTGGTTGGTGTCAGTGGATGATGTCAGTAGGGTAGTGGTCGGTGTCAGTGATCAGTGTCAGTGGACGGTGTCAGTGGACGGTGTCAGTGGACGGTGTCAGTGGATGGTAGTGGTCAGTGTCAGTGGTCGGTGTCAGTGGGGTAGTGGTCTGTGTCAGTGGACGATGTCAGTGGGGTAGTGGTCAGTGTCAGTGGACGATGTCAGTGGGGTAGTGGTCAGTGTCAGTGGACGATGTCAGTGGGGTAGTGGTTGGTGTCAGTGGATGATGTCAGTGGGGTAGTGGTCGGTGTCAGTGATCAGTGTCAGTGGACGGTGTCAGTGGATGGTAGTGGTCAGTGTCAGTGGACGATGTCAGTGGGGTAGTGGTCAGTGTCAGTGGACGATGTCAGTGGGGTAGTGGTTGGTGTCAGTGGATGATGTCAGTAGGGTAGTGGTCGGTGTCAGTGATCAGTGTCAGTGGACGGTGTCAGTGGACGGTGTCAGTGGATGGTAGTGGTCAGTGTCAGTGGTCGGTGTCAGTGGGGTAGTGATCGGTGCCAGTGGACGATGTCAGTGGGGTAGTGGTCTGTGTCAGTGGACGATGTCAGTGGGGTAGTGATCGGTGCCAGTGGACGATGTCAGTGGGGTAGTGGTCTGTGTCAGTGGACGATGTCAGTGGGGTAGTGGTCGGTGTCAGTGGACGATGTCAGTGGGGTAGTGGTCGGTGTCAGTGGACGATTTCAGTGGGGTAGTGGTCGGTGTCAGTGGACGATGTCAGTGGGGTAGTGGTCGGTGTCAGTGGACGATGTCAGTGGGGTAGTGGTTGGTGTCAGTGGACGATGTCAGTGGGGTAGTGGTCGGTGTCAGTGGGGTAGTGGTCGGTGTCAGTGGGGTAGTGGTCGGTGTAAGTGATCGGTGTCAGTGGACGATGGTAGTGGTCGTGTCAGTGGACGATGCCAGTGTGGTAGTGGTCGGTGTCAGTGGATGGTAGTGGTCGTGTCAGTGGGGTAGTGTCAGTGGGGTAGTGGTCGGTCGGATATATTTTTTCACAGTGCTTTTGGGAAAGGGGGTGGGGAGATGGGGCAGTGGTTGGTGTCAGTAGGGCAATGGTCGGTGTCAGTGGACGATGTCAGTGGGGTAGTGGTCGGTGTCAGTGGACGATGTCAGTGGGGTAGTGGTCGGTGTCAGTGGACGATTTCAGTGGGGTAGTGGTCGGTGTCAGTGATCGGTGTCAGTGGGGTAGTGGTCGGTGTCAGTGGGGTAGTGGTCGGTGTCAGTGGACGATGTCAGTGGGGTAGTGGTCGGTGTCAGTGGACAATGTCAGTGGGGTAGTGGTTGGTGTCAGTGGACGATTTCAGTGGGGTAGTGGTCGGTGTCAGTGATCGGTGTCAGTGGGGTAGTGGTCGGTGTCAGTGGGGTAGTGGTCAGTGTAAGTGATCGGTGTCAGTGGACGATGGTAGTGGTCGTGTCAGTGGACGATGCCAGTGGGGTAGTGGTCGGTGTCAGTGGATGGTAGTGGTCGTGCCAGTGGGGTAGTGTCAGTGGGGTAGTGGTCGGTGTCAGTGGTCTTGGGGCTCTGAACCGTGTCGGTATGGGGGGGGGGGCGGTTGTGGTGTCAGTTGTTTTCTGTTTTTTCAATTTCATTTTTTTTTTACAATTTTAGAATATATTTTTTTTTTATCAGCCCAGTTGGTGGCGTTGGTGACATGTCAGGGGTCTAAACAGAGACCCCTGACATCACCCATTTGAGACAGAGAAAGGGACAGAGGACATGGATTCCCCACTCCCTTTCTCACACAGAAGATGAATGGAGGGGAGACAGCGGCTCCTGTCCATTCATAAACTGAAGCCGAGTAACACATAGGTTACTCTGCTCAGTTGTCACAGGACACAGAGCGATCGGTAACGAATGCTCTGTGTCCCATTCAGAAAAGAAAGGGGCCGGTAACTGGCCCCTTTCTCCGCTCTCCATCCTGACAGATCCCCCCCCCCTGTCGCAGCCCGCAGGAGAGGAGAGGGAAGCCGGCGGCTGCGGGGGACGAGGGGATGGAGGGGGGAAGACACAGCGGGTGGATGAGGAGAGGGCCAAAGAAGAAGGGGGGCGCTGGAGGAGGCAGACACGGAGGACAGTCGGGGATGATCGGTGCAGCAGGGACAGCTGTGAACACCGTGATCCCCCATACATGGCTTTTCAGGTGAAAGCCGCTGGAGGGAGAGAAGGAGAAGCGGCTGATGAAAACCATGCAAGGGGCATCGCGGTGTTCACAGCTGTCCCTGCTGCACCGATCATCCCCGACTGTCACTGGACATACACACGTGTGCAGAAGTGACAGGGGCCGTGAGCGCGCTCTGCTTCTTCACAGAACGCGCTCTGTCACTCCTGCACATGCACGCCAGTCTCAACAGGCGCGAGGCTCGTCCTCGGAACGCTGGCTGGCGTGGGAGTGTAGTGGTGGGCGGAGGAGTCCTGTGACATCACAACTCCGCCCACCGAGCACCGGGGAAAAAAACGCCCACAGATTCTGCAATTTTGCGGGGCTTCTGACAGGTGAGGGGGTGACATTTATAATATATGGATACATGCAGGAGTGATGTCTAGCATTCTAGATTACAACAGTATTAATGAATTAAATTTGATGACAGTGGGTTTACATCCACTTTAATTAGTACTGTAAACTTACACAGCCCTTTACATATATATTATACATTCACATCAGTTCAAAATAATCATCCTTATGGAGAGCCCTAGTCTTAGATATTCAAACGAGTCATAATATTTTTGGCTATGTTGCACCGTTTAGATATGTATTGTAAATGCTAATATCACGTTTATCCAAAAACATTTCTCTACAAACAAAAAAAAAAAAAATGAAAATTGATCTTGCAACAGTGGCAGATATCAAAACGATTCTTCCAGTGAGAATACATGCCTAGTTATTGTGCTTCATCATTCGCTTAAAGTGTTACTAAACACACCCTGTTTAATTTACATTATCTCTTCTCTTTCTGTATGTGGATGATGGCACTGTAATTATTTTAATTTAAAAGCCCTCTAAGTAACTTCTTTCCTAATTGATAAACATCTATTACATGACCCAACTCTTTCCAAGCCTGTCTGCTGGGAAACAGTGGCAGGAGGAGCTTCTAGTCCTCTGCTTCTGGTCATGTGTTCAAAATAAAGAAAAACAGCCTTTGGAATACAGAGCAAAATAATAATTAATAAATAAACAGTTTTAAATTGTAATACAAATATATATTTGAAATCAAATCTTTATGACTTTTTGGCAATAACATGGTGTTGGTGAATTTCTGCCAATCACAAGCTGTGTTTCATGCCCCTCCAGCCTTCGTCTTAGAACAGGGAGGTGAAGCCTCCATCAATCAAGATGTAATATCCCGCCACCGTTGTGTTTAGCTGCTTAGTGGGCATGGAGGAGAAAGGGAGTGGACTGTGTTTTACCACTGTGTATACGCCCACATGTGTGACTCCTTAGTCACATGGGCTGCTCAGATGTGATAGGGAGGAAATACTCAGGGTAGAAAATACACTGAAAACTGAGCATGTGCAGAGCTACCAGCACTGCTCTGAAGAATTTCCAACTGCAGTGGGGACATGGGCAGGAGGGGGAGACAGAGAACACCAGGATTGACCAGGTTTTGCAGAATACCAAAAAAATATTCCATAGTGACTGAGTGAGTATGAACAGCATGTAATACAGCATTTATTGAAAGTTTTTAACGATGCAGGTTTAATGACTCTTTAAACTTAAGTGTATCCAAAGCCAATAATTTTTTTTCGTTTCGGATAGATTGGTGTGGATTGTGCCTACAGTTCATGAAGTGAAATTTCCCCAAACAGACACACATGGCAAAAATTTTTTTTTAGCTGTTTACCAAGCCATACCCTATCCAAAATGGAAAACAACTTTCAGCTTGTGATATACCTTATACACATAACAAAATAAAAATAAAATAGGAGCTTTTTTCAATAGGCCTGGGAACTCGTCCCCTCATTTTTAGTGGTAGGTGCTATCACTGCATACACATATACTACAAATAATGAGAAATTGTGACAGGGGCACCACTTTGAGTATTCCCGCATAAATATTACCTTTATTAGTTACAAAAATATTCCACACACTTCTTCCTTTACCATTAAAAACAAGACAAAATAGCTTACAGGCACTAGATGCCCACTATATCATATCCTTCTATTGGGAAAACTGCATGGCAACAATGAAAAAAGTCCAGAAGGGTGTGCCCCAGCCCCATGTGTCAGAGGCGGATGACAAAACACACAGGTACACTGGCGTGCAGCATCCTACTCCCCGGCTACCCTCTCCATTAAAGTACAGGAATAAGCGCGGGACTGCATCTTATGCGGAAAACAAAGCAAGCCTGCTCTAATATTGCAAATGTAGAATAGTATACACAAATCTGATTGGGCTGTGCAATTTGGAAAATCTGTTCATTCTGAATGCAGGCAAAGTGTGTAATATTTTTTTTCATTATTACACCTTTGAGGTAGAGGATTTGCCCAATAATGAACTGTCTCAAGCTGCTATCTACAAAGCGGCATTGTAACTTGCTGGATAATACAGTTTATGAACTGATTCTTTAATTGCCATGCATGTTGGAAAGTAATCCCTAGGTCTCTTAGTTGAGATATATTTTGAAGAATTGGGACACGTATTTTAATGTTTGAGGAATGACGGATTTGCTTACTGCAGGATCAAACTAGATTACACCAGGAACAGAACTTTAAAAACTCCATTCATAAATGTATAGCCTGTTGAACAGATTTATTGACATATCGTTGGATATTCATAGCACTTTCAACACCAACTTTCCTGTACAGTTTTGAATACCGTAGATACTTGAGTATAAGCCGAGTTTTTCAGCACTCAGCTTATACTCGAGTCTGTGTCCATCTTCACACTTGTGCGCCTGATCCTGGCCAGCCGTAGGTCCCCTGGACCCCAAACTCATGGACCTATTGCCGGGGAGCACCGATTTTTCAAAGCCGGGAACCCCTTCCATAGACTCCCATGTTAAACGTCAGTCTAGTCACACAGCGCCGGAGATCAGGTAGGGAGATTGGGCACAGTGAGGCATGGACACAGTGAGGCATGGGCACAGTGACAGTGAGGCATGGGCACAGTGACAGTGAGGCATGGGCACAGTGAGGCATGGGCACAGTGAGGCATGCACATGGACACCCTAGGCTTATACTCGAGTCAATACGTTTTCCCAGTTTTTTGTGGTAAAATTAGGTGCCTCGGCTTATATTCGAGTATATACGGTAATAAAAAAAAATGGGGAGGGCGGCAGGCCCTAGGGGTAATTAGTGAAGAACATTGTCCAGTTTTTGGAGAAGAAGGGCATGTGTATTGTATTTTTGTCACGCAAAATATTGATTTATACAATAAATATATTTTTGATTAATTTTGAAACACTAAAAAATGGTGTTCGTGTTAATAGGAAAGTGTGTTTAAGAAAGTATATGTGTAAATATGCACACTATATATGTATTATGCACTGTGAGTGTGTATAATATATAATAGGTAATCACTTACATAGTATGTGTTGTCATCTTCATTATATGCCAGCTTCACCACTCCGTAGGAGCCCTGCAAGAATATAAAACAGAAAATCTTACCCAACCGAACATAATGTTTTCAATAAAAGCTTGCAATGTAATATTGTGTGGTTCATTTCGAGATGGCTGGAAGTGCACTTTACCACAAGAAAAAAGGGACCTGCAATATTTTTTTTAAATGCCTGGCATGTACATTGTGGTGTGCTCCAGCATGGAGCTTCTAGAATAGCACACTGAGGTGTCATTCAAAATGAATGGCACTGCAAAACGTCACACATTAACGCAACACAAAGATGTGAATGGGCCCTCAAACTTATTTCCAAACAGAAGTTGTGGTTGCGGACCTTTTACCAAAAATTATACTGTCAATGACACAAACGAAGATCCGAAGTTTCACCTTCACTTGCTGCATATATGTTCCAAGTCTCGGACTCAGGAAGTGCTGAAGCCACAGACAGCCAGAAAACTAGGTGTCAACATTGGTAGCCTCCATATTTGTCTCAGCACCGCAAACAGATTTGGTATTTTTCCTTATACTGCCACAAAAATACAAGACTTATTAGTTGCTGTCGTTTTGGCAGACCTATAGCTGGGTACACATGGGCTGAAAATCGTCCAGTTCAGGAGGAGCCAGCCAACTTTCGGTCAGTGCGCACAGCCATCTCTTCTACAGAAATCGGTCCAACCATTGGCTTTTGTCAAAGGGACATGCTGGAAAACCAGCATCCAATCAGTGCTTGCAGCCAATGGCTGCAAGCGCTGATCTGTGAATTCTGACAGGGGCCTCCTAGAATTCAATCGAACAGCAGGGGAGATTGCTGAACCAATATCGCTTACGGTATATCACAATAAGGAATATTGCTTATTTCTGCGTGTACCTAGCTTAAGGAACACAATACTCCAAAACAAAAAAAATTGAAGTGCATGCACTTAATAGGTTAAAAAAACAACTTTTTCTTTCATTATATCTATACTGTATAGTGAGCGTGATATGATTTGCAGGCAAATTTGTTATACTGTGACAGTTTTCTTTTACTGGATTTTATTGCTGCTTGTGGCTTGTCTTTACTTTAAGGGTGTGATCACACACATACACACACCTATGACAACAAGATAAGTTGATTAAAATGAAATGAAATTATTGATCCACCTAGGTCATAAATGTATATATGGATGGCAATAAAGTAGTGTTGAAATGCTGCCAAAGAGAAGGAAGAACTGACATCAACACTTGTGGGTGAGGGGAAACTAAAGGCATATTTTCTGTAGAATCTGAGCCTGAAAAAACATTCTCAAAAAATATCTCAAAGCTGAAGTTTAGTAAAATAAAAAAAAACACAGCAGCAGCAGTTGTAAACTGCGGACGTTAAAAAAAAAAAAAACCTGGAAGGCAAAGACATAATGTGCTAGTATGCATTGCATACTAGCACAGTACGAAATACTCAGCTTGGAACAAAGCCCTCCACTGCACCGATGAGAGGGCTGACATGTTCCCTCTGTCTTTCAGGTTCACGAGTTCCGGCTACAGGATTGGCCGGAGCCGCGATTATGTCACTCCTGTTTCTGGTTTCCATCACTATGAACAATTCACCGTGACTCTAGGTAATCAACAAAATGCCAGAATCTCTCAAGTTGAGAAGCACGTTTATTATTATTATTATTATTATTATATAGGATTTATATAGCGCCAATAATTTGCGCAGCGCTTTACAACATGGGGCAGACAGTACAGTTACGATACAATTCAATACAGGAGGGATCAGAGGGCCCTGTTCGTTAGAGCTTACAATCTAGAAATGTATTAACCCATGGCCTTCAGAACATGCTAGGTTTAAATTTGAGCATTATTATCTATATGTTCTAAGACCAGTTTAAAAAAGGACATATTTTTGAGTTTGCCTATTTTGCCTACATGTGACAAACGTTATTCTTTCCCTTAATTTCTAGTGGCGCACACTAGTGCCGGAGGCCAGATCTAGTATTAAACATATGTAAACAAATGCTATAAGGCCTGTTAATGTATCTGAATGTTTACCATTTTTCCTTCTTTTATTTTTTATTTTAAATTTAATGCTAGCAATGAGATGGAAAGAGAAAAGGGGTGGGCTAAATTTGCAAACCACAAAGCATGTCATTGTGCCAATAAGTACAGTATTTACCTTCAGACCTAGATCAATCTTTTCACAATACTCCAAAATTCAGTTCACCCTTTTAAAAAATTTCCAGAACTCTGGGAATTTACTATTAGAATTTTGAATTAAAATTTGTATGAACATTCTTAGAAGATTCTCAGTACATTCATATGACATTCTAAAGGAGTTCAAGATTTTGTTTGCTTTTAACATTTGATTTCGGAATGAATGAACTTTACCAAACAAAAAACACATAAGCCTCGTACACACGAACAAGAAATTTGTTTGTGTGTATGGTTTCTCGTCAAGAAAAGCGACAAGAATCTCGACGAGAAAATAGAGAACCTGCTCGAGAAACGAGAAAAGTGAGTGTGTGTACACTTACCTGTCCTCCGGGAAGCCTGCGCATGTTCGAAATGAATTTGACGCATTCGCGCGGTAGCTTCCTAGGCATAGGTAGGGTATACCAAGATGGCGGCGACGGCATCGAATGTGACGAGCGCATGCTCGTCGTAGTCGATGACGTCACTGCGTACGCTCCATTCAAAGAACCGCGGGTTCTTTGAATCGAGCGTGTGTACACTCGGCCGGGACAAGTTTCTTGTCCAAGAATCTCGTCGAAAAAAATGACATGTTTTTTTCGACGAGAATCTCGGCCGTGTGTACGAGGCTTTACACTGTTAGAAATTGACACATTCGAGAAAAATGTTCCATCCTGCTTCTTCAAATTTTCTTGTCACTGAATTTGAAAATGAACATGAATTTGCCCCACCAATAATAAGGAAAATGAACAAGCTTTCTTACAATGTTCTTACCATGAAAACTGTTGAAAGAAATTATAATACTGTATATATAGTATACTAATTATACCCAGCTATAGCGAATTTAAAATATGGCCTACGGATCAAATTGAAATTTAGGTTAGTAAAATGATAAGGGTAGGAATGCTCAGGAACACAAAGCAACCACATGATCTTTGCAAATAAAACACAAATAAGTCTATGGGGAGTTTTAAGACCTCAGCCTGGTCTCATATTTTCAAATGGTCACAGAAATCCTTGGTGGCATCATTTTACTTTATAAAGGACTGTACATAGAGTGTGAATTGGATTAACATACACTGTATATGTACAAATGAATACTTAGAAGCAAATGCACTGACCTTTCCAATTTCATCTTTTAGCTTATACTGGTTGAGCTGGACACAGTCCTTGAAAGAGAGAAAGACAAATACCTAGTAATTACAGGGATGTAAGAATGCATTCTTTAGTTGTTAGATGTCATTCTGCTGTACATATAAAAAGTTATCCCTGACTCAGACCACCGCATAAATATAACTATAATGCATTTATTAAAGTGGTTGTAAACTCAAATCTCTGACTTGTACCGACAGGTAAGCCTATAATAAGGCTTACCTATAGGTACTGTAAATATCTCCTAAACGTGCACCGAATAGGAGATATTTACTGTATATGCAGCCGATAACATCATCAGCGCATGCGCTCTGAAGGAATGGCCACCCGGGCAGTTCCTTTAGAGTCCTGTGCCGTAAACAGCGGCTCCCCCGCAGCGCATGCAGGGGGAGTGACATCATCATGCTCCGGCCAGTCACACAGCCGGAGTCCGCGGATCCAGAAGGAAGATGGGTAAAGATGGAGGGAGCCTCCAGCGGTGACAGCCCATTGCGAATGCTTCATTTTCAGGTAAAATTTCACACAATGTGCTAGTGGCATTATGGCTTTACCATGCAGGTCAGAAAAGAAAAAAAAAAAGGCACCAAGCGGTTTACTACCACTTTAAAGATAAACTTGAACACTATGGCCTCTTGCATATTGCTGCCTAAAGACGCAACGTTTTTAGTCATGCAATTTTTATTTATTTTTTTACTGATGTAAATGCAGCTCATTATTTTCCATGTGCCCATAAACATGCACAGTGTATAGATCAGTAAAAAAAAATATAGGAATCTGTATTACCAGTTAGTATTTTTACGCGCATACGCCACACTCCCTTGAGGGGGTGCTGGGGTGGGCTGCACCCCCCACCAACAGCTCCACACCCTCAACTCCCCCTCTAGCATTGAAACTATGCCTAGCAGTCTCCCATTCCTGCACTTTAAACACAGTGCCTGAACCCATAGGACATAGTTGAAATCCGATCATATGGCCAATTCTTTTCTGCTCATCAGCTACCCTTAGGCGATTTTGAATCGCAAGCAGAATCACTTGTTCAATTGTGGCATAATGCACCATGCGCGTTTGGGTGCCATTCATTCTTAATGGAAACTCAAATGCAGTACAATTTTGCTTGAATGTCACGTGACAGAATCACGTGGCAAAATGCATTACGCAAAGTTTGTCGCCTAAAAAGGAGAAGGAGTTTTTTTTTGGGGCGATAGCTTTGTGTGATGTGTTTTGCCACGATTGGTGTGCGACAACTGTGACAAAATTGTATCGCGTTTGTGGTGCCATTAAGAATGAATGCCACCCAAACATGCATGGTGTGTTTTGCTACGATTGCATTGCAATTTGGAATTGCAGGCAGAATCGTGCATGGCGCCTTATTGTTAATTTTTTTTTTTATGTGCGACCCAAGACTTATTTCGGAGTGGCCCAGGAGAGTCAAAAAGTTGGACACCCCTAATTTAGAGAGAAGGTAAGTGAGCAAAGTTAGACCTGGTTCACACTCGTGCAGGTTGCAGTTTGCATATTCTATGGGCATTTTGCATTTTTCAGTACACGTTTTTGATCCATTGAAGTCTATGGAACCAAAAACCAGAAAAAGTTCCTGGCCCTTTCTATAAAATGCACAGATGTCAAGGTGACACATAGGAAATCATGTTAAATGGGCTGTTGTGTGTTTTTGCAAAGCTGAAAACGCACTAAAAAATGCATAGGTGTGAACCAGGCCTTAAAGTATCACTAAAGGCAAAACACGTATTTTTTTTTTTTGTAGTCTTGGATAGAGTGGAGAGTAATAGGAACGTTTGTCAGGTTTTACTGATGTTTGAAAGAGAAAGTAAAAGACAATCCCAAATTTTGGGTTGCCTTCAGAACAGTAGTAGAGGGGAAACCTTCCAATGAGGACACTTGTTCTAATGACCAAGTGATACCACAGGATTCCCTCACTTTGGAGGGATTACTTTTTACTTCCTGTTTTGGCTATGGGCCAGAATGTGAAGGAAAATCTCCCCAATGGGACACAGATGGCAAAAAACTTACAGGGGTTATTATAACCCTCCTTTACTCTATCCAAAAATGTAAAAACCCAACCCAAGCCCAACGTCAGACAAAGCCTTTTATTATAGTTTGGAAAAGGCAGGGAAGGGTTAAAGCTCCAGGTTTTTTATTTTTTGTTTCCATAGTGGGAAGATTTTCCCTCACTTCCTCTCAGGACAGAAAGTGATGATACATCACTCCAGCAAGGATAGACAAAATCAAAAAACATTTGTAGTAGTGTGGAGAAGAGATGAAAATCTGTTATTGCTGTTCATGCCGCCCTTCTGTCTGAGAGGCAACCACAACCACTACATTTCATACAGATGTCACAAGAACAGGAAGTAGGGAAAAAATCTCTCCAATGGGGCCACAGATAGTTCTTTTTTATTACTTATCTTCATACCTAGTTTTAAAATGTCACAATAGCCATGACCAGCTTCAGCTTACTAATCCTTAGATATGGTAGCTGCATCTTTATTTTACATTTTTTGTTTGGATTTTTTCCCTTGGTGGTCTGGCCAGTAAACCACCTTCCTGATTGCAGTACCCCACCCTGGATGAAGGAGGAAAGGGGGCACTGTTGGACAGCAGCATGGTCAGTCTGGGGGGAGGGGAGTGTCAGATGTACTAGCAGATTTAAATACACGAACAAACTGAAGCCAAACCCCAGCTAATACATTATAAGAAGTCACAGCAAGCTATTTTATTCCTTTTGGTATAAAGGTTTTACATAAATAAATAAAATCTGATCATGTCAAATTGTTTGTCTCATCTCTAAAACTGATATATTCTGCTGGAGAGCTTGTTCTTCTAAAAAACAACAGATTTACTGGCTGAATCACCAGATGAAAATAGAAGAAAGAAAGCCTAAAAAGAAAATGAATGCAGCCATCACTTCTAATGCCCCATACACATGATCGTTTTTCATGCCGTTAAAAATGCCATTTTTAAAAATGGGCATTAAAACCGATCGTGTGTATGCTCCAGAGCATTTTTAACGACGTGAAAAACGGCCATTAAAAATTTCAAACATGCTCTATTTTTTCACGTCATTTTTCATGTAGTTTTTTTTAACGACGTGAAAAACGATGGTGTGTATGCTTTGACGAGGTGAAAAAAAACGCGCATGCTCAGAATCAAGTATAAGACGGGAGCGCACGTTCTGGTAAAACTAGCATTTGTAATGGAGATAGCACATTTGTCACGCTGTAACGGACTGAAAAGCAGGAGGCTGAAAAGCGCGAATCGTCGCTCAACAAAGTTTACTAACATGAAGGGTGGCGCCATCCGAACGGAACTTCCCCTTTATAGTGCCGTCGTACATGCTGTACGTCACTGCGCTTTGATTGAACGTTTTTTAAAATGATCGTGTGTACGCAAGACAAGCTTGAGAGGAAACATGAAAAAAAACGACGAGAAAAACGTTGGTTTAAAAAATGGCATGAAAAACGATCGTGTGTACGCCGCATCAGAAATGGTAACCTGCAATATAATAAATGTGTGTTTTGGGGTTTATTACCACTGCCCATTTAAACGTATGAGAAACTGGCCACAAAGAGAAAGGCATAACAGTAAAACATACCCGTAAGCATTGGATGCACAAAAGTAGGCCAAATAAACACCCATGCTTCCCAAACAAAACAAAAAAACAAGAAATATGATTGGTCAGCTTGGGCTTTAACTTATCTTTTATTTAAATGTTCTACCTTTTATAATCAAGGCCCCCTTATGCAATTTGTCTTTTCTGTATTCTCCAGCTTAGGTGCTAGATAGAATAGGAACGTAGCCCACTTGAACAATTGTGGTGTGTGTGTGTGTATCTATCTGTATACATCAGTTCTGACATGAGTAGTTTTAGATTAACTTGATATTTTACTTGTTAGAATAGAGAGAAAAAAAAAAAAAGCCTTAAATATTCCCTACCTGGAAACCCGTAATGTTAACACGGTGAGACTCTATTGTTGGTCTCCGTGGCAAACGTGGAGATGATTGCGGTGACGTCACAGGAGAATATGGAAGAGATGGATAAATATATCGTCCATTTGTGCCTAAGTTATCAGTTGGAGACTGAGCAGATGGGGAACGTTCTTGAAGTGAAAGTTTTCTATTGGTCATGTTAAGTTTTGCTCTCTGATCTTTACTGTCCTTTGGAAGCCCTTCAATGTCACCTTTCATACATCCACTTTCAGTAAGTCTATGAATATCTGGTTCATCTTTGCAGCTCTCTTTGCGCTCCCCATCCTGGTGGTCTGTCTGTCCATTCTGGCCATGCTCATTCTCAGATAGGCTGGAATCATATTCTGTAACCACGATAACAGATTCCATTCCTAGCTCTAAACTCAGTGCTGAAAAGCTACAAACAATGTGAGGCTGATTTGTCGTTTCATGGTCATCTTGCAGTATGGACCTCTCAGAAGAAGTCCTCTTGGACACGCATGATGACATGGTGTATGACCCAGCTGCGTGGACTTGCTTAATGTGCTCCCATTGGAACCTGAAAAAACAGTAAACACAAAAATAAAGTCTGCAATTAAATCAAAAAGTACAGAAAATGTGGGCAGCAAAATTGTATAATTCAAGAGGCTGAAAATCAGCCACGAAAAGATTGGAATGACAATTCACAACCACTACAAAGCCACTGTGATTACAATCATATATCAAGCTTATTCTGGGACAGGGCAAAACCAAAAGGTGGCTGACTTGACTAAATCTGGCAAAATATGCAGCATATATTTTGGAATGCCCCAAAAAACATAATTTTTGCACATAGCCGATGATGCATTATGATAACCATCTGCTGTCATCAGTACACAACTATGCACAAGGATATCTGAACAATCAGATTCTGGAACATCCTGTCTTCACATGACATGCACAAGCTCTTTTTAAACAAATTGCTCATAAGCTGTTCATATGTTTTCTATGATTATATGCGAAGACAGATGATCAATAATATTTTGCCTTTCAGACAGGCTCATTCTAACATCTATCAGGGAAACATGGATTGGACAAGAAAGCCAATGTGATAGTTCTAGTTACCTATCGAATCAGCAGAATCTAGATGCTGTGGGATCTGATCCAAAGGATCTACAGAAAGGATCCCAAAAGTTTAATTTGATAAGGGCTTTGCTGGCGATTCGGCAGCGGTGCCCATTAATTTCAATGGGCAGGGGCGTTTTAGGAGCGGTGTATACCCTGCTTCTAAACTGCCCCAAAGATGCTGCTTTTAGGACTTTTCTTTTAATATCCCGCAAGCACACCGCTCCAGTGTGAAAGCACTCTGGCTTTACACTGGAGTGACAGGAGACGCTCTTTGCAAACACTATTTTTAGCACCAAAATGCCTGTAAAGCGCCTGTGAAAGTAGCCTTAGGCCGCTTTCACACTGAGACGTCTGCGGTAAAGCACCGCCATTTTTAGCGGCGCTTTACCGTTGTTTTTGTGGCACTATTCGGCCTCTAAAGGGGTGCTTTTAACCCCCGCTAGCGGCCAAAAAAGGGTTAAAACCACCTGCAGTGGAGCTTTGCCGGTGGCACTGCCCATTGATTTCAATGGGCAGGGGCACTGTAGGAGCGATGTATACACCGCTCCTACAGCGCCTCAAAAATGCGTATAGCAGGACTTTTTTTACCGTTCTGCCAGCGCACCGCTCCAGTGTGAAAGCCCTCATAAGCCGCAGCTCGACCCTGCTGCCCCGCCACCAATGGCTCCCACTGCTGCATGAACATCCTGTGAGAAGAGAAAGACAGGGGAGAAGACCTGCAGCAAGGCACAGTTCTGGATCAATACAAGTGTTTGGTGGAGGGGGGAATGCATTCATGTAAAAAACACGTTACAGTAGCTTTAGAACCACTTAAAAGAAAAGCTCAAGATTCAAACCACCACAGCCCTCTAAAAGAGCATTAAAAGGAGATATGTAAACTATGATATCTCTGCGTTTAGTATCTCTATTTACAGCACTATCTGTTTCAATACGTTTTTTATTAAAGTTGTATTAAACCCAAAAGCAAACATTTATTATATTGCAGCTTCCCATTCTTATATGTGATGGCTATATTAGTTTTCTTTTTTAAGCTTTCTTTCTTCTATTTTCATTCTGTACAACAGAATGTATCAGTTACAGAGACCATTTAACGCTGTTAGGGGCGCTTACAATGATCAGCTTTTATTTATGTATCTAAAAAGCTTTATCTTAAAAGGAAAAACTGTTTGCTGTAACTGATTATAAAGTGTGAGCTGCAGTTTGCCTTCAATTTGTTAGTACATCTAACACTCCCATCCCCTCAGACTGACAATGCTGCTGTCCAAAGGTGCCCCCTGTGCTCCTTCATGCAGAGTGGAGACACTCTAATACAGGAGGTGTGTTACTGGCCAGATCACCAGGTTAAAACAGCTGCAATATATAACATTTATGGTTTTGGGTATAATATTTTTTTTAAGTTATTTCAAAAAGCACAAGTACAAAACGTAGAGAAATCACTTCATCCCACAGAAATAATCACTATATTGTATAACCAAGACATGAGGACGAGGAACTGTATATAATACAATATATCACCTGGATATCAGCCGCCAAAGGCTACCAAGTCTACGGGGCACCCCTACCTAAAAGGTTTCCAAGTACCAGACGCCAGGTTGGAGAGTCGTGGTAAATGGTGGAATGCATTTCACTATCTGCTGTTGAAGGAGAGAAACACAGCGCTTTCTAAATTTGAGAGGTTTATTGTTATATGTTCAATCTGTGCAAATTGGGCAAAAACTAATTTTATTTAGACCATTTTCCCTTTTGAATGAATATTCTTTTTTTTTTTGTATAATTTTTATTGAATTGAAAAAATTATGTATGGTATATAAATATTAATGAAATTGTACCGTATATGGGGCGCATGCGCGGAGGCTAGCGGGACGGTAATGCCTGACTAGAGCTCCGCTCCGTGAGGGGGACAAAGCCGCAAGATAGAAACAGCCCGACATTCCTAAATAACTGGAAAAGCTGTCTAAAGATTCACAGAGGTGAGGGGTACATTTTGGAAGGAGAATGGTTTATGGAGGAGCCCGCAATAAGACAAAAATGAACCCCATTAGCGGAGTACTAGCGAGGAATTCCTCACAGAAAAAGGCGCTTGTCACCTCAGACACGCTTACCTCAGAGAAGAAAGGCAAGCTTACAAAGGCACAGCATATTTTCACAGGTGACTCTGACTCAGAGGCTGAAGTTTATCAGTCACAACCATTAACAAAAGAAATTCCTACACCCCCAAATATTTTAAAACAATTTGAAAAAATGCTTCACAAAGCACTGAGGCAGACATCAGAACAAATTACCAACAACTTAACTAAAGAAATCAGAGAATTGGGACACCGCACTGCAGCACTAGAAATTAAAGCTGAGGAGATTGAAAATGCTACAATAGACCACCAATCTGAAATAGAGAATTTGAAGGAAGATAATATTACTCTTCAAAATAAGCTGGAGGATTTTGAGAACCGTGCAAGAAGGTCTAACCTGCGCTTTAGAGGATTACCAGAATCTATAATAGACTTGCAATCAACAATAACAGCACTATGCCAAGAATTAATGCCAAGCATACCAATAGAAAGAATGGAATTGGATAGAGTGCACAGGGCTCTGATGCCCAAAAAATCTGAAGGACCACCGCGAGATGTGATAGCAAAATTTCATTATTATAAAACTAAAGAACAGATAATGAATGCTGCAAGGGAACAAAATAATTTAGTCTTTCAAGGACACAATTACCAAATATTTGCAGACTTATCTCAATTGACAATATCTAAAAGAAGGGCAATGAAACCGCAAATACAGGAACTACAGCGTCACAATGTGAAATACCAATGGAGCTTTCCTTTTGCCCTACGTTTCACCTACCAAGGTACTAAAATCACATGTAGAACACCAGAAGAACTGCAACAAGCACTCCAGGACCTTAATTTGATTGAAAGACACACATCAACAGCATCACAGAGAAGATTAGCCTCAATCCCCTCCAAGCACAAAGCATCCCACTTAAGCCCCATACACACTATCAGTTTTCTTGCAGGTTTTTCTCTTCAGGTTTACCAAAACCATCTAATATGAGGTCAAACCTTAGGAGTTTCAATTCGTATGCAATCAGGCAGGCCCTTGCACTACATGGTTTTGGTAAACCTGAAGAGAAAAACCTGCAAGAAAACTGATAGTGTGTATGGGGCTTAAGAGTCCAAAAATGGAAGCACCCAAGTGCACAAAAGAGGACGCTTCACACCCTCTTCCCAAGGCCAAGAAGACACAATGGACTGAAAGAAATATAATATGTGAAAGTGACAAATCCACCAAAGAATACCAGTAATAGAAACACCTTGATTACTCAAAGACCCCTGCTTCAACACATACAAGCCAAACCACAAGACTGAAGAACTTTGAAAACCTCATTGGAAACATTTTATAGAGACATTTCTCTTATCTCTACTTAAAAGTAACATTTTTTTTTTTTTTTTAGTTCTGAGTAACTACTTATTAGTTAAAGACTGAAGTGAATAGAAAAATAGTTCTTATTTAACAAACAGATTCTCTTCATCTAGATATGCATTTACACACTAAGGTAATCTTCTAGAATCAACTTAGTTAAAGTTAATAGGTTGTATCTCCTAGGTAAACTATTAAAGGTTTTAATTTTTCTCCCCACCCGTTTGATTAAGTACTAGTTTTAGACAACTTATACAAGTATAAATAGGGCTTAGAATCATACATCACTACGATGTATATATATACATTTTTTATTTTTTCATTTTATTCTATATTTAATTATATATAGGGCGGCACCCCATAGCACGGAAACCACATGTGCCCCACCAAGCTTTCCTCAGGCCCTCGCACTAATATGCGGGGATTCGACGAAGGCTCCTTGTCCCCTGAGGGGGGGCTTTACCCCGTTCACGGGCAAACAATGAATGCATTAACATATTTAAAATGTTTATATGTTATATAATCATATCTATTTCTTATTTTTCATTTAAGTCGGATCACTCGAGATCCTCTCTTTACTTTCTTTCTCTCTTATCCGTGTGGGTTGGACCCGGAGACCGTTGCAGTAAGGCTACAGGTAAGATTAGCTTGTTGTATCACTTGCCATGGCCCCATTAAATATTATCTCATTGAACGTCTAAGGTCTTAATGTGCCACAAAAACGCACTAAAGCCTTTAGGTCATTCCAATGTAAGAAAGCTCATATTGTGTGCTTGCAAGAAACACATTTTACACCAACCCTTACTCCTAAATTTTTCAGTAACTCCTACCCACAAGTATACACAGCCTCAGCCAACACAAAACAGAGAGGTACGCTTATAGCATTTCACCGCACCACTCCATTTACGTTGCAATCTGAAATAAAAGACCCAGAAGGTCGTTATCTCATCCTAATGGGACATATCATGGACACAGCAGTAACTATTGTCTCCTACTACGCTCCTAACCTTAAACCCTTACCATTTTTATCCCATCTTTTTCAAGTTATTAACACACATAAGATAGGAACACTTTTTGTGTGTGGGGATTCAAATACTGTCCTTCTACCATTCCTCGATAGATCACCTTATACCCCAACAAATCACCAATCCAAATGGTCACTCTCTCAGCTTCTATCTAAGTACAATTTGATTGACACTTGGAGAGAATCTAACCCAACGAAAAGGAACTACTCCTACTACTCTAATCCTCATCAAACATTCAGCAGAATAGACCATATTTTCATAACAATAGGAATGGCCCCAGAGATAACATCTTCAACCATTCTCCCCATCCCATGGTCAGACCACGATGCGGTATATACTGCCATAGCCTCTATTCTGCCAAAATCGCATGATCCATCATGGTACCTTCCAGATGTGCTACTCAAACACCCTTCTTACCGCACACATATAGAACGTGAGCTAATAACTTACTTGAAGCATAACACTAGCCCAGAAATCTCTTCACTCACACTTTGGGAAGCACATAAACCAGTACTCAGGGGAATTTGTCAACAATTAGGGATCCTGAAAAGAGAACGTAAAACACTCGCACAAAAATTAGAAAAAAGAATTTAACACTGCATTTATGGCCTTTCAGAATAATCCTACCCCCACTGCAAAAACACATCTCGAGAAAACTCGCTTAGAATATGACCTCTTCCTCACAGATTCAGCAGAAAAAATGTTACGTAAAACTAATCATTCATTTTATATGAAATCTAATAAACCAGGTACACTCCTAGCGAAAGCACTAAAATCCATCAATAGATCCTATAAACCTATCAAGCTCAAAATAGCCAATAATATATACACTTGCAATCCACAAAAAATAGTCCAAAAATTCAGCACATATCTAAAAACTCAATACAAGGAAACAAATTCATTCAACACCTCTGAAGCAGATTCATTTTTCTCACGAATTAACCTCCCACAAATGACAGAATCTCAAAAAACATTGCTAGAAAAAACAGTTTCAAAGGATGAAGTCATCTCAGCCATAAAGGAATTAAAAGTAAATAAAAGACCTGGGCAGAACATACAGGGATATTCTTTCCCCCATGCTGGTAGAAGCTTACAATGAAATATTGAGAAACAAAACATTTAGGCAAGAATCATTGACAGCAATTATATGTATGATTCCAAAACCACACACGGATGATACACACAGCAGTAACTACCGTCCCATTTCAATGTTAAATGTTGATATTAAAATATTGACAAAAATACTAGCAACACGTTTAAACTCAATTATAGGAACACTAGTACATCGTGATCAGGTAGGATTCATGCCCTCACGCCAAGCAGGAGATAATGTTAGAAGAGCAGTTCTCTTAGCACAAATAGCGAAAAAACGTAAAATTCCTGCCTGCTTTCTCTCTCTCGATATCAGAAGGGCCTTTGATTCAGTATCCTGGACTTACATGACCTATACATTACAAAAATGGGGTTTTGGCCCAAATTTTATGACTTGGATCAAAGCACTTTATGATAAGCCAAAAGCGTACGTAAGATATGCAGGATATAGATCGGAACCATTTGATATTGAGAGGGGTACAAGACAAGGCTGTCCACTCTCACCATTACTATTCGCTTTACTCATAGAACCACTTGCACAACTAATTAGACTAGAACCCACAATAACAGGAATAGAAGTAGGAGGTTACCAGCACAAATTATGCTTATTTGCAGATGATATCCTCCTATTTCTTTCATCCCCACAAATATCTGGTCCTAACCTAACCCCAATTCTTAATAAATTTGCTACTCTTTCAGGCCTAGTTACCAATTCCAAGAAGAGTTCAATAATGAACATATCTCTATCAAGTATTGAATTATCGGCCGCCAAAATAGGTCTCCCATATGCATGGACTGAGGGAGCAATATCATACCTAGGTATCAAACTGACAGCATCTCTCTCGGATTTATTCTCTCATAACTATCCACAGATATTGAAACATCTAACAAACTTAATGAACTCTTGGCAACACCTCCCAATATCATGGATGGGAAGAATAAATGCGGTAAAAATGACGATACTGCCAAAAATTCTATACTTATTCAGAGTCTTGCCAATCCCGATACCAGCATATTATCTAAGGATACTACAGAAAAAAGTATCAAAGTTCATTTGGGGTTCTACCAAACCGAGAATACAACAAAGCACACTTTTCTTACCCAAACTACAAGGGGGCTTAGGCTGCCCCAACTTTGCAAGTTACTATAAGGCAGCACATGTCGCTAGCCTCAGTAAATACCATGCAAAAAAAGAAATCCCATTATGGGTATTAATAGAAGCTGCGGAGCTTCAGTCTCGAACTTACTTTGGATCCCCCCAAAACACCGCAAAAATATACAAAATCCTATCACCAAACATTTTATCTCCCTTTGGGATAGGTCGAAAATTAAATATCAACTACAATCTTTACATAATCCGCTGCTCTCATTTTACAAAAATCCTGCATTCTATCCAGCATGGGTCTACCCCAAAACTTTTAGAGAATGGACATCTAGAGACATTCTTTATATGTATAATTTTGTGTCAATATCATCGTTTATCCCATTTCCGACCCTATGTAAAACTTACGGCTTACCACAATCAGAACTATTCAGATATCTTCAAATAAAAAACTTCTTCACACCATTTGTAAATTCTTCTACTCAAACATCCCAAATGACTGAATTTGAAACAATATGTAAGAAAGACCCACACACAAAGGGTGCTAAATCTGCCTTATATTCTCAATTACTGACACAAGAAGACGGGGGCAAACCACAATACGCTCGAAAATGGGAAGGAGACTTACAAAGAGAATTAGAAAACTCAGAATGGAATCAAATATGGATAACAACTAAATCGGGCTCCCCTAATATATTAGCGGTTGAGGCTAATTATAAACTACTAACTAGATGGTACCTTGTGCCTGCAAGAATAGCGAAATATGTTCCAAATTATTCAGCACAATGTTTTCGGGGATGTACAGAGACAGGGACACAGTTTCATGTTTGGTGGTCGTGTCCAACAGCACAAAAATTCTGGAAAGAACTCTTTAAAATGGCATCTGAAATGCTTAATAAGACAATCCCATTTGACCCGGGAATAGCTCTACTTAACCTGAAACCAGAAAGCATAACACATATGCAATTTAAATTATTAGTACAACTTTTTACAACAGCTAAACAAACATTAGCAAAAGCATGGAAATCAACCCAATTAAATATACACGAATCAAAGACCAGAATGAATAGTGCGATGACATATGCTAAAATGACTGCGATAGATATGGACACGATCCCCAAATTTGAAAAATTGTGGCAACCCTGGATCAATTACATTAGTCCATCAACCTTTGACACCAAAGTTCTCTTACCATGGTAACTGATACAAAGGATTTAAATGAATTATCTATAGTAGCGGCGGCGGCTCTGGGTCTAACCCCACGGACTTCTACACTACTCTACTCTCCTCTCCTCTTCTATCTTTCTTTCACCACTATTTTTTCTTTATTATGTATATATTCGTTTCATTTTCCTTCCTTTTTATAAATATTTCATCGGGTATACATAAGAACATTGTTTGAATTTATATTCCATATCTCCATCATAACTTAAATCTTCTAGACGTTATGAATTTATTGACATTAAGAATGTTTTAAGGAAACATATACTACTTGCAAACCTCTTAAAGGAACTAAAATATTGATACATTGCATGTTTAGTTTGTTAAGCAACCTCCTTTAAAATTAACAAAAATCTAGCTTTTGGAAAATAAAGGAATTATAACGTTTGTTAATATAAGCATAATCAAGATTGAATGTATGATACCCTCTGTATGCCTTAATAAAATATTTTGACAAGGAAATTGTACCGTATATGTTCAAGCGGAACTTCACCCAAAAGGGGAAGTTATGCTCTGCCTCCCCCCTCCTCTGCCTAATTTGGAAAAAAAAATTATTGGGGGGGGGGGACCCCAGAAGGCTAGGGCTGCAACTAACGATTATTTTCATAATTGATTAGTTGGCCGATTATTGTTTCGATTAATCGGTTAATAACCGTTAAAAAAAAAAGGTAATTTTGCTGCATTTTTACTTTTTTTTTTTGGCCAATTTGTTGTTGGGCAGACTAAAAAACACAAATTGCTGCAAAAACACATTATTACATGCTTTTCTGCAGCTTCTCCATTGAAGTATGTTGAACCAAAAAAACAAAATAGCACCGTGTTGCGTTAAAAAAAGTACTTGCCCTTTCCAAATATGCAGCAGCTGAAAAAATCATGGATGTGAACGTGTCCCATAGGAAACCATGTAAATAAACTGTAGTGTGTTTCTGCAAAAAGCACCAAAAAAACACGGAGATGTGACCCAGGCCTGAGATGTTTAGTAACATAATGGTGTTAAAAAAACTATAGTACAAAAAGAGCAAATAATCGCTACTGTAAGGGGTTCATTTTTTACTGTGGGACAGTGAAAGTAATATTTACAGTAGCGATTTGCTCTTTTTGTACTATAAAGGGCTCATTTTCGTTTTTTTTAACCCCATTATGTTACTGGCCGATTAATCGATTATGAAAATAGTAATCGATTCATTTCATAATCGATTAGTTGTCGATTAATCGATTAGTTGTTTCGGCCCTACAGAAGGCTGCAGGACCATTTAGGTATGCGCAGTGGGCAGCCAGCTGTGAAGCCATAGCCGGCTGCCCACAGTTAATATGCCAGTGCCAGGAACCCAAAAGAGAGGTGAAGAACTGGCCCAGCAGCTACAGTTTTAATGTTTGCAGAACTAATTGAAGAATCGCTTTAATCTTACAAATCTCTTACATATTGGGATTTGTGTGACAAGGAAGGAATACAGAAAGAATCATATTTATTATTAGCTTCTATCTACTTTTTGCCATAGAGTTCAAGAAAAATGCTATTGACACTTTATATAAAGGAAATGTAAGTTTAGAATTTAGTAAACAGTGCACAGTAAGAGACAAGAAAACTAGAAAAGGTTACCAGGTGTCACTTATGCTTATGATGATTTAATATTCTTTTATTTTGGCCAGTAATAAAATACCACATTATGGTCACTAGATGGAGCTGAGGAAGTAAATGCATCCTTGCAGCAAGAGATACAAATAAAAAATCTTTGGAACAGAGAATCGAAAAAAATATAACCAATGGGTAATGGTGATTGATAAATATAACCAATTACCTCTAGCAATCTCTAGAATCATTACACAGCATTGTTGCAAAAACATATGTATTTCCTTTGCTCTTTAGCTCCAACTAGTGGCCATAATGCGTTAATTTACTACTGCCCATAATCAAAGAGCATTCATTCAGAAGAGAAAATAGCATAAAGAACATTCATTCTTTCCCAATTCACACAGAACTAATGTACAGTTGTAGGCATCGTTTTAAAAAAAAAAAAAAAAGTCACAGGGAATCGGCATGTACTAGTGCTCAAATTTACATACCCTGGCAGAATTTATGATTTTTTGGCCATTTTTCAGAGAATATGAATGATAACACAAAAACTTTTCTTTCTCTCATGGTTAGTGTTTGGCTGAAGCCATTTATTATCAATCAACTGTTTTTACTCTTTTTAAATGATAATGGAAACAGAAACTACCCAAATGGCACTGATCAAAAGTTTACATACCTCACTTCTTAATACCGTGTATTGCCCCCTTTAACATCAATGACAGCTTGAAGTATTTTGTGGTATTTGTGGATGAGGCTCTTTATCCTCTCAGATGGTAAAGCTGCCCATTCCTCTTGGCAAAAAGCCTCCACTTCCTGAAAAAATTCTGGGGCCGTCTTACATGAACTGCAGATTTGAGATCTCCCCAGAGTGACTCAATGATATTGAGGTCAGGAGACTGAGATGGCCACTCCAGAACCTTCACTTTATTCTGCTGTAGCCAATGACAGGTCGACTTGGCCTTGTGCTTGGTATCATTGTCATGTTGGAATGTCCAAGTAAGTCCCATACGCAGCTTCCTGGCTGATGAATGCAAATGTTCCTCCAGTATTTTTTGATAAACATACTGCATTCATCTTGCCATCAATTTTGACCAAATTTCCTGTGCCTCACACATCCCCAAAACATCAGCGATCCACCTCCGTGTTTCACAGTAGGAATGGTGTACCTTTCATCATAGGCCTTGTTGGCTCCTCTCCAAATGTAGCGTTTACGTTTGTGGCTAAAAAGCTCAATTTTGGTCTCATCACTCCAAATGACTTTGTGCCAGAAGGTTTGAGGCTTGTCTCTGTGCCGTTTGGCATATTGTAAGCGGGATACTTTGTGGCATTTGCGTAGTAATGTCTTTCTTCTGGCGACTCGACCATGCAGCCCATCTTTTTTCAAGTGCCTCCTTATTGTGCATCTTGAAACAGCCACACCACATGTTTCCAGAGAGTCCTGTATTTTACCTGAAGTTATTTGTGGGTTTTTCTTTGCATCCTGAACAATTTTCCTGGCAGTTGTGGCTGAAATTTTAGTTGGTCTACCTGACCATGCTTTGGTTTCAACAGAACCCCTCATTTTCCACTACTTGATTAGAGTTTGAACACTGCTGATTGGCATTCTCATTTCCTTGGATATCTTTTTATATCCCTTTCCTGTTTTATACAGTTCAACTACCTTTTTCCCGCAGATCCTCTGACAATTCTTTTGCTTTCCCCATGACTCAGAATCCAGAAACGTCAGTGCAGCAAGGGTGACGCAAGGGTCTGTCAGGAGTCCAGAAACTCATTGACCTTTTATACACACATAATAATTATAAGCAAACAGATCACAGGTGAGGATGGTGACCTTTAAAGTGGTTGTATACCCTATTTTTGAACTTTTACCTATAATCAGGCTTACCTGTAGGTAAAAAGAATAATCTCCTAAACCTGTACGGTTTAGGAGATATTCCCCTCACAATGAGCCACTGACTGCAGCGGAGCATGCGCAGCGGGGATTCTCGGCTAAAGCCCGGCAGCCGCCAGACCTTGCCAACGCGCGGGAGTGACGACATCGCCGCTACAGCCACTCACAGCGCTGGAGCAGTGATACCCGGAAGACACGCTGACGCAAGATGACATCTCCCTCGGCGTGGACCAGGTAAGTTCCAGACGCCTCGTTCTAAGCAACACTGTATCATGGCCTAGGCCAACAAAGCCCAGGCCTAGGTCAGCACTTTGCAGGGGGGCAGCATGGAAAGAGTCCCCGTCGGCTTGCACTACACTGTTAGTGTAGCGCCAGTCTAATGGGGCGGACTGGGCAGAGAGGCAAATTAGTCTAGCGCCCCCATAAAGCAGCCGCACTGCTTCCTCTCCATAAAACGATCAGAAATTTGTGCTTAACCACTTAACAACCACCTGCCGACAAATAACGTCGACAAGGTGGTTGCTTAACTCTGGGAGGACGTTATATAACGTCCTCCCAGAATCGCGCTCCCACGCGCCCCCTGGGGCGCGCACACGGGAAACTCCGTGACCCGGCGGATCACGAATCGCGGTAAATCGCCGCTGATAGCGGCCGTTTACCACGTGATCGCTCCGTCAAATGACGGAGCAATCACTTGTAAACAGACCGGCGTCATTTGATGACGCCGGTTCCTCCCTCCCCTCTCTGTACCGATCGGTACAGTGTGAGAGGAGAGGGGAGGGAGCGGATGGCAGCAGCAGCTCTGTGGGCTGGATCTGTGACAATTGCAGTCACAGATCCAGCCATCCATCCATCCCTGCTCAGCCATCCCTGTGCTATACCCTGCCAATACTCTGCAAAATACCCTGCCAATACTCTGCAAAATACCCTGCCAATACTCTGCAAAATACCCTGCCAATACCCTGGTGCAATACTCTGCAATACCCTGGTGCAATACTCTGCAATACCCTGGTGCAATACTCTGCAATACCCTGGTGCAATACTCTGCAATACCCTGGTGCAATACTCTGCAATACCCCGCAAAATACTCTGCAATACCCTGCAAAATACTCTGCAATACCCTGCAAAATACTCTGCAATACCCTGCGCAATACTCTGCAATACCCTGCGCAATACCCTGCAAAATACCCTGCGCAATACTCTGCAAAATACCCTGTGCAATACCCTGCGCAATACCCTGCAAAATACTCTGCAATACCCTGGTGCAATACTCTGCAATACTCTGGTGCAATACTCTGCAATACTCTGGTGCAATACTCTGCAATACTCTGGTGCAATACTCTGCAATACTCTGGTGCAATACTCTGCAATACTCTGGTGCAATACTCTGCAATACTCTGGTGCAATACTCTGCAATACCCTGCGCAATACTCTGCAATACCCTGCGCAATACTCTGCAATACCCTGCGCAATACTCTGCAATACCCTGCGCAATATTCTGCACAATACTCTGCAATACCCTGCACAATACTCTGCAATACCCTGCACAATACTCTGCAATACCCTCCACAATACTCTGCAATACCCTCCACAATACTCTGCAATACCCTCCACAATACCCTGTGCAATACCCTCCACAATACCCTGTGCAATACCCTCCACAATACCCTGTGCAATACCCTTCACAATACCCTGTGCAATACCCCGTGCAATACCCTGCCATACACCGCAATACCCTGCCATAGTCCGCAATACTCCGCAATGCCCGGCAATACTCCGCAATGCCCGGCAATACTCCGCAATGCCCGGCAATACTCCGCAATGCCCGGCAATACTCCGCAATAACCACTTCCCACCCTCCGGCCGTCATATGACGTCCTTGACTTTGTGCGGGGATATCTGAATGATGGGAGCAGCTACAGGCATCATTCAGATATTAGCTTTTTCAGCCGGCGATTCCCTACACCATAAGAACAATCATAGCGGCTGTTCCACCGCTTGATCGCTCTTACGGGAGGCGAGAGGGGATGTCCCCCCCCCGCCGTCCTCCGGTGCTTCTACCGACTCACCGCTACGATCAAAGCCAGGATTGTTGTTTTTTTTTTTTTTTTTTCAGGCTTCCCAGCCTAGAGGTGAGATGTGGGGTCTTATTGACACCCCCCCCCCCATATCTCACTGTAAAGAGGACCTGTCATGCCATATTCCTATTACAAGGGATGTTTACGTTCCTTGCAATAGGTATAAAAGTGATCAAAAAATGTTTGGGGCGGAAAAACATGTCAAACTAAAATAAATAAAGTAAAATGAAGAATAAAATTTTTATTTATTTTTTTAAAGCGCCCCTGTTCCCGTGAGCTCGCATACAGAAGCGAACGCATACGTAAGTCCCGCCCACATATGAAAACGGTTTTCAAACCACACATGTGAGGTATCTCTGCGAACGTTAGAGCGAGAGCAATCATTTTGGCCCTAGACCTCCTCTGTAACTCAAAACATGTAACCAGTAAAAATATTTAAAGCGTCGCCTATGGGGATTTTTTAAGTAGCGAAGTTTGGCGCCATTCCACGAGTGTGTGCAATTTTTAAGGGCGACATGTTAGGTATCTATTTACTCGGCGTAACTTCATCTTTCACATTATGCAAAAACATTGGGCTAACTTTACTGTTTTGTTTTTTTTTTAAGCACAAAACATTTTTTTCCCGTAAAAAACGCGTTAAAAAAATTGCTGCGCAAATATCGTGCGAGATAAAAAGTTGCAACAACCACCATTATATTCTCTAAGGTCTTTGCTAAAAAAACATATATAATGTTTTGGGGTTCTATGTAATTTTCTAGCAAACAAATGATGATTTTTACATGTAGGAGAGAAATGTCAGAATTGGCCTGGGTGCTCCAGAACGCCTGAAGGTGCTCCCTGCATGTTGGGCCTCTCTATGTGGCCACGCTGTGTAAAAGTCTCACACATGTGGTATCGCCATACTCGGGGGTAATAGCAGAATGTGTTTTGGGGTGTAATTTGTGGAATGCATATGCTGTGTGTGAGAAATAACCTGCTAATATGACAATTTTGTGGAAAAAAAAAAAGAGAAAAAAAAATCTTGATTTTGCAAAGAATTGTGGGAAAAAATAACAACTTCAAAAAACTCACAATGCCTCTTTCTGAATACCTTGGAATGTCTTCTTTCCAAAAAGGGGTCATTTGGGGGGTATTTGTACTTTTCTGGCATGTTAGGGTCTCAAGAATTGAGATAGGCCGTCAGTACTTCAGGTGTGATCAATTTTCAGATATTGGCACCATAGCTTGTGGACTCTATAACTTTCACAAAGACCAAATAATATACACCAATTTGTACTTATTTTTACCAAAGATATGTAGCAGTATAAATTTTGGCCAAAATTTATGAAGAAAAAATAGTAATTTGCAAAATTTTATAACAGAAACGAAAAAAAAATCATTTTTTTACAAAATTTTCAGTCTTTTTCCTCTTATAGCGCAAAAAATAAAAAACCCAACAGTGATTAAATACCACCAAAAGAAAGCTCTATTTGTGTGAAAAAAAGGACAAAAAATTCATATGGGTACAGTGTTGTATGACTGAGTAATTGTCATTCAAAATGTGAGAGCACCAAAAGCTGAAAATTGGTCTGGTTATTAAGGGGGTTTAAGTGCCCAGTGGTCAAGTGGTTAAAATAGAACTATAGGCAGCACTGTTTTTTTTTTTTTTTCATTTTGGATAGAGTAAGGGAAGGTTATAACCCTGGTCAGTTTATTTTTTACCATCCCTGTCCGATTGCAGAAAGTTCCCTTCACTTCCTGCCCCATAGCCAAACAGGAAGTGAGAGGAAATCTATGCAAATGAAGGGACTTCATTGCCCCCCAGGCTCTTTAGAACTAGTGTCCCCACTCAAAATATTCAGGGCGGGTCTTAAACAGCAAGAGGTGTGGCCTTGACAAGAAGGGGTGGGTCATATTTAAATTAGGGGGTGCACGAGTTTAGTCAGGCCTAGGGGAGCACAAAACCGAAATAACTACTGGTTCTAAGGTAAGAATTTCATAATTAGCTAGTATGTGGTGCATACTAGCTCATTATGCCTTTTGCCTTTCAGGTATGAAAAAAAAAAAAAAAAAAGCAGCAGCGGGTATACAACCGCTTTAATAGCCATTCAAACCCCTTCATGTCAACTTGTGTGCATGTTATCAGGCCAAAATCACCAGGGTATGTAAACGTTTGATCAGGGTCATTTGGGTAGTTTCTGTTGCCATTATGATTTAAAAAGAGTAAACACAGTTGATTGATAATAAATGGCTTCAGCCAAACACTAACCATGAGTGAAAGAAAAGTTTGTGTTATCATTCATATTCTCTGAAAAATGGCCAAGAAATCATAAATTCTGCCAGGGTATGTAAACTTATGAGCACAACTGTACATGCTGATTCCCTAGAAGAATGTGACTTTTTTTAAAAATAGATGCCTACATGTTTGCATAGAGGAAAGGCTGATCTGGAAATAAAAATTGGGTTTTTGTTAATGTGTAACTAAAGGCAATTTTTTTTTTTCGTTTTGGATACATTTTCGCTGTCTGAGCACCCATTAGGGAGATTCACTCCCTCTATTTGTCCTGTTTACCATTTTAATTATTGGGTTGACACCAGAATAGTAATAGGGGGAAATCTTTGTTCTGGCTATAGAACAGGAAGTAAAGGGAAATCTCCCCAGTGGGACACAGATGGCCAAAAGAACTGACAGGAGTTATAACCCTCCCTTACTCTATCCAAAATGAAAAAGAAAACAAAAGTTTTGCCTATAGTTACACTTTAAGGGGACATTTGATGTAAGCACTGCTTCATAGAGTTTGTCTTTAATTCAATCTTATTTTATTTATTTATGCAAGGAAACGACAGAAAAAGACATACTTTGTCTTAAACATTACAAACAGTGATAGGATACACCATCAACAGGCATCATGTGTGTCAGAACAGAGCAGGGCTAAGTTACACAAAAAAGGGTTGGGCACCTGCGTAAGAGGACCCCCGTGAGATTGTTTGTGATATCAGTCTCTGTAGAAAAAGAATGAGGTAAGGCAACCCTTATCTGTATTTTCTGTGAAGGGGATCATAGGTCCCCCGTATGTAACACATCAGATGAGATTATACACATATCTATTTGGAGAATATGAAGTAGGGTCACTCAATGGGTTATTGACAGTAGGTAAATCGAAGCCCTGGTACGTTATCCTACTGGATTCTTAGAGGTGTATTTAGGTGTAGAGAAAAGAGAAAGAGTCAGAGTCAGGGGCAGATAGTAGGGGTACACAGATAGGGGACAGGAATCAGAATCACTCCATCAAGGTCCGAGGGTGGTCTCGTCCAGGGCACACTCCGCCCAAGAGATAAACTCCGAGGAGTACCGAAACACGGACCACGAAGTCCATGTGAGAGAGAACTGTTCACTTTTGTCATTTTCCTCCGCCAACAGGCGTTCAAGGTCCCTAATGCGGTCCACTTCAACAGCCCAATCCCCCAGGGAAGGCATGGTTGCCGTTCTCCAATGACGGGGAATCACTACCCTGGCCGCCGCCAGAAAGTGTCGCAATACATCATTTCTGATGGATTTGAATGACCCAGGGAGAATAGACAAGAGAGCCACCTCAGGTGAATGGTGGATAGAGGTCGCCATCAATTTGCAGTAAAGTGTGAAAATCTGCTGCCAGTACCTCCGCACAGGAGGGCACTCCCACCAGATGTGGAGCATGGTTCCCCGGGAGCTGAGGCACCGCCAGCAGGTATCTGACACCTCCGGATTGAAGTGGTTAAGAGATGATGGACATCTGTACCATCTTGTTAACAGTTTAAACCCCTTCTCCTGGGTCTTAGTGGCTATGGACAATTTGTGTGTCAGGGTAAAACATTTTTGCCAGTCAATAGGGGAGATAGTGTGACGTAGGTCTGTCTCCCAGGCCACCGTATACGGCAGGAGGCCAGGGGAGTAAATATCGAGCAGAAGGGAGTAAAGTTGAGATACATGTGTTGGAGGTTCCACCTGCATGAGCAGTTCCTCGAATCCCGTCGGTTCAGCAAGAATGTCTGTAATAGATGGGAAAGTCCGGATGTAGGAGGTAGTCTGTTGCCTCTGAAGCCACTGCATGGGGTGACGGTAGGTCGGACCGGTAGAGGTATCTGACCTTAAAGTGGGGTCTGCACGAAGGACCTGGGCAAGTCGCCTATGATCCTCTCTTCGCCATGGTCCGAATCTTGCTACAGACATAGCTGGCGGAAAGGCCGGGGTCCCAAAGAAGGGAGTCATAGGCCCCATGCGGTTTGATAAGCCCCTTCTGGACAACATGCGATCCCAGATCTGGATAGTTTGATGGGTAAGGTCATTAAGAGGGCCCGAACCCCCCCCCCCCGTACCGTGGGCAAGGTCCATGGGAGAGCGGAGAGTTCAATTGGGTTCATGTGGCTTTCCAATTGAACCCAAAGCTTGGTTGAAGAATGGTGGAACCAATCTAGTATGTGGGTAAGCACCGCTGCTTTATGGTATAGGGAGGCATCTGGGGCTCCAGCCCCCCCCCCCCCCGAGCCTTTGGAAGAGAAAGTGTTTCATACCGTATCCTGGGACGGGCCGCATTCCAAATAAATTTGGAAAACAGCTGGCGTATTTTCTTGAAGTACGAATTAGGTATGTGAATAGGGATGGTCTGAAACAAATACAGGAACCTAGGGAGAACATCCATTTTCAGGGCATTCACTCTACCTAGCCATGAGAGCTGTTTGGACGCATAATTGATTAAATCTGCCTGGGTCCTAAGAAGTAGGGGGGCAAAGTTCAAGGAAAAAAGTTAGGAAGCATCCGCCGGTATTTGAATTCCGAGATACCTTATGGAGGGGGAACCAGTTTTGAAGGGGAAAGAAGATGATAGTCTTCGTAGGGCCGACGTAGGCAGAGATATGTTGAGGATTTCCGATTTATTGTAGTTGACCTTGAAGTTGCTAACTTCTCCAAATTTCTGAAACTCCTGTAATACCGAGGGCAAGGATGTGTGAGGGTGTGCCACGAACAGGAGCAGATCATCTGCAAAGAGGGCGAGTTTAGTATGTGTGGGCCCGACTGTTATGCCTTGGATAGAGGGATTGTTACGTAGAGCAATAGCTAGATGTTCCATAGTGAGAACATAGAGGAGGGGGGACAGTGGGCATCCCTGTCGTGTCCCGTTAGATACAGAGAAGGCTGGAGATAGCGAGCCATTTAGTCTAATCCTAGCATATGGAGAGGAGTAAAGGGACATTATTCTCGCCATCATATTGGTTCCCACGCCTATTTGTTGCAGGGATAGTCGAAGGAACTGCCAGTCTACTCGGTCGAATGCCTTCTCAGCATCGACTGTTAAGAGGCATAGTGGGATATCGTGGGACCGGGCATAGTTGGTTAAAAGAAGGGTCTTCAGGGTATTGTCCCTAGCCTCACGGCCACTCACAAAGCCGACCTGGTCTAAGTGTATTATCCCAGGCAACAATGGTTGTAATCTATTGGCTAGGATTTTAGCAAAGACTTTCAAATCAACCCCAATCAAAGAGATCGGCCTATAGCTTGCACAAAGAGTAGGGTCTTTGCCTGGCTTTGGGATGAGGGATATGTGGGCCTCAAGTGTTTGTGGAGGGAACATTGAGCCCTCAGACAAAGAGTTGAACACCTTAGTTAGAAAGGGCGTGAGGAGGGCGGCAAAAAGTTTGTAGAACTTAGGAGTGAAGCCGTCTGGGCCCGGGCTCTTTCCACTCGGCGTACCCGCTATGGCTTTGGCAACTTCGTCTTCTGTGATTGAGGTTTCCAGACCAGCGATGACGTCATCGTCTAATGTAGGGAGCGCGGTTTCCGAGACATATGACAACTGGTCTTCCACCCCGGAAGAAGGGGAACCTGTCCCTTGAGTCTTAGGGATATTGTACAGGGACTGATAGAAGTCCCTGAATTCCTCCGCCATCCTAGTGGGTGAGGAGACCATTTCTCCCTGTGCCCCCCGAATATGGGGCACAAAGGCGGAGGTTGCTTTTGGGTGCAGGGAGCGAGCCAGTGGCCTACCACATTTATCTCGAAACTTATATTGATGGAAAGTGAGCTTATCTGCATATGTGCGTGCAGAGGCTTCATAAAGTTCTCTAAGTTGTGATCGCGCCCTAGAAACGTCCGCCAGCGTTGTCACTGTCGGGGACCGTTTGTGCTCAGTTTCTACGTTTCTAAGCGTTTGATTTACTGCCTCTATGGCGGCTGAGCGCTCCTTTTTAAGACGCGTACCCATTTGGATAAAGGTACCACGTAGGACAGCCTTAAGTGCCTCCCATTGAAAGGGCAACGTTGTCGTATCCAAAGCGTGGTCCGCAAAAAAGTTAGAGATTGTATCCGAAACCCTTGTCACACATTCCGGGTTCGTAAGCAACGAATCGTTCAAGCGCCATGACCATTCCCTAATCGGAGTGGAAGGGAGCGAGAATGTCATGTGTATAGGAGAATGGTCAGACCAGACCATTGGGTCTATGGTGCATTCCGGGGACCAGTCCAGACAGCTATGGTCACTCATTAGGTAGTCTATGCGACTATAGGTGTGATGAACATGGGAGAAGTGGGTATAGTTACGGGCCGTGGGGTGCAGCACCCTCCAAACGTCCACTAGACGAATTTCACAAAAACATACCTCCCCTGGGGGTCCGAGAGATGGTCAAGCACCTCTATAGGGAGCGTCTTATGGAAGGCCACAGACACTCCCTTGGCTTTCTGGGTTGGGCTAGTGCTGTGGAACCACCTGTTGAAGTATCTGTTGGAACAGGAAGGGGTGGAGGCAGAGTGAAAATGTGTCTCTTGGAGAAGAAGCACATTGACTGGGCGTTTGTGCATTTGATACAGGATTTGTCCTCTTTTGGAGGCAATATTGAGCCCATTGACATTGTAGGAACAGAATTGTAGCCTAGGGTGAGAGGTCACTGTGTGGGCCATGATGGAGTGATGGGGGGGTAGGAGAGAGAGAAGAAGAAGAAAAAAAAAAAAGCGGGGAAAAAAAAAGGGGAAACACAACAGGGTAGGAAGAGAGAGAGAGCGAGGTGGGTAAGAGATTGAACATAGAGAGCACCTACGGAAGGTGGCTCAAAAATACTAAAGTGTGCGCAAAAACGTAACACTTCGTGAAATATCACGTAGTAGGCACGAACTGTGCCAATCCTATTTAGGGGGGAGAGAACGGGGTTAGAACAGCTGAGTTGTGATCCCGACAACCTAGCAGGCATATATAACATAACTGTAAATGTAACACACCCAATGACCGTGGCATCTAATGCTCAAATGCCTAGTCACTAAAGAGCAGAGTGTCAGACTAATACCATTGGTACGCTTGAGTATAATAAACAATCTAAAATTACATAGAAAAATAACATCAATGTAGAACAAGGTGTACACAAACTGGTGACAGAATAAAAGGCACAGGTATTCCCGCGTAAGCATGCGGGGGTTGGAAGCACCAATTACTACATTTATAGCAGCATTAACTATGATAGTCGTCACGGCTTAGCTCAGATATCTGTGTAAACGCACAGAAGGTGTCAGTGATAAGGCCAGCCAGTCCCAAGCTCCAGGGACATAGATGCCCAGAGCCCGAGGGAAGACCCGGAGGTCCCCGGACAAGCCAAAGGGCTATGTCCGGGAAACACCAAGCCAGCCCGTAGAGCCAATGCCGTGAAAGAACATATCAACACCACCGACCGCCTTTCCAGAGCCCCAGCAAGCACAACTGTACCAGCTGAGGGCAGGGAAACATTCTCCGGGCCAAGTGAGACAACTAAACCGTTAGCAGCATTTAGATAACAAAGTGAGCAAGAGTCAGTGGGGTGGATACGCAAGTAAAACCGTGAATACAAAACAAAATAGGGAAAACAGTAGGCAAACCTGGCCGGAGTCTCATAGAGGAACTGTAGCCACCTGGTGGACAAAAGGACATAGCAAAAAGAACCATTTCAGGTCTCAGACGACAGAGTCTGGATCAGTCTTCTGGTGACGTGGCTCGCCGTTCTCTAGGACCGGAAGGTACCGATCTAGACTGTGGGCGTCCTCGACGCTGAAGAGGAGGGCCCGGTAGCCGCTGACGGTCGTCTGGGGGGTCCAACCAGTTCGGGACGACAATAGGGTCCCGGTCCAGGAACAGGAAGAAGGCAGGAAGCTGGTCCGGGTCTGACAGGACAAATTTGTGGTTATCTTCTCGGGTCACTTTGATGCTGAAGGGGTGGCCCCAAGTGTACGTGGCGCCTACTTGGCGAATCAATTCCAGCAGAGGACGGACCACTCGCCGCATGTACAGCGTGTTGCGGGAGAGGTCCGGGTAGAGGTGTATAGGTGATCCGTGAAAGTCCAGTGGCCCCAGGCGCCAGGCCTTGCGCAAGATTTCTTCCTTCAGGGTATAGTAGTGCACCCGGCAGAGGACGTCACGAGGGCGGTCCCTGCGGTCACCCCCCATGCCTCCCACTCTATGCACTCTGTCCAATTCAATGGGAGATGTAACTTCCCTGCCCAGGACCTGATTGAGGATAGTGATGACAGTGGGTTTGAGATCGGTACCTGATGTTGCCTCCGGGACCCCCTGCAGCCGGATGTTGTTCCTGCGGCTCCGGTTCTCACTATCTTCTATCCGGAGCTGGTGTTGCCGTAGACGGGAAAGGTGAGCCGTAGATGCATTTTCAAGTCTCGTTATGCGGGCTGAATGGTCCTCCTGGGTAGTGACCATAGCAGAAACCGTGACCTCCGACGCGGTAACCCGTTGTTTGAGGGCATTTAGTTCAACATGGAGAGAAGTTTCCATTTTGGAAGCCCAGGAATCAAAGTCAGCTCGGAAAGCAGAAAGTATGGCAGTGGATGTGGAGCCCGGGGAAAGCATCTCTGCTGAGGCAGTGTCCACGCTAGGAGTAGCGGGATCCATCGGAGGGGCCGGGTGTACACCCGGGCCGGTCCCACCGACAGAGAAAGCTGCTGCAGTCGGGGGAGGAGGTTTTGGTTTGCCTGGGGTTCGGGCTGACGAAGCCCTGTCCTTCCCTGTACGGGAGTCCTGTGAGGCTGTGCGTAGCAGGTACCGTTGGATAGTACCTTGTTGCAGTTCAGCGGAATCAGTAGAGGTAGAGCTGGAAGCTGCCATCAGCAGATTGGGCGTGATTGGTTGGGAACGCAGCCTGCAGTCATCGGGAGAGCACAAGGCTCAGCAGTACATGTCTTCAGCCGTCCATCCTCAGCCACGCATCCCCATAGGTGGAGTGGAAGAGCAGAGAGTGCGACCCGTGTTGTACATGGGAATAGACGCTTGCTGTGATGCTATTGTCTTATTGGAGCAGGCGCAGGGGAGTGCCGGTGTTTGTGTTACAGGACAGTGGTACGGCAGCCTGGGCAGCACTGGTGGCTGAGGAGGGGGCAGAGCAAGGCTAGTGGCAAGGGGGAGCACGGAGTCCGGGTGGAGCAAGATGGCCGCTACACTTCTTGCTAGTCTGTGACTGGAGGATTGCGGGGAGGGCGAGATGAATGAGGTGGAGGCCCAGCCGCCCTGTATACCAGAATACTCAGATCTTGATGTGTAGGGCGAAGCGGTTTCAAACGGGCAAGGGGGGACCCAGCAGTCCTATGGTCGGGTGTAGCAAGATGGCCGCCCCTCGAGCCTATGGGGTCAGGGCTCCCAATGAGTGCTCCTATCTGACTGCCAGCCGGGGAGGGATCAGCCTACTTCTGGTGCCTTTTACTCTGCCCCTGCCCCGCTTACCTTGTGCGAGATGGTGCTTTGTGCTGGATGTTACGCTGGGTGTATTGGGAGCAGCAAGATGGCCGCCGACTTCCAGGAGTAGGCCGAAGCCGCGGACTTTCCTAGAGCTGGCCGCCGCGGGTGTGTCAGGCCGAACGTCCCAGGATCCCTCAGGTATATAGACAAGTCCAGTGTAGGCACACTTGCGGCCGAGCCTCCCGCCGCACACCCCGCCGACCGCAGTACTTTAGGCCGGAGGATGCTGCTGGTCCCGCAGGCCGCAAGATGGCGGCCAGGCCTCGGAGCCGACCACAGGCCGAGAAGAAGACCGAGGGGGTTCCCTACTGGTCAAACACCTCCATCCAAGCCTGGATGGAGATGCAGGATGTCCGTGGGGTATCCGGAGACCCTCCGGGAGGCGTTGGAGGCTTCGTGGGCCCCAAGATGGCGTCGGGCCTGGGCTGCGTGGAGCGGACCTGGTAGTTACCGTACGGCCGGCCCGGAGTCACAATTTAGGCCGGGTTGCAGGTAGGGGATCCTCAGGAACCATAGGGGTAGAGTTGGAGCAATTTCCAGTGGGTTAGGAGCGAGGATGGCTATAGATTGAGGGTGCAGTTGCGGAGCTCAATGTCTGCACGTCCTCCTCAGTCGGCTCCCGGACACGCCCCCCTAGAGTTTGTCTTTAAACTAAAGTACTCCTTAAAGTGATGATAAAGTCTTGTTTTTTTCCATATAAAAATAATGTTATACTTACCTGCTTTGTTGCAGTGGATTTGCACAGAGCAGTCCAGATCCTCCTCTTCTTGTTCCCTCTTCTGTGATGCTGGCCCCTCTCTCCTGTTCAGTGCCCCCACAGCAAGCAAATTGCTATGGGGACACTCAAGCCGAGTCACAGTTCCCTGTGTCCATTTAGACACGGAGCCCTGACCCGGCTCTGCCCCCTCTCTCCCCTGATTGACTAGCTAACTTTAATTGACAGCAGCCAATGGCGCCGCTGCTATGTCTCAGCCAATCAGGAGGTAGAATCTCAGACGGCTGAGACTCTCCTGGACATCACTGGACAGAGAGGGACCTCAGGTAAATATTAGGGGGTGCTGGGGCGGCTGCTGCACACAGAAGGCTTTTTATCTTAATGCATATGATGCATTAAGATAAAAAAACCTTCTGCCTATACAACTCCTTTAAAGTGGTTGTTAAGCCACTCTAACCTGTATACACCATCAGCACTGCCACCTATTGTAGTATCCCCCTCTGTGTATGATTTATAAAAATAAAATTCTTCAAATACCTAATTTCACTGCCGAGATTGTGATCACATGACTGGCCAGCTTTCTCCTTTTCTCCTCTGAGAGATGCAGTGGGCGGGGCTGAGATTCCCTGCTGATGTCAGTCTGGAGGGGAGGAGGAGAGAGCTGGCTGGTCATGGGATTGCAATCTCGGCTCTTAAATAAGGGATTTACAGCATTTATATTTATAAATCATTCACAGAGGGGGACACTGCAATAGGAGGCAGTGCTGATGGTGTATTAGGTTAGTGTTTAGAGAGCAGCAGGTCAGGGTAGGGGCAGCTCACACACAGATGGGGGAGGGGGGGGACACAGGAGCAGAGGGGAGAGCAGATAGCAGACTGTTGGACAGAGGCACGTAAACTGATCACGGGGGCCAAATGACACAGGACAAGCACTGCATCATAAAACATGCTTTAAAGGAGCAGGATCCATTTTTTGGGGGGTTAACAAACGCTTTAACTTAAATACTGTTGTTAGCTGTTACAATGTTTTAAAAGCCCATACAATGTTTTGAAAGAGCCATTTATTTAATGGCAATAGCAGGACAACAAACTCTTTTGTGCATTTAGTAGTGATATCCCAAGTAGTTGGGGATTTAAAATGCCCTCTATACTGGCCCAGGGTAACAACAGTTCACTATGTGTAGGTAACACTTTAATGGTGCAAAAGTTGTACAGGGTGTATTCTTTTCTTACCCCTCCCTTTATGATAATACTTAATGCAAATGAATTCTGCCTGAATAACAATGAATGGAAAAATCATTCCAAGGCACAAACACAACTATAGTTCACCTAGCAGCTTCAAAGTGTTAATTAGCACCGCAGAAACAGGATCCAGTGGAAGATGAAAAGTGGCACACTTATCTCACTCTCCTTCAACAAAGCATTCACCTTGCTAATGCAACTGAATAATCTGAGCTTACATATAATAAAAATAGGATTTTTATAACAGCTTACCTGTAAAATCCTTTTCTTGGAGTACATCACGGGACACAGAGCGACATAGTCATTACTAATGGGTTATATAGATACCGTCAGGTGCTGGCACTGGCAACTTCCAAAACCGGAAGTACCCTCCCCTATATAAGCCCCTCCCATCCGGGCGCACCTCAGTTTTGTAGCAAAGCAATAAGTGTCCCTAAAGAGGGGCGGGAGCTCTGTGTCCCGTGATGTACTCCAAGAAAAGGATTTTACAGGTAAGCTGTTATAAAAATCCTATTTTCTTTCTCGTACATCACGGGACACAGAGCGACATAGTCATTACTAATGGGATGTCCTAAAGCAATGCCAAATGAGGGGGGGGATACACCATATATAAGCTGAGCGCTATCAGACATGAGGATCTTTTGCGGCCTGCAACACACTGCGCCCAAAGGCGACATCCTCCTGACTTCTAACGTCCACCTGGTAGAACCTAGTAAACGTGTGTACTGAAGACCATGTTGCGGCCTTACAGACTTGAGCCAGGGAGGCCTGGTGATGCACTGCCCATGAAGTTCCAACTGCTCTCGTGGAGTGCGCCCTAACTTTGAACGGAGGCAGTCTACTTCTCAAGCCATAGGCTTGTATTATGACCTGTCGAATCCACTTGGCTAAAGTAGATTTTGACGCTGCCTGACCCTTTCTGGGGCCTTCCGGCAGAATAAACAAAGTATCCGTTCTGCGAATCTGAGCAGTGGCTTTTAGATAAGCTTTAACTGCTCTTACTACATCCAAAGAATGCAATAACTTTTCCTCTACCGAAGTAGGTTTGGGGAAAAAAGAAGGAAGAACCACATCTTGGTTCAAATGAAAACTCGATACCACCTTAGGAAGAAAGGCTGGATGAGGACGTAACACTACTCTGTCCTTATGGATAATCAGATATGGCTCCTTACAGGACATAGCTGCTAATTCCGATACTCTTTTAGCCGAACAAATGGCTACTAGAAAAATCAATTTCCTGGTGAGAAGCACCAAGGAAATATGCTGTAGTGGTTCAAATGGTTGTTTCTGTAGAACCGACAAAACCAAGTTTAGATCCCATGGACATATGGGAATATTAACCGGAGGACTAATACGCATCACTCCTTGTATAAAGGCTTTGACTAGTGAATGCGAAGCCAAGGGCCTTTGAAAAAATATTGACAAGGCCGAAATCTGACCCTTGATAGTACTCAAGGCAAGCTTCCTATCTACAGCCCATTGTAGGAAGTCCAGAATCCTACCTATTACGTATTTACGTGGATGCCATTTCCTGGCCTCACACCAGGCGATGTACGCCTTCCAGATTCTATAGTAGATCTGCCTGGATACCGGTTTCCTGGCATTGATCATGGTAGACACCACAGCATTAGAGAGCCCTCTCTTTTTTAGAATGTGGGCTTCAATAGCCAGGCCGTCAAACCTAGGGCTGGTAAGGAAGGGTGGTATATCGGTCCCTGCGAAAGCAGGTCCGGACGATGTGGGAGGGTCCAAGGACTCCCCACAGACATTTTTACAATCTCCGCGTACCATACTCTTCGGGGCCACGCTGGAGCCACCAGAATCACTGGTTTCTTTTCTACCCTGATTCTGCGGAGTAATCGAGGTAACAATTGTGGCGGTGGGAATGCATATATCAGCTTGAACTGATCCCAAGGGAACACTAGGGCATCCGAGCCGCAAGCTAGGGGATCCCTTGTCCAAGAGACAAACCTGTCCACTTTTGCGTTGAATCTGGATGCTAGCAGATCTACATCCGGTGTTCCCCACCGCTGACATATTGTCCGGAAAACCTCGGGATGAAGGGACCATTCCCCTGGGCATAATTGTTGGCGACTTAGAAAGTCCGCCTTCCAATTCTCCACCCCTGGAATGAATACCGCAGATATGGCTGGGACATATCTTTCTGCCCATCTCAGGATGTAATTTACTTCCCTTTGGGCTGCACGACTCCTGGTGCCCCCCTGACGATTGATATATGCCACTGCTGTGGCATTGTCTGATTGAACTCTGACAGGGGACCCTTGGAGTTTGGATGTCCATGCTACTAGGGCATACCGGGCTGCTCGTATCTCTAAGAGATTGATGGGCAGGGCCTTTTCTGCTTCTGACCACTTGCCCTGGAGAGACCATTGCTCCAGTACTGCTCCCCAGCCTATAAGGCTGGCATCTGTAGTGACCACCTTCCAGGAAATCGGACTGAAGGATTTCCCTCTTTCCAGATTCTGGGGAACCAACCACCAGCGGAGGCTCTTGCGAACGGAAGGGGACAAGGACATTGGTAAGTCCAGGGCCTGAACTTTTTTGTTCCAGGCTGACAGTATGGCCCTTTGCAATTTCCTTGAATGGAATTGACCGTAGGGTACTGCTTCGAATGATGCCACCATTTTTCCCAGCAGCCTCATGCACAGGCGTATGGATGGCTGTCTTTTTGAGCCCACTAAGTGGATCAAATCTCTCAAAGACGACCCCTTTTCTTGAGGCAAGAAAATTTTTCTCTGGTCTGAATCCAGCCTTAGCCCCAAGTATTCCAGACTTTTGACTGGTTTTAGGGCTGACTTGTCTCGGTTGATAATCCAACCGTGATATTCCAGATACTTGATTGTCTCGTGAACAACCACTTCTAGTTTTTCCACTGAGTGGTCTATCAGCAACAAGTCGTCTAGATATGCCATTATCGTTACACCTCGTGTTCTTAGATTGGCCAATAATGGGGCCAAAATTTTTGTGAACACTCTTGGTGCTGTGGCCAGACCGAAGGGTAAGGCTCTGAACTGAAAATGGCGGCCTTCTACCGCAAAGCGTAGAAATTTTTGGTGGGCTGGAAAGATGGGAATGTGCAAATAAGCATCCTTGATGTCGATCGAGGCTAACCATTCCTCCCCTTGTAGGGCAGTGGCTACCGATCGGATCGACTGCATCCGGAAAGTCCTGATATGCAGGAATTTGTTTAGCCCTTTTAGATTTAGTATGGGCCTCACGTCCCCGTTTGGCTTCGGAACTGTAAAGAGGTTTGAGTAAAACCCGAACCCCCACTCTTCCAGGGGAACCTCTATAATTACTGCTTGAAGCAATAATTGTTCTAGTGCCAACAGGAGGGATCCTCTCTTCTGGGGATCCCTTGGCACGTTTGACCTTATAAAGCGGGAAGAAGGGGAGTTTTTTAACTCCAATTTGTATCCCAGATTTACTGCGGAGAGCACCCATCTGTCTCGGATCGTGTCCCGCCAGGTCTCTGTGAACAACTGAAGTCTTCCCCCCACCCGATTGGGTGGGGGCAACCCTTCATGCATTTGACTTTGGGGGAGGTTTTGTACCTCTCCTGCTCCAGGGCTTTTTGTTACCCTGCAACTGTCCCTGATTTCTACCTCCGGGATTTGACCGAGGAGGCCGTCGGAACTGTTTCACAGCCGATGTCCTAGGGACTGGAGAGGCCGGCCTTTTAAAAGAGGGACCTCTAACTCTATTTTTAACCGGCAAAAGTGTACTTTTACCGCTGGAAATTCTCTGGATATACTTGTCCAGGTCTTCCCCGAATAAGCGCTCCCCATGAAATGGGAAGCTGACCAGCAATTTTTTACAGGGAGCTACAGCAGACCAGTTCTTGAGCCATAGAAGCCTGCGCATATGTACTACAGACAGCGTAAGGCGGGAGGCCTGATGGATTGAATCCTTTATAGCGTCCACCGCAAAGCATAAGGCTCTAGGTAGATCAGCTAGGGCAAGAGCCTGCTGATCCGGCAAGTCCCTTAAGACCTGTTTCAACTGATCCTTCACTGCTTGGCAGACCCCAATAGCTGCCACTGCTGGTTGTGTCACCAATCCTGCTGTAGAAAAAGCAGATTTTAATAAGGACTCCAATTTTTTATCTATTGGGTCCTTGAACATTTGGACATTTTCCACCGGACATGTCAGTGATTTATTCACACAAGAGATGGCTGCGTCCACAGTAGGGACCCTCCATTTTCTGATGAACTTATCCTCCATGGGATAGACCACCGGAAATCTCTTGGGGGGAGTAAATATTTTGTCAGGATGCTCCCAATCCTGGTAAATGAGCCCCTCCAGTAAAGGATGGATCGGAAAGGAACAAACAGTCTGGGGAGCTTTTAGCGACCCCAACGAGGAGACAGAAGTGGAGGATGGCTCCGCAAGTGGCATTTTAAATGCTAATCGGACCATATTAGTCAGGGACTGAACCCATAACCTTTCAGCATGTGATGCTGAGAACGGCTCTTCCACTGTTGATTCCTCTGCAACCGAATCGACCTCATCCTGATCCCCCTCAGGTAGGTCGACCTCTGTATGGGACTGTTGCTCTGTTAACAGGCACTCTGAGGGGGGAGACGGAGATCGAGCGCTTTTCTCCTGTGACAGGGAAGCAGCGATCAATGCTGACAATCTCTCTTCCAGCCCTCCCAGAGCTGAGGAAAAAACCTCCTCTGTTACATACACAGGAGCAGGTGAACTGAGGACAGCCACAGTACCAGGTACTCCTGAGGGTGCTCTACGGTCACTAACCTCTGATTCTTCAGGGGAGACTGGTGCAGCCAAAGCATGCCCAAGATCCTCAGAGCCCGATGGAGACCCCCTATTCCTCCTGGAATTTCTAGTCCCGGAGTTTTTAGACGGCATATTCCTAAGCCACAAAGCTGAGGTATTCCAGCCGAAATACACCAGTTACTGATAATAGTCTAGCATAAATGCTGCTATAAGAAACAGTTGGTGTCTACTAATGTGCCTTTCTAGGGGATGCCTGTATCAACCGCTTGCTGTATGCCTTTAAATGTTGCCAGCTCTGTCTCTGTACTTCATAGCCAGCTTACTACAATATTGTGGTTTTTTTAAACTGCTGGGACGCCCGCACATGCGCAGAAGCGCTGCGGCGCGCACAGAGCGTCATCCCCCAGGCTCCGCCCCCTTTCCCGGCTCACCTCTATATATAGAGGCGCGTGCACGCGCACGCGCGCGGCCACGTGCGCCTTCGGCGCTAATTTCAAAAATGTAAACAAGGGACAGGAGCCAGGGCCTCTTTGCCGCAGGCCGGGGGATGGACGAGCACTGCAACATGGCAGAGGAAGCAGTTTCCTATAAGAGAACTCACCATCTGCCTGGACTTTGCTCTGCTGAGAAGAAACTAGTCCACATGACAAGAAAACATTCCACAGCGGCCTCTAGTGGACAAACACAGGTACCGCAGTCTAATATATTAAATATATATATAAAAAAAATTTTTTTTTTTTTTTTCTTGACCACCATTAAAAAATTATTACATTTTTTTAGTAGTTACAGGCATGCACAGAATTTTGCGGGAATACCATTAGGTAACAGACAGAAAGACAAATTAGGCTTGGGGGTCCCCCAATAGAACCAAGTTCCTGGGGGCCCCCACTTACCTGTTCCCCGCCGCAGGACTTTGTTTGGTCCACAAAAGCCCAAACTTCACCTATCACGGCAGGCATTGTAATCAAACCTTCAGGGACCGGGTTCCCAAGGATTCCACTCCCCTGGACCTGTATAGCACCCTGCACAGAAAACATCTTGGTCGTGGGTATGACCAGAGCTCTGGATCCCAGGGTCCAGCTCTCCTAAGAGAAGCATTACAGGCAAAACCTTGCTCTTCCCTGCAAGGCCCGGGTACCGACCGTTTAGCTATGAAGCTTTTTTGGTCGGATCCGGAATAGCTTACTGAGGCCCAAAAGAACCTGTACGCAAGCTCAGTGAAAAACACATGTTTCTTCTTGGCCAACACCTTAGACACTGGCAAAAAACTGAGGTGCTCCCGGATGGGAGGGGCTTATATAGGGGAGGGTACTTCCGGTTTTGGAAGTTGCCAGTGCCAGCACCTGACGGTATCTATATAACCCATTAGTAATGACTATGTCGCTCTGTGTCCCGTGATGTACGAGAAAGAAAATGGTCTACTACAAAGGTCTGCAAGTAGTCATTTACTAGCTCTTAACTAAACACTTTCACTGTCTTTCTTTATGTCCTGCCTATCTACACGGTACATTAAGGGTAATCTCTGTGAAAAGATTAATATAAAATATGTATTATTATTATGTATTATTATTATGTATAAAATAAATATTATGGCTTACAGCTAGTGAAAACCTAAAATTCAGCACCTCAGAAAATTAGAATTATACATAGGACCAATAAAATAAAGTTGTTTTTTTTTTTTGTACAATCTTTTTTTATTGAGATTTTTGGAAGAAATGAGAAACGATTATAATAATACCACGCAGAGGATGTGAACAAAAAAGCATGACATAACACAGCTTAATAATGCACATTAGAAACAAATGTGGTAGTGGGAATAGTCGAACATCAACAACCCTCCGGCTAAGACCGGGAGTCAACATAGGGTAACTGAGCTTGATTGCTCAGAAATTAAATTGCAAAATAAAGGATTTTTAATACAGAAATGTTTGCATACTTAAAAGTATGTCCATTTGGAATCCTTGCTGCACTTTCCCACCATTCCCCTCAGCCAATATAGCAAATCCAACCTGCCCTATTTGCTTAATGCGGCTCGGCGACTGATACCGATTCACTGGAAGACACCTCGGGGGCCTTCCCGTGCGGAATGGGTAAATTTAGTGAATAATATCATGGCTGCTGAGGAATGGATGGCTAAGTGTAAAGATCGGTAGGAGAAATTCTATTCCGTATGGGCCACTTGGATAAACTATGCAAGCCCGCCTGTTTTGTGTGCCTGGGTCCCTCTCTGGATGCGGCCCCGCCCCCGTAGGGGGGCTGGGTCGGGGGGGGGCATGGGGGCTGCAAGGCGGTTCCTGAAGAGACAGAGGAGCTTTCACAAACCTACAGAAGCTTGAAGTTATGTATTACTTTGGTTGGTGTTCTTTTTTCCCCTGGTTTTCTGTTTTTGTTTCTTTGCCCCACCCTTCACCCCCCTTTTTCCGTTTTTGTTTTTATTTAACTTTTAAATGAGTTTACTGCCCCTAGGCTTTGGGCCTGCTAACTGTGGACCCAGTCTACTCCTAATTTTTGGGAGTGGGATGGCATCCTTGACAGGGATATGCCAGACGGGGTCGAATGGGGTGATCCATGTATGTTTGAACTCTGCTCATATGTTGATTATTATTCCCCCAGATATGGTTGTTGCACTGTATGCTTCCCTGATTGACTTTATCATTGACTGTTTGTCCATGGTGGAGGGCTCCTCCTATATTGCTGTATTTTGCAAACCTTTCTACTTTGTCTATTGTTTCTCTGTTTGTCCTTTGAATATATCTTTTTAAATAAAGATTACATAAAAAAAAAAAAAAGTATGTCCATGTACAGTATAGTATGCACTCAATGCTTGGTCAGGGCTCCTTTTGCATGAATTACTGCATCAATGCGGCGTTGCATGGAGGCAATCAGCCTGTGGCACTGCTACGGTGTTATGGAAGTCCAGGTTGCTTTGATAGCGGCCTTCAGCTTGTCTCCATTGTTGGGTCTGGTGTCTCTAATTTTCCTCTTGACAATATCCCACAGTTTCTCTATGGGGTTTAGGTCAGGCAAATTTGCTGGCCAATCAAGCACAGTGATACCTCGATCAGTAAACCAGGTAATGGTACTTTTGGCAGTGTGGGCAGGTGCCAAGTCCTATTGTAAAATGAATTCAGCATTCCATAAAGATGGTCAGCATTCAGGGAAGCATGAAGTGCTCTAGAATTTCCTGGCAGAGGGCTGTGCTGACTTTGGACTTGATAAAACACCAGCAGATGACATGGCTCCCCAAATCATCACTGACTGTGGAAACTTCACACTCAACCTCATGCAGCTTGGATTATGTGCTTCTCCACTCTTCCTCCAGACTCTGCGCTCTTGATTTCCAAATAAAATGCAAAAATTTACTTTCATCCGAAAAGAGGACATTGGACCACTGAGCAACAGTCCAGTCCTTCTTCTCCTTAGCCCAGGTAAGACGCCTCTGACATTGTCTCTGGTTCAGGAGGGGCTTGACGCAAGGAATGCGACAGTTGTAGCCCATGTCCTGGATACATCTGTGTGTGTGGTGGCTCTTGAAGCACTGACACCAGTCGTAGTCCACTCTGCCCCCAAATTTTTGCCCCCAAATTTTTGAATGGTCTTTGCTTCCCACTCCTCTTAAGGCCATGGTTATCCCTGTTGCTTGTGCATGTTTTTCCACCACACTAATTCCTTCCACTCAACTCTCCATTAATAGGCTTGGATACAGCATCCTGTAAACAGCCAGGTTCTTTTGCAATGTCCTTTTTTGACTTACCCTTCTGGACACCTGTCAAGTCAACAGTCTTCCCCATGATTGTGTAACCTACTGAACCAGACAGAGAGACCATTTAAAGGCTCAGGAAACCTTTACAGGTGTTTTGCGTTAATTAGCTGATTAGAGTGCGAGACCACGAGTCTACAACTACAACTACAATATTAAAATTTTCTGAGATGCTGAATTTTGGGTATTCACTAGCTGTAAGCCATAATCATCAAAAATATCACTCTGTGTGTAATGAGTCTTTATAATATGCAAGTTTCACTTTTTGAATTACGGAAATAAATTAACTTTTTGATGATATTCTAATTTTTTGAGATACACCTGAGCCAATGTGTTCCCTGGGTCAAGCACTGCACTCTCTCTGAACCCTCTACAGCTGTGCATATACATCCCTTGAAGCATGGGCGGAAATGGCATATGGTAACAAGCCTCATTCCTACTCTGAAGCAGTATATAACAAGGCTAGAGGTAAAAAAACAAAAAAGGAGATGATTTTCTGACTTTAGCAAATTTTTAGGCTGGGTTCACACCTATACGAATTGGATGAAGATTTCTCTGCATACAATTTGCATAGAAGGAGAATGTGACCAGCTCTCTATGGAGCCGGTTTACATATCTCCGGGGCGGTGCGTCTTTCGCTCTGTTTCAGGGAGATTTTGTCCCTGAAATGGAGAACGGGGACGCACATCGTTCCTGTGCGATCCGAGGCGGGTTTAGGTGTGACCAGAGCCTTAATGTTTCCTGGGCAGCCCTGTAAGGCATTCTCAAATGTGGAAAAGAACAAGCAAAAAATAAATAAAAAATAAAAGAAAGGGTCACAAGATCTACAGGACAGGCTTACAGATAGAACTTCCGCCCTATTTCACTTCTCATAGTTACAAAACCAATTCTATAGCCAAAGCAGGACTAATATGATCTATCTTATGTGGAACAGCTGCAGCTACATAGAACTGTCTCACATAATTGTTAAAAGAAGAAGTAGAAGCAAAAAAAAAAAAAAACGAACAACAGTTTACTGAAATGGGACAGACAACATTAGTGCCGGCACAGTTGTTGCAGTTTCTTGTCACTGCTAATCTATTATTCCATGATGATGTACATTTTGTTTCCCCTGAAAAGTGCATCACTTCATAGCTCCTTCGATGGCTGTTTTAGGATTGCTGCCAAATAGAAAAATAAACATGTTTCCATTAACTGCGGAGTTTGTTCCCTTGAATCCATCAAGGATCCAAAAGCACTTCTGGCTAAGGACTGCTTATAAAAAAAAGTGTAAGAGCTATAAACTAAACAGGGCAAATGAGAGGAATTCTAGAGCAGATTTGCTACTAAATATTTGTATTTTTAACAAAAAGTACAAAAGTCATTTCAAATGTTGTTTTAGAAATAATCCAATGCTAAAAAAAAAAAAAAAAGAGAGTGTATAAATTGTTAAAACAGTTAATTAAATTACAAGCATTTAAAGCGGTAGTGAAGTCTTCAAAAAATGCATGTTAAAGTGGTTGTATGCCTCTTTAGCACATTTATACCTACAGGTAAGCCTATAATAAGGCTTACTTGTAGGTAAAATGAATATCTCCTAAACCTGTACGGTTTAGGCCAGGGCTTGACAAATTTGTTTTGAATCTAGGAGCCAGCTAAAAAAGTTAGGAGCCAGTTTGTGAGCGGCGATATGTAACGTGTATCGCAATTGATGTTTTTTATGACTTTAGGCCCCTTTCACACGGGCATGTCCGCTAAGCGGAATCAGTTGCTCAGTGGGGGATCTCTCCGCCAATCCCCACTGAGCAGGCAGTTGATGGGTCCGTGTCCTCTCCGCTATGCAGAACGAACACGGACACAATCACGCTCTCCTTTATGGGCAATCAGATGGAAACAGAGCGCCTGTCCAATGCTATCTGATCCGGAAAATAGGACCATTATTTATCTGTTTGTGGCGGACAGGATCAGATGGTGACGTGTGTCAGCGGACATGTGTCCGCTGAAATCCACCGCTCCATAGAGGAGACTGGAGGGTCTGATCAGGTCTGCCTGAAAAACTGACAGACAAACCTGATCGGACAGCCCGTGTGAAAGGGGCCTTCAGCTGTGTGGCGGCTGTGGCATGTCAGGGAGACAGTGCAAACTGAAAATGAAAATACATTTTAATGAAAAGGGGAAAAAAAATGGGAAAACAGTTTCCATCTTTGAGGGGGAGGGGTGTGTAAAGAAAACTGAAGCTGCCCCACACTCTCTGTCCACCCACTGTCATGGAAAAGGTGCCCGCAACACCAGGGAGCATATGTGTGATTTCCAAAGAAAAAGATGTCCAAACACTGCGAGATATGGGCTCCATTCTGTCTCAAGTGAAGACATTGTAGGCTTCATATCCCTCTTCTCTTGGCACTTTTCGCATTTTTTGTTGCCCATTTATGTTTCCTCTGACCGGCACAATGTTTGGTTGTATCTCCAGTACAGGCGTGAGTCCTAATCGCAGAGCTGCTTGGATGTCTCCACAAATTGCTTTAGATACCTAAGCCCCTTTCACAAATAGAGTTCATACAAAACACTGAACTCTTATAATCTTCACCTACATTCAGAACAAAATAGTTACCCACTAAATAAGTTGACCAGTCTTATTCAGTGTTTTTTTTTTCTAATAAATGATCTTCTCAGCCAGTGCACCTAATGTAAGAACATAGCACAGTCTATCCTCCTCTTCTGTCAGTGCACCCCATAAAGCTGCACAGCCTGTCCTCTTTTCCTCTATACAGCCCCTATTCTTGCACAGCCTCTGCTAATTCCACTCCTCGTTGCACACTGTCTGCAGACACTTCCTGGTTGTGACACGCTTCTGGCCATGTGACCTGCCGTGCTCCAATCAGTACCGCTCTGTGAGATCTGGCCACCAGAAGAGGGCGCCAGTGTAAGCAATTTAAAGGAATGCCCTCAGTTAACCGAGCGAGCATAACACTGCAGAAGGCCGCAAAGCCGTGGCCTCAATAACCGGCCAGTGTGGCCCGATGCGATCGCACGCCGGGGCAGTGCACGGAGACAGGATACCCCAGCTGTGCCGCCCCAGGCGCCAGGTCGCTAATTCTAGTCGCAAAAGCGACCTGGCGCCCGGGGTTTGTCGAGCCCTGGTTTAGGAGATATTTACTACCGCTTCAAGTATGCATGGTATACAAGCATATTATGACAGACTTACCTGTAAAATGGATCCCTCCAACAGCGCTCTGTCACCACTGTCAGGGCTTCCATCTTTACCCAGTCTTCCTTTCGGGTTCAAAGGGCTCCAGCCACTGGAATGGCTCAGCCACGATGTCACGAGTCGCAAAAACCACACAGCGTTCTGGATTGATGACACATTTAGTGTGACCTCAATTCAGAGAGCTGTGTGCATGTGATGGTGACCTCACCGGCTGCAGAACTTATGAATATTTTCTAAACGTTGCACATTTAGGAAATATTCATTGTACCTACAGGTAAGCTTTATTATACGCTTACCTGAAGGTACAACTGACCAAGCGGAGTTTACTACCGCTTCAATGTGAGAAAAATTCAATGCAGATACAACATTGGTCTTATTCAATGAACAGTTGCACAGAACAATGACAGCTCAGTAAAATATAGCAACCTGATTTCACTGGAATCAAACCAATAAAAGATTAAAGTGAAGCCCAGGGCAAACTGCTAATTACACAGATGAAAAACTTTATAAGATGGGTTCTGAGCTGCTTTGAGATTCATGAAGAGCTGAATCACAAAAATCTTCTAGGGTATGGCCAGCTGGGCACAAATAAACCACTCCAAATTGTGTTCCCTATAGTCTATCACACGGTTGACAATACTCATCAAAAGAACATGGAATGTGCTTTAACTGAAACATTTGAAGGTTCTTATTCCATGAATTCATGAATGAGATGATAAACCGTATAATGCAACATTTCTCATGCCACAGAGCTCTTTATTACAGTTACCATACAGTTTAATTTAATTCCATTGGTTTCACCTTCACTTACTTCAGTCTAAAGAATCAACTGTAGACGATAGCTTGTCAGATAGATGTCAAAGGTAAAATGCAAAATTATTTTTTGAATGCACTCTGTTATGCAAGTGGAAATAGCTCACTCTACCTAATCTCCTGTCACTCTGGAAATTGCTTGGATATACTGAAGAATAGACCCCTAACACCCAACTATTCTGACTACACCATTTATTTTTGTTCTACTTGCCAAAAAGACAAACTGGCCATGTACCAACCTACATCAGTGTTAAATGTTTTATCTCAACCCTTTAACTGCTACATCTGCAAGAGAGTTATGTTGAAAAAAAAAACAAAAAACAGATTGACTGGATCAACAGGTGAAGATAAAAAGAAAGCCTAGAAAAGAAAATGAATCCAGCCATTACGTCTACCAATTAGTAAGCTGGAATATAGTAAAATGTTTGCGTTTGAGTTTATTACCATGTTAAAGTGGAGCTCCACCCTAAATTTACACTTCTGCTAATCGGAACCCTCCCCCCCTCCGGTGTCACAATTGACACCTTTCAGGGGGGAGGGGGGTGAAGATACCTGTCTAAGACAGGTATTTTCACCCACATCCGGGAGTCCTCTCTCCGGGATCTGCGGGAGTGACGTCACTTCCCCCAGACTTCCCGTAGTGTTCTGGGAGACACTTGGCTCCCAAAACACATAAGAACGAATTAGAACGGCGCAGCGCGACTCGCGCATTCGCCGTAGGGAACCGGGCACGAAGCCGCAGGGCTTCACTTCCTGGTTCCCTCAGCGAGGATGGCGGAGGGAGCAGCAGAGTGACAAGCGATCGCTCGTCCTCTGCTGCGGACGTCGCTGGACTCCAGGACAGGTAAGTGTCCAAATATTAAAAGCCAGCAGCTGCTGTAGCTGTAGCTGCTGGCTTTTAATATTTTTTTTTCCGGCGGAGCTCCGCTTTAAGCTTGTGTCTAAGATGCTCAGACTTGCCTCAATACCTATGTAGCTAAGTTTCATACACATACAGTCTTAAAGAGGTCAGTGACCTTATGTCTGTAATCCAATTCATTATGGCAGAAGTAGGCTACTAGGAGAGAAAACGGCAAGTTCATCTTTTCCAGAAAATAGCCTATGCAGTGAAAGGACCTCAGTAGATATTAAAAACTGTGCTGCTTTTTAAAGGGTTAAATAGTTTTAACATACTGCTTTGTAAAAAGCTAATTTGTTGTAGTATTTTGGGACAAGGCGAATGAGCAAATCAGTAGGAATAATGTAGTAAAGTGAAACAATATTGATGGGTCCATTTTATTTAGTTTTTTATTTAACCGCATGCTGACCAGCACACGACGATATACAACGGCACAATGGGTCGGCTGGGCAAATGGGCGTACAGGTACATCCCCTTTAAATCGTGGCATTGTGCTCCGTGACCGTGCCTGCGGGACCCGTTGACTTGATGTCCATCGGTGTCCCGCGATCGGGTCACGGAGAGGCAGAACGGGGAGATGCTGTTGTAAACAAGGCATTTCCCTGTTCTGCCTAGTGACAGGACAGTGATCTACTGCTCTGCGATCAGGAGCAGTGATCACTGTTCTGTCACTGGTAGCCCTAGGGCCGTCGCTAGCAATAGCAAGCTAGCAAGTCAGGTGGCTGCCTAGGGCGCCAGGGTAGGGGGGACGGCAAAATCCGTATCGCCAGCCACTCGCTGGGGATTCGGAGTATTAAAATCCAGGACCGGCATTTTTTAAAAACAGGCTAGGGGGTGGTTGCGCCTGTGAAGACATCACCTTCACCACTCTGTCCCCAGCCTGCAGTGCCACCCTAGCAGCGGCAGTGAGAAGATGAGGGGAGAGAGCCAGGACAAAGCAGCCGGCCGGAAGTGCTGCATGATCCATGGAACCGGCCGGGGTGGGTGAGATGGAAGCCCTGCATGCAAGTCTGGGCTTGTCGTGATATCCGATCCCCCCCCCTCCTCCTGGTCGCCCGGGGATCTGTTGTGAGAGGAGTGGACAGACAGCAGCAGCGCCGCTCTCCTTGAGTAAAACCTTCACCGCCGCTGACTCGGGTATATAGTGGAAGCACAGGCTCAGTGCTGCAGCCTGCACCCAGTCACAAGAAATTAAAAAATGTACTCTGCTGTCAAGTTTATAGTACATTGCACTGTGTACTGAGGGGGGGAAAGATATATGCGTGTGTGGGGGGGAGAGATGTGCGGGGGGGTAAAGAGGGGGAACTGGTGTGTGTGTGTGGAGGCAGATGTGCGGGGGGGCAGAGGGGGAACTGGTGTGTGTGTGGGGGGGGGCAGATGTGTGGGGGGGCAGAGGGGGAACTGGTGTGTGTGTGTGGGGGGGGGGCAGATGTGCGTGGGGGCAGAGGGGGAACTGGTGTGTGTGTGGGGGGGGGCAGATGTGCGGGGGGGCAGAGGGGGAACTGGTGTGTTGGGGGCAGATGTGCAGGGGGGTACAGAGGGGGAACTGGTGTGTGTGGGAGCAGATGTGCGGGGGGGGTACAGAGGGGGAACTGGTGTGTGTGGGCGGGGGGGGGGACAGATGTGCATGGGGGTACAGAGGGGGAACTGGTGTGTGTGGGGGGGGGCAGATGTGCAGGGGGGTACAGAGGGGGAACTGGTGTGTGTGTGAGTGTGTGTGTGTGTGGGGGATGGCAGATGTGCAGGGGGGGGGAAGAGGGGGAACTGGTGTGTGTGTGTGTGTGTGTGGGCAGATGTGCGGGGGGGCAGAGGGGGAACTGGTGTGTGTGTGTGGGGGGGGGCAGATGTGCAGGGGGCTACAGAGGGGGAACTGGTGTGTGTGTGGGGGCAGATGTGCGGGGGGAGGGGGAACTGGTGTGTGTGTGTGGGGGGGGGGCAGATGTGCGGGGGGCAGAGGGGGAAATGGTGTGTGTGTGTGTGGGGGCAGATGTGCAGGGGGGGTACAGAGGGGGAACTGGTGTGGGGGGGGCAGATGTGCAGGGGAGTACAGAGGGGGAAATGGCGTGTGTGGGGGGGACAGATGTGCAGGGGGGTACAGAGGGGAAACTGGTGTGTGTGTGGGGGGGACAGATGCACAGGGGGGTACAGAGGGTGAACTGGTGTGTGTGTGGGGGGGACAGATGTGCAGGGGGGTACAGAGGGGGAACTGGTGTGTGTGTGTGTGGGGGGGGACAGATGTGCAGGGGGGTACAGAGGGGGAACTGGTGTGTGTGTGTGGGGGGGACAGATGTGCAGGGGGGTACTGGTGTGTGTGTGTGTGGGGGGGGGGGACAGATGTGCAGGGGGTAAAGAGGGGGAACAGATATGTGTGTGTGTGTGTGTGTGTGTGTGTTGGGGGGGGGAGGTTACAGAGAGGAACTGATGTGTGTGTGTGTGTGTGTGCTGGGGGGGGGGGTTACAGAGAGGAACTGATGTGTGTGTGTGGGGGGGAGGGAACAGATGTGCAGGGGGGTACATATAGGAACTGATATGTGTGTGTGTGTGTGTGGGGGGGGGGTGCAGAGGGGAACAAAGGTGGGGGGTGCAGAGGGGAACAGGCGTTCAGGATGATACAGTGATGGGGTGATCTGAGGTGTGAAGGTGGAAGAATTGTGGTGATCTGCTGCGACCTGAAAATACAGAAATTGGGGTGATCTGAGGTGTGGAGGTTCAAATCCACTTTTGTAAAAAAATAAAATAAACGCAGATCTTTTTGCAGGTCAAAAAAATGCGCATTTATTGTTTTTACTAGGAGCCTGTAAAGCATTGTCAGTGTATCTGTCTGCTCGTACAGACAGGCAGTTACACAGTTAGCCTCTCTGTATACTGCTCTAGCCTGTGGACCACAGCTAGCGTGAGGAAGTGAGCCGGTGCCATCCTCTAGTTGTCTTCGGGCCGGGTCCAGAGGCACAGGTGCAGGCCTGTGAACCACAGCTGAAGAAATAGGTAAAGAGGCACCGCAAAAATCTCAGTGAAGGGCGGGGCCAATGGGGGGGGGCGGCAAAATGAGGCTTCGCCTAGGGTGTCAAAAATCCTTGCACCAGCCCTGGGTAGCCCAGCCCCCACACAGTTAGAATCACTCCCTAGGACACACTTAACCCCTTCATCGCCCCCTAGTGCTTAACCCCTTCCCTGCCAGTGTCATTTATACAGTAATCAGTGACTATTTATAGCACTGATCGCTGTATAAATGACAATGGTCCCAAAATAGCGTCAAAAGTGTCCGATGTGTTCGCCATAATGTCGCAGTCACGATAAAAATCGCAGATCGCCGCCATTACTAATTTAAAAAAAAATTATTAAAAGCCATAAAACTATCCCCTATTTTGTAGACACTATAACTTTTGCGCAAACCAATTAATATACGCCTATTGCGATTTTTTTTTACCAAAAATATGTAGAAGAATACATATCGGCCTAAACTATATTTACTTTTTGGGGATATTTATTATAGCAAAAGGTAAAAAATATTGCTTTTTTTTTCAAAATTTACGCTTTTTTTTGTTTATAGCGCAAAAAATAAAAACCGCAGAGATGATAAAATACCACCGAAAGAAAGCTCTATTTGTGGGGAAAGAAAAAGACGTCAATTTTGTTTGGGTGCAACGCCACACGACCGCGCAATTGTCTGTTAAACCGATGCAGTGCCGAATTGCAAAAATGGCTGAAGTGGTTAAAAACTTTTTTTTTGTAATGAATAGAGTAAGAAGCATTAAAATCCTAGTCTTTGCTGTCTGTGTCCTGTTGGGGAGATTTTCCTTTACGTCCTCGCCCTGAAATGGAAAAATAAGTGACATCTACAGAGAAAGGGAATTTCCCTTTTAGACAAGGTGTCCCCATTCAAGATTTCCCACCTATTTCTGTTCTGGTGACAACTTAAAATTTTGTATTTACCTTCACTTTCTATATCTGTGACAATGATCATAGGACAAACAATGTAGGGACACAGACTGCAATATAAATGTGGCAGGGATTCATCCTCTCGTACTCTAAAGTTTTGGCTCAGAGTTCCATTTAGTTACCAATGAACAAAACAATGCATTTTAAGGAATCCTCCCCCTGCTTACTTCAAATATCTCTACTAGGCCATAGTCACACAGAAGATGTCTGCTCCAACTCTGAATACAATTTTCCAAACTATATAAAGTAGTCTTCAACAGTCATTGTATCTTATGTCAGAAATAGACTCTGTTTTTACATCCAGATCCCGTGCACAGAAATGCCCAACTACAGTGGAATGAAACTTCTAACATCCCATTAACAACCTGGCTTAAGCTGAACATAAACTAGTACATTTCTTTTTTTTTTTTTAAAAGCCAGTGGTGTGTGAAACGCACCCAAAAACTCCACCCGGTGCCAAAAAAAGTGCACACACAAAAAGAGTGACACAAAATGTGCAACGGGTGTTAGTTACACTGTCCTCTTCTGTCCTCTACTTACCCTGATCCCCGGGGCGTTAGGCTCCTGACAGGGACTGAGGTACTTACCAGGTCTATCTGCCCGAAACCAGATGGACCCCTTTCTCTGGAGGGTCTGCCGAAACAGACCCACCCAAGTACTTGGTGGGACTCCCCAAAAAGGAGACCCCATGAGAGAGGGTGAACTAAGCCAGAAGGCCATGTCCACCCCCTTCCAAGACGTTCAGGGTAGACCCGAGGACCCACACCCTACTAATCACACAGTGACAAACGTGTAACAACCAACAAAAAAAAACACAAAAAAGTGACAAACACGGGGTAAAATAAATAGAAAGTGGGGAGAAGGAAGGTGGGAGAAATGAAAGTGGGCATTGTGCAATACAATGGCCGGCCCTTCGGCCCAGAATCAAAAATTCCTCTGGTCCTAGCCAAAAGGCTCGGCCCTAGAGGCAGGTGCTAAAAAAGTGTGTAGTGAAGGTGCCAAATCTCGAAGTGCCCCTCAACACTTGTGGGAGCATATGACACCCCTGGACTGCCACTCCAGGGGCACATTCACCACGGGCTTTTCTCTCAACCCTGACCAACATCCCAGACCGATGCAGCCCCACCCCAGCCAGGAAGGTATCAGAACACTGAGAGCCTATGGAGAGATCAAATTGGCAAAACCTCCACCATCGCTCCCATTGCTCCCATCTAATTATATTCAGCGGTACCGGCCAATTCCCCTCAATAACACTGAAAAGGGGCAGGCTTTCCCAACCGAAAAATGTAAAAGGGCAGAAACCACACAAATCTAGGCCAGAAGGCCAGGGACCCGACCCTTCGGCCAGACCCAATGGTTTTCCATCCTCATCAGGCGTCTTCCCTTTCGGCTTCTCTAAAGGCGGCCTAATAACGACCCTCAGTTAAGTCGAGCAGTACGCTTTCGGTCCGTCCTGATACTAACTGTCCAGGTTGCCATTACGCCAAGAAGGTTTTGCATAGATACCGCTATCCCTAATCCACCACCGTAGTGCCACCTCTTGGCAACGGATAAGAACAGATACTACACTTGATCTTAGCCAAAAGGTCGAGAATAGACATGTGCATTTCGTTTCGTTCCAAATCGAAATTCGGACGAATTTTTCATTATTCGGACATTCGAATGCATCCGAATTACCGAATTACAATACTAACAAATTTAACCGAATCTGAATTTTTTCGAATCGAAAAATCGCGGACGAAATTCGAATCGAATTCGAAATATTTTCGAATCAAATTCGAAATATTTTCGACTCGAATTCCAAAATAAATTTGAATCAAATTAGAAAAAATATAAATCGTTTTTTAAAAAAGAATACAATAAAATAGAATATAAAAATAAGAAACAATAGAATAGAAATAAAATAATAGTAGAGAATAGAATAGAATTGAATAGAATGTAATAAAATACAATAGAATATGACCGTCTATATTTTTTTTTATTCTATTCTTTTCTATAGTTAATATATTCTAATCTTTTCTATTTGAATTTGAATTCATTCTGTATGAATTTCGAATTTCAGAAGATAGTTATATGTATAAATATTTCGTATAGAATGAATTTGAATTCGAATAGAAAAGATTAGAATAGAAATAGAAAAAAGACTAGAAAAACAATAGAATAAAATATAATATATATATATATATATATATATATATATATATATAAATACATATATATATATATATATATTTTATTATATTCTATTGTTTTTCTATTCTAATCTTTTCTATTCGAATTTGAATTTATTCTATACTAAATTCGAATTTCGGAAGATGGTTATATATATACATATATATATATATACATACATATAAATAACCATTTTCCAAAATTCGAATTTCATATAGAATAAAATCGAATTTGAATAGAAAATATTCTAAAATAATAGAAAAAAATATCATTAAAAAAAACAATAGAACAATAATATATATATATATATATATATATATATATATAAAACCATGTTCCAACACTCGATTTTTGCATAGAATGAATTTGAATTCCAATTATAAAAGATTAGAATATAAATATAATATAGACTACAAAAACAATAGAACAGAATAGAATAAAATATAATATATATATATATATATATATATATATATATATATATATATATATATATATATGTATTTTATTCTATTCTGTTCTATTGTTTTTCTATTCGATTATTTCCAATATTTTCTATTCTATTATAATCTTTTCGAATCGAATTTGAATTCATTCTATACGAAATTCGAATGTCGGAAAAAAAATATATATATAACCATCTTCCGAAATTCGAATTTAGTATATAATGATTTCAATTTTAATAGAAAAGATTTTAATAGAATATAAAAGAATAGACTAGAAAAACAATAGAACAGAATAGAATAAAATATAATATATTCTATTCTGTTCTATTGTTTTTCTAGTCTATTTTATTATAATCTTTTCTATCCAAAGTTAAAATTAATTAATAAAAAAAAATTAATTCCTACTATTCGAAATTCGAATTTCAGAAGATGGTTGTATATTCTTTCTATTTTATTCTATTAAATTATATATTTTTTTCTATTCTGTTCTAATTTTTTTTATTTGAATTATACATTTTGGAAGATGGGTATTTGTCCACTTGCCACGTCACCTGTTACAAGTTATGGGGTTCCTAACCCCAAGTGACCCCCAGATATGGGCGATATGTCAAGTACTTTTCTGCAGCAGAGAATGACATTTTGTGACCCGAATTTGGGGCCACGTATCTTGGGTCCACTTATAGCTAGAAACCCCAAATTTGGTATGCAAACACAGTAATACTAGCACTACAACATCTCCAAATTTGGGGTTTCTATCACCAAGTAACCCAGAGATACATGGCCCCAAAATCGGGTCACAAAATATTTTCGAATCCGGTTGAAATACTATCAACATGATTGGAAATTATTTCAACTGCATTTGAAACTATTTCAACCGGATTCGAAAATATTTTGCGACCCGAATTTGGGTCCACGTATCTCGGGGTTACTTGGTGATAGAAACCCCAAATTTGGGGTTATTGTTTTTCTAGTCTATTTTCTATTTTATTATAATCTTTTCTATCCAAAGTTAAAATTAATTAATTAAAAAATTTGAATTCATACTATTCGAAATTCGAATTTCAGAAGGTGGTTGTATATTCTTTCTATTTTATTCTATTAAATTATATATTTTTTCTATTCTGTTCTAATCTTTTCTATTTGAATTATAAATTTTGGAAGATGGTTATTTGTCCACTTGCCACTGTCACCTGCCACAAGTTATGGGGTTCCTAGCACCAAGTGACCCCCAGATATGGGCGATATGTCAAGTACTTTTCTGCAGCAGAGAATGACATTTTGTGACCTGTATTTGGGGCCACATATCTCGGGGCCACTTGTAGCTAGAAACCCCCAATTTGGTATGGAAACACAGTTGAACTAGCACTACAACATCTCCAATTTTGGGGTTTCTATCACCAAGTATCCCCGAGATACATGGACCCAATTTGGGTCACAAAATATTTTCGAATCCGGTTGAAATAGTATCAACATGATTCGAAATTATTTCAACTGCATTTGAAACTATTTCAACCGGATTCGAAAATATTTTGCGACCCGAATTTGGGTCCATGTATCTCTGGGTTACTTGGTGATAGAAACCCCAAATTTGGAGATGTTGTAATGCTAGTTCTCCTGTGTTTGCATACCAATTTTGGCGTTTCTATCCCTAAGTGACCCTGAGATACGTGGACCCAAAGTCGGGTCGCAAAATGTCAAGCACTTTTCTGCAGCAGAGAATGACATTTTGCGACCTGACTTTGGGGCCACATATCTCGGGGCCACTTGTAGCTAGAAACCCTACATTTGGTATGCAAACAGAGTAGAACTAGCACTACAACATCTCCAAATTTGGGGTTTCTATCACTAAGTGACCCTGAGATACGTGGACCCAAAGTTGGGTCGCAAAATATTTTCGAATCCGGTTGAAATAGTTTCAAATGCGGTTGAAATAATTTCGAATCATGTTGAAATAATTTCGAATCCGGTAGAAATATTTTCGAATTTGGTTGAAATATTTTCGAATGCGACCGATTTTCGAATTCGGTCGAAAATAAAACGAAATCCGAAAACGAATTTAACAAATTTAACGAATCTAACTAAACAAAATTAATTAATTAACGAATTAAAACGAAACGAAACAAAACAAATTTTTTCCTTTTGCACATGTCTAGTCGAGAAGTGATAACTAGTACATTTTCAAACATTCATATGAACATCGGCATGAAAATTTTCAACAGTACTGCACAACCCATTCGCTTTTAACATTTGATACTGCAGTGAATGGAGATTCCTAAAGTGTTCCTAAACCCACAACAGGAAAATCAGTCTGTATATGCAGTAAAGCATGCTTGTTATACCCACTGTGGAACCTAAGGGGTTATCATCTGCATTGTGTAAAAAGGCTGTCTGATCCTGTCTTCGCTGATCCTCCACCCTTCCACTGTCCCCAATGCATATCCTGATAGAACATAGTCAGGGGATAAGCCCAGTTTGGTGTGTATTGCTAGAGAGGTTTTTATTTCTTTGGAGGGTGCATGTGATCAGCACAGGGCCAATCAGCACTGTCTAGACAGAAGGTGAAGGGTCCTGCTGTCTCATAGGACTGTCAGGGGAGAATGAAAACTCCTCCTACAAGCTTTAACCAGACACTGATAGAAATCAAAATACTGCTATATACTGCTGATGAGAAAAGGTATTTAGCAGTTTATATTTACTAAAACTATTGCATTTCCATGTTCTGTGTACTGTGGGAGACCAGATATAGTGAATGCAGGGTCCTGGGTTTAGTAACACATTAACAAAAAAAACGAATTCGCTGTTAGAAATTTGTTCAGTCGAGAACATTTTTCTTGCTCCTTTAAATGTTCTCATCACTGCATTCAAAAACAAACGTCGATTTGACTCCACTAACGATAAGTGCCATTTTTTTTTTCATATCTTTGTCCATAGATCAAATAGGGAGGGAGCTTCAATCAATAACCACTTAAGAACCAGAAGGATTTGCCCCCTTAATGACCAGGCCATTTTTTGCTATACGGCACTGCGTTGCTTTAACTGACAATTGCGCGGTCGTGCGACGCTGTACCCAAACAAATGTTATGTCCTTTTTTTCCCACAAATAGAGCTTTCTTTTGGTGGTATTTGGTCACCTCTGCAGTTTTTATTTTTTGCGCTAACAACAAAAAAAGAGCGACAATTTTGAAAAAAAAAGCATTATTTTTTATATTTTGCTATAATAAATATCCAGACAAAAAAATATAAAAAAAACTAAATTTCTTCCTCAGTTTAGGCCGATATATATTCTTCTAAATTTTTTTTTTTTAAACCAAAAATATCGCAATAAGCGTATATCGATTGGTTTGTGCAAAAGTTATAGCGTCTACAAAATAGGGGATATATTTATAGCATTTATTTTTATTTTTTACTAGTAATGGCGGAGATTGATTTTTAGCGGGACCGCTACATTGCGGTGGACAGATCAGACACTTTTGACATTTATACAGCGAGCAGAGCTAAAAAAAAATAGCCACTGATTACTGTATAAATGTCACTGGCAGGAAAGGGTTAACACTAGGGGGGCAATCAAGGGGTCAACTGTGTTTCTAAGGCTGCTTTCACACTGAGGCGCTTTAAAGGCGCTATAGAGCTAAAAATAGCGCCTGCATAGAGCCTCTCCTCTCACTCCAATGTGAAAGCCTGAGGGCTTTCACACTGGAGGGGTGCGCTGGCAGGACGGTAAAAAAAAGTCCTGCAAGCTGCATCTTTGCAGCACTGTAGGAGCGGTGTATACACCGCTCCTAAAGCGCCCCTGTCAATTAAAATCAATGGGCAGCGGCGCTGAACCTTTTTTTGGCCGCTAGCGAGGGTAAAAAGCGCCCCGCTAGCGGGCTAAAAGCGATGCAAAAAAAGACGGTAAAGCACGCTAAAAATAGCGGCGCTTTACCGCCAACGCCCCAGTGTGAAAGCAGCCTAACTGTGGGGGGGATGGGACTGCCTGGGGGAGGAGACCGATCGCTGTTCCTAAACAGTAGGAACAGATCTGCCTTTACTCCCAGCAGAACAGAGATCTATTTAAGAAAGGGGGGGTGTATCCGCGCTAACTCTGATCTCCTGTGGATACTCTAAAACCATATAAGGTAAAAAGAGTAAGTGGAAAAAAATGTGAAGGGTATCATGCATATAATTAGATATACATGAAAAAAATATATATATATAAATATATACATATATTTCGCTTTAGGTGCTGCAAATGAATAACTGGAATATGCAATTACAAATATATGAAAAATAAAAAACAAATGCGCAACCTCGTAGTGACAAATACTATACTAAAAATTTGCAGCTGACATAGTGCAGCAATTTGGTGTATGTAAAACAACAAAACAAACTTATCATAAAAAGCACAACAAAGTTCATAGAAGGGATGGCCACTCGGAATATTATCCTATATTCCCCACATTGAAGATGGGTGCAGGTAAAAGTTCAACACTTCCCAACTTGCTCAGGTAGAAAATGGATGTACAAACTGCTTACCAGATCAGACGGATCCCCATTACAGGGATCTTTTGAGGCTCAATGTCCTTCACGGATCACTCAGATGGTAGGAACCCAGCAGCACATCCAGCAGGAACTCCAAGGAACACGTCTGCAGAGGCAGGGAAAAACCGAACCACCTTTCTGTTGCTCAGCTTGTCAATTCCCCCTCCAGGCGTGTTAGATTGTATAGTGGGATTAAAAGGAAAAAAGACGCTTCATGGTGCAAAATTCTTAAAAATAAGATACCCTTTATTTGCAATCCTGGGTATTATACATAAAAGCGCCAAACTTTTCAAACGAAAAAAAGGATTCTCAGCTGCGGTGTAATCCGATCAGCTGATGCGTGGTGACGTCAGGATCTTACAGCTCCACCCGACGCTGCGTTTCTCCGTATGAGGCTTTGTCTGGGAGAGGAGGCTCTTTACATTGAGATCTATTTACATTGAGATCTCCGTTCTGTCTCTGTCAGCTGCGATCGTGGGTGGCGTGCGGGCATCACGCATCGGCATCGCGGGTGCGTGTGCCCCCTACAGCTCTTAAAGCGCTGGACGTACAGTTCTAGCGATTCGCCCAGGGGAGCCAGCCTGCCACAGTATAACTGCTGCAGCTGGTCCTTAAGTGGTTAATCATTAATCTATCTCTACTGTACTAACAGCCTGAAGATGCTCGTTTCTTTCTCCATGGAGCTAAAGTGAGATAAGTGGCATCAGCGCCAGGCATCATTTTCAAACTCAAGGGCTCAGGGCTAGGGGAAGAGCCGCAGACAGAGTGGTCACATAATTGCTTAAAAATGCAATAAAATAAATAAATAAATGTTGTATGTTCTTACACAATTTTATCTAAACGCATACAGTGCCTTGAAAAAGTATTCAAACCCCTTGAAAGTTTTCACATTTTGTCATGTTACAACCAAAAATTTAAATAAATTTCATTAGGATTTTATGTGATAGACCAACACAAAGTGGCACATAATTGTGAAGTGCAAGGAAAAGGATAAATGTTCTTTTCCATTTGTTTTACAAATAAATATCTGAAGTGTGGCGTGCATTTGTATTCCGCCCCCTTTACTCTGATACCCCTAACTAAAATCTAGTGGAACCAATTGCCTTCAGAAGTCACCTAATTAGTAAATAGAGTCCACCTGTGTGTAATTTAATCTCAGTATAAATACAGCTGTTCTGTGAAGCCCTCAGAGGTTTGTTAGAGAACCTTAGTGAACAAACAGCATCATTAAGGCAAAGGAACACACCAGACAGGTCAGGGATTAAGTTGTGGAAAAGTTTAAAGCAGGGTTAGGTTATATAGAAATGTCCCAAGCTTTGAACATCTCACAGAGCACTGTTCAATCCATCATCCGAAAATGAAAAGAGTATTGCACAACTGCAAACTTACCAGGACTTGGCCGTCCACTTAAACTGACAAGCTGGGCAAGGAGAGCATTAATCAGAGAAGCAGCCAAGAGGCCCATAGTAACTCCGGAGGAGCTGCAGAGATCCACAGCTCAGGTGGGAGAATCTGTCCACAGGACAACTATTAATCATGCACGCCACAAATTTGAAAAGTGGCAAGAAGAAAGCTATTGTTGAAAGAAAGCCATAAGAAGTTTTTCTTCAGCAGGGACAGGGATGCTGGTCAGAGTTGATGGGAAGATGGATGGAGCCAAATACAGGGCAATCTTAAAAGAAAACCTGTTAGAGTCTGCAAAAGACTTGAGACTGGGGCGGGGGTTCACCTTCCAGCAGGACAACGACCCTAAACATACAGCCAAAGCTACAATGGAATGGTTTAGATCAAAGCATAGTAATGTGTTAGAATGGCCCAAAGTCGTTGCTTAGGGACATTACAATGGATGGGGAACTTTTGACCAACTCAAGGCTAGACATGCTCTCCCTAACTCGTATTTTTTCAGGTTCTTACAATTACGCCATGCCTTCCAGGTGCAATTTAGAGAGTGGAAGGTAGAGTTCATCCCATCCGCCCTAGAAGACATGCTCATGGTAGAGGACCTTCCCAAAATGCTGTCAGTTACATATAAGGAACTGTTTAAGAGGAGGCCAGTAACTGTGACAAAATGCAGGGAATGCTGGGAAGGGGAGGACTGGGATGATCTGTGGGACCACCCCTTCAAACACCTGGTGTCGGCAAGGGATAGATTCATACACTTTAAATTTTTACACAGAATTTATTTCACGCCAGCCAGGCTGTCTGTCATATATCCCTCTGTCACGGCGGAATGCTGGCGGTGATCCTTCTCACCAGCGGATGCTAATCATGTCTTCTGGGAATGCCCTCAGGTCAAGATCTTTTGGTCGGGGGTGACAGCCTGCATAGAAGAAATCTTAATGGTGCCCATCCCCTTATCAATTAGAGTATGTCTACTGGGCCTGGTGGAGGAGGTGGTTCCATCCAGAGCACACAGAACGTTACTGAATATCCTATTATTCTATGGGAGAAAGGCTATTCTGTTAAAATGGAGGTCGCCGACCCCCCCCCCAGTTTATCCTTTAGGAAAGGGTTAGTGAATTCTATGATGCCCTATTATAAGGCGACCTATTTATCTAGGGGATGTGTGAAAAAGTTTGATAAAGTGTGGCAAGTATGGTTCAACTCTGAGGCAACTGTTGGCTAGAGTAGTCTGAATTCCCAAAAGGCTATGATTGAATGACTACTGAGTTGGGGCTGGGAGGTATCCAATATCCCTCTGCATGAATGAGGGTGTAGCCTGAAGAGCTGTCTAATCACTCTGGGTTTTGACTTAGCCGCATGGGGACAAATGTGACCTGTTGTATTATTATTTCTGCCACACTTGAATGTCTAGTGTAATGTTCATTGTTTTTCCCCTTATTCTAGGGGATAGTATCATCCCGAGGATTGTGGTGAACTGAGTTCTGGGTTGTTGGGGGAGGGTGGGAGGGGAATGTTGTTCTACACTCAGCCAGACACCTATGTTAGGTAGTATGGTTGTGGTTGTAATGGTTGACCATGTTGGTCGTGGGAATGGCCTGATGTTGTGTCAGGTCACCCCTTTTCAATGTTTGTCTTGTCTTATAAAAATGTTCAATAAACAGAATAAAAAAATAAAAAAGAATGGCCCAAAGTCCAGACCTAAATCCAATTGAGAATCTGTGGCAAGACTTGAAAATTGCTGTTCACAGACACTCTCTATCCAATCTGACAGAGCTTGAGCTATTTTGCAAAGAAGAATGGGTAAAAATGTTACTCTTTAGATGTGCAAAGCTGGTAGAGACATCCCTAAAAAGACTTGCAGCTGTAATTGCAGCGAAAGTTGGTTCTACAAAGTATTGACTCGGAGGGACTGAATACAAATGCACGCCACACTTTTCAAATATTTATTTGAAAAAAGTTTGGAAACCATTTATCATTTTCCTTCTACTGTACACTTATTTGCCACTTTGTGTTGGTCTATCAAATACAATTCCAAAATACATTTACGTTTTTGTTTGGAAAATTACAAAATGTAGAACATTTCAAGAGGTATGAACACTTTTTCAAGGCACTGTACATTGGGTAAGCATTGCCCTTAAGTGTTTTACATGCCCTATTATTTACTTCAAAGATCAAGATAGAACATATATTGTTGGACATCCCTGATGCTAACCACTTAGGCCTTATATATACTGCTGCTCCTAAATGGGAGTTTAGGAGCTTTTGCTGATTTTTTTTTTGCCAAAGCTCCTGAACTCAATTCAAAAAAAGCCCATGTGTCCATGTACACATAGGCTTTTATCAGAGTTAAGAAGCAGCAGAGTTTAGGGGCAGTTAAACACCCCTCTTTGAATGCAGAAGAATCACGTTCAGGAAAGGAAGGTTGTCAAAAAAAGCAAACGCTGCAAAATCACACTTTTTTTTTGTCGTGTTTAGCATTTTTCTGCTGCCAGGAGAGTTATGTTTAGTGGTGGCCAGTGTACATTTAGCCTTAAGGTGCATCTAAACCCAAAAACAAAAATGTAATATACTTTTTTAGGCTTCTTTTCATTTTATTTTTACCTGGTAACTCGGAGGGTAACACACTTCCTGTCTTAGGGTGTCTCCACTCCATGGAGGAGCAAAAAAGCCACCTATGGAGAGGGTAGCATTACATGTACTGGCAAATTTATATGGATATAACCAATAAATTAAGCCCCTTTCACACTGGGGCGGTTTGCAGGCGCTATTTTTCTAAAAATAGCGCCTGCAAACCGAGCCTAAACAGCGGCTCCTGTGTCTCCAATGTAAAAGCCCCGAGGGCTTTCACACTGGAGCGGTGCGCTAACAGGACTTAAAAAAAAAGTCCTGCTAGCCGCTTTGGAGCGGTGTGTTTACCGCTCCTTCCCATTGAAATGAATGGGATACCGCGGTAATACCGCCCGCAAACCGCGGCTGTAGCCGCGGTTTGCGGGTGGTATTAACCCTTTTTCGGCCGCTAGCGGGGGTTAAAACCGCACCGCTAGCGGCCGAATACCTCTGCAATCCCGACGGTATAGCGCCGCTAAAAATAGCGGCGCTATACCGCCACCGCCCCCACAGCCCCTGTGTGAAACCGGCCTTAAAGCTGGACTTTCGCTAACACTTTTTAGGGAGTTACAGCACGGATTTGGTTTGTCTCAACCCCCTAACAGCCTTTTTTCCTTGACAGTTTGATCTGTCAAAGTTGAAAAATAACAGAAAACTAATGCAGCTACCACATTTAAAGCAGAACTGAACCCTCCTATCCTTTACATCAAAGGAAGCTAATACCTTAGCCTCTGTTGGATCTGCAGTTGCCATGATGCTATACATGTGATCAGTTATGGCACCAGCCATTCAATGGCTTGGCATTTCACCAGACAATATAAGCCACTGTGACAGTTATCAGTCACAGCATGCCTTGGGAAACCCTTAAATTGGTTGTAAACCTCAGACATGAAATATGAACAAAGCATATCCCTCTATAGCGTGTACTTGTCTCAATTAAGAGCACCAAGTGTCATTTCTGTCTGCGTTTTCCTTCCTCTGCTATTCACTTTTGACAAGTTTTCTTGATACCAAGAGAAAAATGGTGACAGGGGAGGGAGCTCCAGCAGATTGACAGCCTCCATTATGTTCCTGCGTGCAGGGGGCATGTCTCTTCCCTCCAATCAAGTCTCAGAGCTCTCCTCATTGAGCCCTGCAGAGTGTAACTTCAGCTCGCTGCCCGTTTTTTTCTGTCAGCTCAGACAAGCTGTATAAATTCTGGACTTTGAAAGGATGTAGAGAAGAGAAGACCGCAGATAGACAGCTACAACATATGTAGGAGGATTTGTTCAATCTCTGTGTATATGTAAGGGTTTATAATCACTTTAAATTGATGGGTTGAGTCCCGCTTTAACCTCCCTGGCGGTATTCCCGAGTCTGGCTCGGGGTTAAATTTCAGCACCAAAAGCGGTAACCCCGAGCCAGACTCGGGCTGCGTCGCAGTGATCCAGGCAGGAGTTACTTACCTTGTCCCCTGGATCCTGCGATGCCTCTCCGCTGTGTGATCGAGCCGTCATCTCGCTCGATTCACACACTTCCGAGTGCCGCCGAGCTCCGTTCCCTGCGACGTTACGACGCACGGGGATGGAGATCGGCGCCAAATTCAAAAAAGTTAAAACACAGTACACATACAGTATACTGTAATCTTACAGATTACAGTACTGTATGTAATAATTACACACCCCCATTGTCCCTAGTGGTCTGCCCAGTGTCCTGCATGCACTTTTGTATAATAAAAACTTTTTTTTTCTGCCTGGAAACTGGAGATTGTCCATAGCAACCAAAAAGTGTCCCTTTATGTCAAAAGTGGTTTTAGACCAGCTAAAAAACAGCGATAATAAATTAGAATCACTCGCAGAATTAAGCGATAGTGATTTGTGGGGAAATTCGTCATCAAACACTGAAAAACACTTTTATTATTATTATATTATTATTTGTTATAATTATTTTATAGTTATTTGTTTTATTATAATGTATAATTTTGTTTTTTGAACTTTATCATACCCGGGATGTCTACTAGACTCTGGTTTGGACAGATTTAAGTGAGTTATTCCTAAGAATTACAGGCCTACAATATAAAATGCCAAATTTCCATGCAGAATAATGGTACCGCTTTCAGCACCTAAAATCTGACAGAATCATACAGCCAGGGAGGTTAAGGATCAGTAAGCAGGAATATAATAAATGTTTGCTTTTGGGTTTAGAAACACTTTATTCACTTCTGAATAGGAGTATACTTTCATTATTTATTCTAATCCTGTTACAATTAGTTGATATGCCTTTGACATGGCAAATAATAAAAGGGGAGAGAATTTTTTGATCATATTTTAGTTTATACTACTAGCCAGCAACACATTGGGGTTGATTTACTAAAAGCAAATCCACTTTGCACTGCAAGTGCACTTGGAAGTGAAGTGGCTGTAGATCTGAGGAGCAGATCTGAAATGAGGGGAAGCTCTGCTGATGTACAAGCAAAAATGCTGTTTATTATTTTCTTGCATCTCCCCCTCAGATCTACAGTGACTGCACTTCCAAGTGCACTTGTAGTGCAAAGTGGATTTTCCTTTAGTAAATAAACCCCATTATCTTTGTATTTGAGTGAATGGCATCACAGCGCACTAATATGCATAACGTGTTGCCACTCATTATTGCAACACAATAGTTGGAATCCAGCCTAAACCTAAGCCTAAATAACGTGGAAAATCATGAACATTTTGTTGCTAAAGATAAATGTAAGAAACAGACTACAGTCTATCTGACTCAATTTACAAATGATGCTAATTCGATCATCTGAATCAGCCCATTCATCCTTCTGCATGCACTACAGAGACAGCAAAAACTTGACAACTTTTGGAATAAGCTTACTTATCAGAAGCTAAAAATGCAATTTCTTGGGCCATAAAAAATGTCTATTTATTCGGCAACCAAAACTCAACAAACCTTGTCAAAAATCTATGGATTGCCCTTTAGTGCAATATAGGCTAATATAGGCTGATAGGTACTATATAACCAAGAAAATCAAATTCGTTAATCCACAAAAATTCTAAATAACTTAGAAAATTTAATATTAAAAAAATATTTAAATTAAAAAATAAACTCAATGAACCTTGCCAAAAATCTATGGATGACCCTTTAACGCAATGTAGGCTGATAGGTACTATATAACCAAGAAATTTAAATGAATTAATCCCAAAAAAACTTGAACAATCAGAATTGCTAAACAAATCACAAAAAATAATGCTCCTTGTCTAGAAGACTTGGCTTGGACTTATCCCAAAAGATAAAGTGGATGTAAACCCGATTCATGACATTTGAGCTGGGCACATAGATATGTAGTGTTTTCTTATCTCTCTTCAAAGAACTAAGTCCCGTAGCTGTCTCTTGCTCGTAGCTGTCTCTTGCTCCGTAGCTCTGTTATCAGCCTGATAAGTTTGCACACGTACTCCGGGATGGGAGATAGAAGTGTGTGTCGGGGGAAGTTGCTATAAATAGATTAGCAGTCCCCTTGCTGTCTAAAGCCGTGTACACTAGAGGTCGACCGATATGGGTTTTTCTCTGGCCGATGCCGATGCCGATATTTTGAAATTGGGGCGGCCGATGGCCGATATATGATGCCGATTTTTGTGGCCGATATTTTAGGCCGATTAAAAAAAAATAAAAAAAAAACCCTCACCCACTCTATTCCTTCCTGCTTACTCCTGTCACTCTAGCACACACTTGATGTCCTCAGTACAGATGGCACTGGTTTGGAACTGGCAGGTGGCACTGGTTTGGAACTGACAGATGGCACTGGCAGGTGGCACTATTGGAACTGACAGATGGCACTGGTTTGGAACTGACAGATGGCACTGGCATGTGGCACTGGCTGGCGGTACTGGTTTGGAACTGACAGATGGCTCTATTGGCACTGGCAGGTGGCACTGGTTTGGAACTGACAGATGGCACTGGTTTGGAACTGACAGATGGCACTGGCAGGTGGTACTGGTTCGGAACTGACAGATGGCACCGATTGGCAGCAGGGGGCACTGGTTTGGAACGGACAGATGGCACTGATTGGCAGTGGCACTTGGAACTGGGTGGCACTGGCGTGTGACACTGGTTGGCACTGGCTGGTGGCACTGACAGATGGCACTGATTGGCGGTGGCACTGACAGATGGCACTGATTGGCGGTGGCACTGACAGATGGCACCGATTGGCACTGGCTTGTGGCACTGACAGATGGCACTGGCTGGTGGCACTGATTGGTACTGGCTGGGGGCACTGACAGATGGCACTGGCTGTGGCACTGATAGATGGCACCGATTGGCGGTGGCACTGATTTGGGTGGCACTGACAGATGGCCCTGATTGACACTGGCTGGTGGCACTGACAGATGGCACCGATTGGCGGTGACACTGATTGACACTGGCTGGTGGCACTGACAGATGGCACTGTCTGGGGGCACTGACAGATGGCACTGGCTGGGGGCACTGACAGATGGCACTGGCTGGGGGCACTGGCTTGGGCACTGACAGATGGCACTGGCTGGGGGCACTGATTTGGGTGACACTGGCACTGGCTGGTGGCACTAACAGATGGCACCGATTGGCGGTGGCACTGATTGGCACTGGCTGGGGGCACTGACAGATGGCACTGGCTGGGGGCACTGACAGATGGCACTGGCTGGGGGCACTGACAGATGGCACTGGCTGGGGGCACTGACAGATGGCACTGGCTGGGGGCACTGACAGATGGCACTGGCTGGGGGCACTGGCTGGGGGCACTGACAGATGGCACTGGCTGGGGGCACTGGCTGGGGCACTGGCTGGGGGCACTGACAGATGGCACTGGCTGGGGGCACTGACAGATGGCACTGGCTGGGGGCACTGACAGATGGCACTGGCTGGGGGCACTGGCTGGGGGCACTGACAGATGGCACTGGCTTGGGCACTGACAGATGGCACTGGCTTGGGGCACTGGCAGGTTTCACACTAAGCCGAGTGTAATGTGTGAAACTGACAGAGAGGAGAGAGAGAGAGAGAGAGAGAGAGAGAGCTGTTAGAATTGAGCTCGATGTGGGGGTGGGCGGGCCAGCAGCTAAATTACACCAGCCAATGATTGGGCTGCTTTAGACGTAGTGGCCCGCCCAGATACCATCCCATTGGCTGGTGTAATATCTGCTGGGTCCCGCCCACCCCCGACATCAAGCTGACACATCCTCTCTCTCTCCTCTTACTTTCAGTTTCACACACACACACACAGCACGGCGCTTGATGCTGCTGAGTGTGGAGAAGTGTGGAGGAGGGAGGAGGAGGGGGGAGGAAGTGCAGCCAGTGAATAATATCGGCCAGTTTTGATATTAATCGGCCAAAGCCGATTTATCAAAAATGCCTAAATATCGGCCGATATATCGGCCAGCCGATATATCGGTCGACCTCTAGTGTACACACGATCGGTTTCACCGATGGACTGTTTTTCATCGGACAAGCCGATCGTGCATGGGCCCCATCGGTCTTTTTTCCATCGGTGTGAAAAAATAGAACGTTTTAAATTTTTCCGATGGGGAAAAAAAACGATAGCAAAATCCGATCGTCTGTGTGGAACTCCATCGGATAAAAAACCCACGCATGCTCAGACTGAATTATGAGACGAGAGCACTCGTTCTGGTAAAACTAGTGTTAGTAATGGAGATGGCACATTCGTCATGCTGTAACGCACTGAAAAGCACGGAGACTGAAAAGCGCGAATCGGCTCTCACCAAACTTTTACTAACACGCGGTAATACGAAATCAGCAAAAGCAGACCAAAGGGTGGCGCCATTGGATTTGAACTTCCCCTTTATAGTGCCGTTGTACGTCACGGCGTTTGGGACAATCGGTTTTTTGACTGATGGTGAGTAGGCAAGACTGATGGAAGTCAGCTTCATCAGATTTCGAATGGAAAAATCCATCGGATTAGAATCCATAGGAAATCCGATCATGTGTACAGGGCTTAAGAGCAGACCTCGGTACATTCCTTCCTTCTTTTGCCTATGAGGCGAGGGGGTGTGTGCCTTTCCTCCAATCAGCTGTCCTGGCTGCATGCCCAGACTTCTCTGCAGTGTTAACATGGAAGAGAAAAGGAAGAGAAAAACTTTAACATGATCTGCACTTCCTAAGGCCCCTTTCACACTGGGGCAGCGTCGGCGGTAAAGCGCCGCTATTTTTAGCGGCGCTTTATCATCAATTTTGCGGCGCTATTAGGCCGCTAGCTAGCGTCAGAGAAAGGGTTAAAAAACACCGCAAAACGTCTGCAGAGGCGCTTTGCAGGTGGTATAGCTGCGGTGCCCATTGATTTCAATGTCAGGAGCGGTGGAGGAGCGGTATACACACCGCTTCTTCACCGCTCCAAAGATGCGGCTAGCAGGACTTTTTTTACCGTCCTGCTAGCGCACCGCACCAATGTGAAAGCCCTCGGGGCTTTCACACTGGAGAGACAGCAGCGGCTGTTTCAGGTCGCTTTGCAGGCGCTATTTTTAGCGTTAAAGTGCCTGCAAATGACCCAGTGTGAAAGGGGGCTAAAGGATATATACAGCTGAAGATAGCAGATATACATGTAAAACTTATGTAGGGAGATCTGTTTCATCCCTGTGTATCATCTGAGGCTGTTCACTTCACTGGGCATATGTAAGGGTTTACGGAAGGTAAGCCCTTATTATTATTATTATAGCAGGGAAAAGTCACGAGGATGGTTTTAAAATGTCCAAAAGCTTTACTTTAAAAAATATACATTAACAATCCTACTGTTATAGGCTATTAAAGAATGACAAAGGCTGAAATACTTTTTAGGAAGAAACTGCTGCTCCTGTGTTGGCTCCATAATTAAAAGCCTAGGAAGATGTCTGCTGAAAGTGCCAATATGAACTCTGACTCTGAACTCACCAGAGCTCTATGCCTCTCTTTTGACAGATCAGCATACATCGGTTTAAGCACAAAGTCGGTAATGATGAAACACATCGGAGCACAATTTAGCACCAACGAGAAGTGACCTGCGGGACTGGCCTGGTGTGGTGAAATACCCCTACATCAGGGATCCTCAAACTACGGCCCTCCAGCGGTTGCGGAACTACACATCCCATGGGGCATTGTAAAACTCTGACATTCACAGACATGACTAGGCATGACGGGAATTGTAGTTCCTGAACACCTGGAGGGTCATAGTTTGAAGACCCCTGCCCTACATGGAGGGATCGCTGAGAGACTGTGAGATGTGGCTTTCTCCCAGTGCCTATTGCCTGAATGCAGAGTACTTTACATGATTGCTATTTATCAATCTTTGTGCATCAATTTTTTATATTTAATAAAATTGCATGTTTTTATGATACTGCACTATTAGAGCACCTTTTGGTATTTATATAACATCCGGGAACACATGTCTGGAGGAGATTGGAGGAGAAGGAGGAGAACGGAGTGGGCCAGTTGGATTTAACTACGAGTTTTCAAAGCGCTATATGTTGATCTGTCACAAAAGAGGCATAGAGCTCTGGTGAGTGACTGTCTGCTGGGGAGTGGTGAAGCACATAAACACTAGTGTGGCGCTATTGAAGAGTATTGTACCCATACAAGCACTGTGGATTAGAGTAGATTTATTCTTTGTTGTCCATGCAGCTTTACAGCAGGAATTAGATTTGATATACTATTCATATTTTTTGCACAGACTGGGCACTGGACAGTTTTACTGGCATTCAGCTTTAAGTTTGTCACTCGAAATTGTCTTTACATTGAGTCTAGATTCTGTAATACCAGTACTTTGTCTTGTTCTCCAGTTGCCTAGTATCTGTGATGTTGGACTCACTACCTTGGACTACCCTTTCTTGGACTATTGAATATTCTTTAGGTTTGGTTTTTGCCTTCTCTTGTGCGCTTTCCCTGCTCATCTGTTTTACTGAAGCTTTATTTATTTGTCTTTCGTACTTGCACTTCATGTCTTATCTGTCTCTTTTATGCTCTCTTTGGTATTTCATTATTTGTTACCTACCTCTGCACTTCATGTCTTATCTGTCTCTTTTATGCTCTCTTTGGTATTTCATTATTTGTTACCTACCTCTGTACATCCATTTCTAAACTGCTTTTGTAATTTCCATGCTTCACCTTGTAAATCTACTGTGTTCTTTGCTTGCTTGTACTACCACAATTCTATCTGTTGCTATAACTCATCTGATCTACCCTGCCCTGCTCCTGCTGGGTACTTCTCTAGTAAACTCCAGTTTCTGTATTCTTGTCTATAACAGTTTCCAGCCTACTGACAGCATCCTGCAGCTCAAATCAACCCTAATAATCAGAGGCTTTGGTGAAGACCCCAAAGTCCTGCACCATGATGAAAGCTTTTTACCACCTACTGGTGATAGAAATTCAACCGTTATCTCCCTTGGTCTCTACCCGTTTTTAATATTGTTGTGCTCCTGATTAATCCCCTAGTTTCACTTATGTTCTTGCAAACCACCACCTATGGCTCTATACCCCTACAACTTTCCCTTGACATTGCTACCAGTGACCGAATAGTTCCAGCACTAGGAGCATCACACTTTGCTGATCCTGACCCTGGCTCTTACTTACAATTGCTAAATTGGCTTCTGTTCTGACCAAATTAGTCTTGTGAGTTTGTATAAAAGTTGCACAGATTTCAAAGATAATCATCTTTGGGGCAGTCAGTGAAGTAAATATTTTTACATACTCTATAAAATGCAGCAAAAATATATTTGGTGCTATTTAAATGCTGTACATCCTTTCTTACAGCACAAAAAATGATTGAACTCCTAGCTAATGACATAGCCTATCCCTCATTAAACACTGAAACTGTGTACATTCTTTGAGATAAGGGAAGCCGAAGAAATTGTGACATCCATCGTACAGCCGACCCTTGGCTTCTCTCGTTACTGTATCCATTGTCCTCTTTTATCCTCTGGCTCATTAAAAGCAAACTTACAGCGTGACATGAATTCAGATTTCAGAGATGAACGCATAAGAATTCACAGCTCCTCGCACTTACAAGAAGCTCATCTCTGGTGAGAAGGGAAAAGGTTCACATCAAATACAGAAACGCGCACTGTTAGAGCCCACATTTTAACCTGTTCACTGTCGGAGAGAACTAGATGAAAATGAAACAAGATGAAGAATGCTTTATGTATCTCCAATGCAATTATAATACTGAAGACAACAAAACAATAATTGCAGCGTGATTATAAACATATCAGCAAATCCTACAAAAATGCAGAAATTGTTGTTTATTATCACCCTCAATTAAAGACTTGACATGTACCTGCAAAGGTATGCAACTAAACACCCAGTTTTTAACCAGAAACAGTTCGGTATTTTGCTGACTAGCATGAAAGTGTGCTGGGAAACTTTTTTATTACTCATATACAGTGGATATAAAAAGTCTACACACCCCTGTTAAAACGTCAGGTTTCTGTGATGTAAAAAAAATTTGATAAATAATTTCAGAACTAATTCCACTTTTTTTTTTTTTATCAAAATACGTTTTTTATTATGCCAATTGACATGCATCACAGATTACATCAAAAATTTCAGCAGGTATGTGATTCACAAAAAAGGACCAAAATAATGAATCAAAAGCACAACATGAAATTCGACAACATACCTTATAGAAAGGAGGAAAATGTTCCGGTATTAAAATTATACCGCCATAAACCCATGACCTAAAACTTAGTAGGTTTAGAATTATATATTCACAAAAGTCATTGGATGGTGAATTAGAATCAGAAGACACATAGAAAACTATAAAGACAATAGCAAACATCCATGTCGGGCAGGCAACCCGCCAGCCCAACACAGAGTAACACATGGCCAACGGGCCAAAGAATGATCATGGTCGCCCTCATCATACCCTCTCTTGAAGAAACTTGCCCCCCAAGGACAGAGGGTGCGTGTAGAGGTTGCAATTGAATAATTAGATATTAACAACAATAGGACTTGTCCTATTTCCCACCCTAGGAATCAGTGTTATCCTTTTCCACAAATGTTCATGCGCTTTACGCTTGTAGCAGCCGATGCAAGACCAGCTGCGGGGGGGCTAACTCCGGAGTTTCCAACCAGGCTTGTCAGATAATTTTTTCCACCTTTAATGTGACCTATAAACTATACAACTCAATTGAACAACAAACTGAAATCTTTTAGACCCCTTTCACACTGAGGAGTTTTTCAGGCGGTTTAGCGCTGCTATACCGCCTGAAAACTCCTGCCCCTGCAGTCTCAATGTGAAAGCCTGAGGGCTTTCAAACTGAGGCGGTACGCTAGCAGGACCACTCCAAAAGTCCTGCTAGCAGCATCTTTGGAGCGGTGAGAGGAGCGGTGTGTTTACCGCTCCTTCCCATTGAAAGTAATGGGAAACCGCGGTAATACCGCCCACAATGCGCCTCTGCAGAGGCGCATTGCGGGCGGTATTAAACCTTTTTCGGCCTCTAGTGGGGGTTAATACCGCACCACTAGCGGCCACATACCGCCGCAATTCAGACGGTATAGCGCCGCTAAAAATATTGGCGCTATACCGCCACCGCACCTAATGCCCCAGTGGGCCTTAGGTGGAGGGAAGTAAAAAATTAAAAAATTAAATAATATGGTTGCATAAGTGTGCACCCTTTAAACTAATACTTTGTTGAAGCACCTTTTGATTTTATTACAGCACTCAGTCTTTTTGGGTACGAGTCTATCAGCATGGCACATCGTGACTTATTTTGCCATTCCTTTGTTGATTTGGATGTATGTTTTGGGTCATTGTCATGCTGAAAGATGAAGTTCGTCTTCACGTTCAGCTTTCTAGCAGAAGCCTGAAGGTTTTATGCCAATATTGACTTGCAGGACTTTTTTTCTGTCCTGCAAGTGCACCGCCCCAGTGTGAAAGCATGAGAGGCAGTTTACCGGCGCAAAGCGACTGCAGTGTGAAAGGGGTCTAAAGGTGGAAAAAGTTCTGAAATTTTAACAGGCTTGTGCAGACTTTTCATATCCACTGTAAAAAGACGTCTGCTTTTTGTTTTTTAATGCTGACATATAATAGCATACCTATACACCCTGGAATTCGCAAATACTGATGCAGACAGGTTTTACGAAAGTGTCTTTCATTCTAAAAGTGGTGCAGCATTCGCCAAATTCATGTACCTCTCCAAACTTTTTTTTTTTTTTTTATAATTCCTTTATTAACCAACAAAAGTTACATGTGACAGTCAAAGACACCAAAGTTTACAGTATTTCAATTGAGTAACATTTAGGCACTTAAAAGTCAGAAAACAACAGACCCAACGGTGCACGGAATATGCAGACTTAACAATGACAGTTGCAGAGATATTGCTCAGTGCATCACGCTGGGACAACTATCAAAAATTTCTATACATGGCCAAGGCAATTGTGCTTGAAAGACAAAAAACAGTGAAACATACTGATCATAAAACAAATGGTAGCAAGGAGTATCTTGGTTTGGGATTTTCCAGTAAACTTAGCGGGAAGTAAAACCTCCCTTGGGCCTAGTTCGCCCAGGGGTGGGGGCAATATAACAACAAAAGATGCCTAAAGATAGACACCGTATCTGTATGGTATTTCCCACCCCTGAATCTCAAAGAGGGGAAAGATGAGAGAGAGGGAAAACAGAGGGGGGGAGGAAAATCGGGAGTGAACGTCCCCAGAACAGAGAAGTACTGAATAAAAGAAAAAGGAAGGAGAAAGAGAACAGAGAGCAGAAAAGGCAAAAAGGGGCTCTCGCCCAGAGAGTGAGACTGGATCCGGAAAGGTTAGCTCGATTGAGCCACCTCCTGTAAAGAGTCAGTGTGTACAAAATGGTTCCAGGGTCGCCAGGTCTCGCGGAAGGTCTCCTCCCGGTTGTGTAGGGTAGCGGTGAGATCCTCCATGTCCCTCAATTCGTTCACCTTAGAAAACCACAAATATTTGGATGGTGGGTTCTCCGATCTCCAGCAAAGGGGGATGCATGCCTTGGCCGCATTCAGTAATTGGATTGTGAGAGAGGCCTTATATTTCTTGAGCGGTCTTCTTAAAAAGGTGCAGCAGACAGGCCGCCGGGTCCCCCTCCAGGTCAACATCTGTCAGGTGCTTGACTGTGCAGATCACCTCCCGCCAAAAGGGAACAAGTTTGGGACAGTCCCAGAAGATATGCAGCATCGTCCCTTCAGCATTTCAGCACCGCCAGCAAACACTGGGGACATGTGGGAGGAAACGGTGCAAGGTGGTAGGCACCCTGTACCAACGGGTTAGGATCTTGTAGCATGTTTCCTGGATCCTCGTGGGAAAAGTAAAGGATCTTTTCTTTCTGAGCATCTGTGAACTGGGTGCCTAGGTCGGACTCCCGTTTGGTTAGGAAGGGAGGAATGTATCCCTCCGCTGGTCTAGTCAAGGAGGCATAAAGAATTGAGAGACCATGGCGGACCGGTTCCTCCCGGCAACACAGGTGCTCTAATTCCGTAAGTGGACGAGAGACGCCACGGGTCCGTAGACACTGGCGCAAAAAGTTGCGTAGTTGGAAACCGCTCCAAAAGTCCATCGGAGGGTCCATGGCAGACACCCCAGCAAAGGTGGAGAGTCGGCCATCGGAACCCACAAAGTCACAAAAGGCGGAGTCTATGACTCGTGGCTAACTGCTTGAAATGGGGGTTCTGAAGACCGGGCTGGAACTCCGGGTTGCCCAATACCGGAACCATAGGAGAGGGCAGCGGTGACACCGAAGTATGTCTAAATGTGTCCCTGGCAACCAGAAGAGTACTACCCAGTGATCAGAGAGGGCTTTTGGGAGTGGCGATGAGATCCACGGCCAGCTTTTGGCTGTATCGTCAGAGTCCTCCATCTCCATGGCCACCCAATGTTTCATATCTGCATGGCAGTGCCAGTCCACCAACCTGGTGAGGTGTGAATCTCTGTAATAGGCTTTCACATCTGGGAGACTATGTTTTGCAAAATGAAGAAGTTGTAACCTGATACGAGGTTTGCAATAGGACCAGATGAAGTCTCTGAACATTGAGTTCACCCGTTTGAAAAACACTGGGGGCAGGCGAATGGGAAGTGCTTGCAGCAGGTACAAAACCCTGGACAGTAATGTCATCTTCAGGGCATTGCACCGACCGAACCACGTTAACGTGAGTGAGTGCCAGTGGAGAAGGTTTGCTTTGAGACGGGTAAGCAAGGGTGCGAAATTAGCAGAATACAAGGTAAAGGGTCGGGGGTACCTCTCCAAACTTGATACGAACTGCTGGTATTTTATTTACCTGAATATTTTTTATTTATTTATTTTTTATTGTTTTTTATTGAATTTTCTAACACGTACAAAACATACAGCTTAAGCACCTACAGTCATAAAAAAGAACATGTACAGATGAGAATACAATTGCAATGTGAACCCAACGATACAATGCACAGCCATGGAAGGGTACAGCAGCACCGCCCAAATAAATCAAGGAGGGCACCCAATATAGTAAGACCCACTAGTCAATGAACACATATCAGAGGTCATCGGAGGAAAAGGGAGGTAGAAGAGCAAGGCAAGACCTTGACACGATGATCTGGTTCACCCCCAACTCACTAGGCTGTTTCGGGCTCATCTAACCAATTGCGCCAGACCTTGTCATATTTCAGTGGGCAGCCCCGATTGGCATAGGTATCTTTGTATAAAGGAAGGCTGCCGTTTACCAAGTGTTTCCATTGCGCCAAAGTGGGGGGGGGGTAGGCCTCTTCCACTGCATAGCAATATTCTTTCGGGCATAGAAGAGCAGCAAGGAAATTAGCGTGCGTTTGGCAGAGGATGGTACAATGGTCTCAATGAGCCCCAAAAGGCACACCTCCATTGCCAAAGGCACAGCGACTGAGGCAACTCTGTTAATTAGATCCAGCACCATTTCCCAATACTGCTGGACCCCTGAACACCGCCAGAAGATATGGGAGAAGTCGCCCGGTGAGGCGCCGCATCTCCAACACCCCGAGGAGTGGGCAGGGTCCATCCTATGCAGTCTGTGTGGGGTAAAATAAGCTCTATGAACTATTTTGTACTGCACTAACCTGTCTCGCATGGAAACTAAGGAGTTGAAGGGGAGGTCCCATACGTCGTCCCAGTCATCCCTATCTAATGTGGGGATATCAGTCTGCCATTTATTCCAGAGTTTATCCAGAGGTGGAAGAGACACAAAGATCAAGTACGAATAAAGATGTGAGGTGGGTTTGTCTTCACAGCTAAATCTAAGTGTCCTCTCTAGTTCCGACTGGGCCACGATGCAAGAAGATTGTGGAAATTGCGCCACAAATGCGTGGGACAGTTGCAGATATCTAAATAGGAAATGGTCGGGTAAGTTGTATTGGAAGGAAAGGTGCGAGAAGGGGAGTAGGGAGTTTTGAGATATTATGTGAGACACAAGTTTGATACCGTATTTTGTCCACGCGTAAGGGTCAGGGATCTTGTAGATGTGAGATAGACTAGGGTTCAGCCAGATAGGGGCATTGGGGGAGATTTCAGACTGTTTACATTTCTCAATAGCTAATCCTGTCCGCCATGCCCGCAGGGTGGTAAGCATAGAAGGGGTCAGAGGATACGGGGCACGAGGGCCCCTAAAAAGTAGTAATTGAAGAGCTTCCCACGAACCGACCACTGTTGCTTCCAGCACAGTCGACGAGTTCGTTCTGTCCGGCTGCAGCCACCACGCCGCAGTCACCTTCTGCGCGGAGAGGTAATACTTATGACAGTCCGGGAATGCCATGCCACCCTGCGTTCGTGGCCTCATTAGAGTAGTTAATCTATATCTGGGAGGAGAGGGGCCCCATAAGAAGGAAGAAAAGATGCAGTTAAATTTTTTAAAAAAGGACTTGGGCACCCATTGTGGGGAGTGGCGGAAAAGATATGTCAGTTTAGGAATAATCTTCATTTTTATGAGATTAACTCGCCCCCATAATGACAGGGGCAGGTTACTCCAGGATTTGAGCTTCGCCTGGGACTCCAATAGTACCGGGGCTAGATTTAAGGATATATAGTCTGAGGCTGAACCAGAGACATGTACCCCCAAGTATGTAAAGGAGTCTACCCACAGGAGGGGGCTATCAGGAGGGGATGTGGACCTAGCCGCTGGATCAATTGGGAACAGGAGGGATTTAGACCAATTTACCCTAAGACCGGTGACCTCTGCAAAGGTGTCCAAAATATTTAGCGCTCCCTGCAAGGACGGGCCGGCATCATTTAGGAAGAGTAGCATGTCATCCGCGTACAGGGCCACCCTCTCCTCCAGCAACCCGAGTCGGAGACCCCTAATGTGCGGTGAGGTGCGAAGTGCCTCCGCCACCGGTTCGATGGCGAGGGCAAACAAAGCTGGCGAGAGAGGGCAGCCCTGCCTCGTTCCCCTGGTAAGCCCGAAGGGGGCCGATAGTCCACCTCCCAAGCGCACCGAGGAAGTGGGGCATTTGTAGATCACCTGGAGCCACCTGATAAACTGCAGAGGAAACCCCATCCTGCGCAAAGTTTCCCACAAGAAGGGCCACTCGACCGTATCAAAGGCCTTTTCCACGTCCAGAGAGGCCACAGTACGAGATCCCTTATTGAGGTGGTGAGCGTGCATGTTGGTGAATAGTCTTCTGAGATTCACATCCGTGGACCTACGGGGCATGAAACCTGTCTGGTCTGGGTCTATCACTGAGGGCAGCATGGGGTATAACCGAAGGGCCAGAAGCTTAGTCAGAATTTTAAAGTCAGAATTAAGCAATGCAATAGGACGATATGAAGCACAGGAAGTGGGGTCTTTGGGAGCCTTATATATAAGTGTCAAGTATGCGTGATACATTGAAACAGGCAGACTACCGTCTGTCAGGCATACAGTATACAGTTGTGCCAGCAGGGGTGCTAGAAGTTCCACATGAGCCCTATAAAAGTCTATTGGAAGCCCATCCGGCCCCGGCGCCTTGCCGGGGGGGAAGGATCCGATAGCCTTTACGACCTCCGAGACCGCAAAAGGTTGGACCAAAATCTCTCTTTCGTGGTCCGAGAGCCAGCCAAGCGCCAACGGGTGTAACAGACCATTCAGCGACTCCGGCCGAAACTCTGAGGACAGACCGGACGAGTATAACTTGCCATAAAAGGAGTTAAACGTCTGTAGAATATCAGAGGGGGAGGACACCGTCCCGCCCCCCGGGGTCTGCAGGGTGGATACAAGGGTAAGGGGTTGGTCGTGTTGTGCCATCATGGCTAGTAGGCGGCCATTCCGGTCACCCTGTTCAAAGGCCCTCTGTTTACCTCTAAACGACTCGAGTCGCGTGACCTCAGCCAGGTGCAACTGCAGTTCCCTCCGAGCCACCATTAGTAGGTCAAAGTGAACTGGGGTGGGGTCACTGCTATATTTAGCAGTGTGATCTTCAACAGCCTTCTGCAGCGCCAGCGCTGCAGCCGATTGTTGTTTTTTGATGCTAGCAATAGAAGAAATATACTGTCCCCTCGTGAAAGCTTTAAAGGCATCCCATATAATATCGGGAGAAGAGGAGTCTTTATTATTTTCCCAGAACTCAGACAGCAGGGGCGGCAGCTGGCCAGCGAGGTCAGGATGAGAGACCCATTGTGTGCCCAACCTCCAGAGCGAAGCGCTCCAGGAAGCCGGGGAGCAAGCACCACCACTGAGGGACTATGATCGGACAGACCGCTAGGCAGATAGGACGTCTCCAGAACATCCGCTAACAGTGCAGGGTTGGAGAAGGCTAGGTCTATCCGCGACGCAGTCTTATATGATGCCGAAAAACATGAATAGGCCCTTGTGGTAGGGTGCCTCCACCTCCAGATCTCCACCAGCCCCACCGCCTGAGCCCAGGCAGAGAGGTCCATACACTGTTTCTTAGTCGGGGCAGGTCTATCTAGCTCAGGCGATAAGATGGCATTAAAGTCGCCCATTACCAGAACCTTCCCCGGGCAGAAAGGTGAAATTTTTTCTAGAACCTCATATAATAATGCAGAGGAAAACGGGGGAGGGATGTATACATTAAGAACAATATACCTGACAGACCACAGCGTGAACACCACTATCACAAATTTCCCCTGGGGATCAGTACGGATCTCCTCAATTACACAGGGGAAATTCTTATGGACAAGAACCGATACACCTCTGGCGTATGTAGAATAGGTGGCATGTATCGCTCGCTGTATCCACGGTTTCTTGAGAGTCAAAATCTTGCTGCCCGTGAGGTGAGTCTCCTGAAGGAGAATAAGCTGGGGGGAGTGAGATTTTAAGAATTTGAATAAAAGGGCTCGCTTAAATTTGGAGTTAAGACCCCTGACATTCCAGGAGAGAACGGTGAAGGAGTCTACTACTTGACTAGCCATTGGATGAAGGGGAAAAACAATTAAGGAGATACTCTAGAGGGCATGTACCGGTGCACCCCACAGGCAGCAAGATCACGGTCACACTGCAGAAAATGCTGACAGTACTTAAGCGTAACACAAAACAAAAGCATACAGATAAGAAATATAAAACCATAAGAACAAGGGATGACTAAATCCCTAATCAACTTCCCAGGCACGGTGCCTATCCTACTATACCCAGCCTACCTCCTAACAGGGGGGGAAAGTCTGGGAACAGTTTTTACCCAAACGAAAAACTTTTATAAAGAGTGCTAGTGTACCCTTACACTGGGGGCCCTACACTTCTTGTAGCAGTTCATCCACTCTGTCGACGGGCAGTGTCTCATCCGTCTCGTAAGAACAAGAAGCAGAGGGACGTGGGATATCTATCCCATAAAACTGAATCCTCAAAGTCAGCGGAAAATAAAGTCCGTGTTCTAAGAGGAAAAACAAAAAACAAAACCAAAAGCGAAAACAAGGGCAATCTAAAGCCTCGTGGGGGTCTCGTGTAAAAGTACCTTTGAAGTAACTCCGGTGGTTGAAGAAGGTGTAATAGGATAGAGCGAACAAGGAAGTGGAAGATCCGTGCATCAAAGGTGTCCGTGAGAAGATCTCTTCAACGCAGGTTGGTCAGCCAGTCGTCAGCATCCGCTGGGTTATCAAAGAAGCGGACCGTCCCCTCATGTTGGACTCGTAGGCGGCTTGGGTAAAGCATGCCATATTTAATGTCCTTATCTCTAAGTCGTTTGCGGACATCGTTAAAGGTTTTCCTCTTTCTCTGCAAGTCCGCTGAAAAGTCAGGGAAGAGGAGGACAGAGGAGTTACAATATTTGAGCGTGGGATGTTGGCGGGCTTCCGACAGAATCTTGTCCCTGTCCCGATAGTTAAGAAAACGGACTAAGAAGGGCCTGGGGGGTTTCCCCGGGGTGGCTCGGCCCGCGGGCACCCGGTGGGCCCTCTCCACCACGTAGGTAGGGGGAACATCTGTAAGGCCCAGGAGATTTTTAAAGAACTCCTCCGCAAATATAGCAGGGTGGTCTCCCTCTTCTCCCTCAGGCAAACCTAGGACTCTGACATTATTGCGCCTCAGCCTGTTCTCGGCATCATCTGACTTTGCGACGAGGGACTGCACTGTGCGCTGCAGCTCGGCAATGGAGGCGTTATGGGAGGCCGTAAGATCTTCAGTGGTCAACACTCTGGATTCAGTTTCCGCCATTCTACCCCTCATTTTGTCAAGGTCGTTTCGTATGAGGTTACATTCTTCAGCGAGGTGGTCAATATGCACCAAAAGCGAGGTCCTACTCTGCTCGATCGCAGCGAGGATCACTGCTGTACCATCCTTAGCCAGTGGGGCTGGCCCCTCTGTCAGCGGAGCTTCAATGGGATCCATTTCTAAGCCAGCCAGCAAGGCCCGAAGCCGACCCAGAAGTATGGGATCAGGTTGTGGGGAAGATGGCGGTGGCAGCAGGAGTGGTACGTTGGTCTTTGCGGCTTTCGAGGACCTGTTCCCTTTTTTGGAGGAGGAGGACATCTGACAATTCGCCAGGGGGGGCCCACTCTCAGGAGATTTGTCGGTGTTCAGACGAGCACCCAGGAGGTAGGTAAGGGGCGACCCAGGCCACAGCAGGTGCCTCGGGAGGGATTACGTCAGGTGCCGCCACCAGTCAGGCTCCACTGCAAGTACCAGGTAACGATAGCCCTCCAGCAGGGCAGGCCGTCAGTGGTTACTGGCAGCCCCCCACCCCACAGTAGACAAAGAAGTATGGACAGGGTGATAAGGATGAGAAGCTGGGACCAGCGCAGCAAGGCTGAGGCAGAAGGGTGGCGGAGGACCGGAGAAGCTGGGCTCCAGGGGTAACGCAGCCGCTCCAATTTAGGCAAGTTCAGTGCCACAGCACCCCAGGCCTAGGCAGGGATGACAGGGCGTGAGAAGGCAGGCGATCCGCGCTGTTGCGCTCGGCGATGTCGGCCGCGGTGCACTTCCGGCGGGGCGGCGGTTTAGGAAAGACCGGTGCTTCGTAGGCCGCACTGGGTCGCGGCCTCCACGGATCCCTTTTTCGGCCCAGCGGACCTCCGGATCGGGCCAGGAAGGTGGATGGGCAGGCAGATGTGGCCGGATGACAGTCCCTTACCTGCAGGCAAGCTGGGATCGGGTCCTTGCAGTACAGCACAGTTGCAGGCCGGGAAGATGGCGGCGGCCACAGGTGAGTGGAGGATTCAGGCGTGCAGGCGATCCGGGCAGAGAGTCTCCACAATTTTGTCCCAGGATGAGACAGGGGACACAGGGGAACAGGCTGGAGTGAGATGTTTCTCTTTTACGTCGATGGAAATGCACGGATGGCAAAGGATTCATACAGGATAGCCGGAGCTCTTCAAAAACACGTCCGCTGGCTCTCACATCCGGACACGCCCCCCTTATTTACCTGAATTTGGTGCATGAGTTTCTGTCAGAACCAAAAGTGTTTCAAACGTTTTTATGAATTTGGCGTAATACATTAACAAGAGGGATTAACGCCAGAAATGTGGTGCAGCAGCTTCATTGAATTCCCCCTAGAGTACAACATTGGTATTTTTGTTAGAAACCTTTACTCCCTCGGCCTATAAGGTTTTCTTCTGCTGGTATTGGGTCCCGGCCCGTGTAGCTCATTCAAACCCATCATATAGTGATAGATGCTTCAGGGGCTGTGGCCAACGTGGAGATGAGATTCATATTTGGTGGCCTTGGTGGGCTTCTGGTCCAGAGTGTACGGCCTTCTCTCAACACTTTTTCATGTACCCTTCCACAAGGATGCCCAGCATGCACTGCTCCCCTGCTCTCTCCCATGCCTCTTCTCTTAACAGCAGAAGCTGGCCACCTACTTTTTCATTGCGCAAAGCGTGCCATTGCCAGAGCTTGGAGGAATTAAAAAAAAAAAACTATTGTACCAGTAACCTTTATTCTCTTATACTCAGTATTATTCCAGAGTAAATCTATTTAAAATTAGTATACAACCACATCTGTCATATTTAAAGCTGAATTTCAGATACAAAAACTTTCATTAAAATATATTTCTCAGAAGCCACAAAGAATATAAATCCACTTTATGTGCACCAAACATCTACACAAAACTATTTATTACTTTGTAAAAGTAATAATGCTGTCCCCCTCTGGCTCTACACCGAGAATTGAGCAATCAAAGACCGCTGATCGCTCATTTCTCAGGTCTGTGGTGACTATCAGTCACCGCTCTGTGCTCTGCCCCTCCTGAGATCACTGGAGTGCCAGTCAGGAGAGGGGCAGGATCAGCTGACTCAGGCTCTCAGCAGCACGAAGGGAGGCTCAGTTAGCTGTCGGTCAGGCATCCAGGTGGATCCTGACATTGTCGGGATCCCTGCAGAGCCTGGACCGTCTCTGTGATGTCAGCCAACAGTGGACTTTAGCCTGCTGTTGGCTGAATGTGGGTCATGGGAGTGCAGAACTAAGTGCATTTTTGTGATAAACGGGAAAAGTATTGCCAAAGGCGCTTTCGGCCTTGTCCCTTGCGCACAGAGATTTCTCCAGATTCTATGAATCTTTTTATGATATTATGTACTATAGATTAGGATATATTTAGGCCTTATGCACACCGGATGTTTTTTATGCTGCATGTTAGCCTGTGTCCATGCACACATAGATGTTTAGAGGCAATTTTACATTGAGAAACACTATTCTGAAATAGTTTGACAATTTTTAGATACAGCTTCTCACAGAATGGTGAACCTCTGCCCATTTTTACTTCTTAAGCCTCGTACACACGACCGAGTTTCTCGGCAAGAACCAGCAAGAAACTTACTGGCAGAGATTTCTTGCCGAGAAATTTGTTTATGTGTATGGTTTCTCGTCAAGAAAACCGACTAGAATCTCGACGAGAAAATAGAGAACCTGCTCTCTATTTTCTCGTCGAGATTCTCGTCAGCCTGTTTCTCGATGAGAAAATTGTGTGTGTGTACACTTACCTGTCCCCTGGGAAGCCCGCGCATGCTCGAAATGACTTTGACGCATGCGCGGTAGCTTCCTAGGCATAGAATAGGGTGTACAAAGATGGCGGCGACGGCATCGAATGTGACGAGCGCATGCTCGTCGTATTCAATTACGTCACCGTGTTCGCTCCATTCAAAGAACTGTGGGTTCTTTGAAATGAGCGTGTGTACACTCGGCCGGGACAAGTTTCTTGTCCAAGGATCTCGTCGAAAAAAACGACGTGTTTTTTACGACGAGATTCTCGGCCGTGTGTACGAGGCTTGAGACAGTCTGGCTCTCTAAGGCCTGATTCACACTTGTGCAGGTAGCAGTTTGCATATTGCAGGTGCATTTTGCGTTTTTCAGTACCCATCTTTAAGCCATTGAACTAAAAACTAGGGTTGTCCCGATACCGATACTAGTATCGGTATCGGGACCGATACCAAGCATTTGCGCGAGTACTTGTACTCGCGCAAATGCTCCCGATGCTTCACCCGATACTTATTTTTTTTTTTTTTTTGTGGCCGGAGAGGGCGGGAGGAGTCAGTGGCTGGGGAGGGCAGGAGAGAGGGCGGGAGAGGGCGGGAGGAGTCAGTGGCTGGGGAGGGCGGGAGAGGAAAGTGTGGGTGGAGTCTGGCTGAAGAGGGCGGGCACAGTCGGTGGACGGAGTCCGCGGGCGGAGAGCGAGTCCCTCACCTGCAGTTGAACCTGGTAAGCTGGCAGGGGTTCAGGGCGCAGGCGCATCAGGATCGGTGACCGGTGCTGTCACATTCAGTCGCCGTCAGCGGCTGAACGTCCCCACGCCCATCTTGGTACACCCTGCACTCGGCTGCAGTAAGCAGCAGCAGACATCTTGTTACACCCAGCCCGAGCTATATGGGCTGGGTGTAACAAGATGTCTGCTGTTGCTTACTGCAGCCGAGTGCAGGGTGTACCAAGATGGGCGTTGCAGCAGTTTTTTTTTTTTTTTCTTAAATCCTGTGTCATTTCCCCCCCACCCCCCGCAGCATTTCAGTGCCAGCCACCTATCAGTACCCACAAGTGCTACCTATCAGTGCCACCTATCAGGTGGCACTGGTAGATGCCACTGATTGCACTGATAGGTGGCACTTATGGGCACTGATTGCACTGATAGGTGGCACTTGTGGGCACTGATAGATGGCACTGATTGCACTGATAGTGCAATCAGTGCCCACAAGTGCCACCTTTCAGTGCCCACAAGTGCCACCTATCAGTACCCACAAGTGCCACCTATCAGTGCCCACAAGTGCCACCTATCAGTGCCCATAAATGCCACCTATCAGTGCCACCTATCAGTGCCCATAAGTGCCACCTATCAGTGCCCATAAGTGCCATCGATCCGTGCCCATAAGTGCCACCTATCAGTCCCCATCTTTCAAACTGTCACATGACATTGAAAAAAAGTATCGGTAATCGGTATCGGCGAGTACTTGAAAAAAAGTATCGGTACTTGTACTCAGTCTTAAAAAAAGTGGTATCGGGACAACCCTACTAAAAACCTGACAAAAAAAAAAAAAAAAAACCCTGGCCCTTTTCTGAAAATGCACAGATGTGAACTACTTCCATAGGAAACCACCTAAAAAATGCATAGGTGTGAACCAGGCCTAAGATGCCCTTTTTATACCAGATCATATTACTGACCTGTTGCCAATTAAGCCAATTCATTGCAAAATGTTCTGCCAGCTCTTCCTTGTTAGTACCACTTACTTTGCAGGCTTTTTGTTGCCCTGTCCCAACTTTTTTGAGAAGTGTTAATGCCATCAATTTCAAAATTACCTTATTTTTTCCTAAAATAGTACATTTTCTCACTTTAAACATTTGATATGCTTTCTATTTTCTACTGTGAATAAAATATTGGTTTGTGAGATTTGCAAATCATTGCATTCTGTTTTTATGTCGATTTTACACAGCGTCCCAACATTTTTGGAATTGGGATTGTATAAGCAACTTCCTCAGCAAATGCAAAAAAGCTGAAGCTGGCTGCCTGGTGACTTAACAATACCAAGAAGGTCATGCAGACAATGAAAAGAAGATCTGCATCGTTTTTTGTTTTTTCTGGTAGTGAGCAATACGGGCCTTACAATGAGATCCCACACAATCCCTGAAGTAGACTGTCAATAACCTAAATATCCTATTCAAATCATTTTTTTTTACTCGCGATCCAATTGAACTAGAACAAGCTGTCCGTGCAAAGCTCATCTGAAATTTTTTGTGGCAAAAGATGCTTTATAAAAAACCAAAACACTCAGCTCTTTTGTTGATAGACTGATAAACACATTTTCAGGATTAATCTGACAAATGCTACGTTAGTTGGCAGAGGAACAAATGAGAACAAATGCAGTTATCAGCCCACGCAGTGCAAACAGCTTCCCACACCATTGCTTTCAATCCTCCTGGTTCCAGGTAAGCAAGACATCCCTGACTCATATCCATCTTGGATGGAGATAGCTTCCCACAAAAATAAAAGGAGGTAATAAGAAGTTGATTGATAAAACCAGAGCAAAGGAAAAAAAAAGGACAGCCACCTTTATTAAAAGCCAGTCAAATACAGTACCAGGTTGTAATTTCCCACCTGCACTTGGTGAATGATACGTCGATTTTGATTGGCTGCAGCCAGATTGGCCAAGGCCAGATGACAGGTCCGTGTCCTCTCAATTTATGCACAGCAGCCATGGACAGAGCCCACTCTGCTCTATGGGAGGTAAGGACTAAATGGACACCACTGTCAGTTTACACCTGTCTGCCCTCCAATTCGATCTGCCTAGATCTTAGTGGACTGGATCGGATTGGAGGAAGGCGAGTGTAAATGAACTCAAGTCTGTTTACACCCGCCACTTCATAGATGTGAATGTAGGGTCTGATAGAAAGGTCTGAGGTATCAGGTTCAATAGAAAAACCGTCAGGCGGACCTGATCAGACACTTCATATGAAAGTGGTCTTATGCTTTGACTTCAAGTTTTAAAAGAACCTCTATATATTTCAAAATAACGTTTAACCACTTCCCTACCCAGCCATAGTCAAATGACGTCCACAGATGGGATCTCCCATGCTGGGTGGACATCATATGACGTCCTCGGCTTTGTAGGGGGATATCTAAATGATGCCTGCCGCTAAAGGCATCATACAGATATCCTTTTGTTGTGCCGGCGATTCTGTGCACCATAAGAACGATCATAGCGGCGGTTCCGCCGCTTGATCGTTCTTATAGGCGGCGGCAAGGGACATCCCCCCTCCCGCCGCCATCCGGTGCTTCTCCGGGCTCTCCCGTGCCATCGGGGACCTGGAGAGAATCGTCCGGCACCGGTGGTGGGTCACGTGACGAGCATAGAGATGACTGGTCATCTCTATGATCGTCGGAGGCCTGGGCGCGATGTGATGACGTCACGCCCGGGTCCTCAGATGTAAACAAAGCCGCCATTGTGGCTAGTAAGTATGAGATCAGTGAAATTTTTTCACGATCTCATGCTTTCCAGCCTGGAGGAGAGATGTGGGGTCTTATTGACCCCGCATCTCTCAATAAAGAGGACCTGTCACACACATTCCTATTACAAGGGATGTTTACATTCCTTGTAATAGGAATAAAAGTGATAAAAAAAAAAAAAAAAGTCAAATAAGTGTAAAAATACTAAAAAATAAGTAAAATTAAATTAAATAAAAATTAAAACGCCCCTGCCCACAGTAGCTTGCGATCAGAAGCGAACGCACACGCAAGTCCCGCCCACATATGTAAACGCTGTTCAAACCACATATGTGAGGTATCGCCGCGTGCGTTAGAGCGCGTGCAACAATTCTAGCACCAGACCTTCTCTGTAACTCTAACCTGGTAACCTGTAAAAAAAAATTAAGCGTCGCCTGTGGAGATTTTTAAGTACCGAAGTTTGGCGCCATTCCATGAGTGTGCGCAATTTTAAAGCGTGACATGTTAGGTATCTATTTACTCGGCGTAACATCATCTTTCATATTTTCCCCAAAAATTGGGCTAACTTTACTGTTTTGTTATTTTTTAATACATATAACCATTTTTTTTTTCAAAAAAGACGCGTTTGAAAAATTATTGCGCAAATACCGTGCAAGAAAAAAAGTTGCAATGACCGTCATTTTATTCCCTAGGGTGTCTGCTAAAAAAACATATAATGTTTGGGGGTTCTGAGTAATTTTCTAGCAAAAGAATGATGATTTGTACATGTAGGAGAGAAGTGCCAGAATAGGCCCGGTATTGAGGTGGTAAAAAAAGCCCGGGGTTGAAGTGGTTAAGTAATCTGATCACCAAACGAACCCGATTCAGCAGAACATAACAAAGTTCTATACAATCCTCATTACATCCAAGCTATAGTTTAGTTTTCAAAAGAAGTTATGAAGAACTAATCACGCCAGTTTATATATTTTAAAGTCCAATTCCAACCCCAATTTCTTTTTTTTTACTTTTTTATAGTAGTATTTCATAGAATGGGAGAGGGCTTGAACCTCCATCAGACAAGCACAGGGACACCCACAGAACCACCACCTAGGGGAGAGAAAGTAGTAGGAAATTAGCATTCGCACACATTCCCTAGTGTGTGTATATATATATGTATGTATGTATGTATGTATGTATGTATGTATGTATGTATGTATGTATGTATGTATGTATATATATATATAGGGATTAGGGGTGATGGTATGTGGGTGTAAAGTGTTCTGAGTCCCCCGGGTGACGGTGGGGGTGGTTCTAGAGGTGCATGCAGTAACAGCAATATAGTCTGGATCCATTGTTTTGATGTGGGCACTGTGGATGGTGGGTAGGGAAGGTATCATATGTTGTACTGTATGTGGTTTTGTTGGGGGATGAGGATAACTGAAGTTGTGTATGGTTTTTTTTTGTGTGTGTATATGTGTGGCAGTTGAGTTGTTGGTAAGTTAGGATTGTTCATAGTATTGAGTGTTCAGGGGGTGAGGTGAATGATTATTATCAGGAGGGGGAGACCTGACCACATATTTATATAGCTGTAGTGGTATTTGGTTGGTTTGGAGTGTGGCGTCATCCAGTTATTACATTTATTTTATGGCAGATGGTTAGAACATCGATGGAGTAGGAATGTCTGCTCTATTCAAACTCATATATGATTATTGTGGCTTATAGGTACCTTACATGGTTCGAAGGTTGGATAGCTTGGAATACCACTAGGTCAAGAGTGGTAATAGTAATCTGGGAGATTCCAGAGTACAGTTTTTGTGGTAAGATCTGAATCCCCTTATAATGTAGAAAATTAAAGTCTTATGGGAATTTGTGTTATAATTTTTAATTCTCTTCTTCGTTTCATCCTCTTCTTGTTCTAAGGTCATTTGGTATTATTTTATGTCTGACAGTCTACTTGTGATAACATTGTGCATCCTCCCTCTTTCTTGTAATGTATGGCTGGAGGAAATATTCCTCTCTTCTGATACCGCATTAATTGTGGTTTCGTCTTGTACTTAAGGAAACCTACATGGTAAATTAGTTAATTTCTATTTAATTATTCATGACCTCAACTGGTCATTGTTGAGGATGTTTATTTCCTACTACCTTAGCCCAACAGCTGCTACTGTGGGGTGTCCCTGCATTTGCCCCCCCCCCCCCTAATAGTGGATTCTTAAAGAGGAAAGGCTTGAAATCAGTCAGTAAAATTATTATATAAATATGGAAATATATTTCTCTTTTTATGATTATTAGATTTTACTTCCCCCCCTCAGGAAGTGGGCTCGCCCCTCGAAATGCATTGAGTCCGATGGGGATCCCATATACATTGATGCTGTGATAAATAAAGTGTGATACAATACCTGTAGCATAGTTCGGTCACATGTAAAGTCAGGGATTCTACAGAGCAAAAATAATTAATCTATTTTATCGGAACTTCTTTATGTATAGTTTTAATTGGTTTGTTAATAAACTTTGCAAAAATAATTTTATTTTGTTATCTGTGAGCACCCTTTAGCTTGGGTTCACACTATTGCGAACACAGACATAGCATGTGATTTGAAACGCATTGCTGTGCAGATCACATGTGATGTCTGTGCGATGCAAATTCAGTCATACAGTTTTTATGGCTGAATTCGCACGAAAATGCTGCAGCTGCGGGAACCTTTTTTTCCCCCCCCCGCACTGGAATCGGATCAGATCGCGATTCACCCACACGATCCGATTCCTGTCCGAATTCACAGTTCACACTGCAATCTGCAAACCGATCTGGGGGTGTCATTAACTTTGTATTGACACCCTCAGCGCTTCGAAGAGGGCAGTGTGAACCTCCCTGCAAGGGAGAATCGCGCTGGTTACCGCATCGCAATAGTGTGAACCCAGGCTAAAATATATACACACACACACACACACACACACACACACACAGGATGTTATGCTTTAACATTGGCCCTCCTACTGCCTTTTCAAAAAATGTAACTACTGTAAAAATGTACAGTGCATCCGGAAAGTATCCATAGCGCTTTACTTTTTCCACATTTTGTTATAGCCTTATTCCAAAATGGATTAAATTCATTATTTTCCTCAAAATTCTAGAAACAATATCCCATAATGACAACGTGAAAAAAGTTTAAAATAAAAAAACACATGTACAGTATCTGACAAAAGTGAGTACCCCTCTCACATTTGTGTAAATATTGTATTATATCTTTTCATGTGACAACACTGAAGAAATGACACTTTACTACAATGTAAAGTAAAGTAGTGAGTGTACAGCTTGTATAATAGTGTAAATTTGCTGTCCCCTCAAAATAGCTCAACACATAGCAATTAATGTCTAAACCGCTGGCAAAAAAAAATGCATCCCTAAGTGAAAATATCCAAATTGAGCCCAATTAGCCATTTTCCCTCAACGGTGTCATGTGAATCTTTAGTGTTACAAGGACTCAGGCGTGTTAAACTTGGTGTTATCGCTCACACTCTGTCATACTGGTCACTGGAAGTTCAACATGGCACCTCTCATGGCAAAGAACTCTCTGAGGATCTGAAAAAAAGAATTGTTGCTCTACATAAAGATGGCCTAGGCTAGAAGAAGATTGCCAAAACCCTGAAACTGAGCTGCTGCAGCACGGTGGCCAAGACCATACAGCGGTTTAACAGGACATGTTCCACTCAGAACAGGCCTCGCCAGGGTCGACCAAAGAAGTTGAGTGCACGTGCGCAGCGTCATATCCAGAGGTTGTCTTTGGGAAATAGATGTATGAGTGCTGCCAAGGTTGAAGGGGTCAGCCTGTCAGTGCTGAGACCATATGCCGCACACTGCATCAAATTGGTCTGCATCGCTGTTGTCCCAGAAGGAATCCACGTCTAAAGATGATGCACAATAAAGCCAGCAAACAGTCTGCTGAAGACAAGCAGACTAAGGACATGGATTACTGGTACCATGTCCTGTAGTCTGATGAGACCAAGATAAACTTATTTGGTTCAGATGGTGTCAAGCATGTGTGGCGGCAACCAGGTGAGTGTGTCTTGCCTACAGTCAAGCATGGTGGTGGGAGTGTCATGGTCTGGGGCTGCATGAGTGCTGCCAGGACTGGGGAGCTACAGTTCATTGAGGGAACCATGAATGCCAACATGTACTGTGACATACTTAAGCAGAGACTGGGCCGCAGGGTAGTATTCCAAGATGATAACCACCCCAAACACACCTCCAGGATGATCACTGCCTTGCTAAAGAAGCTGAGGGTAAAGGTGAAGGACTGGCCAACCATGTCTCCAGACCTAAACCCTATTGAGCATCTGTGGGGAAGATTTAACACACCTGCTCCCCATTCACACCTCAGACCTTGTAACACTAACGAGTCACCTGACACCGGGGAGGGAAAATGGCTAATTGGGCCCAATTTGGACATTTTCACTTAGGGGTGTACTCACTTTTGTTGCCAGCAGTTTAGACAATAATGGCTTGTTGAGCTATTTTGAGAGGACAGCACATTTACACTGTTATACAAGCTGTACACTCACTACATTACATTGTAGCAAAGTGTCATTTCTTCAGTGTTGTCACATGGAAAGATTTAATAAAATATTTACAAAAAATGTGAGGGGTGTACTCGCTTTTGTGAGATAATGTACATAAGTATTCACAACCTTTGCTCAATACTTTGGTGAAACACTTTTGGCACAAAATACAAGTCTTTTTGAGTTTGATGCTACAAGCTTGGCACACCTATTTATGAGCAGTTTGTCCCATTCTTCTTTGCAGGACCTCTCAAGCTCCATCAGGTTGGATGGGGAGCGTCGGTGCACAGCCATTTTCAGATCTCTCCAGGGATGTTCAATCGGGCTCAAGTCTGGGCCACTCAAAGACATTCACAGAGTTGTCCCATAGCCACTCCTTTGTTATCTTGGCTGTGTGCTTAGGGTCGTTCTGTTGGAAGATGAACCTTCACCACAGTCTGAAGCCTCGTACACACGACCGGTTTTCTTGGCAAGAAACGACAAGAAAACTGTTGGGAGAGCTTTCTTGCCGAGAAAACTGTGCGTTGTGTACGAGGCTTTCAGGTTTCTCGTCAAGAAAACTGCCCAGAATCTCGATGAGAAAAAAAGAAGACCTGCTTTCTTTTTTCTCGTCGTGATTCTCGTCAGACTGTATTTGGACGAGAAAACCGTTCGTGTGTATGCTTTTCCGAGTCTTCAAAAACCGCGCATGGTCAGAATCAAGTATGAGACGGGAGCGCACCTTCTTGTAAAACTAGCGTTCGTAATGGAGATAGCACATTCGTCACACTGTAACGAAATGAAAGCATGAAGACTGAAAAGCGCAAATCGTCTCTCACTAAACTTTTACTAACACGCAGTAACACGAGATTAGCAAAAGCAGCCCAAGGGGTGGCGCCATTGGAATAGAACTTCCCCTTTATACTGCCGTCGTACGTGACCGCGCTTTACGACAAGATTTTGGATTGACAGTGTGTATGCAAGGAAAGCTTGACAAGAATCTTGTCAAGCTTGACAAGAAACCCGTTGAGAAAAACAATGTTTTTTTTGCGACGAGATTCTCGGCCGTGTGTACTAGGCTTGAGGTCCAGAGCGCTCTGGAGCAGGTTTTCATCAAGGATGCTTCTGTACATTGCTGCATTCATCTTTCCTTCGATCCCGACTAGTCTCCCAGTTCCTGCCACTAAAAAAACATCTCCACAGCACCATGCTGCCACCACCATGCTTCACTGTAGGGATGGTATTGGCCATGTGATGAGCGGTGCCTGGTTTCCTCCAGACATGACACTTGCCATTCAGGCCAAAAAGTTCAACCTTTCTTTCTTCAGACCAGAAAATTTTGTTTCTCATGGTCTGAGAGTCCTTCATGTGCCTTTTAGCAAACTTCAGGTGGGCTGTCCTGTGCCTCTTACTGAGGAGTGGCTTCCGTTTGGCTACTCTATTATACAGGCCTGATTGGTGGAGTGCTGCAGAGATGGTTGTTCTTCTAAAAGGTTCTCCTCTCTCCACAGAGAACCGCTGGAGCTCTGTCAGAGTTACCATCTAGTTCTTGGTCACCTCCTTGACAAAAGCCCTTCTCCCCTGATCACTCAGTTTGGCTGGGTGGCCCGCTCTAGAAAGAGTCCTGGTGGTTCCAAACTTCTTCCGTTTACAGATGATGTGCTCATTGGGAACTTCAATGCTGCAGAAATTTTTCTATACCCTTCCCCAGATCTGTGCCTCAATACAATCCTGTCTCGGAGATCTACAGACAATTCCTTGGACTTCATTGCTTGGTTTGTTCTCTGATATGCACTGTTAACTGTGGGACCTTATATAGACATGTCCAACCAATTGAATTTACCACAGATGGACTCCAATCAAGTTGTAGAAACATTTCAAGGGTGATCAGTGGAAACAGGATGCACTTAAGCTCGTGATTACTTTTTTCGTTTTTTTTAAATTTGCAAAGATTTCAAACAAACTTCTTTCACGTTGTCATTAAGAGGAATTGTTTTATAGAATTTTGAGGAAAATAATAGATTTAATCCATTTTGGAATAAGGCTGTAACATAACAAAATATGGAAAAAGTAAAGCGCTGTAAATACCTTCCGGGTGCTCTGTAAAATGTAATACTACTGTATTGTCTTTTCTTCAGATACTTCCAAATCTCAAGATAATTGTGTATTCTTTAATGTTATTACAATCAGAGCCACCTTCTGCTACTTCACCTAAATTCAATGGAAACATGTTGAGGTATCGGCAACATTTATCATAATTCCATAGCTTGCCATGTCCTTTCCAATTACACATATTACTGTAATTTTGCCGCTGGTGAAAAGAAGATAAGTGGCACAGCAACCTGATGGAGGTTCAAGCTCTCTTCCATTCTATGAAAAACTACAAAAATATAAATAAATAAAATTTGGGTTGGAATTGGACATTGGTCATTAGTTCTTCATAGCTTCTTTGAAAGCTAAACTATAGATTGTAGTAATGAGGCTCGTGTAGCGCTTTGTTATGTTCTGCTGAACCAGGTTAATTTTTTGGTGAACAGATTACCTAAACATTATTAGTAAATACAGTACAGGTCCTTCTCAAAAAATTAGCATATTGTGATAAAGTTCATTATTTTCTGTAATGTACTGATAAACATTAGACTTTCATATATTTTAGATTCATTACACACAACTGAAGTAGTTCAAGCCTTTTCTTGTTTTAATATTGATGATTTTGGCATACAGCTCATGAAAACCCAAAAATCCTATCTCAAAAAATTAGCATATTTCATCCGACCAATAAAAGAAAAGTGTTTTTAATACAAAAAAAGTCAACCTTCAAATAATTATGTTCAGTTATGCACTCAATACTTGGTCGGGAATCCTTTTGCAGAAATGACTGCTTCAATGCGGCGTGGCATGGAGGCAACCAGTCTGTGGCACTGCTGAGGTGTTATGGAGGCCCAGGATGCTTCGATAGCGGCCTTAAGCTCATCCAGAGTGTTGGGTCTTGCGTCTCTCAACTTTCTCTTCCCAATATCCCACAGATTCTCTATGGGGTTCAGGTCAGGAGAGTTGGCAGGCCAATTGAGCACAGTAATACCATGGTCAGTAAACCATTTACCAGTGGTTTTGGCACTGTGAGCAGGTGCCAGGTCGTGCTGAAAAATGAAATCTTCATCTCCATAAAGTTTTTCAGCAGATGGAAGCATGAAGTGCTCCAAAATCTCCTGATAGCTAGCTGCATTGACCCTGCCCTTGATAAAACACAGTGGACCAACACCAGCAGCTGACATGGCACCCCAGACCATCACTGACTGTGGGTACTTGACACTGGACTTCAGGCATTTTGGCATTTCCCTCTCCCCAGTCTTCCTCCAGACTCTGGCACCTTGATTTCCGAATGACATGCCAAATTTGCTTTCATCCGAAAAAAGTACTTTGGACCACTGAGCAACAGTCCAGTGCTGCTTCTCTGTAGCCCAGGTCAGGCGCTTCTGCCGCTGTTTCTGGTTCAAAAGTGGCTTGACCTGGGGAATGCGGCACCTGTAGCCCATTTCCTGCACACGCCTGTTCACGGTGGCTCTGGATGTTTCTACTCCAGACTCAGTCCACTGCTTCCGCAGGTCCTCCAAGGTCTGGAATCGGTCCTTCTCCACAATCTTCTTCAGGGTCCGGTCACCTCTTCTCGTTGCGCAGCGTTTTCTGCCACACTTTTTCCTTCCCACAGACTTCCCACTGAGGTGCCTTGATACAGCACTCTGGGAACAGCCTATTCGTTCAGAAATTTCTTTCTGTGTCTTACCCTCTTGCTTGAGGGTGTCAATGATGGCCTTCTGGACAGCAGTCAGGTCGGCAGTCTTACCCATGATTGCGGTTTTGAGTAATGAACCAGGCTGGGAGTTTTTAAAAGCCTCAGGAATCTTTTGCAGGTGTTTAGAGTTAATTAGTTGTTTCAGATGATTAGGTTAATAGCTTGTTTAGAGAACCTTTTCATGATATGCTAATTTTTTGAGATAGGAATTTTGGGTTGTCATGAGCTGTATGCCAAAATCATCAATATTAAAACAAGAAAAGGCTTGAACTACTTCAGTTGTATGTAATGAATCTAAAATATATGAAAGTCTAATGTTTATCAGTACATTACAGAAAATAATGAACTTTATCACAATATGCTAATTTTTTGAGAAGGACCTGTATATAGAGGTTCTTTTAAAACTTGGGAGTAAAAGCATTAGCAGTTTCTTACTATTGATGATATAAAATATCATCAAATTTCAAGTCTGGGCCAAGGAAGAGCCAACCTCCAATCCTCCTCAGCCATGATGGAGTGTCCCTGACCTTATCCTTGTTTCTATCCTGCTTTTTAGCTTGCTTACTTTCTTGCAACCCCACTTTCCCTTCATTGTTGCTTCTTTACTGCGTATTTTTGCATTTCTTTTGCGTTGATTCATAAAAGGATAGTTAAAATGTAGACATGTTTCCATATTCACTTACTTACGTCTATGTTTTATGACAAATGCTCTTTTCCCTATCATACTAGGGTACTAGTACACTTGCTATTATTATGGGCTTTGGGGTAATATATTTAATGTTGCTTTGTACTTTACTATGTTTTTCAGACTGATGATATTAATCTTACACTGGAGATTTATGCTGTCTATACCTCTATTCCTTGTATTACCCATTCAATAAAATAAGATTAAACTAAAATCCATATATCATATAATAAGTGCAGGTTTGAAATTACAAGCTAACATTTGATTGGCTTTTATAAGTAGCTGTCCTTTTCATTGTCTCCAGTTTTAATAATCACCTTCTTATTACCTGCTTTTATTATTGTGGGAAGCTATCTCTATCCAAGTTGGATATGATCCAGGGATGTCTTGCTTACCTGGAACCAGGAGAATTGAAAGCAATGGTGTGGGAAGCTGTTTGCACTATGTGGGCTGATAAACTGCATTTGTTCTCATTTGTTCCTCTGCCAACTTACCACTTGAAAGCGAAGACCAGACATTGCTGAAACAAAGTCAATTGACCAGACTAGTGCAAGAATAAATAAATAAGGGCAAACCACAAAAGGGAATGGCCCTACTATAATGCATCTGTGTAGAAAAATTTCACTGAATGAATGCGACACATCCGCACAGCCCCAACAAAACTTGCTGTATTCTGTGTAATATATTTATCTCCTATGATCATAAGTGCCATCTAGTGGCCATTATCTGGTATTTGTTTTTAAATACCTCAATCAGGAAAAAAACACATTATGGAAATGGAGAAGTGTGTCACATTCGTTCAGTGAACTTTGTATACGTAGACCCCTAAGTGACCTTAAATGCATTGAATTTGAAAACATCTGCTGAGCATAATGTATGTATGCTGAAATTGATGTGTTCACTATGCATACACAGTGTGACATGACCACCCTGCTTTTCCACCTTGTCCAATCAGAGAACACTTTGCATGCATTCAGAAAATGCAAAGCATTCGCTAAATGGCACACGTGCTTAGTGGCCAAAAGTCTTGTGTTCACAATGAAGCAGTTTGACACAGGACCAGGAAGCAATTGGAGATCACTGGATTAGCAGTGCTTACTTCAGTGATTTCCAGCTTCCAGGGGCACAGCAAAGTATAGTATATAAATAGCTGACAAGTATGTTTTTTTTGTTGGATGCTAGTCTCAAATCAAAAGTGAAGAGGGTACTCACTAGGGGTGGGCATCTTCACTGGTCTCATGATTCGATTACGATTATCTGGTCAACGATTCGATTTTACGATGCATCACGATTACTGACAAGCTCCCACTTCCGCTTGGGCTGCCTAGGTGGGTCTCTTCCTCCCTGCAATCTTCTGGGACACATCACAGGTCCCAGAAGATTGCCCGGCTATCCAGGACAGCGCAGTGAGACATGCGCACCCGGCTGTGAAGCTGCAAGCTGTCAAAGCCGGATGCCCACAGTAGTATTGCCAGCGCCAAGGACAGGCGAGGGAGAGAATGGAGGGTTCGGGGTGCCCACGGTTGTTATCCATGGAAAGCCGACCGCCCGCTCTAAAAACAGTACCGGGATGATGCCTGCAGCTGCGGGCATCATCCCGGTATAAACCCCCTAAAGCCAAGGCCGCATACGCTCAGCACCAAGGGGTTAACGGCTCGGATCACTCTCCCGGGAAGGGGTGGGGCAAGTCTCCTGGAAATCGATTTTTCCCGGTCGCATGCATCGATGCCGCATCGGGGACACCTAAATCACGATGCATCAATGCAGCGATTAATTTCGGCACCCCTAGTACTCACCATCAGAAAATTTCCGGATGACAGAATTCAACGTCAGTAGTGACTTAATGTGTTGAATTGTTTTGTATGTGTTCTTTCATTTCTGAGCATGCCTAGTCTTGCTCTTCAGATTTTTTTGGGCAGAAAACTGTACAACTGAAAAGAAAATCGGACGTTGAGGTCACATTAGACAAAAATTTTGGAGCCTGCACATGAAAATTCGTAATCGGTGGTCAAAAGCAGCATACTAACGAACAGAAAATCGGAAGATCCTTCATCGGACGAAATTTAACTTCAGATTTTCTGACCGTGTGTAGGGGCCTTAAAGGGGTTGTAAAGGAAAACGTTTTTTCACCTTAATGCATCCTATGCATTAAAGGTGAAAAAACATCCGACAATACCGCCGCTCCCAGCCCCCCCGTTTTATTTACCTGACCCCTCGTAAGTCCCGCGCTCGCCCCGACATCCTCTTCACTGCTCAGCCTGGTCGTTGATTGGTTACAGTGGATGGTTACAGTGGATAGATTGAAAGCAGTGCAGCCATTGGCTCGCGCTGCTGTCACTCACATCCAATGATGTGGCGCGCTGGGGGCGGGGCTGAGTGATACAGTGAGCGGCAATAGCCGCTGGCTGTATCACAGGAGCGCGCCCGCAATCACTCACCACCATGCGAGAGAGCTCGCATATAGGTGGTGAGTGATTGCGGGGCGGAGCCGAGACAGCCGCCGAGGGACCCCAGAAGACCAGGTTCGGGGCCACTCTGTGCAAAACGAGCTGCACAGCGGAGGTAAGTATAACATGTTTGTTATTTGAAAAAAAAAATAATAATTCTTTAGTGGTCCTTTAAGTCGTACTAACAGGGAAGAGCTGTAAGAACATTTTGCAACAGGCCAGTAACATATGAAAACAAATAGTGCAGCGCTGGAATATTATTGTTACTGCCGATTAGCAGCAAAAACAAACATATATAGCATGGTGTTCTAAATGAATAAAACCAAATGAATAAAAAACATAAAATATGAAGATGTCTCCTGGATGAAAGCATCCACTGTGTGTTAATATGTGAACATCAACAAAGAACAGTCCAAGCATAGATTAGCTCAAATGAATGGCCATAGCTCTAGAACTGAGTGAAACAAACAAAATGTGACCGGTATAAACTGCACACAACTCTAATGGTTGTAGGTGCAGATAAAATGCAACAAAGAAAAGAGTGAAACAATGTAAGTGAAAAAAAGTCCAAACAACATGTGCAAATTCAATGGGTGTCTTCTCATGGAGGGACCACAACCACAATGTTGACTGTTGAAATAACACAATGTTGACAGTTGGGACTCACAACACACGATAAAGATGAATACGTTTGGTAATAAGTTGGGTACTCTTACCACAAATGATGGACCCACCTGCCATACGACAGTGGGTCAAATGGGCTTGATGGTCTCAGTGACCAGGATAAATGAAGCAGGATGCCGTGGATGTCTCAGGCGGAATGGTTCGGTGCACAGATCAAAAAGTGCAGTTCCTCCAGCATGCGAGCTCCAGGGTAATCCAAAAATGGCATAATCGGCAGTAACAATAATAGGCCAGTAACATGATTGGGTACACAAAGAGCAACTTTGAGAGTCAAAAAAGCTCAGAAGTAAAGATGGGCAGAGGCTCACCAATCTGTAAAAAGCTGCGCCTAAAAATTGTCGAATAATTTCAGAAAAGTGTTCAACAAAAAGTTGAAAACACTTCAATATAAATAATTAATTTACAGTCCATATCATCAAAAGATTCTGGAGCACCTGGAGAAATCTCTGTGTGCAAGGGAAAAGATCAACAAGCAATATTAAATTTCCTGTACTGTAAAATCTGGGAACATTGGATTACACACTACTTACCAACAGAATTTTATCACTCTCTCCTCCCAATTTGAACCTCTACACCTTGATCTATAGCTCGCTCTTCTGCTTCCCCCCTACCTCTGTTTGCTTTGCCTCCATTTGCCAATCCTCGCCAAAACTCCCGCCTTCTTCATGTTCGTTCTCGTCATTTCCCCCTATATTTCCCAGTTTAGCCACCAAACCTACTATACTGCCTCCCACAATTGCCTATCCCCCAGCTCTTGGCTGGAGTACAGAGAGTGGGGCATGTCTGTGCTGGGTAGCTGTAATAAATGTCAGGGTTCTCTCCCATTGAGGAGCGGATGGCAGTGGGAGAATTTAAAAGCTGCCATTGGACTGGATAGTGGCTATCAATCTGTTCACTGCCAAGGGCTGTCAATCACAGCCAAGGCAAATCTAATAATGTTAATGTGACTGGCGCAGAGGACAGGGAGGGAACCTTCTGAGGAAGTAGTGTTCATTATGGATCAGTTTCTGACAGGTACATGAATCTGGTGCGTTAAACACCAACAATTTCAGTGCTGAGGCCTTTTTCTGAATTCCCTCCATTATATCTTATGTATTTCCAAGTTAATTACATGTCTTGTTGGGCCTCTTTCACACGGGGCGGATCCGTGAAGATCCGCCCCGTGAAGCTCCGCTTGCTCAGCGGGGATCACTCCGTTGATCCCCGCTGAGCCGACGGATGACTGGGCGGTCCACGCACACTGTGCAGGGACCGCCCTGTCAGAGCGCCGCTCTCCCCTATGGGGAATCGGATGACGATGGACCGTAGAGTCCGTTATCATCCGATCCGCTCCGCAGACGGAAGGAAAAATAGGATTTTCCTCCGTCACACTTTTTCGGAGCGGATGTCAGCGGACATGTCACCACTGACATCCGTGCTTCCATAGGGGTGCATGGAGGATCCGTTTCAGGTCCGCCTAAAAAACTGAGAGGTGGACCTGAACGGACCTCCGTGTGAAAGAGCCCTTAGGCTGGATTCACACCTGTGCATTTTTAGTGCTTTTTGCATTTTGCAGATTTGTACTGCAGAACGTGTTCTATAGAAATCCATGGTAAATGGACAGTAATGCAAATCTGCAAAATGCAAAAAGCACAAAAAATGCATAAGTGTGAATCCAGCCTTAGGCCTGTTTTGCATATGATTGAACTGGTTGAGCCCTATAAGCTCTTTGATTAATTCTGTTCATGAAAATGAAATTAAGAATTGTAAATGTGCTTGAAAGACCTGCAGGGAAAAATAGGATTTTTGTACTCACCGTAAAATCCATTTCTCTGACGTCCATGGACTGACACAGCTGGATACTGTAAACGTGTGGGTATATGTCCCTGCTCGCAGGAGAAGATCTAGGCAGGATGTTAAAACATTCTAGAACAAACCAGAGCTGAACAGCCCCGCCCAGGGGGGCCGTCCCTCCGGACATTACCCTCCCACCTGCAGCTAGCAGACCTCAGTTCGTAACAAAGCAGTACAAACCTTAAAAGGAAGGGTGGGTGCTGTGTCAGTCCATGGACATCAGAGAAATGGATTTTACGGTGAGTACAAAAATCCTATTTTCTCTTATCGTCCATGGACTGACACAGCTGGATACTGTAAACGTGTGGGACGTCCCAAAGCAGTATCAGAAGGGTGGGAGCGGTAGCAAAGGAACAACCAAAACTTCACTCCAAACAAGCAGAGCTCCTCAACGGAGGAGTTGCAACATTAAACAGCGGCCTGCAATGCTTTGCGGCCGAAGGGAGCATCCGAAGATGCAGCCACATCAACCTTATAAAATCTTGAAAAGGTATGAACGGACGACCAGGTCGTCGCCTTGCACACTTGTGCAACCGACGCTTTATGTCGGAAGGCCCGGGAAGCACCAATTGCCTTGGTGGAATGCGCCGCAACCGGAAAGGGAGGCGCCCGCCCCTTAAGGGCATAGGCCTGTATGACGGTCTGCCTGATCCACCTAAAGACGGTGGCAGACGACACCGCTCGGCCCTGTTTTGGACCAGACACAGATTTCCGAATGGAAACAGTAGCAGACAGGTACACTCATAAGGCTTGTACCCATCTTAATGTATGAAGCGCAAACTCTCAGGGATGCGATGGGTGAGGACGGAAGAACAATGTCCTTCTTAAGGTGAAAGGCCAAGACCATCCTTAGAAAAGAAGGATGGTCGTGGGTGCAAGACCAACATATCCTTATGGAGGACCAAGTAAAGTGACTTGCCGGACAAGGCCAGCAAATTAGACACCCGTCTAACCAAAGCAATGGCCACTAAGGCCAACTTCCGGGACAAGGTCAAGAGAGGAATCTCTCTGATATTCTCAAAGGGATGTTCTTGGAGAACCGAGATGCATCAAAATCAGATCCCAAGTAGGGAGAGGAGGCTTGACAGGGGGGGATCACATGGCGAACCCCCTGCACAAAAGGTGCTAATCAAGGAATGGCCCAGTAGCGGTCGTTGAAAAAGACAGCCCGGGCCGAAATCCGACCCTCAAAAAAGGTATGCAAGGCCAGCTTTTGGGTCACACCACGCTGTAAGAACAGCAAAATCCTGGGAATGGAATACATCCGACGATGCCACTCAAGTTCCTCGCACATAGCGATGTAAGCCTTCCAGGTACGGTGAGATATCTTTCTGGAGGAAGATTCCCGTGTCAACAACATAGAAGAGATGACCGAATACGAGAGAACTCGGTCCTTCAGCACCTGGCTTTAAACAGCCATGCCATTAAAGCCAAGGACTGTAAAGCAGGATGAAGTATGGGATCATGAGACAGAAGGTCCACCCCAATAGGCCGTCGCCAGGAATGTCTGCGACTAGCCGAAGTAGATCGGCGTACCAATGTCGCCGTTCCGGAGCACTGGAATGGCCTCAGCCCCTACTCTGCGAAGCCGGCGAGGCAACAACAGTAGCGGAGGGTAAGCATATATCAGGTGATACTGCCCCCACGGGCTTCCAACGCGTCTGACGCGTCCGCCCAGGGGTCCCTGGACCTGACCACGATCTTGCCACCTTGCGAGTGAGTCGAGAGGCCACAAGGTCCACTTCCGGTGCCCCACCTCCGGTAAAGAAGGTGGAAACACCTCCGGATGCAAGGACCCTTTGCCTGCAATGCACACGGCCGACAGGACCATCTTGCAGCGAGATGTATGAAAATCCCAAAGAGACTCCCCAGTGTAAGGGAGGCCCCAGTGTACAGGGTGTCTCAAATGTTGGCCAATAAAGGCAACTTGACGGAACTTCCCTAGAAACTCGGTCAGAGGACTAGTACCTCAGCCTCCACAGGTGGTGCAAACCCACCCCGGGCACAGAGACCCTAAAGGCTAAAGCAGTTGTAGTGCACCTGCTAGACGACTGATGGATGAAGCAGAGGCTTTTGCCCAGTCATTGAGCTATAAAAAATGCCAGAGACGCAGCCACTAACGGGCGTAACGCTAACCCCAACCTGGCGAACACAGTCCAAGCCAGCGCTTCTGATCACCACTGAAAGCAGGTGGAAAGCGATACCCCTGAAACCAGGGATCCTTGTGACAATGCTCCATCCAGCAGCTACCCATGGATAGGTGCCGATTGTGCAAACACATAGTTTATACTATGTATTGCGTCAAACGCACAAATGGAGAGTGTGGGAGGAAACCCACCCAGCCACAAAGAGCATAATACCACCACATACGGCGTATGTAGTTTAGTATTTGTGGATAAACCTATTAAACACGTATATACTGTGCCAGCGACGAAGGCGCGCACATCATCGGGGCCTGGACGTAAACCAGCCACGCAGATTGCGTACACAACCGTGTAGGTATGTTAGCCTGCGAATAAACAAATTGCACATGTTTATACTGTGCATAGCGCTGAGAATGCGCCCACCATTGGAACGCAGGGGAGAAACCTGAGCACCCGGATGAAACCCATGCAGACTGCATGCGCATACCGTGTATGGTATTATAGTATGTGTGCTAAACATTTTGCACAAGCCCATGTGTGCATAGCACCGAAGGCGCGCACACTGTTGGCGCGTGGGAGGAACCGAAGTACCCCACGCATACTCAGAGAATGCAATACCTACAGCTACTGTAAATGTATTTAGTGTAGTGTATAGACATAATGTGTATGTTTACACCGTGTATTGCACCAAAGGCATGCATGTCATGTAGCGTGGGCGGAAACCCACGCAGACTGCATACGCATACCGTGTAGGTATTATAGTGTGTGTGCTAAACATTTTGCACAAGCTCATGTGTGCATAGCACCGAAGGCGCGCACACCGTTGGCGCGTGGGAGGTACTGAAGTACCCCACGCATACTCAGAGAATGCAATACCTACAACTACTGTGAATGTATTTAGTGTAGTGTATAAACATAATGTGTATGTTTACATTGTGTATTGCACCAAAGGCATGCATGTCATGTAGCGTGGGTGGAAACCCACGCAGAGTGCAAAGACATACCGGGTAGGTATGTTAGTATGTGGATATTCAATCGCACAAATTTAGACTGTGCATAGCGCCGAAGCGCCCATACCAATGGAGTGTGGGAGGAAATCGGAGTACCCGAAGGAAAACCACACAGACTGCCTACACATACTGTGTAGGTATTATAGCATGCGTGATAAACATTGAACATGTTTAACTGTGCAGAAGGCCAAAGGCGCACATACCGTCAGTGCGTGGGAGGAAACCGGAACACTCGGAAGAACTCCACGCAGACAGCACACAGATACCGTGTAGGAATGATAGCATGTGAATCAACATATTGCACATGTTTATGCTGTGCATTTCCATTGGAGCGTGGGGGGAAACCGGAGTACCCGGAGGAACCCCACGCAAACAGTATACCCATACTGTAAACATGTACAATATGTGCAATAAACATATTGAACATGTCTATACTGTGCAGAGAGCTGAAGCGCACATACCATGAGAGTGCGGGAGGACACCGGAGCCCCCGCCAACCCAGAGAGTATAATACATACATATACTGTGAATGTATCTGGAGTCGTGCATAAACATATTTTGTACGTTTATATCATGTATGGCACTGAAACACAGCATTGGAACGTGGGGACAGCCACGCAGACAAAGAGACCAATAACACATACATACACTGTGAATGTATGCAGTGTAGAGGTATAGGATGAGTTAAATTATGGCGCAGAGGCGCATAATCTTCTCTGTATCATTCCAACCTGCTTGACTGTGCTGCTGAAGCAGCATGCAGGTAACAGGTAACCTCTGATCCTCAGACCGTGTGTCTGTCAGAGCTCAAATCATTCCCCAGGAAATGGCGGGAAATGTTACCTCAGGTATCACACATAAGGCTCACAGGGACTACAGACATAAATGAATAAAGTCCTCCCTCATCCATGCTGCTCTTGAGGCAGTGTGAGGAAAACAGTGAGGAAACTGTGTAAAAGAAAGGCTTGTCACAGCAATTCCAGCCTGAGAGTGTTTCTCACATCATCAATGAGATCACTTACAAGCGCCCTGTCATTCACTGACACAGAACTGGAGTCTTCCTCACAAGGGAATGTCCTGTTCATAAACATTAAATATTCAGAGGTCGGGTCCTGAGCATAGTAGCTAGGCCCATATCTGACTCAGAGCACCCCTTCAGTAAAGATTTTTGTGGGGGGAGGGGGCTTATAGCTCCTTTTGCTCGCACACCGCTTCCATTCTGAAAGGAATTATTCCAGGACTGCTGACAACTGGTCCATAAGGACCGCAGGTGCAGGAAACATATGAACATGTTTAACTGTGCAGCACTGCCAGTTGCCCCAGGCAAGTGTGGAGAGCAGGTGTATCAGACTCCATAACGCCACCCTCTGAGACCTTATACACTATACAGTGAATATACAGTCCACCCACTGGCTACGCTGAGGAGGGGATACCCGGGAGGACCTACCAACCCTTAACCACTTCAATACAGGGCTTTTTGTACCTATTCAATACCGGGCCTATTTTGGCACTTCTCTCCTACATGTACAAATCATCATTCTTTTGCTAGAAAATTACTCAGAACCCCCAAACATTATATATGTTTTTTTAGCAGACACCCTAGGGAATAAAATGACGGTCATTGCAACATTTTTTCTTGCACAATATTTGCGCAATAATTTTTCAAACGCCTTTTTTTTTTTTAAAAAAATGGTTTCATGAATTAAAAAATAACAAAACAGTAAAGTTAGCCCAATTTTTTGGGAACATATGAAAGATAATGTTACGCCGAGTAAATAGATACCTAACATGTCACGCTTTAAAATTGCGCACACTCATGGAATGGCGCCAAACTTCGGTACTTAAAAATCTCCATAGGCGACGCTTTAATTTTTTTTACAGGTTACCAGGTTAGAATTACAGAGGAGGTCTAGTGCTAGAATTGTTGCACGCGCTCTAACGCACGCGGCGATACCTCATATGCGTGGTTTGAACAGCGTTTACATATGTGGGCGACTTACGTGTGCATTCGCTTCTGATCGCGAGCTACCGGGGACAGGGGCGTTTTAATTTTTTTTTTTATTATTATTTATTTATTTATTTTACTTATTTATTTATTTTTTTACAATGATTTTACTTTTTTTTTTTTTTTTTGATCACTTTTATTCCTATTACAAGGAATGTAAACATCCCTTGTAATAGGAATGTGTGTGACAGGTTCTCTTTATTGAGAGATGCGGGGTCAATAAGACCCCACATCTCTCCTCCAGGCTGGAAAGCATGAGATCAGTGAAGATTTTTTCACTGATTTCATACTTACAGCCGCAATGGCGGCTTTGTTTACATTTGAGGACCCGGGCGTGACGTCATCACATCGCGCCCGGGCCTCCGACGATCATAGAGATGACTGGTGACCATCTGGTCACCAGTCATCTCTATGCTCATCACGTGACTCCACCAACGATGCCGGAAGATTCGCTCCGGGTCCCCGATCGCACGGGGGAGCCCGGAGAAGCACCGGATGGCGGCGGGAGGGGGGGGTGTCCCCTCCCGCCGCCTATAAGAACGATCAAGCGGCGGAACCGCCGCTATGATCGTTCTTATGGTGCACAGAATCGCCGGCACTTTAAAAGGATATCTGAATGATGCCTCTAGCTGCAGGCATCATTCAGATATCCCCCTACAAAGCCGAGGACGTCATATGACGTCCACCCAGGATGGGAGATCCCATCTGTGGACGTCATTTGTCTATGGCTGGGTAGGAAAGTGGTTAAGGACCGCTCAGTCTGTGAGGAGATTGTGAGGGGGATTCGCGCCGCCGCCAGAAATAAATGCGCGGCGGCCACTGAACGCCAAGATGGCCACCGAGCGCGAAATTCAAAGCTCTAATGCGCGCCAATGGCGCACGCAATAATCACCTCACACACCAGAAAAAACTGTAGACATGAGCGCCCAGCCAGGCCAGAGTGACCCCCAAGCACCCCACAGCACAGCACCAGTACAGGGTGCAGAGAGCAGCATAACAGGGGGGAGACAGGGAGAAACCCCCCACACACAGAAACACAGCCAGCGTGTACTCACCTGCAGTAGGAGAGACTACTTACCCGTCCCTTTCAGGGACCCACTGGCTTGTTTCAGACAGACCTATCACAGAGTCGTACTGCGTAGCTGTCGGCCCGGTCCACCGCGAGAGATACAGTCAGTCAAGTACTGTTCAATCTTGAGAGGACCGCGGGAGCATGAAAGCAACCCGGCCACCCCTGGAGTCATGGGGTATGTCGTGAACTGAGTCTCACGCACACAAGGCGAGGATCAGCACGCTCGATGGTCGGACAGGGAAGACTACGAGGATACCAGTGTACCCAACCTGTTGCCCAGCCGACAGTTGATTGAAGGTCTCAAAAATAAAATAATAAAATTCCCAAAGGAATAAAATTTAAAAGTAAAATCTTCCAGGAGACTGGCTCCTGAGAGAGCCACGTCTTCTCCTTCTGCTAGGCAGGAAAAAACTGAGGCTGCTAGCTGCAGGTGGGAGGGTAATGTCCAGAGGGACCGCCCCCCTGGACGGGGCTGTTCAGCTCTGGTTTGTTCTAGAATGTTTTAACATCTAACATTCTGCCTAGATCTTCTCCTGCGAGCAGGGACATATACCCACACGTTTACAGTATCCAGCTGTGTCAGTCCATGGACGATAAGAGAAATACAGTTTAGGGGGTATGAAAACTGAAAAGCTACTGTATTTACTGTTTTTTTTTCCCTTCTGATTTTTAACATAATAATTGTCAGAAAAAATAATGTAGCATACAGTTTTGGGCTAGTAGCATAGAATGAGCCATCATCCTCCTTTAGGCTTCATTTACACACCCGAGCGTATTTCCGGGCTTCTATGCGCGTTTTTGTACAACTTTTTTAAGCACTTTTTGAGCTTTGGCATTTTTTTACTAGCCAATGGAGAAAAATATCATGTTTTATAATTTGCTGCTATGTTTTTCATTATTATTTTTTTTTTATTATTTTGTTTGTAAGGGGTTAAGGGTTAGGATTAGGAGTTAAAGTTTATAGTTATGGGTTAATTTAATTATAATTTGTTTACTTATTATTATTATTATTTTTTATTTTACCAACCTAATCATTCTCTTCGTTCTTCTCAAGACCTCCTGCTCTCTAGCTCCCTCATCACCTCCTCCAATGCTCACCGCCAGGACTTTTCCAGAGCCTCACCAATCCTATGGAACTCCTTACCCCAATCAGTCCGATTATCTCATACTCTATTAGCTTTTAGACGATTTTTGAAAACCCTCTTTAGAGAAGCATATCCTACCCACACCTAACAACTTTAGTTTCATTTTCTCCATCTGATCATCCCCAACAGCTATTACCTTTTGTTCCACTTGACCCTCCCTTCTAGATTGTAAGCTCTAAGGAGCAGGGCCCTCTCATCCCTCCTGTATTGAATTGTAACTGTACTGTGTGCCCCCATGTTCTAAAGCGCTGCGCAAACTGTTGGCGCTATATAAATCCTGTATAATAATAATAATAATATTTTGTTAGGTTAGGGGTTAGGATTAGGGTTGGGGGTTAATATTAGTGTTAGGATTAGGGGGTTAATGTTAGGGTTAAGATTAGTGTTAACATTAGGGATTCATTTTAAGGTTAGGGGTTGGGCTTAGTGGTTTTTAAAAAAAAATTATGATGATTATTAATTTATGTATTATTATTGTTTAATTACTGCATCTGAGCTGAAAACCAATTGAAAATGCGCAGCAAGACGTGCTAAAACGCTTGAATCAAGCATTTCCATGCTTTTTTAATGGATTGCTTCAAAAACGCAATCATCTGCCTGAATCTAGCTACAAAAAAAGCGCCAGACATTTTTTGAGCTTCAGGCGTTTGACTTCAGGTTACTTTTCTTTGAGATGTGAACCATCTCCATGGATAATAATAATAAATTTTTCCCTGCCAGTGTTTTGGAGTTTTAAACTACAAAACGCTGAGGTGTTAAAGGGGCCTTATGGAACTGCCTGCACCCAATAGCCATTGCACACAATGTGATTCCATGACACTGGAAATTCTCCCCCTACTTACAAAATATCTTGATCTTTAACCCTATGACATGCCCCAAGAACGGACATATAATATCATGAGTTTGAATTTGCGTACAATGTTCATGTACATTGTCAACAGGATCCCTCAGTAGTAAGACAACTCTGTTGCAAAAGCAACACACTGTATATACAAGGGCCAGTGTAGCTATTTTGTAAAAAAAAATGAATAGTGCAGTTTTGCCCACAGAGTGATATTACACTCACAATGATTAAGTGGCAGTAATCATTCTAAATATGATTTTCCATTGTAGAACCGGCTCCTGCTGCTCTCAATCAAATCCTGTGAGGAGGGAGCGGGGCAGGGCCTAGCCGTGTTGTGTGTGTGTGTGTGTATCAATAGATGAACACAGATTGGCTTGGGAGTTGGCACACAGAAAAGAAGTGGAGCAAAGAGCTCCGATGGGGGACCCGAGAAAAAAAAAAAAAAGAAGAGGTTTTGGGCTGCTCTGTGCAATAGTTTTGCACAGAGCATTTAAAAGAGAAGTAAAGGATTTTGTTTTCCACATTAATACTTACCTAGGTGGATGAAGCATCGGTCCGATGCTGCATCTGTCCCCCGGCGCCTCTACACTGAGAACCGAGCGATCGAACACCGCCGGTCACTCGGTTTTCAAATCTCCGTGAGCAGAGAGCTGCAGACTGTCAGTCACAGCTCTCTGCTCATCTCCCTCCTCACTCATTGAAGCTCTGAGCTGGGAAGGGGGCAGAGCGGCCATCACCGAGAGGTGTCAGTCTAGGCACCTGGTGGATCCAGACTTCCATTGTCAGGAGAAGGCGATGCCTGGACTAATATCCGTGATGGGTCACAGGAGCGAAAAACTAATTGCACTCCTGTGATCCATAGAAGTCCAGCCAAACAAGCTTTGGCTGGACTTCTCCTTTAAGTATATTATGTTTATTATTTTAATAAAATAAATGCCTCTTACAACTGCTTTAATGACACATTAAAATACTGTACATCTAAAGCACAAAAAAAAATTTCTGGGGGGCGTGGTCTGGTGCCGTTCCAGGATGGACGTGTAGTGTGCGAGCTCCCGTCCCGAGGTCCAGCAACTTCAGCTTATCAGCTTACCTGCTCCACCGGACATGGTGAGAACCGCTCGCAGTGCCTCGGCAACCCGTTCCCGATCCCCGCTGAACACCGACACCCCGCTGAGTCAGCAAATCCCCGAGATATTCCGGTCACGGCCTACGGCCAGGATGCAGGCCTCGCAAGCAGCCTCCTCCCAAGCGCCACGCGCCCAGAGCTCCAGCCCGCAGCGACCCGAGGAGCAGAGATCCCCAGGTCTGGCAACGGGGATGACTCACCCCCCGGCAGTGAGCCTTAATGACCTGCACAGCGTCGCTACGGATATTAAAAACACCCTCATGGCGGCCATCTTGGACATGAGGTCGGACATACACGCCATGACGCTTAGGGTGGAAGAGGTGGAATACGCTCAAGCCCGCCAAGACACAGCGATTTGTCACGTTCAACAGGTAACAGAGTCGCATGCGATCCACCTCAGGGAGATCAATCGCCACATGGAAGATTTAGATAATCGCGGAAGGCGTCACAACCTTAGAGTGAGGGGTATTCCAGAAATGATCGATGCCAGCCAGCTCCCAGTGGCAGTAACTACCATCTTTAACGATCTACTTGAAAGAGCCCCTGATACCCCGATCGCGTTCGAACGGCTCCACAGGGCACTGCGCCCGCGGGGAAGGGACACAGATCCCCCACGGGATGCAGTCTGCTGCCTCACAGACTTTCCCTTGAAGGAGGAAATATTACGCAAGGCCAGACACCGCAACCAACTGTCTTTCCAGGGAACGGATATCAGAATCTACCAGGACCTATCTAACATCACCCTGCAGCGCAGACGCGAGCTACGTCCCCTCCTGGAAACACTGAGGGCCAGATCCATAATCTACCGATGGAAGTTCCCCTTCTGCCTGACAGCAACTCACCAAGGCCGCACAGCCAATCTAAAAGTCCCGGAGGATTTAGACCACTTCTGCACGGCCATGGAGATACCGTATGTGGAAGTACCAGACTGGTACAGCGACTTCCGTATACCGCCACTCAGAAGAGTCACCTCCATGGAAGGTATCGCAGAAGCAGGCAACTTTAGTATCGGCCGCCGACGCTCTCACCCACCTCCTCCCCACACTCCTTCAAAGGATCAAAGAGCCCCGCGTAATGGTAGCCCGACGGCTTCTCCAGTGCCCCGCAAAGCACGCATCGCCTAACAAGAAACATGAATACCGTCCTTCTGTTTCCACCTCACAGCTGGACTCTGGACCACTCCAATTCGCAGGTAACTTTATACAGCAATCCCTAGGGAACACTGGCAGAACGGTTGGTACCCTCTTTCCCTCTTGGACAACTCCCGAAGGTTTCCCCGGTCGCCCTAACTTCCTTATGTCGGGTCAGAGACTACCTTCTCCCGCACTGATTGTCTTTTCCTCCTTCTCCTCACACTGTATTCATTCTTGCTCATCGGCTGTACCCTTTTTCTATTGAAGCCTTCTTCCTACATTCTCCTATCTACTCCAATGCAGCTAATGACATGTCGATATATAATCCCCCGATTGCATTATGTGCTGTCTTTCTCCCCACAGGCCCTACTAGCTCCTAGCTCCTGAATTTTCTGCTTTACAGCACTGAGGGTGGTCGGGGATCCGAGGGGGACATGCACAGGTGTGTGGCCTACGTGGATGTCGGGTAGAATCCATTCTCAGGTTTGGGAATGGGCGTGCCCCCCTCGGATTTAGACAGCCTGCCCTTAACCCCTGGGTATGATTTTGTTTACTATGTTTTTGTTTACTATGTTTTGTTTGCTATGTTATCCATATTTGGATTTTTGATGTCAGCCATAACTGCAGATGCATACTTGTTCACGGTAACGCAAGCTGTACGTTCTGTTCTGTTCTGTTTTAACTAATTCACCATGTTACTGACTCTGTTCCCTGCATATTCCTCTAAACCAAAGTATATGCCCCCTATTCTCTGTCATGTGACATCTGAAATTTGAGCAATACACTTAATTTCTTATCCCCCTCTTCCACACAAACCCCCAGATTACACAATGCTAAACATCCTCCTCTAATTGCCGAATAAATGCCCTTACAACTCCACAGCCTTCATGCTTTATGAGAATAAGCCGTTACACACAGCCCTGAAGTCACCTACGAATCACCCTCTCACCATGTCCTTATAGGATGACCTGTCCGTCATCTACACAACAAGATTACTCCTCTGACACCAAAATGAGCCATAGATGACGCTAACAATCAGCAGCGTCTGTTATCCTTAAGACCTCATAGAGAGACGCAGACCTCACCTCTCTCTAGTTGAACTCCACCTACCGCTCTCACACACAGCGGACTCTGGTAGACACCGCTGAACCTCACCGGTACCCCCACTCCTAATTGGTGGGCTTGCAGGTCAAGTCCCACACCCGGTATAATACCCCATCCCCCTACCTGTCCCCTCCTTCCTCCCTGGTTATCTTCCTCCTCAACGTCCTAACCTCACCTACCCCACATCTTCCCTTCTCCCCATCCGCATAACTCCCCCCCTTTCTTTTCCTCCCGTCTCTGACTTCCCCATATCCTCCCGCCCCCCACTCGCTTAAACCTCTACTACCAACATGAGCCCCGATAATGTCCGAGGCGCCAACCTGTCCCTAAAGGTAGTCTCCCTTAACGCCAAAGGACTGAACATACCTGAAAAGCGAACACAACTCTTTTCCCTCATGCGCAGCATGAAAGCTGACATAATCTTCTTACAGGAAACCCACTTTTGTAAGAAATCAGTTCCCAACATGACTAATCGCCTCTTCCCCCATAGTTTCCATGCCACCTCACCTATCTCGAAATCCAAAGGAGTCTCCATAATCATTTCCAAAAACCTTCCCATCCAAATTACAGACACTCACCTTGACGAACTAGGCAGGTATATCTTCCTAAAAGGGACACTCAGGAACAAACCAATCACTTTGGCTAACATATACAGCCCCAACTCGTCCCAAGTTCCCTTTTTTAGGGCTGTAACAAGACACCTAACCAATTTCCAAGAGGGTATTCTTATACTGGGAGGGGATCTCAATGTACCCCTGAACCCCCTTTTAGACACCTCGTCGGGGAAATCCCACCTACCATACAGGGCGCTCCGACAAATCAGAAAATGTTTCCAAGAACTCTTGCTCCACGACACATGGCGCACCTTACACCCGAACGTAAAGGATTTTACATTCTTCTCCGCCCCACATAACAAATATTCACGACTAGACTACATATTTCTTACCCAACAGGATCTCCCGTCCCTGAAAGCAGCAACCGTCGAACCGATGACCTTCTCGGACCACCACCCTATCTCAATGACCCTCACTTTCCCTGAAAAAGTATACCGCTCGCAAATTTGGAGACTAGACCCTTCCATCCTGACAGACAAAACCAAAGAATTAGAGATTCAAACTTGCCTAAGCAATTATTTCACTGAGAACAACACCCCGGACATTTCTAAACTTACTCAGTGGGCGGCTCACAAATGTGTTGTCCGAGGGAAATTGATTTCCCTGAGGGCCGCAATTAGAAAGGAAAAACGGGCCAAACTGGCTGATCTCTTTTCCAAACTTAATAAACTAGAAGCACTACACAAACGAAACCTGGCCCAGCAAACCCTCGTAGAACTACTAGAGACTCGTACACTCATTCAGGAAGAATTGGGCCATCACCTCAGGAAGAAATACACTCTATCTCAGAAACTTTTTTACGAATTCGGCAACAAAAGTGGCCATCTTCTTGCTCAAGCCTTACGCAAGAAAAGGGCTGCTAATACGATACACCACATACAATCCCCCACGGGTAAGACTCTCACGAATAACAATGACATAGCCAGAGAGTTTGAGAAGTACTACTCGTCCCTATATAATCTAGATAAATCCGAACCCCCTACTACCTTATCGAATGACAGACCCAATGATATTAACTCGTTCTTAGACCAATTTGCTCCAGGAAAGCTCCCCACTGACACCACCACGATTCTGGAATCCCCGATCTCTATTCAGGAATGGAAAAAAGCTTTAAAACAACTTAAGCCTGGTAAGAGCCCGGGACCTGATGGTCTTTCCGCCGTATATTTCAAGACATTCTCAGACCTTCTTCAACAACCCTTCCTTGACGCCTTCAATACACTCTCTCCCACAAATCCTTTCAAAAGCGAAATGTTAGAAGCACATATCGTTGTTATCCCCAAAGAAGATAAGGACCCCACCCAAACGGGAAATTATAGACCAATCTCTTTATTGAATGTAGATGTCAAAATCTTTTCTAAGATTTTGGCAAACAGACTCTTACCGCTTCTCTCTTCCTTAATCTCTCATGACCAGACCGGCTTTATCCCTGGACGTGAAGCCAGGGACAACACTGTTAAAGCAATAAACTTACACCACCTTATGACACAGACAACCCAAAAAGGCCTGTTTTTGTCACTCGATGCGGAGAAGGCGTTCGACAGAGTAGCTTGGGACTATATGACAGCGGTTCTGAGGGCCATAGGATTGGGCCCATATATGTTAGGCCTAATCCTGTCACTATACACGGGACCATCTGCTAAGGTACGGGTCAACAATGCTCTGTCGGACGCCTTTCCCATCGGAAATGGCACAAGACAGGGCTGCCCCCTGTCCCCCATCCTCTTTGTACTCACACTTGAACCATTCCTCCGTAAACTGACATACAACCCAGATATCCAAGGTATAAGTTCCTCCAAAAGAGAATATAAATACGCTGCTTTCGCAGACGATATTTTGTTGTTCCTGTCGAACCCACTGATCTCCCTACCAAACCTTCTTTCTGAATTTAAACAATTTCAGTTCCTCTCCCACCTTAAAATTAATTTCTCGAAATCCTTTGCCCTTAATATAACATTACCTCAACACATAGTTGATCAATGTAAGGCTAACTTCCCGTTCCAATGGAAACATGATTCCATCACATACCTAGGGATACAACTCCCTTCCAAACTCTCAAACCTCTACGCTAAAAACCATGTTCCTATCCTACACAGAATATCCTCTGATCTTGAAACATGGAACAAACCGCTTTTCTCTTGGTTTGGCAGAGCGGCGATCCTCAAAATGAATGCCCTCCCGAGAATACTCTATATATTGCAGGCGATCCCTATACATATACCTCCGGCCTTTTTTAAATCTTATAGAAACATATGCACTAAATTCTTATGGGGGAACCGTAGACCCAGAATCAGCTTTACGCAGCTCACCCGACCTAAAAGACTTGGGGGCATAGGCCTCCCCAACCTTCTCAATTATTACACTGCTACACACCTTACCAGGATAGTGGACTGGAATACTCAATCTCTCCACAAAGATTGGGTTTCCCTAGAAGCATCTTTTTCTGCTCTCCCTTTGGAGTCTCTCCCATGGTTACTCTCACCCCACGTCCCCTCTGAATTACACGTACACCCACTTATAGGCCCAACCTTGCAATGCTTCAAAAAGCTTTGCTACCGATCACCCATATCTTCGATTCCCGGCCCACTGACACCTGTAAAAATGAACCCTGGGTTCCCACCAGGTATGCACGCAAAGTTTCTTACCGATAACTGGACACAGAGCCCAATTAGATCACATCAGTTCTTCCTCCGGGGCAAACTATTGTCTACATCCCAACTCTCCTCCCAACTAAACAAGCCACCCATTCCCCCTTGGACATATATTTTAATTGCTCATTTTCTAAAATCCCTTAACAAGAATATACAATGCTCCAGAGAACTCACCCCTTTCGAAAAGCTATGTATCCAAACGACACCCCAATCTCATCTAGTTTCTACCACACATGAACTCCTCTTCGCCGAGATGAAAGCTAACGAGACCTTAGCCTGTAAGAACTGGGAGTCAGACCTCTCGGTATCTCTTTCAGCGGAACAATGGGAACTAATTTTCCTCAACATACATAAAGGGTCGACGAATGTGTCGACCCAGGAAAACGGCTTTAAGATCCAATCTAGATGGTACCGCACGCCCACCCTTCTGCATAAATATAATCCCACAATCCCAGAGGTTTGCTGGAGATGTCTCCGGGAAAGGGGAACCCTTCTCCATATCTGGTGGTCCTGTCCATCTCTAAAAGACTTCTGGGAAAAGGTATGCCATATAACCTCTCGAGTCACCTCATATCATTTGGACCTTTCCCCTTCTCAATTCCTTCTACACCATTCACCCCTGTCGCACAATTCCTATCACAAATCCCTAGCAATGCACATGATCAATGCGGCAAAGCAGTGTATCCCTATACACTGGAAATCGACTCACCAACCAACCATAAAAGAATGGTTTAACAGAATATGCAAAATTGAGGAAATGGAAAATCTTATACATATTGCAAGAGAGACTCCGTCATCATTTAGTAAAAAATGGGCCTGCTGGTTACACTATAAAACGACCCCAGAATTTGCAAACTCCCTGAACCCTGACAAAGGATAAATTACTCCTCTGAGAATTGTCATTAAAAATCTACGACGTGCCAGGATCTCCCCTTAACCCTAAACCTTACAAAGACACCTCTCTCCTCCTATATCTCCCCCTATACAGATCCGCCCCTAGTTTCTCATAACACGCCCCTTGAACACCCCAAGGGGTCGGGGAAGTCAGAGACGGACCCCCTGCCAACGCCATCCCTTCCTGCCTCACTCCCCTCCCCTCGATCCCCACCCCACCCCTTCTCCTTCCACCACTTACCCCCTCCTACTTTCTCATCCACAAGCTTCTGTACAATACAACCACTAACATAGCTCCAGCCTACACTCCCGCATTCATACACTCTCAACGAAATAAACCTGTTTATAGCTCCTTCCCTCCCTTTCTGCCATATTGCACCTGTTGGCCTTTCCCTCCCACACAGACCAAAAGTCCATAACGGCATCCGTGAACCTACCTAGCTCTAACCTACCAACAAGATCTATCCCCGTCAATGGTAGTGGACTTTGACTAGACCCCACAACTACCTTGAATTAAGGTAGCCCACCCCAACACGGCCTAGTTCATGAAGGATGCACATAGCCATTTCATTTTCACTACCCGCAAGTTGAATTGTATGTGACACATGTTATTCATCCATGTTTTGTGGTTGTATTAATACCTTATTGTACTACTATTGTTCAAGATATCTGTAAATGCTTTTTACATTTCAATAAACTGTTTTTTGAAAAAAAAAAAAAAAAAAAAAAAAATTTCTTTGGATAGATTGGAGAGTGATTAGAACACCAGTCTAGTTTTCATTGCAGTCTGTGTTCCCATTCCAGAGATTAACCCTCTCTATAAGTCCTATTGACTACTGTCACCGAGAGAGAAAGTAAAGAAAGAAAAATCATTTTGAGTTAGAAGAAAAGGAATAGAAGAGAAATCTTTATATGAGGACACTAGTTCTGGTGATAACTTTATAAGAGGGGAATTCCCTCACATTGGGGGGATTCCCTCTAAATTCCTTATGTGACTACTGAACAGGAAGTGAAGGTAAATCTTCACAACAGGATACAAATGGCAATGGTTTTAACCCTTCCTTACCCTATCCAAAATGAAAATAAAGTTGTGTCTTTGGGTATACTTTAAAGTGTATTTCCATACACGCCATGCGAATTAGCGTGGCGTGGTGGAATGCGATAAAATGCAGCAGGTCTGCATTTTAGCGCAGCCATGTTGCAGTGTGAATGGGACACAGGAAATAATTGTGTCCTTGTGGTGACAGACGTTTTACAATGCAGGAAAACATCTGTCACTGCATACTGTGTGAGTGAGGCTGAATTCACACCGATTTGCAATAAAATGCCATAAAAACGGATAACCATTTCGATCCCTCTAATGCTTTTTTTTTTTTTTAACAGAAAAGTTTTTTATGCGTGTTTTTTAACACGTTGACTTTTGTTGATCTGTGGTTTAGCGCACTTGTATAATTAAGGTCAATGCACAGACACATAAAAAAACAATTGTTTTTATGTGTCCAGGTGACACTACAACACTGTGTTGACCTGCGTTGCATTAAAACGCATGTGTGAAACCAGACTGTATCTGGTGGCAGGCTATTAAAACAACACAACCACACATTCACCTGCCCCAATGTCCACCCCCCACCCCCACGGTCCATGGAAACAGTTTCTTCGATAATGCCAGTCTTTGGTGTCAAAACGGTTGGGGACGGCTGCTATATGGTGTTAGAAGCACATTAGTCCACCAGTCACCTATCAGGCCTCATGCCCACGGACGTTTTTACAGCCGCGTTTTTGAGCGTTTTTTACAGCTTAAAAACGCCTGTCCATGTTAGTCTATAGCTTCATGCCCACCTAGACGTTTTTGAGCTGCAAATAGCATAGACGTTTTTAAGCTGTAAAAAAAAACCAGGACCAGTGCGTTCCTCAGCGTCAGAATTAGGCAGAAAAAAACGCGAGCGTCAAAAAACGCGCGGTCGCGTTTTTAGCTCCGACGTTTTTTTTTTCAAAAAAAAATAAAATATATATATTTACAATAACATGGACAGGCGTTTTTAAGCTGCAAAAAACGCAGCTGTAAAAACGCCAGTGGGCATGAGGCCTCAGGGTTAAAACTCAGTGCGGCACAATACAAAGATCAACAAGTCTATGAATTTCTTATAAGAAGGTGTGTGGGATAACCACTAATAATTACAGATTACAAGAGATCTTGCAGTGACTGTGCCCACTGCTGGACTGAAGTTCACAGCTGCATATGCACAGATTCGCACATTAAACACGCAGTCAATCTAATAAAAAAGTACCAAATCCCAGTTTGATTCAGTAAGAATTCTTCTATATTTTAAGGAGATTCATAACAAACATTAGCTTGTAAAAAGTGTTTAGCTACATGTCAAAGCCACCCTAAGATTATCTTAACTCCTCCACCTAATATTTAGCTTGTTGAAGATTACAGTATGCACTAATGAAACTGACACTGGTGGATAATAGGATCTCTCTGTGTCTAGATGTTATGTACAAATAATCATTTGGAGAACGCCATCTGACAGCTGATTTTTACACTTATACAGTAGTAAATCCTGTATAATATTATTAATAATAATCTAATATCCTTCAAAAAGTCTCATAAAAAAAACATCCAGCTATCCAGAATAGACAATGTATACACAATTTGTATATAATGTTTACATTTTGTGGCTTATTTAAAAAGAATGAAGAATATTTCCTGCCTGTGTTGCTTATAATAAATCTGTTTTCAGCTACCGATTTCCTTCTGCAAGTTGAAAACAAAGAATCCCATTACTGCTGACACTACAGACACTTCAAAATTCCCCATTGAAGAGCTAAATATCCCTCCACAGTTCTATCATCTCCTGAGATCACACATCTAGGAGCACCTTGACAGTTCAACAGGTTATCTAGAAATATCTTCAGAAGATATCAGTTCCCAGCCCTGTGTACACTGCCTGTACCAACCTTATCACTAATGGAAAATGTACAGACCTTGTCAGAAGGATGTTCCCAGCGCTTTCTAGCTCATTTTTCCTCTCCTGTTTGTTCTGGATCTATTTCTGCAGTTCACATTCCTATTATAGCTCTTCCTGTGAGCTCGCTCCCCCCACCCAGACGGCACTGGTTTCAGTAATGTTGCAGCATCTGCTTGGATCTTCCCCATTAGTCCTCATACAGGACACCCAACCCCATCAGCATCACCCACCTCTAGCACGCTGCCGGCTCCTAGCAACCGATAACCTGGCCAGCAAAGTTCACAGTGATAATACTGCGAGGAGCAGGCTCGGAAGTGCGAGCGATCTCCATGTATCCCACAATCCTAGTGGATGTATCCATGCAGCTTTCCGGGATTTAAAAAGAAAATCTTCACAAGTCCTGTGCGTTTACCTGTGTTTATGTGCATTCAGTAAAGCTGAGAAAACAGAATTCTGTGTGTCCAGGGGCAGATTAGACACTCTGATCACATCTGAACACATGTAAATGCATGTCATAACTTCAGACGGCAGGTACACTCCAGGCTGGTAACAAGTCCTCCTGCGTTAACATTAAGATTGCAAGGCAAGTTAAACTATAGTCTGTTTGATACTATAGAGGAACACAGGAACATAGAGATTCAGAGCTAGTCCTTTTTGTGCAACCTTCTCTCCTTGGATGCCATAGCACACTGGATTGTGTCATTTGGCTGCCGTATCCATGTCCTGGTGATGCTTTGGGATTTTTTGTGAGGTGAGGGAGTCCATCCTGCTCTTGCGCCTTTGGGCGCTTAAGACACTTCCGTGCCGTTGTCCTTGGGAGTCTTACGGTCTGGTTACGAATCTGCACGATGACATGTTAGGTGTGATCCCGTCTGGATACTAGCCCCTGATGAAGGGACGAACACTGTCCCGAAACGCATTGGGCCTTCCGGACCTTACGTTGGGATCTATGCACCTTCGCATCATCAATGGTTTTAAACTGTATCATTGTAGATTTGTATAATTTGTAATAATCTTTTTGACATATCTACTCCTTGTTGCCCTTAAAGTCCCATCCTTGGGGGGGTTTTCCTTTCTTTGATTCCATTTTAGGGATGTTGGCAACTCACTAGGTCTAATTTGATGTTCATAACCCCTTTATGTAAATGCATGTAAACATGAGAACATTTAAACACAGGAGAATGTGGTCTGGGAAGCATAAAGTTTGTTAAGCCTGTGTTCACACCTATTCCCGCGTGACAGCACGCACATAAGTAGGTACATTTTACATATGTTACTATGCAGCTCGATTAACAATCCCATGTAATTCAATTAGCTACCTATTGTGCGACAATTAATCAAAGTGTCTGCACAACACATTGGGGGGGGGGGGGGGGGGACTTTATCAAGTCTGGACCAGCTGTGCATAGCAACCAATCAGCTTATATCTTTCATTTTCAAAGCTTAAAGTGGAACTTTAATGAAATAAAATAATTGTGCTCATACAGGATTTTTAAAGTGTTTCCAAAGCATTTTTTTTAAATTAAAATAATAAATACTCACCCACTATGTGCAATGGTATTGCACAGGGCGGCCCCTAACCTCCTATTCTGGGGTCCCCTGCCAGTGATCCTCTTCTGTGTCTGCCCCCATAGCAAGCCACCATGGGCTTGTTTCCAAGCTGCGGTGCGTGTGTCTAGAGACAAACACAGCGCAGCTCGGGTCTGTCCCTCCTCCGCTCTGCTCACAGGATTTGCTTGAAAGCCAGTGGCTCCCGCTGCTGCCCGATTCTCCTGTGGGAAGAGAAAGACAGAGGAGAAGAACTACAGCTGGGCACAGCACTGGATCGATGCAGGACTCAACTCAAGTAAGTGTTTGTTGGGGGACAGCGAGTAGCAAAACCTTTTTTTACCTAAATGCAGGAAATGCAAAACGGTAAAGAAAGTATTAGTTTAAGAACCACTTTAATGCAGAAGAAACATACCTTGACTCTTCTGCATTAAAGTTGCTTACCTGCCTGTCCACACTGTACACTGAGATGCAAATGCAGCTCACTGTACAGCGCAGGGGTAGCGATACCTGGAAGCTTTCGGGCTGAAGATGTCAGTGGTCAGAAGGGAGGTCCAGGACATCACAGCACTAGAGAAAAGGTAAGTAAAGCTCAGCTATAAAGAAGAGGACCTTCAAGCAAAAGTACTGCTAATCCTTCCTTCCACCCCTAACACTTTTTTTATAGGAAGCCGGTATCTTTGACAGGTTCCAGCTTCCTCAATTCTCGCCTGGGTGAGAATAACATTGCTTGTCCTGTCCCCACCTCTTTGGCGGGACATTACAGGTCCCAGGAGGCTGCAGGACCAGTCTTACTGCGCCACACATTTGCATGCATGCTCAGTGGGGAGCCAAGCTGTGATGGTCAGTGGGAAGAATGTCCTCCTTACATTGGTGGTCAGTAGGAAGAATGTCCTCCTTACATTGGCTGTCAGTGGGAAGAATGTCCTCCTTACATTGGTGGTCAGTAGGAAGAATGTCCTCCTTACATTGGCTGTCAGTGGGAAGAATGTCCTCCTTACATTGGCGATCAGTGAGAAGAATACCCTCCTTACATTGGCGGTCAGTGAGAAGAATACCCTCCTTACATTGGCGGTCAGTGGGAAGAATGTCCTCCTTACATTGGTGGTCAGTAGGAAGAATGTCCTCCTTACATTGGCGATCAGTGAGAAGAATGTCCTCCTTACATTGGCGGTCAGTGAGAAGAATGTCCTCCTTACATTGGCGGTCAGTGAGAAGAATACCCTCCTTACATTGGCGGTCAGTGGGAAGAATGTCCTCCTTACATTGGTGGTCAGGGGGAAGAATGTCCTCCTTACATTGGTGGTCAGGGGGAAGAATGTCCTCCTTACATTGATGGTCAGGGGGAAGAATGTCCTCCTTACATTGATGGTCAGGGGGAAGAATGTCCTCCTTACATTGGTGGTCAGGGGGAAGAATGTCCTCCTTACATTGGTGGTCAGGGGGAAGAATGTCCTCCTTACATTGGTGGTCAGGGGGAAGAATGTCCTCCTTACATTGGTGGTCAGGGGGAAGAATGTCCTCCTTACATTGGTGGTCAGGGGGAAGAATGTCCTCCTTACATTGGTGGTCAGGGGGAAGAATGTCCTCCTTACATTGGTGGTCAGGGGGAAGAATGTCCTCCTTACATTGGTGGTCAGTAGGAAGAATGCCCTCCTTACATTGGGGGTCAGGGGGAAGAATGTCCTCCTTACATTGGTGGTCAGGGGGAAGAATGTCCTCCTTACATTGACAGTCAGTAGGAAGAATATCCTCCTTACATTGACAGTCAGTAGGAAGAATGTCCTCCTTACATTGACAGTCAGTAGGAAGAATGTCCTCCTTACATTGGTGGTCAGCAGGAAGAATGTCCTCCTTACATTGGTGGTCAGCAGGAAGAATGCCCTCCTTACATTGGTGGTCAGCAGGAAGAATGCCCTCCTTACATTGGTGGTCAGCAGGAAGAATGCCCTCCTTACATTGGTGGTCAGCAGGAAGAATGCCCTCCTTACATTGGTGGTCAGCAGGAAGAATGCCCTCCTTACATTGGTGGTCAGCAGGGAGAATGCCCTTCTTACATTGGTGGTCAGTAGGAAGAATGTCCTCCTTACATTGACAGTCAGTAGGAAGAATGTCCTCCTTACATTGACAGTCAGTAGGAAGAATGTCCTCCTTACATTGGTGGTCAGCAGGAAGAATGCCCTCCTTACATTGGTGGTCAGCAGGAAGAATGCCCTCCTTACATTGGTGGTCAGCAGGAAGAATGCCCTCCTTACATTGGTGGTCAGCAGGGAGAATGCCCTTCTTACATTGGTGGTCAGTAGGAAGAATGCTCCTTACATTGACGGTCAGGGGAAAACTGTCCTCTTTACACTGGTGGTCAGTGGGAGGAATGCCCATTCTATGGTGGTCATTAGGAAGAATGACCCCCTTGAAGTTCATTGGTATGCCACTAACTCTGCCAGGTGGCGATGTCCCTGGAACCCTGCAGACCCCCACCTGAGAGCTCAGGGAAGTCCTACCAAGCTCTGGGACTCAACAGAACTCTGGATGAGAATGGCTGCCAATAAAAGCAAGCAACAAGAGCGTCTTACGAATGTTGTGTGACAAGCAGCGTATAGGTGCCAATACAGATCACATACAATCATCACAAGCAACTGTCATCGTGGCATAAAGCGATTATCTTTGTGACCAATGAAGAAATGGCAGTGAATCGTTCACCACACAACAGCCATATCAATGGTAAGACAAGACTGGAGGCTGCCAGATGTCTGAGCAGTGAGCACCCCTGTCCTCAGTGAGCCATGTGCCCATGTATACATGTCATGGTGCTCCTCATCTGGCAGCCTAGGAGGAGGATGTGATGATGGGCAGGGTCAGCGCTCGGTCCATGCCGTGTGATGGACTAGTCTGGGCTCTTACCTGCCTCCCAGATGACTGGCAGCGGCTCGGAGAAAAGAGAAGACAGTGGCAGGGCAGCGGTTACAGCAGTTCATGAGAGTCGCCGCTGGATTGGCCGGCCCACACTTCCCCCATTGTGCCGTCCGGCCATCCTCTCCCCGCTCATAGAGTGTCTGTGAATGGCCCAGATGTGCGCGCATGTAAGAGCCCCTCTGATTGGCCCAATCACTCTGTTTGGAGGCGAGGTGGGCGGTTAACTCTGCACTTGCTGCTGACTGATGCTCATCTGGTCCGAGCAGAGAGACAGCCCTCCTGAGGATGAGCGATCCGCGTGTACTGTACTGGGGGCATGGCACTGTGTTCACGCGACAGAAAATAAAACCTTACAAAGGAAAAGGTTTACAGAGTCACTCCAATACACACCCTATATCTACCAAGTATATACTGTATTCCTACAACATGTATATCACACAGTTCCCCACACAGATATTCAGTATATATTAAATAATCTTAGCAACGGTCTGCTCTTATTATGTTATACAAATCCTAACCCACACAGAACAGAAAAATGTATCACACTTACCTCATAAAGGACGTCAACATGGCAGCATACATGAGGTGAGGGTTTCCCTAATTTTTCCCCCTCAGTATGCTGTCATGTTGGGGTCAGGAAAAAAGAAAATTGTATCTTTCTTACCTCATAATTTGCCTTTCCTGACGCCAATCCATGGCTGCACACACAAGGGAAAAAGGGAAACTCTTACCTCATGTATGCTGCCATGTTGGCGCCAGGAAAAAGTTTTATCTTGCAAAAATATGGCTGCTGCTGCCTGCCATGGAAAAGTGCATGTAGAATTAATTACCTGAATATCAGTTATCCAAGAATAACAGATACAAGCTTCATAGATGTGGGGTATGCTGAAAAAAATAAATGTGTTATAAGCAGAAAACACCAAATTCTGTTACATAACAAGCATGGAAACCTTCAAACTACACAAAGCTGTTCACCTATATTGTAGATCAATCAACACACCCATCCCTCTCTGCTCACACCATCATCACTTTCACAATGTCCATCTTCAACCATTTATCCCTCCACATAGAAATTACCCATAAAAAACTCCACCACTTTAATTTGTCTCCTCTCTTTTCTACTACTGACCTCCTCAATGATAACACCTCACCCCTGTCCTGACCTGGCAACTTCTGTCTACCACAGTTCACTATCATCCTCACTAAGACCCCTTTCACACTGCAGTGTTTTGCAGGCGCTATAGCTTTAAGAATAGCACCTGCAAACCGCTGCTAAACTGCTGCACAATTCACTCCAGTGTGAAAGCCCGAGGGCTTTGACACTGGAGCGTTGCGCTAGCAGGACGTTAGAAAAAGTCCTGCTAGCCGCATCTTTGGAGCGGTGTGTTTACCACTCTTCCACCGCTGCTGCCCATTGAAATGAATGGGACAGTGCGGCTATACCGCCCGCAAGCAGCGCATTGCGGGCGGTTTTAACCCTTTCTCGGCAGCTAGCGGGGGTAAAATCACCCCGCTAGCGGCCGAAATGCACCACAAATCCGCCCATAGCGTCTGCGTTAAAAATAGCGGCGTTTTACCGCCGACGCTATGGGTTGCTCCAGTGTGAAAGGGCTCTAAATGCAGTTGCTCCTCTCACTATTTATTTTATTTAAGGTACTTAGATAACGCTGTCAATTTACGCAGCGGTTTACATATATGTAGCAGGTGCCTTACTGTCATCCGCGACCCCGCCAAGCTGGCCTCTGTGATGTACACCGACTTTGACTCCATATAGGCAAAGCCTGTGTACATTCGCAGCAGCCAGCTTGGCGGGGTCGCGGGTGACAGTGAGGCACCTGCTACATATATGTAAAGCGCTGCGTAAATTTTACAGCGTTATCTAAGTACCTTAAACAGACATCCCAACCTGCAAAAACTAATTTCAGGGAGGTGGCAAATCCATTTCAGGGAGGTGGCGCCACACAGCGTTTCACGCAACCCTCCCCCCAACATCAGAGTCTGAACAGTTCCCCTTTGGTGTCAGCACCCTCCGGCATTAAGCCAGGCTAGTGCATCAGTGTGGCTCTCCCCCCTTAACCTGCCACAATGAATGTAGCCGGGATGTGAGGGATCGGGGATGGATGGATCCGGGATGGGATTGGGGGGGTGGATGGAGCTGGGATGGGATCGGAGGGGTGGATGGAGATGGGACAGGATCAGGGGGGAATGGATGAACCTGGGGGTGGATGGAGCCGGTATGGGATCGGAGGAGGTGGATGGAGCTGGGATGGGATCGGAGGGGCTGGATGGAGCTGGGATGGGATCAGAGTGGGTGGATGGACCCGGGATGGGATCAGAGGGGGTGGATGGACCCGGGATGGGATCAGGGGGGTTGGATGGAGCCGGGATGGGATCGGAGGGGGTGGATGAAGCTGGGATGTGATCGGACGGGGTGGATGGAGCTGGGATGGGATCGAAGGGGGTGAATGGAGCCGGGATGGGATCAAAGGGGGTGGATGGAGCCGGGATGGGATCAGAGTGGGTGGATGGAGCTGGGATCGAAGGGGGTGGATGGAGCCGGGATGGGATCAAAGGGGGTGGATGGAGCCGGGGTGGGATCAGAGTGGGTGGATGGAGCTGGGATGGGATCGGAGGGGGTGGATGGAGCTGGGATCGAAGGGGGTGGATGGACCCGGGATGGGATCAGAAGGGGTGTATGGAGCCGGGATGGGATCAGAGGGGGTGGATGGAGCCTGGATGGGATCAGAGGGGGTGGATGGAGCTGGGATGGGATTGGGGAGAATGGATGAAGCTGGGGTGGGATCTTTGATTGGGGCAGGGAATTAGAGGATATGTGCTAGGGTGTGCTTTGGGAAGGAGGAGGAATTGTGCTGGGGGTCAGACTTCAAATCTGCCCCCCTCCTACTTTTAGTACTGGTTCTTACCCAAATCAAAGTCCCTCCAGCACATAACCTCTAAGCCCCCTCCCTAAAATCACTCCTAGCAGCATAGATGACCTGTCAATGCCCCCCCCATTTACCATGTTCCCCTCCCCTGCAATGTTCTTGCTGTTACTTATAGTACCTTAGCCCCGGGAAGATACTGTAGGGCGGTGTCTCTCCTCCTCCTCGGCTCTTCCTCCCAGTGTGTGTACTTGTAAGGAGGAGGAGGCGGCTTTAGTCCGGTCTCTAGTGAGTGCAGCCAGTGGGGAGAGATGTGACTGTAGCGTGTGGGACAGTGGGATCCCGGGCACCCTGTCTCTCTGACTCACTCGCTCCTCCCCCCACTCACCCTGCACATCGCGTACAGCTGAAGAGATCGCAGAAGGGAAGGTGGGAGCCGCTGTACCGCTACTGGCTGGGAGCAGGGGGCGGCTCGGGCTGCTATGGCTGACAGCCGGGAGATCATGCCGCACTCGCAAATGTCCGTGAGCCCGCCGTCAAATGCGGGAGATTCCCGCGAGTTGTGGGAGACTTGAGATGTTGCTTAAATAAAATAAATAATAGTGAGAGGAGCAAGTGCATTTAGTGAGGATGATAGTGAACTGTTGTAGACAGAAGAGGGAGAGAGATGCCTGTCAGTTCCTGCATGGGCTTTTCACCCCCCTCCCTCTCCTTACTGACTCACACAGAGCTGTTCACTCTGCAGCCTCCCATGTGCTCCTATTGGCAGGAGAGGAGCCAATTAAAGACAGTTAAAGCAGCCAATCAGAGGGACTGTACTAAGCTGCAGGAAGCAGCTGAAAAGGACTCTGGCATATAAAGTCTCAGCATAGAGTGGCCTCACTGACTTATAAAGAGGCAGGGCTACAAATCCCAGCATGCTCTGCTGGCAGGAAAGGAGAGACTCCATTTTGATTCCCTAAGGAGTCAGTCAGCACGAGGTGGAGGAAGATTTTAGACCTGAGGGAGAGATGCTGTCTCTCAGATGATCTCACCGTGCAATTCAGGCCTTTGCCGCCAGTTGGAACATCCAGCCTGAGAGAGAGGGATCCCAGGTGCACATCCAGGCGCATCTGCACAGACGGTAAAGCATTCCAGTGTGAGGTGACCAGTCGGGTTGCCAGGAGAGCTTGCCTGTTCCAGGATGTTCGTTTGGGCCTCGATCGCAGGATTGGGTGAGGAGATGTCAGGTCACCTGAAGCCAGGTGACAGATGCACACCGTTGGGGTCAGGAGTGCACCGCTAAGGTAGTGAACCCTACTGCTGACTGCTGCGGATGGAACTCTGGGTGGTTAAGGAAGGCAGGTCCACTGGAGCACTAACAGGGATCCCACAGGGAGATAGAGCTTAAGATTCCCCAGGGCGTGGAGTCTAAGATCCAGCAGGTGTTCACCAGAGTCTCTAGTGGTGAGGATGGACTGGGCTGCAACTGGATCCAGGTCGCGGCCCCCAGAGTCCCCCAGCTCACTCTCACAGTAGGCTATAGAGGATAGAGGGGAAGCAGCAGCTCAGGATACAGGAGATAGTGAGGGGATAAGCCAAAGGTCGGGGCGACTAGCAGACAAGGATCAACAAAGGAAAAGCCAAAGGTCAAGATCACAAGCAGACAGGGATAGTCGAGAACAAGCCAAGATCGGTAAAACAGAGACAGACGTAGCACACGGCAAGCAGGAACCCAAACACACAATAGCTTAACAAACAACGTTCATCAGCACGGCTGGCTTGCAGTGCACAGGTTAATAGTGTTGAAACAAAAAGTGTAGCGCTAATCAAAAAAATGAACAAGAATGCATGACGCACTCAAAATGACTATATAAAAACGGTGCAATATAAAAAAAGACACTCAAATATTAAGTAAAAACAGTAAGAAGTCCTCATATATACAAAATGTCTATATGCGAAATACAAGTGAAAACTTGTGCAACTGAGTGTCCTAAAGTAATTAAAAAATGAAGGCAATGGTGAAATTCAAAAGTGGGTGAAGACTTTGAAGGGAAAGGTGACGGTGAGAAGATGAAGAGAACCACCACCAAGGAGCTTACCAGATAGTTTGAACCCAGAGGAACATATGTTCAGTGGGTCAAACGGGCTTGGTGTGGTGGAACCACGATGGAACCTGGACAATCTGTATGCTGCAAATTGCTGCGCTGGAAATGGCCAAACGTCAACATGGAGAGAAACCGCAGAAGAAAGATGACCTCTTAGCAGATAACCTCATATGCAGTAGTGGTCCGGGAAAATCCCAATCAATATGAGCAGGTAAGTATCATGTAATAGAGAAAAGAAACAGCCACATAGCGTAACTCTGTATATAAATCAAAATTTAATGTAGTGGAAACACTTACATTTAAGTTGATATAAAAGCGCTTTGCAAAGAATGTGGCAACAATGGAGTCTTCCCGACGCGTTTCGTCTCCTAGGACATCATCCAGATGTCAAACTTTTTGTTTCCACGCTTTTTACTATTTGTCTACTTGTTGTGTTAGCAGCTTATCCAGAGGGCAGCGCAGAATTATTTTGTATGCTACAGGTTAATAGTGTTCCCTGATAGAGTTGCTGAATCTATTCATATTCAGGACCCTAATTTTTTGGGGATCCTTACAGTCACCTTCATGTATTTTGCATGGTTCATTATTTGATTTTATGTTTCCTTATCACCTGTGGTGATTTATGTCTATATTCAATACATTTCTATATTTTATTTAATGTTTCTATATATTTTTGTATTTTTCTATATTTATATTTCATTGCCCTTAAAATCCCAGTTTTTTGGGGTACATTTTCCTTATACATGGAGGAGAGGTAGGCTGAGAGACAAACATTATTGCATAACCATGATAGGGGACTTTTTGCCCATTTACAGGAAACAGGGACACTGCACCACAGAAGGATTTAATTGAACACTGTTTACAGACATCATTGCTGGTAGTCATCTTGCTGACACTTGTAGTGCCACAGGGACAAAAGATAAGGCCATCCATTTCTGGGACACTGTATAGAGACATCATTGTCCCCTTAACTTGTTGAGAAAGATCCTGCCTGCTTCCCTTGATAATCTGGGCCAGTTGTGTTGTTTAGACCTGCTATCCAGTGGCTAGCTAAAGACACAAAGTTTTATCTTTAGCTTCAAAAGGACTGAAGCTACTAGTGCCATACGGATCCACACAAACATATTCATGGCTCTTTATACGCAGTGGGTATGTGTGGGACAGCTTATCTAGGAGGTTAAGCCATTGCATGTTGATTTGAATAAAGTGTTTCGAGTTGGGCCTGTGGTGTAAAAGGGACAGGAGAGAGAGAGGCCTCACACAAAGGGAGTCATTCCTTTGCTCTCCTCCTGCCTGGACTCATAGAGCCAACCTGAGTAAAGGTAACCAATCCGATTTAAAAGTGTCTGTGCCTCTGCTCTTGGGGACATTCTCAGGTTTGGAATGCCCTGAAAGCAGCTTGAATATAGGATTGAGATCTATATTGCTCTTAAATCTCAGTTATTGCTCTCTAGCTGATTACTTGAATATTTACTGTTATTGTCTGTTATTCTTCCACAGAAATATTGCAGTAAAGACAATTTCTGTGTTTTACAATAACGTGTGTATTTCTCATTGGTCATTGCACTTACACTATCACTACATATACATTGTACATTCACATCAGTCCCTGACTTCAAGGAGCTTACACTTTAAAGTCCTTAACTCACATTTATACATCCACATACTACGGGCCAATTTACGGTACCTACCAGCATGTCTTTGGAGTGTGGGAGGAAACCCACAAAGACACAGCGAGAACATGAAAACTCTAGGCAGATAGTGTCATGGTTGGGATTCGAACCAGCGACCCTTTTGCTACACGCAGAATCCCCCAAACCCTAACAGTCCTTGCAGATTGATGATACCAGCAATCTCAGGAGACATAGCCTTGCACTGGAGCGATTGTGGCATAAAACTAAATCCCTGCAAGCTTTCACACTAAAAAAATTTGCCTTCCTGAAATTCAATTCCCCCCTCCATGTTGCCAAACAAGCCTACGTTGTCACTACTCTGTCATGCAGCCCTCATCGGCTGTTCTCTACCTTTAACTCTCTACTTTTGTCCGCCCCGTCCCAGTAACTCGCTCACTGCTCAGGAAATTGGCAATCACTTCAAAAACAAGATTGATGCAATTTGTGAATCTCCACTGCACAGTTTTCTATACCACATAACATACGCTGTACAAAACCCACATTCAATAGGTTCCTCTTTTGACCTCGTTTCTACAGAAGAGGTTGCCAGTTGTTTCTCAGAAGTCTGCCTTACCACCTGCCTAGGCAATCCGAGCAGAAGTTCAGCTCCCCCTCCCTGCCCGTAACCTTTTGGGTCACAGTTCCCAGGAGGCTGCGGGACCATTCACAGGGCGTAGCCTGGCACGCACATAAACAGTGGGAAGCCAGCTTTGAAGCTGCAAGGAGTCACAGCCAACTTTCCACAATTAACATGCCAGCTCCTGGGACCTGAAGACCAGTGTTCAAGCAACCTCCACAATGCTTCACTGTTGCATGCAGACACTCATTGTACCACTCTCCAGCCCTTTGTTAATAATCTGCCTCTTGCTACAGCCAAATATTTCACATTTTAACTCATCAGTCCAGAGCACCTTCTGCCATTTTTCTGCACCCCAGTTCCTATGTTTTGAGACACTTAGCCTTCTTTGCACGTTGGAGGTATGGCATTTTGGCTGCAATTCTTCCACGAAGACCACTTCTGGACAGACTTTTCTGGACAGTAGATGGGTGTTACCTGGGTCCCACTGTTTTCCACCAGTTCTGTGCTGATGGCACTGCTGGACATCCTCCGATGTTGAAGGGAAGTAAGCATGATGTCTTTCATCTACCGTATGAAGTTTCCTTAGCCGACCACTGCATCTATAGCCCTTAACGTTGCCTGATTTTTTTGCGTGTCTTCAAAAGAGCATTAACAGCACATCCCAGTCTACATAGTAATCTTTGTCTGGGAGAGACCTTGTTGATGCTGTGCTCAGTCTTGCCATGGGGTATGACCTGTAACATGAAACTGTCTTCCATAACCTCACCTTAGTAGCGTAGTTTGCTTGTTTTTTTTTTTTTAATGGCTGAAGTAATAACTTTAGAGTCAGGGACCACAAACATAATTTGGAGAAGTGCATTGATGTCACAGTGATAATCAAAAGCCTTCCAATTGCATAATTTAGTATGGGTAGGCTGTAGCTGAAACGTGATCAGAGCATCATTTTGATATCAGTTTATTCCTGGACTTAGAGACTTGTACATCTAAGATAGGGTAGAGGTGCAAAAGTGCCAATGGAACAGAAAGTGATGAAACTTTTTCAGCGGTTTCTCATTGCAAACTATGTCAGCACTGCAGAAGTTTAATAACAGTACCAACTTCCATTTAACTTACCACATCATTTAGCTTTTATTAGTAAGCACCACCTAGTGGAGAAAATACATTTTTCCAAGTTGTAAAGAAGCAGAGCAAAAAGGCACATTAAGGCCTTATGCCCACTGGGCGTTTGCTACCCCTCCTAGATGTGTAACGCGTTTAGGCGCATCAAGCGCTTAGGTCTTAATTCATTTTAATAGCCAGAACAATAATTTATTCTGACCACTGAAATTAATTAAAGCTCCAATGCTAAACGTGCCTAGCGTCAATGCATGTTTAAACGTATGTACATGCGTTTACAGGCATCTATCGTTTTTTCCTACCAAAATGCCGCTGCTCCTGGACGCGCTGACAGGGTTTTTTTTTTCTGCCTCTAAATGCCTATTTGTGCATGGACACATAGGCTAACATAGGGGGCTTTTTAGAGGCAGAAACAAATATATCAGAAGCCCCTAGGAGCAGAGATAATAACGTTGAGTGTGCATGAGGTCCTACTGGGTTCACGCATTGTACAGAGAAGAAGTAAACCATTCACACTTGGTGATTTGGAATCTGAGGTGGAACTGGCAAAATGTACCTTTAACCTCTTGGCGCCGAGCGTACACAACAATGCTGCCTCTCTGTGCAGGGGGGCCACATATTTGCATGCAATAGTGGAACTAGAGCAGTGTCGAGAGCGTGCGCCCTGCACACTCCCGGGACAATTACCGCCAGCTAACGGAAAGCTCCCACTCGCTGCTTGTGATTGGGTGCTTTCCAATCACGTCAGTCACATGACCATAAGCCTGCCCCGCCTCCCGACATTCTAAATGCCTTAAAGGGCCAGCAGACGCCAGCTCCAAGGGGTTAAAAATCACAAGAAGCTTGTCATCCAAAAAAGAGCAGGAGCTTCTTTTGAGCAACAAATGTGCATAGGGAAGCCCATTGAAGTTCCTGCTATGTGAAATGGAAATGGGGCCTTACACACATCTATGTTTTATTCTGCTATGATTTTTTTTCTTTCAAATAAAAAATACTTTGTAGATCTGTTGCATACACCTTATTTGCGTAAACTCTGTACTGTTATTATGAATTTATTTTAATAAACAGATGTACCTTCAGCCTGTGAAAAGTGACCATTGCTAGTTGAAATCCTGCAACTTACACCCATGTGCTGGGAGCTACACACCATGGGTAAAGGCATGAGCAGAGGAGAATACTATTTTCTTATGCTTGACAAATTGTATAATATTTTAAATGTTTTGTTTCGTTATTTCATTGCTTACAAAATCACACAGTTCATTCTGTTTGTCACGTTCAAGTGCCTCTTCTATACATTATGACTTATCTTTTATATTAATTCCCACTTTGACCAGCCCCTCTCTGTCCAAAGGCTACCCTTCCCTCCAAACTCAGCCTCTGTTCAAATCTATCTATCTATATATACATGTAAAAAATCTGTATTGTTTGAAATTGAAATGATTTTCTATTTATTTTGCAGGCAGGCTCTTTAGTGAAGAAGACATGCAATTTCTCTTCTGCAATAAAATTACCTGCTTGCTCACAATCTTCTATAGAATATATATTGAGCTGCGCATACACTGCTCAGTTTATATTCCGTCACAGTGCCTGTGTGCTAGGATGACTGCACTCCTGCACACGCTCAGGAGTGATGTCATCCCACACTAGCCAATCAGCAGGACGGCTGAAGACTGGCAACTGGAAGAAGCCGGGAAGAAGATGCCAGCGAGGGACTGCATGGCATGGGCGTTGGACCATTGAAGCTTATTTTTAAATTTAGTTCCAATTTAATATTTAAAAATTAGATGGTGTTTAGAGAAACTGTTAGGCATCAATCAGGGCTACAAATATGACTCTACAAGTCTAGTGGATGCTCAAAAGCTATGCTTAACCACTAGAGGCACGCGCTATAGTTAAATGACGGCTACATCGCGGGCCTGAAAATCCAGGAGGCCATGAATAGACGTCCTCCCCTTTGCACGCGCGGCGCGCGCTGTGATCACCGAGTCACTGAGACTCGGTGGATCCCAGATCCGTGTAGTAGTCGGTCCCGGCCCCTTACCACATGATCAGCTGTCAGCCAATGACAGCTGATCACATGATGTAAACAAAAGATCGGTAATTGTTTGTTTTTCTCCTCACGCTGACAGCGTGAGGAGAAAAAAAAGCCGATCACCGGCTTGTTTACAAGGGACATCGGTCCCGAAGAGGAAGGGGGCACATCTGCCTCCTCTGTTTCCAAAAATACCTCCTGCCAGTGCCACCTGCCATTGCCACCTGCCAGTGCCCACAGTGCCACCTATCAATGCCTGCAGTGCCACCTATCAATGCCCACAGTGCCACCTATCAATGCTCACAAGTGCCCCCTATCAATGCCCACCTGTGATGCCAATCAGTGCCACCTAGTAATGCTGCCTATCAGTGTAACCGATCAGTGCCCATCACTGCCACTCATCAGTGCCCATCACTGCCACCTATTAGTGCCACTTCTCGGTGCCCACCAGTGCCACCTATCAATGCCCTTCAGTGACACCCATCAGTGCCCACCAGTGCCGCCTATCAGTGCCGCCTTATCGGTGCCCACCAGTGCCGCCTTATCGGTGCCCATCAGTGCAGCCCATCAGTGCAGCCTCATCAGCGTACATCAATGAAGGAGAAAAATTACCTGTTTGCAAAATTTTATAACAAAATATAAAAAAAAATGTTTTATTTTTTTTAAATCTGTATTTTTATTTTTTTTTAACAAAAAAGAAAAACCGCAGAGGTGATCATATACCACCAAACGAAAGCTCCATTTGTCTGAAAAAAAATGATAAAAATTGAATTTGGGTACAGTGTTGCATGACCGCGCAATTGTTATTCAAAGTGCGACAGCACTGAAAGCTGAAAATTGGTCTGGGCAGGAGGGGGGTTTAAGTGCCCAGTAAGAAAGTGGTTAAAGTGGTTGTAAGGGCTGAAGTTTTTTTACCTTCATGCAAGTTATACATGAAGGTAAAAAACCTAACCTTGATCTCTTTCCAGTGATGTGCAGGAGAGCCTCGATTCTCCTGCGTCTCTCCCTCCTCATTGGCTGAGATGCAGCAACAGAAGCCATTGGCTCCCGTTGCTGTCAAAGTCAGTATGCTAATGAGGAGTGAGAGGGGACAGGGCCCAGCCATGGCTCCGTGTCTGAATGGACACACAGAGCAGCGGCTCAGCTCAGGTTCCCCCATAGCAAGCTGCTTGCTACGGGGGCACTCTGCAGAAGGGAGGGTCCAGGAGCACTGATAAGGGACATGAGAAGAGGAGGATCTGGGCTGTTCTGTGCAAAACCACTGCACAGAGCAGGTAAGTATAATAGGTTTCTTATAGTTAAACAAAAAACAAACAAGACTTTAATATCACTTTAAGAAACGTATTATATACAGTACTTCATAAGATGTTACTCAGTGTGAACATTATATGAAGCTTATTGCACTACTGAGTTTTTGTCTAGAGTCACTATGCAAACAAATATAGTGTACTGTCCTAAATGTAGCGGCCTCACCCTCTCTCTCTTCTTTAGCGGTTACTTTGGCTCCAGTCTAGGGGTACCTTGAAGGGGAGAGCGAGGTGCGCCACGGCCCATGTCCTCTAGATTACAGCATTCAGAGGTGAAGGCCAGCATCAGATTACCTTCGGTCTGTGTATACGCTCAGAGCCAAGTCTGTTCTGCTGATAACCCCCTTTGCTCCCAGTAATTGGAGTACCACACACAGAAAAGGTCCAACACTTATTTATTCCATAACGGCAAACAAATAGTCCTTTGCGAGCAGACAGTTTGAGACCCATAGAACAGTTCAGTTCTGGTGGGGAGTAGGTCAAGGCACAATCCTCAAAGAAACTAAACCGTTGAGGTCTCACCAACGTTTTTTTCACCAAAGGTGATTCAGAGGATGGAAGGGTAGGCAGGAGACCAGATTTCTCCCCAGGCTCCAGGACCTCCACCCGGGGTGTACTATCCCCTGTAGACATAGGCAGATCCCTTGGCGCACGGAGCGCGGGTAATGGCATCCTGTCCCAACTCTTGCGGTGCAAGACCTCATCGATCTCGCCATCATCGCCGGCATCTGACAGTGACTCTAGGTCGGAGGTGTCATACATTTCCGCGGGCAGGTAATTCCCAGTAGATACGGAATCACCCTTACTTACGGGCTCCACCGACAATGGACTCCCGACACCTCCAACCACACACACAGTCCCAACCCCTGGCTCACCTGGGCCTTCAGTAGAACAGGGATGTCCAGGGCTCTTCCCTCCGGATCCATCCAGGCCAGGCAAGCAGCGGGGCGAAGCTCTTCCACGACCATAGGATGCCTGTACAAGGCCGACTTTCCTCTTCGGAGGTGGGAGCAGGGAGCTTGTGGCGACCGAAGCAGCATCCTCTGATTTTTCTCTCTCAGTCTCTGGTTGGGCACTCTCTTTGCCCTGGTCAGTGCGCACAGAAATCTCCGCAAAGGCCTGGATCTCCCCTTCCGGAGTGGCGGTACCTGGGAGGCAGTTGAGGTGGAAGGCTCGGGGCCTTTCTGTGAATGGCTCCACCTCAAAAAGAAACTCCTTGCAGGCCTCACATCGCCCGAATGGCTTCAAGTTGACCACCAGTCCCGAGCAGCCGGGACAGATCACACGGTGGGCCTCTATGTCTCTGCATACATACAGAGCCAAACATCCTCGGGGCCTAAGTCTTATTCCTGTGTCCGTTATGGAAGCAGCAAAGGAAGTCATCTTCGTGGGGTAAGGAACCGGAATCCACGGGGTACTTGAGGTCATCCCGACTGTCTGCTGCTCCATTGCACACTTACCAATTTGCACCGGAATCCACACGTGACTACTTCCACATGGCCAGACTCCTCCCATACTCTGCACTTGTTCGCAGGCTTTCCCTTCTCCCCACCCACGAACTGCGCAGTTATGGTGTGCCTCATGGCGCGCTTGCCAACATGGCTGACCTACTTGGAACTCCACTGGGCAGCAAAGTCCAAACACAGATGTTCCCAGCTCCATACACGAAACACACATCCCGGACTTACGAGCCCCCACGTGTAGCGGCCTCACCCTCTCTCTCTTCTTTAGCGGTTACTTTGGCTCCAGTCTAGGGGTACCTTGAAGGGGAGAGCGAGGTGCGCCACGGCCCATGTCCTCTAGATCAGTGGTCATCAACCCTGTCCTCAGGGCCCACTAACAGGCCAGGTTTGCAAGATAACTGAAATACATCACAAGTGATATAATTTGCTGCTCAGTGATTGCAGTATTCTAGTCTGCATCCCCCCAAGGTAATACATAAAACCTGGCCTGTTAGTGGGCCCTGAGGACAGGGTTGATGACCACTGCTCTAGATTACAGCATGTAGAGGTGAAGGCCAGCATCAGATTACCTTCGGGCTGTGTATATGCTCAGAGCCAAGTCTGTTCTGCTGATAACCCCCTTTGCTCCCAGTAATTGGAGTACCACACACTGTAAAGGTCCAACAATTATTTATTCCATAACGGCAAACAAATAGTCCTTTGCGAGCAGACAGTTTGAGACCCATAGAACAGTTCAGTATTGGTGGGGAGTAGGTCAAGGCACAATCCTCAAAGAAACTAAACTGTTGAGGTTTCACCAACGGTTGCTAAGCACAGGGGCTGCAACGTAGCGAAGGTAGCTCCAGTTCCTGTTCACTAGAGTCGCTGGAAGAGACTCTGAAGACAAAAAGTATGTTTTACAGCCACTGTGCTTAGCAACCGTTGGTGAAACCTCAACGGTTTCGTTTCTTTGAGGATTGTGCCTTGACCTACTCCCCACCAATACTGAACTGTTCTATGGGTCTCAAACTGTCTGCTCGCAAAGGACTATTTGTTTGTCGTTATGGAATAAATAAGTGTTGGACCTTTTCAGTGTGTGGTACTCCAATTACTGGGAGCAAAGGGGGTTATCAGCAGAACAGACTTGGCTCTGAGCGTATACACAGACCGAAGGTAATCTGATGCTGGCCTTCACCTCTACATGCTGTAATCTAGAGGACATGGGCCGTGGCGCACCTCGCTCTCCCCTTCAAGGTACCCCTAGACTGGAGCCAAAGTAACCGCTAAAGAACAGAGAGAGGGTGGGGCCGCTACATAAATATAAATAAAGAATCTATATTACAAATTGCATTTTTTGTGTGATTTATGGGACATGCTAGCCAACAGTGGCAGCCCATCCATAAGGGGCGCACCAGCCAATCAGGAAGCCCCGATTGTCCGAGAGGAGAAGCGATCGTATTTTAAGACTGCAGGCTTGAATACACAGGCTATTAAAAGATGGCAGGATCTTCAGACGTATGTTCAAATACCAGGCTCACACAATATATGTAAATACAACGCTGAGTTACAGACAAGGATACCTAGCAAATCAAAGAATATATAAGATATCCATCAGGAAGGAGGCATTCTTACATACGTCTAATGATTGCTCCAACCAGGCACAAGCGAAGAGTGGGTGGAGATACAAACTAAGCAAAAGATAGACTAGGGACATTATTGAAGCATTTACTGTATGATGCTTTTCTATCAGTTTTGATAACAGTACTGACGCATGGACAAATGCAAGAATTCCCACTAGTTTGCAGATTAGGAAACTGACCATAATAAAGACCAATACCAAGTTGGTGTACATAAAGACAACAGTGCTCAACACGGGGTATTTTGTGTTGGAAAGGTGGCAGGAATGTGACCGCTTCTGCACAGGGCTCATGTTTGCTAGCATGCCAGTGTCCAACAGCTTCCTACCAACCGATGACTCATCCAAATGGGCAGTGCCCCTATATGAGAGATGACGAGTCACACAGGAGGTGGATCTGATGAATAACTAGTCTGAGTTCCCCACTAGGTTTCACCCACCTACTGACACAGGGAAGGCAGACAGGATGGGGAACTAGTATCTCCAGTTCTCCTCTAGTTCATCAGACTCCATAACCCTCAATTCTAAACTTCTTGAGCATATGCCTGTCTGTGCGATGTGGGCAGTGGTTGGGAATTTAATTCAGTAATGCGGATCTGGATGGGGTGTCTGGTATGGACATTCGAACCCCAGTGCATCCACCTCCTAAGACATTTCATGTACATGTTCCTGAGTGTCAACAGCACTCTTTTTGAACCCCCCCCCCCCATGATGTGCTAAGAAAAACCGCACAGCCGACACAAATTTAATGATACGGTGGGTTCGCAAAGGGACACCCAAAATCCATGCTGTTGGGGTGGCACTTTGCAGCCAAATGGCCAACATATCAGTTTTATTCCATATACACGGCTGATATGTCTGATTTAGGCCCCTTTCACACTGGGGTGGGCAGGAGCGGTGGCGGTATAGCAGCGCGATTTGCAGCGCTGCTATACCGTCGTTCTTACCGCGGTATGCGGTCGCTAGGTCGGTGAATTTAACCCCTGCTAGCAGCTGAAAAAGGGTTAATACCACCCGCAAACCGCGGCTATTGCCGCGGTTTGCGGGGGGTTTTACCGCGGTGTCCTATTGATTTCAATTGACACCCACGGAAAAGGAGCGGTGAACACACCGCTCCTTTACCGCTGTAAAGAAGCGGCTAACAGGACTTTTGGAGCGGTCCTGCTAGCGCACCGCTTCAGTGTGAAAGCCTTTGGGCTTTCACATTGAAGGCTACAGGGCAGGAATTTTTCATGCGGTATAATAGCGCTATTATTAGCGCTAAACCGCATGAAAAACGCCCCAGTGTGAAAGGGGCCTTAATAATAGTTTTTGAACCTACATGTTAACATGTTGATCATTAGTGCCCGTTTGTTTTGTAATAATGTATGCACTGAACTATATGCCTTCTAAATCCTTGGTTTTGTGGATGGAGGAATCTGTTTCTAAACAGAATAGTTGACCTGAACACATATGTTTAGAGCGTAAAGTACAGAAAGCCCACTTGTACCACAAGATTATATACAGATGTTAAACCAAAACACTGCATTTCTGTTATGTGATCGTCTCCCACTTAGAGAACACATTTATTAGAACCAACATTTCTGGTGCTGTTAACATCTCACTGTTTCCATACTTTCTGCATTCATACTGTTCAATACATCTCAACTTAATAATTCTCAATAAAAAATCTCTGGATTTTGCATACGTTATAAGCGCATTAACAGGAATTGCAGCCAAGTACAGTACTTTTATCTCCATTGCCAGACTATAAACAGCTTTCTGTAGCACGACCCTCCAGCAAATTTTCCATGGACAATAAAGACAGTGATTACACTTTGGCACACTTTATTTGCAGTATTCTTATGAAACATCTCTGGAATTTTTCCATGAGCCTGAGCAGATTTTACTTAGTGATCATTACAATAAATGCTTTTGTGAGGGGAACATGAACAGATTATGTATCTTTAGGCATTAGGCGATACTGTGACACACGGGAAAACAAGAAAACTCATCATGACCACCAAAAATAGTCTCACCTGTAAATCCTCAGTGGGCTAATAATTAGACCAGCCCTTCCCAACCAGCGTTCCTCCAGAGCAGCCTCTTTCAATGATTTTAAAGTGGAGGAATCCTTGAAATAACTTTTTGGCTTCGGGGAACCCCTGCTGATAATTAGTATATTTACAGGAACCCCTAGCAACTTCTGGAGAAAACTTAGGGAACCATATGTAGCGCCCTCCACAAAAGGTTGGGACGCTATTTAAAATATAGAGGGATGTCTGAGCCAGTAGTTGGGCTCAGGCGGTTTGAATTACATTGAAATTCGCCTCTGTTCTAGTTGTGGTTTGCCTGATAGTAATTTCCGTTTTTGCCTGTAGGTGGCAAAAGGGGTCTTGGGTGATGGTTGATGGACTTTGGCGGCTAACAAAGAAGTACACCACAAACCCGTTAAGTCAGGAGCAAAGAGGTCTCCAGGCTCATGTGTGTTGCCCGGAACTGGAGACCATCAGTCATTGCCAAAACTTGCTCGGTTACAGAGACTGTTAATGAAAAGGGTGAGCAAGGAATATGGTCTTGAATTCCCCTATGTCCCACGGGATGTAATGCAAGAGATTAAGGACATTCAGGAGCAGTGGTATGATGAGGCCGTTTGGGATCACCTGGCAAATCCAGACCCCCTCAGCAAGCGAGAACAGTTCATTATTACAGAGGAGTCTCATGCACGCCGGCGGATTTGGAGTTACGGCCAGCACATCTACACCAATCGGGTGGTCATCTGCAGTGAATGGGAAGAGGATATTGTACATTTAATTACTACCTGGGATGAGCGTGGAAGACCTGTGACTTTACCTGATCCAAGTTTCTACCTATGACATTTTAAAATGGAAACTTGACTTTGTTATTTGCCTCCTGTTTTCCTATAAGTGGAGAATGCCCTGCGAAGTGACTTTGTTCTCCGCCCTAAAACATTTGTTGCTTTGAAAAAGAAAAGACAGAGAACGTTTTTCGGTATCTCTGGAGAACAGTTTTTCTTCCTCTAACTGAACTTTGGGGGTTTAGTCATATAGAATAGGGTTACTGAGAAACACTGTGTTCAACATTGGTTCTTTGTATGTTTTATTTTTCAGCCCCTGCGCAGAAAGGACATTGTGATGCCTCGGACACTAGGTGGCAGGAGTTTGCCGGATTAGGGAAAGACTTTTATTGTTGACACAGAAATTACAATTTAAAGAAGGAAAGCTGCATTCTCACGGGAATACAGTTCTGCTTCTGTGTACATATGTTTGATATTTTAGGATTATGTGTTGCTATGCATGTTCTTTGTGTTTTTTCTTAGATACCGGATCTGCTGTTAAGACCATCGGAGAATGGGGTGGGGTTAGACAGATAGTGATGGGTGGTAGTGTACAGTATATATATATGTGTAATATATCTAGATGTCATATATGGAAAGTTATACCATTCCCTTTTATTGTATACTGTGTATCTCTTTCTTTTTCTCTCCCCTTCCCTGTTTTTTTTGGTTCAGGCACCAAAACCTCAGGCTTGAGGTTTTTGTTTTCTTTTCAGTCACTGAAAAGGAGGGGAGGGGGTGTGGAGGGGGGTGTATGTAGCGCACTCCCCAAAAGGTTGGGACGCTATTTAAAATATAGAGGGATGTCTGAGCCAGTAGTTGGGCTCAGGCGGTTGAATTACATTGAAATTCGCCTCTGTTCTAGTTGTGGTTTGCCTGATAGTAATTTCCCTTTTTGCCTGTAGGTGGCGTTACCATCTCAGGCACCTGTTGGAACACGGGCAAACCATGGTGCATTGAGTGGCCCTTTTTGGCAATGGTACGGTGGGAGTGGTGAACCCGCTGTGCCTGCTGGGAGGGGATACTTAAGGGGCAGACGCCATTGATTGGGGTCCGTTTTCGCCTTGTGGTCCTCCGGGCTCGAGGTGTGTGTGTGTGGTTCAGGTCTTGGGGCCACGTTGGCCCGAGGCTGCATCGCTATCTAGTAGGCCAGCTGGTCTGGCTGGGACCTACATCCAGAGAGGGGATCCCAAGCTGTTCGTCCAAAATGGGAAGGAAGCATCTTAGTGAAGGAGACCAGGGGAGGACCTGCCCTGGAGGAGACCGGAAACGTGCTGCTGTCTCGGGTGAGGCCTGGCAACTTTATTAAGGAGGGATCCATGACGCTACAAGCCCTGCAGTTTGCCGGATTGGCTTAAAGGCTCTTCAACTGTGTGGCTGGAAGTTTGGGACATTGAAATCCTGTGGCAGAGGATTACTGGACTATCCATTTGTTCATTTCAAAAAGGTCTGTGGCAGAGACTTTATCTACTTTAAAAGGTCTGTGGCAGACCTTTTTCATCCTGGGCAGTCTGTGGCAGAGACTGCCCTGTTGCTGATTCGTGTGTCATCCCGGCTGCTAGGCCATGTGAGAGGGGACTATCCGGGTGACCAATACCCACTCTAACATTGAGAGTGGTGAGTGACTTTGAACTGCTACCTTTGTGATTTTTGTGGCGAGTGCCTGAACCTTCTCCTGCTCTTCTTTACCTTCTACTTTCTCAACGTTTACTGCATAAGAAAATAAAGCCTAACTGTTGAAGGTTTTACATCTGTGTGGACATTGCATTACTACAGACTTTCCTACCCTGGACAACGAAGCTGAAGAGGTAACGTGCAAAACCCAAAACTAACCAGCGGCCCTCTAGGGGGTATTGCTACACATAGAACCCTGGTTAAAAAACCCTGCGGAAGCCTTGAGGAAGGAGCAATTCCTGCCTCTCAGATAAGTTCTCACCAACACCAATGATCTTTTTAACTTTTTGTAAGAGGGGGTTCTTATTACTGACCACAAATCTAAGAAACATTCTTCTTATTGACCACCAAATTAAGGAGTATTCTTATTGGCCATAAATCTAATAAGCATTCATTTTATTGAGCACATTTATAAAGGAGCAATTTTGTCACTGACTACTAAACTGATGCACACTTAGCTGTAGATATAGTAATTGTTAGCAGGGGTTTCCTGAGACTGGAAAGTCATTTCAAGGGTTCCCTGTTAAGAAAGGCTGAACTAGACAAACTGCAGGCATCTTAATCCTGACCCCTGAACTTCAGGGATCAGAAATAAGTAACAGAGTTCAGAGGTCAGGATTAAGAGTTTATGTGGAATTGTATTACATAGCCACCAATTTAGGGAGAATAATCAGTTGCCACAGACACACACAAAAAAATAATATATGAGACAATGAACTGAAAGAGAACAACTAACCTAAGGCTGGCCATACATTAAGCAATTTTCTTTCCTTTAACACGGGTTAAAGGAAAGAAAATCGCTCGATTCCCCCACCAAGATCACTGATTGTATTGATGGGTGAATCCCTCCCACTGCAATATTTCTCCGGCTCAATCACCAGTGTGCCCAATTATAGGCAGAGTGCTCCAGTGTAATTTTTGAACTGACGATTGGGCACTGGGATGAGTTGGAACCTGTGCACTGGCTTCTGGGGACAGACCCCAGTTTAAATGGGAGCTGACCCTGGGAAAACAGGGACAGATGGTAACCTTTTATAACTGATGATTTTCGTTCAGTAGTAAAGTTAGAGTGATTGCTGCATTACGAGTCACCAACTGGCCTTTTTAAATTTCACGATTGGTGTTGATTGGAGCTCAAGGATGATTAAAGGAGAAGCATAGCCAAAGCTTTTTTTATGCTATGCTTCTCCTATGGATCACAGGAGTGGCACTCATTCTGCACTCCTATGTGCCGCCTGACATTACAGAGCCGGTCCAGGCTCTGAAAAGATCCTGACCATATGGTCAGGATCCACCCAGAACCCTGGACCAGCCTCTCAGCGAGCGGCTTTCACCCCCTCCACAGCCTGGCACTCCAGAGAGGGGCAGAGCAGAGAGGCTGATATTTAGTCTCACTCAGCTCTCACTACAGAGCCGACAGTGGACAGATGCAGCATCAGAGTATAAAGTTTGGTATTTAAAAGCCATACTTCTCTTTTAAAAACTCTACAGTTGAGTTGACATCATGAATTGCTGGACACATAGGAAAATGTAACCTGACACAACCAGAAATGACAGGCCTCCATCCCTTTGTATTGATACAGAAAAAAGGAAAAGGAGAGTGGGACTTTAGATGAGGCGTGTCATTGCGAATGATGTGATGTAGAAAACAAAAAAATTATATATATAACAAAGCAAGATAGTTCAAGCCATGATTTGTCATAACTGTGATGATTATGGCTTACAGCTCATGAAAACCCCAAATCCACAATCTCAGAGAATTTAAATATTGTGAAAAGGTGCAATATTCTAGGCTCAAAGTGTCAGACAGATCCCGGACATGAGCTTCAAATGATGTATTCCTCTTGTCAAGCCACTCCTGAACAACAAACAACGTCAGAAGCATCTCACCTGGGCTAAAGAAAAACAGACCTGGTCTGTTGCTCAGTGGTCCAAAGTCCTCTTTTCTGATGAGAGCAAATTTTGCATCTCATTTGGAAACCAAGGACCCAGAGTATGGAGGAAGAATGGAGAGGCACACACTGCAAGATGCTTGAAGTCCAGTGTGAAGTTTCCACAGTCTGTGTTGATTTGGGGAGCCATGTCATGTGCTGGTGTTGGTCCACTGTGCTTCATTAAGTCCAGGGTCAACACAGCCGCCTACCAGGAGATTTTGGAGCACTTCATGCTTCTTCTGCAGACGAGCTCTATGGGGATGCTGCCTTCATTTTCCAGCAGGACGTGGCACCTGCCCACACTGCCAAAAGCACCAAAACCTGGTTCAATGACCGTGGGATTACTGTGCTTGATTGGCCAGCAAACTCGCCTGACCTGAACCCCATAGAGCAGTGGTTCTCAACTCCAGTCCTCAGGGCCCACCAACAGGCCAGGTTTGCAAGATAACTGAAATGCATCACAGGTGATATAATTTGCTGCTCAGGGATTGCAGTATTCTAGTCTGCATCTCACCAAGGTAATACTTAAAATCTGGCCTGTTAGTGGGTCCTGAGGACAGGAGTTGAGAACCACTGCCATAGAGCATCTATGGGGCATTGCCAAGAGAAAGATGAGAGACATGAGACCGAACAATGCAGAAGAGCTGAAGGCCGCTATTGAAGCATCCTGGTCTTTCATAACACCTCAGCGGTGCCACAGGCTGATAGCTTTCATGCCACGCTGCATTGAGGCAGTCATTGCTGCAAAAGGGGCCCAAACCAAGTACTGAGTACATATGCATGCTTATACTTTTCAGAGGTCCGATATTGTTCTATGTACAATCCTTGTTTTATTGATTGCACATAATATTCAAATTCTCTGAGATTGTGGATTTGGGGTTTTCGTGAGCTGTAAGCCATAATCACAATTATGACAAATTACGGCTTGAACTATCTTGCTTTGCATGTAATGAGTCTATCTCATATTAGTTTCACCTTTTAAGGTGCATTAGAGAAATAAATGATCTTTTGCATGATATTCAGATTTTTCGAGTATCAGTTGTGAATATATATACCGTATATACTCGAGTATAAGCCGAACCGAATATAAGCAGAGGCACCTAATTTTACCACAAAAAACTGGGTAAACTTATTGACTCGAGTATAAGCCTAGGGTGTCCATCTGCATGCCTCACTGTGCCCAATCTCCCTACCTGATCTCCTGCGCTGTGTGACTAGACTGACGTTTAACATGGGAGTCTATGGAAGGGGTGCCTGGCTTTGAAAAATCGGTGCTCTCCGGCCAACAAACTTTGCACACTTGTAGAGGAAGAGTGGGGCTACATGTGTGCAAAGTTTGGGGTCTAGAAGACCTACGGCTGGCCGGGATCAGGTGCACAAAGGTGAAGATGGACACGGACTTGAGTATAAGCCGAGGAGGGCATTTTCCGCACAAAAAAATGTGCTGAAAAACTTGGCTTATACTCAAGTATATACGGTATATATATATATATATACACACATACACACACATACATACATACACACAAAATGTATAATATTTATTATCACAATCATATTGGACATACATATGTGTTTTTTATGAATATGGTATCAATCAATAATAATATACAGGCAGTCCCCGACTTACGAACGGCCTCAATCCTTTCTGCTTGTGCTTCACGCTGGTCCTGGATACCTCCAAGCAGCTATCTTGCCACATTCCACACTCCAGTACTTCATGTACTGCATGGCCAGAAGAACCCCAGAAGCGCCCGGAACATCCCACATCCCTCCACAGGCGGACGCCGGAACATCCCACATCCCTGCACAGCCGGAAGTTACACTTACAAGCAGTGTTCCGATTTACGAACATATTCCACTTACGAACAAACCTACAGTCCTTAATGTGTTCGTAACTCAGGGACTGCCTGTATTTGTGGTCATAAGGACTTGAACATAAAATATGAGGACATAAAATAATACAAATATTCAATGAACATGATTGGCAAGTCGAATGTAAAAACAAGTATTACAGATCATCATATTGGTAGGATAAATTCATAGGTTACTCATACATCAAATATATAGACAATACATAATAAAATACTTTTTTTGAACCAGGCTGGTCTGGTGCCGCACGTAATTGGGAAGCGTCTTTCTCACCTCTGCCTTGCTGCAATGGCGTTTAGCATGACGTTGGTGGGGATCCGCCCTGGACTAGGGGTATATATCAGCCTGAGCCGGCCGGCAGACCACTTCACATGTTCCTATCACCAGGAAGGGCCTCTTTATTGTCCTCATGCCTCATACACTTACACTCATACACTTCAGTTTAGTTTTGGTTTGGCTGAATTTATGAGCACTCCAAATGGAGTGTATCACAATGTTTTATTTCTTCAGTACCATTTTGGTTTCTGGGCATACCTATACACTCCACTCCTACACCCACGGTAGTCCCCTTGTGGGAACACATAGATGGTTCATTCATCACACATACACATCCTTTCATTCATTCACTTAATTTCTTTCTTTCTTAATAAAGTTTTTGCAGATTAACATGCATGATCAGTGCACACACCATGCACAGGGACTGTGTCGTGGCGACCCCAGGGCAGACATTTTATCCAAGGCCCCCTTAATTTTCCGTCTAGAAGCTGAGCCTGGGAGCCGATTTGTAAGTTCAGTTATGTTGCTATTCCTCGATTTCTTTCCCCTAGAGGGCATTATATACTAATAAATATGTATCCATCCATTTTTTAGTACAATCTTGCATTACACTCCTGATGAGTGGCTGAAAGCCACGAAACTCGCAGAGTTATAAACTAAAAGGTGCAAAATAAGCATTTTATTATGTATTGTCTGTATATTTGATAGGGGGGGGGGGTTCAGCTAAGCACACCCTCCTGCCTGCATGCCTGAGCTAAGGGCAGATGGATTCCAGGAAGTAAATGTTGCAAGGATAATCTGCCCTTACTCAAGATGGCCACGGCCAGAAACTATGGTGGGGGGGGGGTTGTTTTCAAAGTGTTTTCTCAAAATATAAATATTCTTGCAAAATAAAACATGGAGATGGAGACATGGATGGATGGGGAGTTTGCTCTGAATATTAAAAATGAATTAAATAGTGTTTTTAGGTTGTAGTGCTGCTTCAAGTATGATCCCTTAAATCAAAATGATTATACAATGATGACTAATTTTTTAGATCAGTATTTTATAAAGAAGAAATCGTTTATAACAGTGTATTTATGTATTCGTGGAATATGTGCTTTGTTTCTTACTATGCTGTAAAGGAGTTGTTACTGGCTTTATAACAAAGCCCCCCTCCCCCAAAAACATAAAACCTTAAAACTGTAAAGCATCAGACAAGCACAACCCAATCTGACATAAGAACCAAGCATTCCGTGTTATTAAATGATAAATCACATTACTCTGTGCTAATCCCTGGGATTGTCAGATGTTGTGTTTAGTTGATTAATTGTAATGCCATTTTGTGCCAGTCTGGAATTACTTGATCACCAGAAAACATCAGGTTCACTTCTTATGTAAATGCCTTAAAAGGAAGAATAAATAAAAAAATACTAAATAATTGACAAAAATTTAAAGTGTAAATTCACATTTATCATAGCTAACGTATCCAAATACATTTTTGAAAGCTCATCTAAATGTTATTTATTGCATTACCTTTTATGCAGTTTTTTTTTCTGGGGTTTCAGGGTTACATTTTCAAAAATGGCTGCAGATGACACTATAGTTTGTACTCTCTAATGCAAATTGCCTTTGTACGAAAAGACAGGGCTCTGCTACAATATGAACACACTTCCAAACACATTTTTTTTTAAAAAAAACCTTATGCAAAGGGGCTATCTAGACCCAAAAATAAACCTGTACCAGTCCCTAGATATGGTGGCTTCAATTAGCTCATTTGTTTTCTTTTTTTTTCAGGCTTTTTAACTTTCAATATTTTTTGTTATTCAAATGACAAGACGATGTCTCAGAGAGTATATTCAATGACCAACAATGTTTGCAGATGAGAAATTAAGAGCCGGTTCAACACAGGGGCAACACGACTTCAGACTTCAACACGACTCAGACACGACTTGAGCATGAATCACACAGCGACTAAGTGGTGATTTACAACACGACTGAAGTTGCCTCCAGGACAGGAGACATTCCAGTAGCCAATAAAACAAGAATCAGCTCTGTGGGAGGGAGGGGTTTGCCTGAGAAATGTATGTTCTCTTCCTGTAAAGTTGCCTTCAAAATGAACACTGATCAGACTTCTAAGCGACTTCCATTGAAATCAATGGTACAAGTTGCCTACAGGTTGCCTAGAAGTCAGATTGAAGTAGTACAGGAACCTTTTTTGAAGTCGGAGCGACTGCAGTCATGTGCATTAAAACATCTCCATTCACTTCAATTAGTTTTAAAAATAGCACGACTTGGGGCAACCTCAGGGGCGACCAGAAGTCGTGTCTGGAGTCGCCCCTGTGTGAACCGGGTCTAAGCATAAGCAGCTGAATGTCCTTCCATCAGGATAAACAGAAATACAACACCTCAACACAGTAATTGAGAAATGTCAATATAAAATACCTTTGGTGGAAATATTGGTGAGGTTGCAGAATGAAATAACATAGAAGGTTAAGAGTCGTTAATGGCCAGATCATGAAGCATGCTTCAGATTTGTTAGGGACTAACCACGTAGAGTCCCAATGAGCCATTTAGGCCTGCAATACTAGGAATGGGTATAGCACAGGGAAAAGGTATAGGAAGCAAAGGAAGGGAATGGGGAGTGGGAAGGGAATGGGGTTTTTCAGGCTTTTTAGATCAGCTTCATTAGTTTGTTTTAGGCTTTTTTTCCTTTAATATCACCCAGTAATCTGGTGAAGAAAACACTTCCTGTCCCTGGGTGGCTGCGCTCACTTCTTCACGGTATCTGTAGAGGAAGCCATAGTTGCCACGCAGGCTGGAATTCAAAGACATGTCTTCTTTTCTTGCATGTATATTACCATGAAGAAGGGGTGGTTATTGGATTAGTAGTCTACAAAAGAAAGAGAAGAAGATTTTCTGTATGTCCTAAAATGTTTTCAGCCTGAAAAAAGAAAACAAATGCAGCCACGACATCTAAGGATTGGTAACCTGCAGCATTGCACTACGTTTAGAGCGCCCTTAAGGTTACATTGGCAATCGCAGCAGACGGCAAAGGCAGTGAGTTTTGAGTGTGGTGCGGGAGATGCGCACGGAATGTGCCTTTCCTGCATGCTAGGAGGGGGGGGGGGGGGGGGGAAAGCTCAATAAAAAATATGAATTTATTCTTTTATTAATCAATATATTAAAAACTCACTCACTGTGCTAATGTACCATGAGTTGTATATTTGAAAATTATTTCTCAAGTTCCCAATGAGCTAAATTGTTTTTTTGAAAAGGGTTTTCATGGTGGTAAAAATTCTGAAAAGATTTGGTTTTGACTAAAACTCTAGAACAACAATGTAATTTTGCAGGTACCAAATCACATAAAACCGCAGTACCAAGCAATTTGGTGCTGAAAGGTTTTCAAAAGGAGTACATGCACTACTTTCTCCACTTTCTGTTGCAGTTCAAGCCCATTCAAATGAATAGGCTGTAAAATGGTACTGCGCTGGAATTGCACGGCTATGCATGCTTAATTTCCGTGCGATTCCAGTGTAAACCAGTCCTTATTCAATGGCAAACACACAGCAGCATTTGTGTTTAGTGGCTAAAAATACTGCAATTTATTCTTAACTGCCCTGCAGAAAGCTAAAAAAAGGTAAATAGAGACATCTGGTACCATATATTTTTCTATTGTGATGATAATGTTTAGGGTTTATAATTGCAGTATAATGAAAAGGGGAGTTCTGCACCCATTATGTGTGTCTTATCTTTCACTCCCAGCACAGGAATATTAAAGAAAAAAAAAAGTAGATGGGGGGACCAGGATGACAATAATAATGGTAGTAAGACGATTTCTCTATTGGGGAGGGGGGGTTAGTGGACATCACATAAATAAAATTACTCCTATTATTTTCTGTGAGCCAAGTCAATATCGTTGTTTTTATTATTACCACACAATGGGAATAAATTATTTGCTGTCCAGTAACCCACCATACCATTATTTATTGCCATCCTGGTCCCCTGTCTACCCTCCCAAAGGCTAAATTCACCTTCTATGTTACACCTGTATTTTAGGTGTAATATTTTCAGCACCCCACCTCACCCTCCCGTGACAGCGGGCAGGGAATCTTCTCCCCACAGCCACTGTCATGTTTTAAAAATGGCATGGCTGTGCAGGGCTCCACAATGGCAGACAAATTGCAGTTTTCAATGAACTACGAATGTGCCGTTCTTCACCCTTGTAGTTCACGGACACTGCCTGCAGCTCAGTAACTGTCTATATACAGAGGAACAGGCAGAGATCTGTCACCAGGATCTACAGGGGCCTGACATTGCACCCACAATGCACTGATGGGTGTAGTGCTTTGCAGTCTCCAGTGTAAAAAAATAATAAATGCACTTTTTTTTACCTTCAAAATCATGTGCATTTATTACTAAAGCTGCCTTTAACCACTTAAGCCCCGGACCATTTGGTAGCTAAAGGACCAGAGGTGAATTCAGAATTTTGCACTGCGCTGCTTTAACTGTAAATTGTGCGGACATGCAATGTTGTACTGAAACGAAATTTGCGTCCTTTTCTTCCCACAAATAGAGCTTTCTTTTAATGGTATTTGATTATATCGCAAAAAATAAAAATCGCAGAGGCAAACGGAAAAAGACCGAAAATTTGGAAAAAAAATGATATTTTCTACTTTTTGTTATAAGAAAAATCGAATAAACTCAATTGTAGTCATACATTTAGGCCAAAATGTATTCAGGCACATGTCTTTAGTAAAAAAAAGTCAATAAGCGTATATTTATTGGTTTGCGCAAAAGTTATAGCGTCTACAAACTAGGGTACATTTTCTGGAATTTACACAGCTTTTAATTTATGACTGCCTATCTCATTTCTTGAGGTGCTAAAATGGCAGGGCAGTACAAACCCCCCCCCAAATGACCCCATTTTGGAAAGTAGACACCCCAGGGAAATTGCTGAGAGGCATGTTGAGCCCATTGAATATTTTTTTTTTGTCCCAAGTGATTGAATAATGACAAAAAAAAAAAAAATTACAAAAAGTTGTCACTAAATGATATATTGCTCACACATGCCATGGTTATATGTGGAATTGCACCCCAAAATACATTCTGCTGCTTCTCCTGAGTACGGGGATACCACATGTGTGGGACTTTTTGGGAGCCTAGTCGCGTACGGGACCCCAAAAACCAAGCACCGCCTTCAGGCTTTCTAAGGGCATACATTTTTGATTTCACTCCTCACTACCTATCACAGTTTCGAAGGCCATAAAATGCCAAAATAGCACAAAATCCCCCCAAATGACCCCATTTTGGAAAGTAGACACCCCAAGCTATTTACTGAGAGGCATGTTCAGTCCATGGAATATTTTATATTTTGCCACAAGTTGCGGCAATATGACAAACTTTGTTTTTTTTGCACAAAGTTGTCACTAAATGATATATTGCTCACACATGCCATGGTTATATGTGGAATTGCACCCCAAAATACATTCTGCTGCTTCTCCTGAGTACGGGGATACCACATGTGTGGGACTTTTTAGGAGCCTAGTCGCGTACGGGACCCCAAAAACCAAGCACCGCCTTCAAGGTTTCTAAGGGCATAAATTTTTGATTTCACTCCTCACTACCTATTAGAGGTCGACCGATATATCGGTCGGCCGATATATCGGCCGATTTTTGGCATTTTTTCATTAATCGGCTTTGGCCGATATTCTGAGAACAGAAGCCGATATTAAAAAAAAAAAAAAAACTTCAGCGCGGCTTGGAAATGACATCTCTCATAGAAGTCAATACAAGTTGCCTGAAGTTTCCTGTGCAGTGACTCATCTTTGGGCAGCCTGCCAAGTGAGAGAGAAAAGTTACAAATGTTTCTTCTTATCAATGAACTGAACTTGTGAGTAGAAGTTCTCAGTTTAACCATTTAAAGGCTAAATCTTTTCTGACACTTGTAGCTTACAAGTAAAAATCCTGTCTTTTCTGCTAGAAAATCACTTGGAACCCCCAAACATTATATATTTTTTTTTTGCAGAGACCCTAGGGAATAAAATGGCGGTTGTTGCAATATTTTATGTCACACGGTATTTGCGCAGCGGTCTTTCAAACGCAATTCTTTGGGAAAAAAATACACTTTAATGAATGTTAAATAAAACTAAACTTTTTTTTTCGTCAAAGTTTTGATTACCTGTTTTTGTGCCTGCTTCCTGATTCCCTTACCGAAGATGGCGGCGGCAGCACCCGAGAGCCGAGAGAGAGATCGGCTTCGGGTGCCGACATCGCGGGCGCCCAGGACAAGTAAGTGTCCATATATTAAAAGTCAGCAGCTGCAGTATTTGTAGCTGCTGACTTTTAATATATATTTTTTTTGGCGGAACTCAGCTGCTTTCACACTGGAGCGGGCAGGCGTTGGCGGTAAAATGCAGCTAGTTTTAGCTGCGCTTTACCATAATTTTAGCGGCGATATTCGGCTGCTAGCGGGGTGCTTATAACCCAGCTAGCGGCCGATGAAGAGGTTAAATGCGCCCGTGTAGCACCGCTGCAGAAGCGCTTTGCAGGCGCTTCAGCAGCAGTGCCCATTAATTTCAATAGGCAGTAGTGATGGAGGAGCGGTATACACCGCTCCAAAGATGCTGCTTGCAGGACTTTTTTTTAACGTCCTGCCAGCGCACCGCCTCAGTGTGAAAGCACTCAGGCTTTCACACTGAGACTGCAGGGGAGCTGTTTTGCAGCCATTTTTACAGGTGCTATTTTTAGCCCAAAAGTGCCTGAAAAACACCCCAGTGTGAAAGGGGTCCAACTGTTAGTTTTTTTTTTTCCCCTTCATCGGCCTAACATATCGGCCCAAAAAAATCGGCATCATATATCGGCCATCGGCCACAGCGATTTCTAAATATCGGCATCGGCCAGAGAAAAACCCATATCGGTCGACCTCTACTACCTATCACTACCTATCACAGTTTTGAAGGCCATAAAATGCCAAGATGGTACAAAACCCCCCCAAATGACCCCATTTTGGAAAGTAGACACCCCAAGCTATTTGCTGAGAGGCATGTTGAGCCCATTGAATATTTTTTTTTTGTCCCAAATGATTGAATAATGACAAAAAGAAAAAAAAAAGAAAAAAATGTACAAAAAGTTGTCACTAAATGATATATTGCTCACACATGCCATGATTATATATGGAATTGCACCCCAAAATACATTCTGCTGCTTCTCCTGAGTATGGGGATACCACATGTGTGGGACTTTTTGGGAGCCTAGCCGGGTACGGGGCCCCAAAAACCAAGCACCGCCTTCAGGCTTTCTAAGGGCGTAAATTTTTGATTTCACTCCTCACTACCTATCACAGTTTTGATGGCCATAAAATGCCAAGATAGCACAAACCCCCCAAAATGACCCCATTTTGGAAAGTAGACACCCCAAGGAAATTGCTGAGAGGCATGTTGAGCCCATTGAATATTTTTTTTTTTTGTCCCAAGTGATTGAATAATGACAAAAAGAAAAAAAAGAAAAAATGTACAAAAAGTTGTCACTAAATGATATATTGCTCAAACATGCCATGGTTTTATGCGGAATTGCACCCCAAAATACATTTGGTTGCTTCTCCTGAGTACGGGGATACCACATGTGTGGGACTTTTTGAGAGCCTAGCCGCGTACGGGCCCCCGAAATCCAAGCACCGCCTTCAGGATTTCTAAGGGCACAAATTTTTGATTTCACTCCTCACTACCTATCAGTTTTGAAGGCCATAAAATGCCAAGATAGCCCAAAACCCCCACAAATGACCCCATTTTAGAAAGTAGACACCCCAAGCTATTTGCCGAGAGGCATGGTGAGTATTTTACAGCTCTCATTTGTTTTTGAAAATGAAGAAAGACATTTTTTTTTTCTTTTTTCAATTTTTAAAACTTTGTGACAAAAAGCGAGATCTGCAAAATACTCAACATACCTCTCAGCAAATAGCTTGGGGTGTCTACTTTCCAAAATGGGGTCATTTGGGGGGGGTTTGTGCCATCTGGGCATTCCATGGCCTCCGAAACTGTGATAGGCAGTGAGGAGTAAAATCAAAAATTTACACTCATAGAAATCCTGAAGGCGGTGCTTGGTTTTCGGGGTCCTATACGCGGCTAGGCTCCCAAAATGTCTCACACATGTGGTATCCCCGTACTCAGGAGAAGCAACAGAATGTATTTTGGGGTGCAATTCCACGTATAACCATGGCATGTTTGAGCAATATATAATTTAGTGACAACTTTTTGTAAAAAATTTTTATTTTTTTTATTTTTGTCATTATTCAATCACTTGGGACAAAAAAAAAAAATATTCAATGGGCTCAACATGCCTCTCAGCAAATAGCTTGAGGTGTCTACTTTCCAAAATGGGGTCATTTGGGGGGGTTTTGAACTGTCCTGGCATTTTATGCACAACATTAGGAAGCTTATGTCACACATCATCCACTCTTCTAACCACTTGAAGACAAAGCCCTTTCTGACACTTTTTGTTTAAATGAAAAAAAATTTTTTTTGCAAGAAAATTATGTTGAACCCCCAAACATTATATATATTTTTAAAGCAAAGGCCCTACAGATTAAAATAGTGGGTGTTGCATTTTTTTTTTCCACACAGTATTTGCGCAGCGATTTTTCAAACGCATTTTTTGGGGGAAAAACACACTTTTTTTCTTTTTAATGAACTAAAAAACACTATATTGCCCAAATGTTTGATGAAATAAAAAAGATGATCTTAGGCCGAGTACATGGATACCAAACACGACATGCTTTAAAATTGCGCACAAACGCGCAGCGGCGAGAAACTACATTCATTTTTAAAAGCATTTAAAAGCCTTTACAGGTTACCACGTTGGATTTACAGAGGAGGTCTACTGCTAAAATTACTGCCCTCGATCTGACCTTCGCGGTGATACCTCACATGCATGATGCAATTGCTATTTACATATGACACTAGACCGACGCTTGCGTTCGCCTTTGCGCAAGAGCAGGGGGGGACAGCGGTGCTTTTTTTTATTTTTTATTTTGCTTTTTTATTTTATTTTAAAATTGTTCCTTCCATATTTTTTTTTTTTAATCATTTTTATTGTTATCTCAGGGAATGTAAATATCCCCTATGATAGCAATAAGTAGTGACAGGTACTCTTTTTTTGAAAAAAAATGGGGGGTTAGACCCTAGATCTTTCCTCTGCCCTCAAAGCATCTGACCACACCAAGATCGGTGCATGGGGGCATCCTCCCGCAAAAAAGTTATGCCGCGTACACACGGTCGGACTTTTCCACGGGCAAGCCTTCGTCGGAATTTCGACCGTATGTACGTGGCATAAAAGGTTATGCCGCGTACACACGGTCGAACTTTTCCACGGGCAAGCCTCCGTCGGAATTTCGACTGTATATACGCGGCATTAGGAGCAAAATCGCTCCTCCGCCCCTGCTGCCCCCATGCTTCGGCATATATGCTCTTTTTTTAACTGTGGTGGTGAAATCACCTCCTACAGCACTGGAGTCACGGCTTTATGTATCGTGGGAGCAAACGCTGTTGCTGTCAAGATAAATAATTCCGCGCTGCAGTTGAATGGCGCACCTGAAAACAAAAAATTACATACCTGAAAAGCAAGCATGATAAAACATTGCAGAATGGAATACAGTAAAAAAGAGCAGAACAATAGAGAGAAAATAGAGAGAGAGAGAGAGAGAGAACAATAAAACGACAACTATTTTTGGTTTTTTTCTTTTATATTTTTTTTGTGTTTTTGTTTTTTACGTTTTTTTTTTCTTTTTTACACTTTTTTTTTAACTTTAACAACTGTAATGGTTCGGGTCTCTCAAAATGTAATGGCATCTTGGGAGACCCTGTGTAAGTGTGTCCTAGTCTGTGAAATGCTGTACCCTACGCTAAAACTTCACTTTTGAGTGGTAGCGTTCAAAACATTCACCAAGGCAAAGACCAGGTTTGTCAGGACAGAGTGGAGAATAATAACGGGTGTCACGCCTAAATCCGCGCTTGCTACAGACACGACATCTTTTTTGGGGGGTTCGTTGGGTAGGGGTACTCGGGAGGAGATGCGTATAATGCCTCTCATGCAGCCGGCTTACTGCATTTGGTAGGGGATGGTGAGGTGCAGAACCGCCTGGATACAGGAGTTCTGTGACTATCTCATTCTGGAATTTTAGAAGAGATAAAGTCCCGCCTGCAGCTCTGTATAGCACATGAGCGTTCAGCAAAGCCAATTGAAATAAGGATAGAGACACTTTTTTGTACCTGCGTCTCGCCTTACGGTCAATTAGATACGGCGCCATCAACTGGTCGTTGAGGTCCACCCCTCCCATATTTTTGTTATATTCGTGGACACAGAGGGGTTTCTCCACAACACCAGTCGCCGTACGAATTTGGACTGTCGTGTCTGCATGAAGGGAGGCAAGAAGGAAAACATTCTTATTGTCCCTCCACTTCATAGCGAGCAAGTTATTACACTTTACGCAGGCTCTCTCCCCCAGCCTAAGACGGGCATCTACAAGCCGCTGGGGAAAGCCCCGGCGATTAGTTCGCACGGTGCCACATGCTCCAATCTGATGATCAAACAAGTGACTAAACAGTGGCACGCTCGTGTAATAATTGTCCACATACAAGTGGTACCCCTTTCTGAATAAGGGTGACACCAAGTTCCACACTATCTTGCCAGCGCTCCCTATGTAATCCGGGCAGTTGACCGACTCAATCTGACTGTCTTTTCCCTCATAAACCGTAAAGTTCACTACATAGCCTGTTGCCCTGTCACAGAACTTGTAGAGCTTGACCCCGTATCTGGCACGCTTGCTGGGAAGGTACTGCTTGAAAGCCAAGCAGCCAGAAAATTTAATCAGGGACTCATCAACGCAGACAGCTTGATCGGGAATAAACAAGGCTGCAAAACGTTTGTTGAAGTGGTTTATGAGGGGCCGAATTTTATAGAGCCGGTCGTATTCAGGGTCCCCACGTGGACGACAAAGTTCATTGTCGTTGAAGTGCATGAACCGCAAAATCTGCTCGTATCGTTTCCTGGGCATGGAGGCAGAGAACACGGGCATGTGGTCAATTGGGTGCGTGGACCAATAAGCACGCAATAACGGGAATTTATGTGTGCCCATGTTGAGGGAAAGGCCCAGAAAGGTCTTAAATTCGGAAACTGTAATTGGTTTCCAATCTTTGGCAATGGAAGGCAACTGGGGATTAGCGGCGATGAATTGACCAGCATATAAATTACTCTGGTCCACAATAGATCTATAGAGATCTTCCGTGAAAAACAGCGAATAATAATCGATTGGCATAAAATCAGCTGTTTCCACCTGAATACCGGGTTGGGCAGTGAATGGGGAAAGTACGGGTTCTGCAGAAGTGGTGGGGACCCAATCAGGATAGGCGAATTCTGCAGGAAGGGCACTATGGGCACGACGGGCCTGCCTTTGTCTTCTTATTGGTGGCAGCGGGACACTACTTGTGCTTGCCACCTCGCCAGCTTGAACTGCACTTATGGGACTTGCCACGTCACCACGTGATACTGCAGTGCTGGATGTACGCCCAGGCTGTACTAGGCCGCTGGTGCTTGCCAATTCACCAGAAGGAATAGCGGCGCTAGTACTCCTCTGCTCCATGATACGAGAGCCCTGCGGTTCTTGCTCCTCAACAACCTCAGAAGATCGGGATCGGGTACGCCTGACCTTAGCAGGGACCTCAACTTCGTCGTCAGAGCTATCTGACGTGGGGCCGCTGACGTCACTGTCTTCTACGGGAAGATATTCTGAGCCTGAATCTGACAGATACGTGACCTCCTCTTCACTATCTGTCATGCTCAGAATCTCGTAGGCCTCTTTACTAGTGTACCTTCGACTTGCCATTTTGGGCTCTAAATTTAGGGGTACACTAGTAAGATTCACAGGAAAAAAAGCACCCGACTGTCGTCAGCAAATATATCAAACGCTACAAAAAAACTGTTAGCGGTCGCAGGGATCAGGACTGTCTCTGCGAACGCTGCAGTTGTGTTTTGTGTTTGGTAAGTGACAGTGATCGATCGATACTGCTCTTGGGTGGGCTGGGCTGGGCGGAGGGGCTAAACGCAGGTGCTAGCAGGTATCTGGGCTGATCCCGCTAACACTGCGTTTTTGGGAACCCTAAACCGCTGGGGACGCTAGTATAGATCTGATCAGATACTATACCACTAAGGGAGGTGTATGCTTTGCGCGTGGGTGTTAGCGTTACTGGCACTAACCTAACGTTGCCTGGGGCGACGCAGACCCTCTCTGGCGCTAAAACCTAATTGATCTCACCCGCCGGGCGATCAGGGGGTTAAACCTTTATTGGGTTATATACGGCGGGTGCCCTGATGCTATAAAAAGCAAACTAACCAACCAGCGTCACCCGTAACCTTTATATGGTGATCACTGGTGAAAGGGTTAACTAGGGGCAATCAGGGGGTTAAAACCTTTATTAGGTTGAATATGGGGGTAACCGACGCTATATAAAAACCTGACGGGTTACCTAAATAACTAACTGGGTAACCAGTGTCACCAGTGACGCTTATACGGTGATCACTGGTGAAAGGGTTAACTCTAGGGGCAATCAGGGGGTTAAAATAATATATGGGGGTATCTGACGCTAATAAAAATCTGCGGCGAACCTAAAAATAATTAACTGGCTATCTAGGGCACCACCGGCACTAAATACAGCGATCGAAAATACGATCGATTAGTGACGCTGGCGTTAGGGGGTGAAAGGGTTACCTGGGGGGCGATCAAGGGGTTAAACCTTTATTAGGGGGGGTTAGGGGGCTACCCTGGTCCTAAAGGGGCCTAATCCTAACTGCCCTGCAACTTTTTATTATCACAGATGACACTAAATGCAGTGATCAGTAAAATAAATGATCACTACAATCAGTGACACTGTGATTGGGGGCTGGGGGGTGACTGGGGAGTGAAATGTGTGCCTATGTGTACCTATGTGTCAGTGGACTGTTGGTGCACTAACCTGCTTCTTCTCTCCTCGGCGCCGGAATCGAAAAGACCGCCGCGAGGGAGATGACATCACTTCCTCCTGCCTGTGTTTACATCACATGGCAGAGGAAGCATTTTCATTGGCCGGGAGCGATCGCGAGGGGGTGGCCGAAATCGAATGGTCACCCCCTCATCTCCGAATGCTCCCCCACGATTAACGGCCGCTCACTGTATAGGAGGGGGGTCCGATCGGACCCCCCAACTATACAAAGGCGATCACGTATGCTCTACGTGATTGTGCCTGTCGGTGCCATTCTGCCGACGTATATATACAGTGAGCGGTCGTTAAGTGGTTAAAACCTATGTGCAGCCTAAATAAAAAAGGAAAAATCAGTACAAGGGACATAAACCTACAGTCAGTAGGATGTGCCCCTTGTGCTAATGCCTCTTTTAGGTGAAATCCTCCTCCGTACATGCCTCCGCCCTCCCCTCATAATCTTCTAGTGCAGCAGGGATTAGGAGAACGAAGGGGCCGTCACAGGCTCTCATCAAGCAAGCCTGACTATGCCTCCCCTTTCCGCCTGTTCCATTCATATAAGGCATACTACACCGTCTATGAATGAAAGCAGGTGTGTGATTGATAGGTTCGCTCCCTAGCAACCAGGGAATCCCTGACTTTGCGGGGGAGGGGGGGGGAGGTTTCCTGTTTGGCTATGGGACTGGAAGTGACCTGCCCCACAGCTACAACCACCTAGCTCCAATTCTTTCAGGTTGAGCACTATAGTGTGTGTGGTGAGAGCAGCTGCATCCTTGCTGTAGGCTTCACACACCGTGTCCCTGCTTCCTGGTTACTTTCTCTGCTAGATCAACCTCCTGGGGAGGGGTTAGGGGGAGTTACTGTTTCCCCTGCTTTTGTTTTGGTCTGTTCATTCACTACCCTTTTCCCGATTCCTCGCCTCACTGTATTCGTCCACCTCCAATGGCAGAACCCTGAATAAGAAACCCAAAGTTATACTTATAAGTACCTCTTTTTCATAGCTTCCACAGCACATGTCCAGGCCACCTACCAATCAGTTCTCCACAGAGAGGGAGCCTTTCTGGTATGCAGTACTGCAGAAAAAAAAAAAGTTCTCCCTTCTGTAAGCCTGCATTAACACCCAAACAGGGTAACTTTGAAGTTTTTTCAGGCCTTTTTGCATTTGTAGCACGCGTCAGGAGTCCGTTTCCTGGGTCGGGCAAAGGGGGAGGAGAGCCAATTCGCAGGTGTAAAAAAACAGTTCACAGTAGTTCCCATTGGATTCTGAAGGACCAAAAACCTCAAAATATGCTCAGAAAAGCTCATGTAGATTTTTGAGCATAGGGCATAGAGTAGGGTGACTAAAAATACAAATGTGAACAGGGATAAATTAGAAAGAATGAAAGTCTGCATGTTGAGCAAAGTCAGGCATAGGGAAACCAGCAGAGACACACACACACACACACAAGCATGAATGGGGCCAAATTAAACATGGTGTTACTATAATCCTCCAGAGCTAAAATGTCACTCCACAACATAAATCAGACAGGTTTTTTTTGTGCTTTTTTGGTGCATTAGCCATGCAACAGCATAGGGAAACGCCCATTCACCTGATTGGGCTTTCCTACATGCAACAAACGCTCCAAAGTAGCTCAAGTACCTTAGCATGTGTTGTAAATGGCATCCAGCATTGCTCCGGTTTCTTCTTGCCAGAAGCCACAATTTTTCTGAAGCCCAGAGCAATCATTTCCTTATTGGAAACTCTCCCCTTTTCCTTGGTCTCAAAAACGATAATTCACTTTCTGCAATATGTACATTTCCAGTCTTGATTGTATGTTTTGGCTCACATAGAGAGGAAGGCTGACAGAAGCTTTAAAAGTGCTGAATGCAGTATTAAACCCAAAAAGCAAACATTATATTACAGCTTACCAATTCTTGGATGTGATGGCTGCATTCGTTTCCCTTTTAGGCTCTACTTCTCTACATTTTATATTGCTAATTTAATATATGTATTTTGGTGAGAAAGGGTTCAGAAATGAACCAAGAACCCTCAAAATAGCCAGGGTCTACCATGTGCAGCACCATGGCAACTGCAGATCAGACAGATGGCCGCTTTCTTGGCTATAAAAAGACAGGAGGATTTAATTCTACTCGAAATTTGGGGATTTTATTCCACTTCAACCGTTTCACAAAACCATTACTTGCAAGGCATGTCTTGAACAATAACTGTCACAGTTAATTGTGGTCTCAACCCATCAAATGGCTGGTGTCATAACTGATCACCTGTGCAGCACCATGGCAACTGCAGATCAAACAAAGACTAAAGCCCCATGCACACGGTCGGACTTCCATCTGACTTTTCCCTGGATTTTTGTCCGAACGGAGTTGGCCGGGCACACCCATAGCATACACACCACAGGACTTTTCTGCAAACTTTCCCAAAACTTTTTGCAACATCACGTGGTTTTTCTGCTCTTTACCGCCACCCTTTGGTCAACTTCTGCTAGTGTTGGTTGATTTTAACATTAGTTGTTTTGTCCATCGGACAAAAGTCCTATGGTTTTCTGTACACACGGTAGGACTTTGCTCCATCGGACTTTTGTTGGGCAAAAGTTTGTCCGTTTGCAGACCCAACTTTTGTCCGATGAAAACACAAAAAAGTTTGTCCGATGGAGCGTACACACGGTTGGATTGTTGGTCCAACTTGCTCAAAATGAAGTTTGTTGGCCAAAAGTCCTACCATGTATATGGGGCTTTAGAAGGTAGATTCCTTGGCTGTAAAGAATAGGAGTGAGTATTTAGTGCTTTAAAGATGCAACATGAGGTTTTAAATCACCTTGAAAATGGCTCTGCAAACATTGCTGAAAAGATTAAATGACCAGTAAAATCAGAGTACTGTGTGTGTGAGCCCTGAATATGCTCTATTACAGGGGTGCTCAACCTTTTAAAAGGGTGGGCCACTTAAGTGATTTGGTAAACAGTCCCAGGCCACAATGAGTGAATTCTGAATTTTTACTTTTTTATTGTGAATAGTGTAGCGCCACCCCTGAAGGAGCCGCTTAGAGATTTTGGGTTCTCCGATCTCCGCCTCAACTCTAAGAATGACCTCAGCCCGCTGGCACACCTAGTTAAATAAAATTACTGTTTAATTACAGTAAAATTACTGTTAAAATTACAGTTTAAAGTTGTATTAACAATGTTTCTGCCTAGTCCTCTCCTGATAGAAGGCTAATACCCTATTGTCAAGATTAAGCTGCTGTGTCCGCCCATGAACACAAGAGAAATACCGTTCTCCTGGCTGTGGATCGGCACAAAAACAAAAGAAAGACAGACACCAACAGAAACGACAACCTTCAGGTAGCAACTGTAATTATTGAAAAGACACTAATCTATATGCCCATAGCAGGGCCGATCCTAGGCAGGTGCGCCCCGTGCACCGCACCCGGGTGCCTGCAGAGGGGGTGGCGCTAAAGTGCCAGAGTGCTCCCCTATACTTCCGAAATGTCCTAGCTTTGGAGCAGCGGGGACAGTTCATGGCCGCATCTAGGGAGGTGCATTGTGCCCGCCCCCCCCCAGGCAACACCTACCAGGATGAAAATTGTGCCTTGGCAGTGTTGCTAAACATCAGTGAAAAGAAGCTGTCAGGTCGGGGCAGGGCAGGATGGGCTGGGCTGAGCTGGCTGGCTGCACCTGTGAGTGTTGATTTCCCCCGAAGTCAAGCCAGCACACTCCCCTTTCTGCAGAGACGGGACAGGAGAGGAGAGAGCTACTGATTTGCTCCTCCTCCTCCTCCCGCCCCTCTCCTCTGTGTCTGCCCCACCCACACTCCAATCCCTGGATAGTACTGTGCACGAGAAATTTGAAGCAATGGAGGAGACAGATCCACCTGAGTGTATGATTGCCACATCCACTGTCAGAGCCTGCATAGACCAGCCCTGGGGTAAGTGAGTTCTACAATACTACTAGGCTCTCCCCAGGGAGGGAGTGAGTGTATGGGAGGGGGTGGAAGGCTGCTATCTCCTCATGCTGTGGGAATGCATTCTTCAGTCCCCTGTAGTCTAGGGCAGAGAGGGGGGGGGGGTCGGGGAAGAGAATTTCTGTAAGAAGGAAGGATTTGGGGGAATTATACTGGAAGGAGGGGTATGGGCGGGATTTGAGTTGGGAAAGGGGAGGTGGAGGCAAGGGTTTGTTCTGAGGAGGGATTTGTGCTGAGATGAGGTTTTGTACTGGAGGGGAAACCCCTGCACAAACCTCACCGTCATAAAACTATGGAGGGTGAGAATTTGTGCTGGAAGGGGGTATTTTTGCTGGTAGAGGGAAGTGGGGGGGGGGGGGGGTCTGTGCTGAGAGGGGGAATTTTGGCTGAGAGGAGGGATTGCAGGGCTAAGAGAATTTTGTGAATGTATGGGTTTTGGGGCAATTCATGTTAGAAGGGGGTTATGGGAAGTAATGATTTTGGCTGAGAGGGGAGATTTGTGCTAGAAGGGGGTATATGGGGGTGAGGAGTTTGCCATGTTTACCCTGGGCACTGGATGATCTTGCCCCGGCATTGGCGCACTCTATAAAATTGCAAGGGCGGAGCTGTGAAGAAAGAAAGCTGGGTGTCAACCCGAGGACAGGATTGGAAGCTGCTTCAGCCTGTACTGACACAGTGGTGACCGTGGCGGCCGGGAACAGCAGACTCGTGAGTACCTGGTGACCCTGCTGAGTGGAGTGGCACAGACGTTTCTTTGGTAAGAGAGCCCCCCTCCAGCTAGCCCAGGTGTATAGAGTGGCAGTAGGAGTACCTGGGTTCTGGCCCTGCTGAGTGGAGTCGCTCAGCAGAGCCAGAACCCAGGTACTTCCACTCTATACACCTGAACTAGCTGGAGGGGGGCTCTCTTACCAAACAAACACATGTGCCACTCCACTCAGCAGGGCCAGGACCCAGGTACTTCCACTGCCACTCTATACACCTGGCCTGGAGGGGGTCTCTTACCAAACACATGTGCCACTCCACTCAGCAGAGCCAGGACCCAGGTACTCCCTATTTACTTACATAGTTCAGAATGTGTTAATGTCAAATATGGAGTACCTGGGTCCTGGTCCTGCTGAGTGGAGTGGCACATGTGTTTGTTTGGTAAGAGACCACCCCCCAGGCCAGGTGTATAGAGAAGCAGTGGAAGTTCTTGGGTTCTGGCCCTGGTGAGCGACTTCACTCAGCAGGGCCAAGACCCAGGTACTCCCAATTTAACCACTTAACGACCGCCCACTGTATATATACGTCGGCAGAATGGCACGGACAGGCACAATCACGTACCTGTACGTGCCTGCCTTCGTATGGGTGGGGGGTCCAATCGGACCCCCCTCCGGTACAGTGAGAGGCCGGGATCACTTCGGGAGCGATCCGTGATGAGGGGGCCGCCATTCGATTCTGGCCACCCCCTCGCGATCGCTCCCGGCGAATCAAATGCTTCCTCTGCCTGTGTAACGTTTACATAGGCAGGAGGAAGTGATGTCATCTCTCCTGCGGCGCTCACATATACCTAGCGCCACATGAGAGAAGACACACAGGTTAGTGCACATAACAGCACACTGACACCACACACATAGGCACACGATCGCCCCCCCCCCCCCCAGTCACAGTGTCACTGATTGCAGTGACCATTTATTTACTGATCACTGCAATCAGTGACATTTGTGACTGTAAAAGTGTCAGGTTTAGGTCCAGTGTAGCCCCCTAATAAAGGTTTAACCCCTTGATCGCCCCCCAGGTAACCCCTTTCACCACTGTCACTAAGCGACCGTTATTCTGACCGCTGTCTAGGTGTCGGTGATGACGATAGGTAGTCAGTTATTTTTTTTTAGGTTCGCCGCAGGTTTTTATAGCGTCGGGTACCCCCACATATTACCTAATAAAGGTTTAACCCCTTGATCGCCCCCCCAGGTAACCCTTTCACCCCCTTTTGCCAGTGTCGCTAAGCGATCGTTTTTCTGATCGCTGTCTTAGTGTCGGTGATGCCGATAGGTAGCCAGTTATTTTTTTTAGGTTCCCCGTCAGGTTTTTATATAGCGTCAGGTACCCCCATATATTACCTAATAAAGGTTTAACCCCCTGATTGCCCCTAGTTAACCCTTTCACCAGTGATCACCATATAAGTGTTACGGGTGACGCTGGTTAGTTCGTTTGCTTTTTATTGTGTCAGGGCACCCGCCGTATATAACCCAATAAAGGTTTAACCCCCTGATCGCCCGGCGGGTGATATCAATTAGGTTTTAGTGTCAGAGAGGGTCTGCGTCGCCCCAGGCAGCGTCAGGTTAGTGCCAGGAACGTTAACACCCACGCGTGAAGCATACACCTCCCTTAGTGGTATAGTATCTGAACAGATCAATATCTGATCAGATCTATACTAGCGTCCCCAGCAGTTTAGGGTTCCCAAAAACGCAGTGTTAGCGGGATCAGCCCAGATACCTGCTAGCACCTGCGTTTTGCCCCTCCGTCCAGCCCAGGCCACCCAAGTGCAGTATCGATCGATCACTGTCACTTACAAAACACAAACACACATAACTGCAGCGTTCGCAGAGACAGAACTGATGCCTGCGACTCCAGTGCTGTAGGAGGGGATTTCACCACCACAGTTAAAAAAAAAAAAAAAAAAAGAAGAGCATATATGCCGAAGCATGGGGGCAGCAGGGGCGGAGGAGCGATTTTGCTCCTAATGCCGCGTACATACGGTCAAAATTCCGACACAGGCTTGCCCGTGGAAAAGTCTGACTGTGTGTACGTGGCATAACTTTTGCGGGAGGATGCCCCCATGCTTCGGCATATATAAATGGTGCATGTATGCCCATCATTAGAAGTGGGTGAATAAAGGGTGGTATTCTAATGGTGGGCATACCCACCGATCAATCTCTTTTTTCGTTCAGCCAACAGGCTGCATGAAAAAAAAAGAAGATTACAATACATGTCCAACAAGGACCAGCAACGTACTGGTATGTTGCTGGACTTTGGTTATACCAGATTGATGCCTGTGGGTTTAGGTATCATCTTGGTATCATTCTTTTCAGCCAGCGGCCGACTTTCATGTAAAAGCAATCCTAGCGGCTAATTAGCCTCTGGACTGCTTTTACAAGCAGTGGGAGGGAATGTCACCCCCCCCCGGATATAAAAAGCGCCATTGGGAAAGCATTTTATCACACCGATCTTGGTGTGGTCAGATGCTTTGAGGACAGAGGAAAGATCTAGGGTCCAATAGACCCCAGTTTTTTCAAAAAAAGAGTACCCGTCACTACCTTTTGCTATCATAGGGGATATTTACATTCCCTGAGATAACAATAAAAATGATAAAAAAAAAAAAAAATATGGAAAGAACAGTTTAAAAATAAAAAAGCAAAATTAATAATAATAAAAAAAAAAAAAAAAAAAAGCACCCCTGTCCCGCCCTGCTCTTGCACAATGGCGAACGCAAGCGTCGGTCTGGCGTCATATGTAAACAGCAATTGCATCATGCATGTGAGGTATCACCGCGAAGGTCAGATCGAGGGCAGTCATTTTAGCAGTAGACCTCCTTTGTAAATCTAACGTGGTACCCTGTAAAGGCTTTTAAAAATGTATGTAGTTTGTCCCCACTGCGCGTTTGTGCGAAATTTTAAAGCACGTCGTGTTTGGTATCTATGTACTCGGCCTAAGATCATCTTTTTTATTTCATCAAACATTTGGGCAATATAGTGTGTTTTAGTGCATTAAAATGAAAAAATAAAAAAAGTGTATTTTTTCCCCAAAAAATGCGTTTCAAAAATCGCTGCGCAAATACTGTGTGGAAAAAAAAAAATGCAACACCCACCATTTTAATCTGTAGGGCCTTTGCTTTAAAAAAATATATAATGTTTGGGGGTTCAACATAATTTTCTTGCAAAAAAATAAATATGTTTTCATGTAAACAAAAAGTGTCAGAAAGGGCTTTGTCTTCAAGTGGTTAGAAGAGTGGATGTAAGCTTCCTAATGTTGTGTATAAAATGCCAGGACAGTTCAAAACCCCCCCCCCCCAATGACCCCATTTTGGAAAGCAGACACCCCAAGCTATATACTGAGAGGCATGTCGAGCGGAAAAAAGACAATTCTTTTTTTTTTTTTGCACAAAGTTGTCACTAAATGATATATTGCTCAAACATGCCATGGGCATATGTGGAATTACACCCCAAAATACATTCTAGCCGCGTACGGGACCCCAAAAACCAAGCACCGCCTTCAGGCTTTCTAAGGGTATACATTTTTGATTTCACTCCTCACTGCCTATCACAGTTTCGGAGGCCATGGAATGCCCAGATGGCACAAACCCCCCCCCCCCCCAAATGACCCCATTTTGGAAAGTAGACACCCCAAGCTATTTGCTGAGAGGTATTGTGAGTATTTTACAGCTCTCATTTGTTTGTGAAAATGAAGAAATAAAAGATTTTTCTTTTTTTTTTTTCAAAAAATTATTTTATTTCTTCATTTTCAAAAACAAATGAGAGCTGTAAAATACTCACCATGCCTCTCAGCAAATAGTTTGGGGTGTCTACTTTCCAAAATGGGGTCATTTGGGGGGGTTTTGTGCTATTTTGGCATTTTATGGCCTTCGAAACTGTGATAGGTAGTGAGGAGTGAAATCAAAAATTTGCGCCTTTAGAAATCCTGAAGGCGGTGCTTGGTTTTTGGGGGCCCGTACGCGGCTAGGCTCCCAAAAAGTCCCACACATGTGGTATCCCCGTACTCAGGAGAAGCAGCAAAATGTATTTTGGGGTGCAATTCCACATATAACCATGGCATGTGTGAGCAATATATCATTTAGTGACAACTTTTTGTAAAAAAAAATTTTTGTCATTATTCAATCACTTAGGACAAAAAAAACAATAGGATTTTTTGTACTCACCGTAAAATCCTTTTCTCTGACATCCATGGACTGACACGGTGTCTCTTTACACTTTACACGTGGGTTATGTCCCTGCTTGCAGGAGAAGACCTAGGCAGAATGAGAGATGTTATACATACATTCTAAAAGCCAGAGCTGAACAGCCCCACCCAGGGGGCGGTCCCTCCGGACATAACCCTCCCACTACAGTCAGCAGACTTCAGTTCGTAACAAAGCAGTACAAACTTAAAAAGGAAGGGTGGGTGCCGTGTCAGTCCATGGATGTCAGAGAAAAGGATTTTACGGTGAGTACAAAAAATCCTATTTTCTCTTACCATCCATGGACTGACACGGTGTCTCTTTACACTTTATACGTGGGATGTCCCAAAGCAGTGTCAAGAGGGATGGGAGCAGTATAAATGGAAAAACCAAAAACTTCACTCCAAGAAGGCAGAGCTCCTCAACGGAGGAGTCGCAACTTTAAACATCGGCCTGCAGCACCCTGCGGCCGAAGGAAGCATCCAGAGATGCAGCCACATTAACCTTATAAAACTTAAAAGGCATGAACAGACAACCAGGTCGCCGCCTTGCACACTTGTGCAACCGACGCTTGATGTCGGAAAACCCAGGAAGCACCAATTGCCCTGGTGGAATGCGCCGTAACCGGAAAGGGAGGCGCCTGCCCTTTGAGAGCATAGGCTTAAATGACGGTTTGTCTGATTCCCCTAGAAATGATGGCAGACGAAACCGCTTGGCCCTGTTATGGACCAGAGACAGTCACAAACAGTGAGTCGGACTTTCGAATAGAAGCAGTAGCAGACAGGTACACCCGTAAGGCTTGTACCACATCCAATATGTGCAGCGCAAACTCTCTGGGATGCGATGGGTGAGGACACAAGGACGGGAGGACAATGTCCTCATGTAGGTGAAAGGTCAACACCACCTTTGGCAAAAAGGAAGGTCACGGATGCAACACCGCCTTATCCTTATGAATGACTAAATATGGCGACTTGCAGGACAAAGCCGCCAACTCAGACACCCGTCAAACAGAAGTGATTGCCACTAAAAGGCCACCTTCTGAGACAAGACAAGGGGGAATATCCCGGATATTCCCAAAAGGAGGTTCCTGGAGGACCGAGAGCACCAAATTCAGATCCCACGGTGGGAGAGGAGGCTTGACAGGAGGGAGCACATGGCGAACCCCCAACACAAGGTGCTAACCAAGAAATGACCCGCTAGAGGTCGCTGAAAGAAGATGGCCAAGGCCGAAATCTGATCCTTGATGGTACTCAAAGCAAGCTTTTGGGTCACTCCACACTGCAGAGGACGCAGGATTCTGGGGACGGAATACGTTCGAGGACGCCAGTCCAGCGCTACGCATATGGCGATATAAGCTTTCCAGGCACGGTGATAGATCTGCTTGGAGGAAGACTTCGGTGTCCTTAACATGGTCAAAATGACCGAGTCCGAGAGACCTCGGTCCCTGAACACCTGGCTTTCAACAGCCCTGCCGTTAAAGCCAGAGACTGTAAGCCGGATGAAACATAGGACCTTGAGACTGAAGGTCCTCCCTCATCGGCAACCGCCAGGGAACGTCCGCGACAAGACGTACCAGATCAGCGTACCAGTGATGCTGAGGCCAATCCGGAACAATTAGGATCACCGGAGTTTATATCAGGCGATAAGGACCCTATGGGGCCACCAACACATCCGAGGCATCGCCCAAGGATCCCTGGATCTGGCCACAACCTCGACCCTTGTGATTGAGTCGAGAGGCCATCAGGTCCACATCCGGCGTGCCCCACCGTCGGCAAAGGAGTTGAAATATGCAAGGACCACTCTTCTTGGTCCGGCGATTGGCGACTCAGATAGTCCGCTTGCCCATTGTCTATGCCCAGAATGTAAATGGCCTACAGAGCCGGCACGTTTCTTCCGGCCCACTTCAGGATACGGACTACCTGGGAAGCCGCAGCTGAGCTCCGAGTCCCCCCTTGATGGTTTACATACGCCACCGCCGTGGCGTTGTCCGACTGGCTCCTGATGGAGCGACCCCGTACTCTCTCCGACCTGAGGAGAGACACAGTCCGATGGCCCGTATTTCCAGGACAGTGATTGGTAAACGGGCTCGTCCGGAGTCCAAGGCCTTGAGCCGACAGGACTCCCCAGACTCAACCCCAGCCCGTCAGGCTGGTGTCCGTCGTGAGTACCATCCATTGGATGGGAGGGGAACGACTTTCCGGACCGAAGAGCCGAGGATCTCAACCACCATGTCAGGGGCGCCCTGACCAGGTGAATCACCTGGATCTGAAGATCCAAGGACAACGGGGATTTGTCCCAGGTGGACAAGATCTCCTTCTGCAATGCCCTGGTGTGTGATTGGGCATACGGAACGGCCGCGAAGGAGGCCACCACGAGTCCCAGGACTCTCATGCAAAAAAAACGGATTGACAACCATTTTCGGTATGTCAGCACCCGCACCGCAGACTGAAGTGTCAGCAACTTCTCCAGAGGTAGGATACCTTTGCCTCCAAGGAGTCCAGAATCAGAACTAGATACTCCAGACACTGAGTCGGGACCAGGACTGACTCCTGAATGTTCAGGAACCACCCGAAGTCCCTGAGGGTCTAATTGACGATAGTCACCTTTCCTCTAAGTCTGAGCCACTTTCTGCTCTTAGCAAAAGATCGTCCAGATAGCCCACGACAGCAATACCTCACTGTAACAGAAGGCTAGAACTGGAGCAAGCACCTTGGTGAACACCCTTGGTGCCGAGGCTAGGCCGAAAGGAAGAGCCACAATCGATAGTGGACTTCGCTGATCGCAAGCGCAGAAACTTCTGGTGACTTGCGCAGATCGGAACATGCAAGTAGGCGTCCTTGAAGTCCAAGGACGCCAGAAGAAAATCCCTTTGGTGGAGTGTAGCGATCACCGTGCGAATGGATTCCATGCGGAATTTCTGCACCTTCTCGAAGGCATTCAGGGCCTTGAGGTCCAGGATAGGTCGAACCACGTCCTATTTTTGGGACGACAAACAGATTCGAGTAGAATCCCTGAAAACTCTCCTGTGATGGAACCGGCACAATCACTCCGGACCTGATCAAATCCTGTACAGCCCCCAAGAGGGCTGCCCGACAGGTAGGAAGGAGAGGAAGATTTGAGGGAAAGAATCTGTCTGGGGGCCAGGATCGGAATACTATCCTGTATCCTGAGGTGACCACCTCGCACACCCACCAGTCGGAGATTCGGGAGGACCACCGATTCGTGACCTGCGAAGTCGTCCCCCCACCCCAGAGTCGGGCGGAGGCAAGACTTCACGCAGAGGCGGGCTTGGGAGCCGCTTGTCCGGCTTACGAACCCAGGGGCACTTGTGCCCAGACGAAAAAACCCCGTTTTGCTGGAAAGGAAGGCCCCTGTTTGCGGCGGGCCTCCTCACTCTTGCTAGTCTAAGGAAGAAGAGTGCTTTTACCTCCCATGACATCCATGACGATGTCATCCAGAGCAGCACCGAAAGGTCTACCACCTTTAAATGGTAGATCCGTCAGGAGCTTCCTAAGGCTAGGTCAGCAGACCAGCACTTCAACCAGATAAGACACAATACCACCGCCGAGACAGAGGCCCTGGATATTAAAGGGGGCCGCGTCCAACGTGGCGTCGCACACATAAACCAGGCCCTGAACCAGTTGGTGGGCCAGAGCAACTGTGTCTGGAGGAAGATTATGCTCCTGTACAGCTAGGTGCAACATTTTTGCCCAACCTGTAAGTGTTTAAGACACAAGGGTCACCGCTACCACAGGCCGTAGGGCGGATCCCAACAAGGCAAACATGGCTCTGCTCACCACTTCTGACCTCCTGTCAGTGGGGTCCTCAAATGCAGGAGTCCCCTCCATCGGGAGAGTGATGGCCTTGTTCAACCGGGTGACTGGAGGGTCGACCCTGGGGGAGAAGCCCACTTTTTAAGTAGGGCATCTTCAAGGGGTATCTGATAGACAAACGCCGCGGGACCATAAAAAAAATTCTTCTGCGGCTTTTCCCAGACCTTATCAATGAGCTGGTCAAAGAAAGTACATATGGAAAAACCTCTTTAGAAGGCCTGGCCTTAAAAGAACCAAAGGAGAGTGTATCCGCCTGAGGTTCTGCAACAGCAGCATTTTAGCTTGAGAGTGTCCCTCACCGCAGTCATGAGTACACTAACAAGCGCCCTGTCATTTACTGACTCAGAACTGGAGTTTTCCTCATAAGGAATGTCCTGTTCAAAACCATCCAATACATTCAGAACTAGGGTCCTGAGCGGTAGTGGCTAGGCCCATATCTGAATCAGCGCACTGCCCTCATGAAGTAAAGTGGGGAGAGGGCGCTTTTTTGCTCCCTTGCGCTTGCACACAGCTCCCATCCTGGTCAGAAATGATTCCAGGACTGCCCACAACTGGTCCATAGGGACCGCAGGTGCTGAAGCACTGCCTGTTGTCCACTGACATTTAGGGGAAGCTGGTGACAGAGACTCCATATTGCCCCCCCTCTGAGACTCCTCAGATAAAAAGTCCACCCACAGGCTGTGCTGACTGAGGAGGGGGCGCCCAGGGGACTCACCAAACCGGACCAGGGACCGCTCAGTTCCGCTGTCTGTACCGCGCTGTGTCAGCGCTGGTGAGCTGTGAGGAGATTGTGAGGAGATTCGCACCGTTACAGCAGCGCTAGAGGCCAAAACTAGTGCTGAAGAGCGCGCGGGCTACAAGAAAATGGCCACCGCACTTCACTGAGGCGATCCGCGGCAAGATGGCCGCCATGACTCAGAAAAGTGAAAAAAAAACAGCACACACACAGCGCCACTCGGCGCTCAGGCCCCAAAACACACAAAAAAAGGCCCCAAGCATATCTGCAGACCAGCATTAGCCCCTCCAAGAACAGTGTGACCCCCAGGCACCCCACACAGCACAGCGCCAGCAATGGTGACAGAGAGTGACAATGAAATACAGGGGGAGACAGGGAAAATCCCCCACAGAGAAACACACAGCTTTTTGTACTCACCTGCAGGCAGGAGAGACTACTTACCCGTCCCCTGAGGGACCCACTGGTGTGTTTCTGACAGGACTATCACAGTGCAGTACTGAGTAGCTGTCGGCCCGGTCCACCGTGAAAGATACAGTCAGTCAGGAACTGTTCAGTCTTGAGAGGACCGTGGGAGCATGAAAGCAAACCCGGCCACCCCTGGAGTCATGGGGCCTGTCGTGAACTGAGTCTCACGCACACAAGGCGAGGATCAGCACGCTCGATGGTCGGACAGGGAAGACTACGAGGATATCTTGTACCCAACCTGTTGCCCAGCCGACAGTTGATAGAAGATTCTCAAAAATAAAATAAAAAAGAATTCCAGAAAAGGAATAAAAATAGGTCAGGAGACTGGCTCCTGAGAGAGCCACGTCTTCTCCTTCTGCTAGGCAGAAAAAAACTGAAGTCTGCTGACTGTAGTGGGAGGGTTATGTCCGGAGGGACCGCCCCCTGGGTGGGGCTGTTCAGCTCTGGCTTTTAGAATGTATGTATAACAACTCACATTCTGCCTAGGTCTTCTCCTGCAAGCAGGGACATAACCCACGTGTAAAGTGTAAAGAGACACCGTGTCAGTCCATGGATGGTAAGAGAAAAATATATATTCAATGGGCTCAACATGCCTCTCAGCAATTTCCTTGGGGTGTCTACTTTCCAAAATGGGGTAATTTGGGTGGGTTTTGTACTGCCCTGCCATTTTAGCACCTCAAGAAATGAGATAGGCAGTCATAAATTAAAAGCTGTGTAAATTCCAGAAAATGTACCCTAGTTTGTAGACGCTATAACTTTTGCGCAAACCAATAAATATACGCTTATTGACATTTTTTTTACTAAAGACATGTGGCTGAATACATTTTGGCCTAAATGTATGACTAAAATTGAGTTTATTCGATTTTTCTTATAACAAAAAGTAGAAAATATCATTTATTTTCAAAATTTTCAGTCTTTTTCCGTTTATATTGCAAAAAAAAATAATAAAAAAAAAAAAAATCGCAGAGGCAATCAAATACCATTAAAAGAAAGCTCTATTAGTGGGAAGAAAAGGACGCAAATTTCGTTTGGGTACAACATTGCATGTCCGCACAATTTCCAATTAAAGCAGCGCAGTGCCAAATTGTGAAATCACCTCTGGTCATTAAGCTGCGTAATGGTCCGGGGCTTAAGTGGTTAACATTAACACATTCTGAACTATGCAAGTAATCTCAGACTCTAACCACACTCCTTTAAGACACACCCAATATTTAGTGCAACTTAAACCATGCCCACTTTTCGGCACGCTGCGCAGAGTGCGCCACTTTTTCCCCCTTTCACATTGCATGGGGGGCCCGCTTTGGTCTGAAATGCCCAGCAACAAATTCCCGCCTCCTAGACAGCTCTTGTGCGATAGATGGAACACTAATCTAATGCAGTGAAATTGAATCAGTGTGACATGTATCATAGGAACCACAAGCAAGGAATAGGAAGCGGGACCTTGTTACAGTGGCCGCCCGGAATTTCAAATCCAAGCTCAGTGACAGTAGGAGATCGTCACCGCTCTGCGTGATCCAGGGACACTGGCAGGCTGCAAGTGGTGGGCAGTGATAAGGCTGCATTTGGTGGGCACTGATCTCTTTTATCATGTCTGCAGTCTCTGACCATCTCTTGTATCATGTCTGCAGTATGTCTGGGGGCTCTATCAGCCCTCTCTGTGTCCGTTAGAGAGACCCCCTCCAGTTACCATTAGAGTACTCTCTTCCTGTATTTAGTTTATTGTTAACAGATCATAGGAGGATCCCAGGGTATCGAAGACTCCTTAGGGGAGCATCCCTGTGTTTGATTCGTTGCCATAGAAACATTTGTAATGGGGAGGAGTTAGTATGATGAACACACCTATGCGAGGGCACCTGTGACCCTAGGATCGGCCCTGGCCCATAGCATGGTACCAAGAGGGACGGGAGAAGGTTTGTCAACTTCTCAGCTCCTTCTGGGCCACAAACACCATTGAGAGGTAAAGAACACAAGAAAGAAAGAAATGGGTTAAAACAGGTACAGCAAGTGTCTTCTGCTAGCAAACGTCGGGCCCTTTGTTTTAAGAGTAGGTTTAATCAAGCAAAATTGAGACAGTAATCATCTAGGATGTTCCGTTAGACAAGTAGTTTGTAAAGACACTAGAAAAGGGAAATGGGTGTCTGCATGCAGTGTTTGTACTGTGTTAAGGATGTTTGGGTTTACACCCCTCACCAATCCTGTGTGCGAAGACAACAGATATTCCAAATGCTGGTTTAGGCTCCTGGCAATGTTGTAAGGGAACCGGATCACCTCATGTCAGCCGATCAGGATGGCTGGTAGCTAAACTGGCAAGGTGACCGGACAGCAGCCGACCGAACACCTACATAAGTATTGCGACCCCTGAAGCGGTGTAGGTTGTCTCCACTGGGTTGCCAAGCTAGGTCCCTGGGCTGAACCATGGCGAACCAAGTGGTTGTCACGGTTCTTGGCTCCCCTCAGTGTCCTGTCGGCACGCTCACGGTAGTCTCGGGAAAAATGTATCTCTCTCTCAGGTCGAGTTCCACTCACATAATCCTGTCACCTCACCTCTCTGATGCCGATAGACACTATGGCTCTCTCTCCCTCTGTCTTGGGTCCCAACTGTGGCACAGCAAAGGGGATTTTTGTGGCTTCGTCTCAGTCTCCCTGCTAGCCCCCTCAGCCTCCCTTCCGCTCTCTTCTCACACCTCCCCTTTCTCAGGCTCCAACTTATACCTCTCCTTGCCACAGGGCATGCTGGGGCTGTAGTTTTTTTCCCCATTAAATCCTATGGGCTGCATGGTGTCTGGGACTATATGTCCCATGAATACTCCTCTGGTCTCCTGAGATTGGTTGCTCCCTTGGCCAATGGGAAGGGGGGGTACTGGAGCTTCGGAGGCCAGAATCCAGAGCCGCCCTCTCTCCCTTCTCCCGTGCTGTGACAGAAAGCAAGGAAGCAGAGCTAGCAGTGGGCGGGAGAGTACACACATGCCTGCAGCTGCACTCTCCCTGTAGGCCCGCCTTCTTGCCCTCCGAGGGCCAAATCAGAGGGCTCAGAGGTGAAGCACCCCTTCTCTATTTGCACATTGTAACCACTGGTTGCTCTGCTGACATCTGTCAATCGTTTATACACTCATGCATAATGTCATTCAGAATATTCACAGAAGCAACAGCTGAATATGGCACAGTCATACCAATTCCTATTGGAACCAACCCAACTTTGTCCTATCTTAATATTATACTAATGTTTTATCTAACCCAATCTTTCTTCCTCCCTGAATTGCAGGGTAACCCAAGAAGGGATTTTGAAGTCTTAAAACTGAAAAGTAAACACTATAGATCTTCTGATGTGACACTTTATGTAACAAAGAAAACATATGAATACAACAGTAATGCAAAAATAATTTAATTACAAAAAACAGTGTTCAACAGAATATGCATACAGGTACACACTGATATTTACAATACACTATGCTACAAACCATTTGTGATCAGGGCGGAATTAAAAGGTGGTACCTAAAAGCAGTCAGAAGTATATCTTCACACATGGATCACTTTTCAGAGGGCCGTAGAGCAGAGGCTGCTAGGCATTTAGGAGAGGATACTGCCTTGAATGTGCTTTTTTTTCCCCCATCCAAAGTGGGATTTTCTATTGAAATAGATGGGTAGCAGTAAAGCCCGCCAAACACAACATGCTGTATATTTTTTGCGGCACCACAAAGCAAAGCATTGCCATTGCAGCATTTAAATGGGTGGTAAAAATGCAGATCAGTTGGTCAAAAGGGTCTGAACTTAGGATTGTCTAAGAGGTGTACAACATCAGGGAAACAGAAAATAAATCCTGTACAAGTAGTCTCCAAACATTACTACAGAGTTGAGTCAGCACCTCCGCTTCTCTTGGTTTCCTTTTTCTTTTTTTTAAATCAGTTAAGTGCTGCAGAAAGGGTTAAAAATGTGTGTGTGTGTGTAATACACACATTATATATACACACATACATACACACACAAGGAACACTTTTGAATCAGAACTCCTGGGATATTGATCTGGTCAGTTAAGTAGCAGAGGGGGAGGGGTGTATACAGAGGGGGTTGTTAATTTCAATTAACAGCAAAGCAGCTGAAACTAATTAACAACAGGTGCACAAGATGGGCAACAATGAGACGACCTCCAAAACAGGAATGGTTTTTCAGGTGGAGGTGTCTGACATTTTCTTTTCCCTACTCATCTTTTCCGAATGTTTTTCACTAGTGTTCCATTTGGCTAGGGTCAGTGTCACTACTGATAGCACGAGGCAGTCCAACTTTGTGCAAGGAGGAACAGGATGAGCACTGCCAGAGCCCTACAAAATGACCTCCAGCAGGCCACTGGTGTGAATGTCTGACCAAACAATTAGAAACAGACTTCATGGGGGTGGCCTGAGGGCCCGACGTCCTCTAGTGTGCTCTGTGCTCACTACCGGACACTGTGGAGCTCGATTGGCATCTTCCATTGAACACCAGAATTGGCAGGTCCGCCACTGGTGCCCAATTCTTTTCACAGATGAGAGCAGGTTCAACCTGAGCATGTGACAGACGTGAAAGGGTCTGAAGAAGCTGTGGAGAACTTTATGCTGCCTGTAACATCATTCAGCATGACCGGTTTGGTGGTGGGTCAGTGATGGTCTGAGGCGGCATATCCATGGAGGGACGCACAGACCTCTACAGGCTACACAATGGCACCCTGATTGCCATTAGGTATCGGGATGAAATCGTTGGACCCATTGTCAGACCCTACGCTGGTGCAGTGGGTCCTGGGTTCCTTCTGGTGCACAACAATGCCCGGCCTCATGTGGCGAGAAGAAATTGATACCATTGAATGGCCCCCACGCTCACCTGACCTAAATCCAAAAGAACACCTCTGGGACATTGTTTCGGTCCATCCGGTGCCACCAGGTTGCACCTCAGTCTGTTCAGGAGCTCAGTGATGCTCTGGTCCAGATCCTGGGAGGAAATACCCCAGGACACCATCCGCGTCTCATTAGGAGCATGCCCTGATGTTGTCAGGCATGCATACAAGCACTTGGGGGCCATTTTGAGTTGTTGCAATGAAATTCCAGCAAAATGGACTAGCTTGCTGCATAATTTTTTCACTTTGATTTTCGGGGTGTCCTTGATTTCAGCCCTCTGTAGGTGGATCATTTTCATTTAATGATGTGCCATCTTTTCATTCCTAACACATTACCCAGTCCATATCAGTATAGATATCCAGCATGAGATTTTTGCCCGTTGAGATCTGATGTGTTTTCAAAGTGTTCCTTTAATTTTTTTGATCAGTATAAGAGGATACGATGCCAGTGAGTGAAAAGGAGACTAGAGCGCTATCTGCTGGCTAGAAGAGTACATAATATAAAATAAAACATTAAAAATAACTGGGGGAAAAAAAAAGCCAGCCCTGATCATAAAACAAACCAACAAAAAAAAAAGTATACAAAGCCAACCATTTTTAACCTCTAATGTGTTTAGGATCATTTTACCAAATGGTAGGCTTACCAGTCCGTTTTACTTTCTGTGAGAGACTCATCTGTATACTCTTGGTCACCTATGGCAATGTGACATCAGGTGCATGGCAAAGCTCTGAACATCTTCGTGCTAGCAAGCAAACCTTCTACAGGCGAAGTAACAATGAAACTCCATGAGACGGAAGTTCCTGATGTATCTGTCGGAAAAGCATGGAGCATTTATTCCTCTCTTGGATTCTTCCTAAGCTGTTGTATAGTCTGGCTTGCAAGTATAGAATGTCCCGAATCTGTTCCTTGCAGTCAACCATTCCAAAGTAAGTTTTGGCTTCATTCAGATTTAAAATAGCCGATTCCAGGGCTGTGCAAAATGGTGACAAAATAAATAAAGATTAAACACAAAACATTTGCAGAAACAGTTACAGCTAGGTTCACACTGATGTGGGTGCAAGACCGAGTATAAATAGTGCAGGGATGTTTTTCCGGCATTGTCTGCAGGTACAGCAGCTCATTCAAATATATAGGCTGTTGTGCCTGTGAAAATGTGAGGAGCAGCACATGTATAGGTGTGAACCCATCGCAAGAGGCAATTTCTGCTCTTCCAGATATGATCCCCATTAAACCCAACTGAACTTTCAACTAGCTAAAAACATTCCAGGTTCATTATTAAAGTGATTATAAAGCTTTATTTTTTTTTAAATAACAAACGTCATACTTACCTCCACTGTGCAGCTCGTTTTGCACAGAGTGGCCCCGATCCGTGACTTCTGGTGTCCCTCAGCGGTTCCTCCCCACATCAGATAACCCCCCCCCCCCCTAGGAGAAGCGCTCTCCGGGGGGTTACTTTGCGGGCGCACTCCCGAGTCATTCATTCAGCGTCCATGCATGATTGGGCCCCGCCCCCCGGCACCCACGTCATTGGATTTGATTGACAGCAGTGGGAGCCAATGGCTGCACTGCCATCAATATACCCAATCAAGAGCCGGGACCCTGTAGAGAGAGGGACAGCGCGTCACCGCTGAGTGAACTCCATGGCTCAGGTAAGTAAAAACGGGGGGCTGGGGGGCCGGTGACTGCCAGAAGTTGTCACCTTAATGTATGGGATGCATTTAGGTGAAACAACATGAGGGTTTACAACCCTTTTAATTCTTTCTTCAGAAAGCAGCCTCAGTCCTAGTATAAAAGCCAGTACCTCAAGACAGCATGTGCAAAGAAGAATCCTCACTATGTGGAAGCAGGAGTCTCCCTACAGAAGGCCAACAAGCCAACAGATCTATAGTTTAGCAATCCGCAAAGCTCATGCTTCCTGCTGGATTGGAACGCTTAATCACAGGGGAGCGTCAGACCTCAGAAGACGACTGCTTTTTAACAAGGATCTTTCTCTTCAGTGTGCTGGCAGGGGACAGGCTTTTTTTACTCCGGTTGTGGCCGTTTTAGGAAGATGACAAACTAATATATATGTTGTCTTATGTGTCTGTGCAGTTTTGTAACTACACGGATTGTGCAAGATGGTTTTAACTGTACACCAATCCAGCTAGAAAGAAACATCTAGCAATACTTGGCATTTTCCATAGAGTGCAATGGGAAAAATGCAAGTTAGACTTACCGGTAACTTGTTTTCCAATAGGCTTTCAGGACAGCACCCGAGAGATCATGGCTCCTCCTCCTACAGGAAACACCTCATCAATTAAGTCTCTAATTGGAGGCCTCCACGTTGCTTCCATCAGTTGTTTGTAGAGAACCTCCAGCCCCAGCTGCAACACATAAGCGACAGTTATTACATAGTATTACAGCCACAGCATAAAAAAGGGCGGGATCCTGCTGTCCTGAAAGCCTATTGGAAAACAAGTTACCGGTAAGTCTAACTTGCATTTTTCCAAAACGTCTTTCAGGACAGCACCCGAGAGGATAATCGAGACTTACCCCATTTAGGGTGGGACAACAGCCTATAAGACTTTCCTTCCGAAAGCCTGGTCCCCAGCCGTCATGAGATCTAATCTATAATGACGGGCAAAGGTCGTCAGACTTGTCCATGTAGCTGCCTTACAGATTTGTTCGGGGGTGGCACCAGCTTTTTCTGCCCAACTCACCGCCGAAGCTCTAGTAGAATGAGCCCGGATACTTACTAGACTCTCCTGGCCTGTAAGGGAATAGGCGTCTGAGATAGCCATTCTCAACCATCTGGCAATGGTTCCTCTAGAAGCTTGTCTTCCTTTTTTATTTCCGGAAAATAGAATGAATAGTGCGTCTGAACGCCTAAAGTCTTTAGTAGCTTCCAGGTAACTTAAGACTGCTCTTTTAACATCCAGTGTATGGAATTCTTCTTCCTTCTTACCCGACGGATTAGAACAAAACGTAGGAAGTATTATCTCCTGGGTTCTATTTTGAACTGAAGCAACCTTTGGTAAAAAATTAGGATCCGTCTTCAGCACAATTCTGTCTGAAAAAATAGAAAAAAAATGGTTCCCTGATAGATAAAGCTTGCAGCTCACTGATTCTTCGAGCTGTTGTAATAGCTACTAGAAAAATTGTTTTTAAAGTAATTAGCTTCAGGGAGGTTAAATTAAGAGGTTCGAAAGGTTCCCTGGTCAGGGCCTGTAGAACGACTGACAAGTCCCATGACGGACAGTTTTTGATCACTATCGGTCTAGCCCGAGTGAGGGCTTTAAAGAATCTGTTTACTAGGGGTTCTGATGAAATAGACTTCTCAAAATATACCCCCAGTGCGGCAACCTGAACTTTTAGGGTACTGATCGCTAGGCCCTTGTCTGCTCCTTCTTGCAGAAATTCCAAGATAGAAGAAATCTGCTTTAATGGTCTGCCGGATGTAGTGCACCAGGAGTTAAAGACTTTCCAGACTTTGTGATATATTGCTCTGGTAACATTCTTTCTGCTAGATAGGAGGGTAGCCACCAACCTATCCGAGAATCCTTTTCTCCTTAAGAGCTGCTCCTCAGAAGCCAGGCTGTGAGTTTTAGCTTTTCTACTTCTTGGTGAAACAGAGGACCTTGTAACAGAAGGTCTTGTCTCAAGGGAAGTTGCCAGTATGGTTTGATCTGCATCTGTAGAAGAGCCGAAAACCAAGGCCTTTTGGGCCAGAAGGGAGTGATGAGGATTACTGTCATATCCTCTTTCCGGATTTTTGTTATGACCTGCGGAATCAGCTGAAATAGAGGGAAGGCGTAGCCAAGGTGAAAATTCCAACTGTGTGCCAGAGCATCTACCCCCAGAGATGACTCGTTCCTGTTCAGGGAAAAAAAGAGGGATATTTGTGTATTTTCCTGAGTCACAAAGAGATCCACTCTTGGCTGTCCCCATTTCTTCACTATTAGATTGAAGACATCTGGATTCAATTGCCACTCCGCTTCGTACACCTGGTTCCTGCTGAGGAAATCCGCTATCCTGTTTAGGGTCCCTTTTAGGTGGACCGCGGACAAGGATTGAGTATGGAGCTCTGCCCAATTTAGAATGCTCTCTGCTAGGCCGTGAAGTATTCTGCTTCTGGTGCCCCCTTGTCGGTTTATGTAAGCCACCGCTGTGGCGTTGTCCGACAGGATTTGTGTGTGTCGCCCTTGGACTTCTTCTGCAAAGAACAAGAAGGCCATTTCTATCGCCTTTAGTTCCCTCCAGTTTGAAGATCTCAGTGCTTCCCTTGTGTACCAAGATCCCTGAGCCCAACGACCGCTCATGTGAGCCCCCCAACCCCAGGAGCTGGCATCGGTTGTTAGCCTTACCTGGGTTGGAAAGGACCATAACAGGCCTGCTGAGAGTCTTGCCTGGTTCTTCCACCACCAGAGACTCCTCTTTACTTTGGTGGGGATCTTCACCAGTGAATCCAGTGAATTCTGCTGGCGATCCCAGATCTTTAACACAAATTTTTGCAGCGGTCTGAAATGGAGCTTTGCCCACTGTACTGCCGGTATGGAAGAGGTCAGGGTTCCTAATGCTGACATGACCCTCCTGATGGACAGAAGCTGACTGGATTGTAAGAGAGACACAACCTCTAACAGCTTTTCCCGTTTTTCTTCTGGGAGAAAAATCTTTTGCTCCACAGAGTTGATACGGAAACCCAGGAATAACACCTCCTGAGAGGGAATCAGATTGGACTTTTGGAGGTTTAGTATCCATCCGATGGATTCTAGGTGAGCGCGTGCTCTGTCCAAGTTTCTCTGAAGTCCATCTCTGGTTTGGGCAAACAGTAGCAGGTCGTCTAGATAGGGAATCACTGAAATTCCCTCTAGACGCAAGGGTGCTAGAGCTTCGGCCATTACCTTCGTGAACACCCTTGGAGAAGATGACAGGCCGAATGGAAGAGCTCTGAATTGCAGGTGTACCACCTTCTTCCCTTCTCTCAGTGCTAACCTCAGATATCTCTGAGATCTGGCAGCAATAGGAATGTGGAGGTATGCGTCCTGCAAATCTATTGACGCCATGAAGCATCCTTGACTCAGGAGGCTTCTTACTGAGAAAATGGAATCCATCCGAAATCTTTTGTATTCTACTGACAAATTCAGCATTTTTAGATTTAGGATGAGGCGGTACTTTCCTGAAGGTTTCTGTACAAGGAAAACGTGAGAATAGAACCCCTGGAAGAACTCCTTCTATGTTATTTTAGCGGTTGTTGCTCCGTGTGGCTTTGTTTGCTCCATGTGGATTTGGTTGCTCCAGTTTGGATTCGAACCTGTGAGGTTCTGCATGCCAGTCCGGTTTGTTAACCGCAGAGACAGGAACTTCCTGCCCTTTGTTGGAACCGGAACAATGACTCTCTGGGATATCAGTTCCTGAATTAGGGACTTCATGGCGAGTGCCTTGACCGGATCCCTCGGGACGTTTGTCACTAGGAATCTCTTTGGGGGTTCTTCCGTGAATTCCACCACATATCCTTGGGAGAGCATGTTTACAATATACTGATTTGTAGTGATGTCTCTCCACTGGGGAATGAACTCCTGGAGTCTTCCCCCTACTTGGGGTGGATTGTCACTGCGGCTTTCCGGGGGTCGCAGGAGGATGGAAGAGCACTCCACTCCTACCTTTTGGTTTCTGGGAAGACCACTGCTTCCTTTTGGTTTGCGGTTTTCCTTCCTGTTGTCCTTTTTGGGGACGAAAAAAACGCTTACGGGTCTGTACCTGCTGTTTCTTGACCGGAAACGCCTTCTTTTTGTCAGCCGTATGGTCAAGAATGAACTCCAGCTCAGAACCAAATAGCAAATCCCCTGCAAAGGGAATGCTACACAGTCTATTTTTAGATGCAGCATCTCCTGGCCAAGTTTTAAGCCACAAGGCTCTCCTAGCAGAATTGGTCAAAGCCGCTGACCTGGCTGACATACGAATGGATTCTGCTGAAGCATCCGCAATATATGATACTGCTGCAGAAAGCGTTGTAAATGAGTCCAGAATCTCCTGTTTTGGAGAATCCGCCGTAACATGGGCCTTCATCTGGTTAATCCAGTGTTCTAAATTCCTAGCGACACAGGTTGTTGCCATTGCTGGTTTTAGATTGTTCATCACGGACTGCCAAGCCCTTTTAAGAAGCAAATCCATTCTTTTGTCCATGGGCTCCTTTAACATGCCCATGTCCTCAAAGGCAAGGTCAGTTGATTTTGAGACCTGTGAAAAAGCAGAGTCCAGTTTTGGAACCTTGTTCCAGGTGGAATCCGGGTTGTCCTCAAATGGGAAGCAGATTCTTGGGAAGCGTCTATCGGACCTCCCAATAATATTTGAGAGCCGTCTTGGGGTTCTGAAGAAGGCTGCGGAGCCCTAGGTTCCCTTGAAGGGCCTGGTTCTTCTCTTAGGTTTGACCTAAAAGCTTGAAAGGTGGCACGGAGTTCATCCTTAATTGCAGATACTAGATCGCCACAAAAGGATGGAGACTCTTCCTTGACTACATTTGCAGTGCAATCTGCACAAAGCGACTTGGTCCAAGCCTCGCTTAACTTTTCCTTGCAGACAGGGCACCTTCTCTTCACTGGGTGAGCAGAACTTTTGGCCTGCACAAACAGAAAAGAAAAAAACCAGGGACCACGCTAAGAAAAACTGTTACACAGTACAAATCAATACACCCAGGTGCACATAGGAAAAAAACACTTTCACTTCCTTGTGCCCCGCAAGCCATGCACCACCACCACCTTTTACAAAAGACCCCTAGATATTATGCAGACATGCAAAATCACCAGCCACTGCACCACCAGGGAGATGGGGGGTGGGGGAGATGGAGGGGGAGAAGGGTGAATACCCCCCCCACAGGAGAAAACGGCCCAGTGTAAATAGGACACAGTCCCTTACCTTAGCCTTGCTGGTGCCTTGGCTTGCCCCCTTATTCGCTGCATCGCTATCCATAGCTGTCTGCGGACGCGTGGTGAAGAAAAACGCTGGTTCCAGATTCGAAAACGCTGCCGCGCTGACCTGGAACTTTAAAGGCACCAGGTGACCCTGCCCTCTCCCTCTGCGCTTTGCGGCCGGAAATGACGCGCGCGCCGACCCGGAAGTGCTGCCTCTTCCCATACAGGACGCAGCCGAGGCTCTCCTCGGCCACCAGAACAATGGCGGCCGCTGTAAAGCTCCACGCCGCTATTCGCAAGCGGTCGGCGAGAACACAGCAAACCACCGCTCTGAAGACAAAAAGGAGGCAGCCCTCCCGGGCTGTACAGGCTTCTCCCCGAGCACGGAAGAGGGAGAGGGAGCCCACGGGACCATCCATGCTAGGAGGCAAGTGGGAGGATCACTCTCCTAAGAAAAAAAAGGACTGACTGAGAACCTTTGTCTCCCAGGAAAGCCCTGAGAGATCGTGGCTCTCACCAGAGGTGTTCCTCCGGCTGGAGGAAACACAAAAAACTGATGGAAGCAACGTGGAGGCCTCCAATTAAAGACTTAATTGATGAGGTGTTTCCTGTAGGAGGAGGAGCCATGATCTCTCGGGTGCTGTCCTGAAAGACGTTTTGGAAAAATTATTTCTCCCTCTAACAAAAGGCTAAATCTGGATTGCATAAGGGGGAAAAAGCGGCCTTATTTGCCAACAAAGCTACAAATTGTGTTTTTTTGTGCTTTTACATTATGAACTAGCTGCATGAAAGCTTTACCCCCTCAAAAGATTAACTTTAATGATTAAGGCTTCATGTACACGGGACGTTTTTACAATCAGATAGTACTTGACAGATAGTAACCCACATTTAAACCATCCTTTTTGCCGCGTTTAGAAAAAATAAATAAAATAATAATAAATAAATGATAAGATAACAGAGGAGAGTTCAGGAGCAGTTGGGAAAAAAACGCCCAACTGCTCCTAAATGTCCATTTAGCAGTAGCAGTGTACTCAAGGCCTTAGTGTTCTAATGATTTAATGTTCTTGAGACAAAACATTTTGTATGGGCTGCTAGAGTAAAGCCAGTCTCCTCATATTTAATTTACCTTGAAATTTAAATTGACAGGGAAAAGTATAACACATGTAGGTTTTTAACTCGCAGTTTACCCATTGGGAACTATTTTCCCAGTCTCTGCAGTAAAAAAGTATACTAAAATATGGAAGCAAGCCATAGGAACACAATACTGGAGCAACCTAAGAAATGCTGTTGTATCACAAGCACAGTGTTGTGAAATGGTCTTAGACCAAAAGGACTAAAACAAAGGACTTTAAAAAGAAAAAAAAGAGGGGGGTAAATAAATATGGGTTTCACAGAGAGGCCTAGCACACAAGAGGACTACCTTAGGCTGGCCATAGAGGAGTCGAAATGCGGCCAATTCAGCAGGGACCAGCCAACTTTTGATCTATGTATGGCCGTACTCGCCCGACAGAAATCAATCTAAGGCTGGCCATACATTCTAAAATTTTCCTTTAGAGATTTACCAAATCCATATAATTTGGAGGTCAAACCTAAACACTTTAAAAAAAAATACGTGCATTTTTTATTGGAGCCTGTAAAAGCATTGCATCAGCGATCAGTAGATTGCTGGTGCCATGCAGGTCTCCAGCAGATCTGCCAGTGTATCCGCTTCCCCGTACTGCAAGTATATACAATCTGACAGGAAGAGAGAATGAACTACCACGGCACTCCACAGCACCATGGTAGTTCATTGAAAACTACAAGCCGACAGCCGCAAAGGCTTGTAGTTTTTCTATTCACAGAACATTCGAACATCGAAGAAAAAGGAGTCTTCTATGGCCTGCCTTAGGATGGCCAGTAAGTCAGTGAACGCAAGATAAATGCTTTTTTAGCAGATACTTCTAAAAATATACTTAAATGTTTTCCCAATGTACACCAACACAAGGAAAAAATATTTCCCCAAAAAATAAAAAATAAAATAAAAATAAAAGACTTTTAAGGCTTCGTGCTTAAAAAAAAATAGCACCACATTTTCATATAATTTTATTTAACAACCCATTAAAAATAGGATTTTATAACAGCTTACCTGTAAAATCCTTTTCTTGGAGTACATCACGGGACACAGAGCGACATAGTCATTACTATGTGGGTTATATAGATACCTTCAGGTGCTGGCACTGGCAACTTCCAAAACCGGAAGTACCCTCCCCTATATAAGCCCCTCCCATCCGGGAGTACCTCAGTTTTGTAGCAAAGCAATAAGTGTCCCCAAAAGTGGGGTGGGAGCTCTGTGTCCCGTAATGTACTCCAAGAAAAGGATTTTACAGGTAAGCTGTTATAAAAATCCTATTTTCTTTCTCGTACATCACGGGACACAGAGCGACATAGTCATTACTATGTGGGATGTCCTAAAGCAATGCCCAATGAGGGGGGGGATACACCATACATAAGCTGAGCGCTATCAGACATGAGGATCTTTTGCGGCCTGCAACACACTGCGCCCAAAGGCGACATCCTCCTGACTTCTAACGTCCACCTGGTAGAACCTAGTAAACGTGTGAACTGAAGACCATGTTGCGGCCTTACAGATTTGAGCCAGGGAGGCCTGGTGATGCACTGCCCATGAAGTTCCAACTGCTCTCGTGGAGTGCGCTCTAACTTTGAACGGAGGCGGTCTCCTTCTCAAGCCATAGGCTTGCATTATGACCTGTCGAATCCACTTGGCTAAAGTAGATTTCTTTCTCGTACATCACGGGACACAGAGCGACATAGTCATTACTAATGGGTTATATAGATACCTTCAGGTGCTGGCACTGGCAACTTCCAAAACCGGAAGTACCCTCCCCTATATAAGCCCCTCCCATCCGGGAGCACCTCAGTTTTTTTGCCAGTGTCTAAGGTGTTGGCCAAGAAGTAACATGTGTTTTTCACTGAGCTTGCGTACAGGTTCTTTTGGGCCTCAGTAAGCTATTCCGGATCCGACCAAAAAAGCTTCATAGCTAAACGGTCGGTACCCGGGCCTTGCAGAGAAGAGCAAGGTTTTGCCTGTAATGCCTCTCTTAGGAGGGCTGGACCCTGGGATCCAGAGCTCTGGTCATACCCACGACCAAGATGTTTTCTGTGCAGGGTGCTATACAGGTCCAGGGGAGTGGAATCCTTGGGAACCCGGTCCCTGAAGGTTTGATTACAATGCCTACCGTGATAGGTGAAGTTTGGGCTTCTGTGGACCAAACAGAGTCCTGCGGCGAGGAAAAGGTAAGTGGGGGCCCTCGGGAACTTGGTTCTATTGAGGGACCCCCAAGCCTATTTTGTCTTTCTGCCTGTTACCTAAGGTATTCCCGCTAATATTCTGTGTATGCCTGTTACTACTGAGAAAATGTAAAAAATTTAATAGTAGGCAAGAAAAAAAAAAAAAAAAAATGTAAGACCGCGGTACCTGTGTTAGACACTAGAGGCCGCTATGGTTCTTTTTCTTGTAATGTGGATTTTTTTCTTCCAAAATCAAATCCAGGCAGTTGGTAAGTTCTCTGCTGGGAAGCTGTCTCCTCTGCCCTGTTGCTGCGCTCATCCATCCCCGGGCCCTGCGGCAGGGACCCTGGCTCCCATCTAGCTCCTTATTTTTTTCAAAAAAGGCGCCGAAGGCGCACATGCCCGCGCGCGTGCACGCGCCTCTATATATAGAGGCGATCTGGGAAAAGGGGCGGAGCGGGTGGATGACGCTCGGTGTGCGCCGCGGCGCTACTGCGCATGTGCGGGCGTCCAGCGTGTTTTAAAGCACAATCATAGCTGGCTATTGAAGTGCACAGACAGAGCTAGCAACAGTATAAAGGCACACAGAGGCGGTTGATGCAGGCATCCCCTAGAAAGGCACTTTAGTAGACACCAACTGTTATATAGCAGCAATTGTGCTAGACTATTCTCAGTAAAAGTGGTGTATTACGGCTGGAATACCTCAGCTTTAGGCTTAGGAATATGCCGTCCAGAAGCTCCGGAACTGAATCTTCCAGGAAGCGAAGGGGGTCTCATCGGGCTCTGAGGATCTTGGGCATGCTTCTGCTGCACCAGTCTCCCCTGAAGTTCAGAGGTAAGTGACCGTAGAGACCCCGCAGGGGTACTTGGTACTGTGGCTGTCCTCAGTTCACCTGCTCCTGTGTATGTAACAGAGGAGGTTTTTTCCTCAGCTCTGGGAGGATTAGAGAGAGATTGTCAACATTGATCGCTGCCTCCCTGTCAGGGAAAGCACGCCCGATCTCCGTCTCCTCCTTCAGAGTGCCTGTTAGCAGAGCAACAGTCCCATACAGGGATCGACCTGCCTGAAGGGGATCAGGATGAGGTTGATTCTGTTATAGAGGAACCAACAGTGGGGGAACCTTTTCTCAGCATCTCAAGCTGAAAGATTATGGGTTCAGTCTCTGACTAACATGGTCCGATCAGCATTTAAAAATGCACCTTGCGGAACCATCAACCACTACTGTATCCTCGTTGGGGTCGCTGGAAGCCCCCAGACTGTCTGTTCTTTTCCACTTCACCCTTTACTGAAAGGGCTCATTTACCAGGATTGGGAACATCCTGAAAAAATATTTATTCCCCCAAGAGATTTCCGGTGGTCTATCCCATGGAGGATAAGTTCATCAAAAAATGGAAGGTCCCTACAGTGGACGCAGCCATCTCTTGTGTGTATAAATCACTGACATGTCCAGTGGATAATGTCCAAATGTTCAAGAACCCAATAGATAAAAGATTGGAGTCCTTATGAAAGTCTGCTTCTTTCTACAGCAAGCTTGGTGACACAACCAGCAGTGGGGTCTGCTAAGCAGTGAAGGATCAGTTGAAACAGGTCTGGAGGGACTTGACAGATCAGCAGGCCCTTGCCCTAGCTGATCTACCTAGAGCCTTAGGCTTTGCGGTTGACGCCATAAAGGATTCAGTCCATCAGGCCTCCCGCCTTACGCTGTCTATAGTACATATGCGTAGGCTTCTATGGCTCAAAAACTGGTCTGCTGAAGCTCCCTGTAAAGAATGGCTGGTTAGCGTCCCATTTCATGGTGAACGCTTATTCAGGGAAAACCTGGACAAATATATCCAGAAAATTTCCAGCGGTAAAAATACGCTCTTGCCGGTTAAAAACAGAGTTAGAGGTCCCTCTTTAAGAGGCCTGCTTCTCCAGTCCCTGGGGCATCGGCTGTGTAACATTTCCGACGGCCTCCTCGGTCAATTCCCGGGGGTAAAAAACAGGGACAATCGCAGGGTAATGAGAAACCCTGGGTCAGGGGAGGTACAAAACCTCCCCCAAAGTTAAATTCATTGAAGGGTTGCCCCCACTCAGTCGGGTGGGGGGAGGACTCCAGTTGTTCGCAAGAGACCTGGCGGGACACGATCAAAACAGATAGGTGCTCTCCGCAGTATGTTTGGGATACAGTTTGGAGTTAAAAGACTCTCCTCCTTCCCATTTTTGAGGTCAAACGTGCCAAGCGATCCCCGGAAGAGAGAGTCCCTCCTGTTGGCACTAGAACAACTATTGCTCCAAGGAGTAATTATGGAGGTTCCCCTGGAAGAATGAGGGTTCGGGTTTTACTCAAACCTCTTTACAGTCCCGAAGCAAACGGGGACGGGAGGCCCATATTAATTCTAAAAGGGCTAAACAAATTCCTGTATATCAGGACTTTCCGATGGAGTCGATCCGATCGGTGGCCACTGCCCTACAAGGGGAGGATTGGTTAGCCGCGATCGACATCAAAGATGCTTATTTGCACATTCCCATCTTTCCAGTCCACCAAAAATTTCTACGCTTTGCAGTAGAAGGGCGCCATTTTCAGTTCAGAGCCTTACCCTTCGGTCTGGCCACAGCACCACGAGTGTTTACAAAAATTCTGGCCCTTTATTGGCCAATCTAAGAACACAAGGTGTAATGATAATGGCATATCTAGATGACTTGTTGCTGATAGACCACTCAGTGAAAAAACTAGACGTGGTCATTCACAAGACAATCAAGTATCTGGAATCTCACGGTTGGATTATCAACCGAGACAAGTCAGCCCTAAAAACCAGTCAAAAGTCTGGAATACTTGGGGCTAAGGTTGGATTCAGGCCAGAGAAAAATATTCTTGCCTCGAGGAAAGGTGTTGTCTTTGAAAGATTTGATCCACTTAGTGGGTACAAAAAAGACAGCCGTCCATACGCCTGTGCATGAGGCTGCTGGGAAAAATGGTGGCATCATTCGAAGCAGTACCCTACGGTCAATTCCATTCAAGGAATTTGCAAAGGGCCATACTGTCAGCCTGGAACAAAAAAGTTCAGGCCCTAGACTTACAATGTCCTTGTCCCCTTCCGTTCGCAAGAGCCTCCGTTGGTGGTTGGTTCCCCAGAATCTGGAAAAAGGGAAATCCTTCAGTCCGATTTCTTGGAAGGTGGTCACTACAGATGCCAGCCTTATAGGCTGGGGAGCAGTACTGGAGCAATGGTCTCTCCAGGGCAGATGGTCGGATGCAGAAAAGGCCCTGCCCATCAATCTCTTAGAGATACGAGCAGCCCGGTATGCCCTAGTAGCATGGACATCCAAACTCCAAGGGTCCCCTGTCAGAATTCAATCAGACAATGCCACAGCAGTGGCATATATCAATCATCAGGGGGGCACCAGGAGTCGTGCAGCCCAGAGGGAAGTAAATTACATCCTGAAATGGGCAGAAAGATATATGTCCCAGCCATATCTGCGGTATTCATTCCAGGAGTGGAGAATTGGAAGGCGGACTTTCTAAGTCGCCAGCAATTATGCCCAGAGGACTGGTCCCTTCACCCCGAGGTTTTCTGGACAATATGTCAGCGGTGGGGAACACCGGATGTAGATCTTCTAGCATCCAGATTCAACGCAAAGGTGGACAGGTTTGTCTCTCGGACAAGGGATCCCCTAGCTTGCGGCTCGGATGCCCTAGTGTTCCCTTGGGATCAGTTCAAGCTGATATATGCATTCACACCGCCACAATGGTTACCTCGATTACTCCGCAGAATCAGGGTAGAAAAGAAACCAGTGATTCTGGTGGCTCCAGCGTGGCCCCGAAGGGCATGGTACGCGGAGATTGTAAAATGTCAGTGGGGAGTCCTTGGACTCTCCCACGTCGTCCGGACCTGCTTTTGCAAGGACCGATATACCACCCTTCCTTACCAGCCCTAGGTTTGACGGCCTGGCTATTGAAGCCCACATTCTAAAAAAGAGAGGGCTCTCTAATCCTGTGGTATCTACCATGATCAATGCCAGGAAGCCGGTATCCAGGCAGATCTACTATAGAATCTGGAAGGCGTACATCGCGTGGTGTGAGGCCAAGAAATGGCATCCACATAAGTACGTAATAGGTAGGAGTCTGGACTTCCTACAGTGGGCTGTAGATAGGAAGCTTGCCTTGAGTACTATCAAAGGTCAGTTTTCGGCCTTGTCAATATTTTTTCAAAGGCCCTTGGCTTCGCATTCACTAGTCAAAGCCTTTAGATAAGGAGTGATGCGTATTAGTCCTCCGGTTAATATTCCCATATGTCCATGGGATCTAAACCTGGTTCTGTCGGTTCTACAGAAACAACCATTTGAACCATTACAGCATATTTCTTTGGTTCTTCTCACCAGGAAATTGTTTTTTCTAGTAGCCATTTGTTCGGCTAAAAGAGTGTCGGAATTAGCAGCTATGTCCTGTAAAGAGCCATATCTGGTTATCCATAAGGACAGAGTAGTATTACGTCCTCATCCAGCCTTTCTTCCTAAGGTGGTATCGGGGTTTCATTTGAACCAAGATGTGGTTCTTCCTTCTTTTTTCCCCAAACCTAGTTCAGTAGAGGAAAAGTTATTGCATTCTTTGGATGTAGTAAGAGCAGTTAAAGCTTATCTAAAAGCCACTGCTCAGATTCGCAGAACGGATACTTTGTTTATTCTGCCGGAAGGCCCCAGAAAGGGTCAGGCAGCGTCAAAATCTACTTTAGCCAAGTGGATTCGACAGGTCATAATGCAAGCCTATGGCTTGAGAAGGAGACCGCCTCCGTTCAAAGTTAGAGCGCACTCCACGAGAGCAGTTGGAACTTCATGGGCAGCGCATCACCAGGCCTCCCTGGCTCAAATCTGTAAGGCCGCAACATGGTCTTCAGTACACACGTTTACTAGGTTCTACCAGGTGGACGTTAGAAGTCAGGAGGATGTCGCCTTTGGGCGCAGTGTGTTGCAGGCCGCAAAAGATCCTCATGTCTGATAGCGCTCAGCTTATGTATGGTGTATCCCCCCCCTCATTGGGCATTGCTTTAGGACATCCCATTAGTAATGACTATGTCGCTCTGTGTCCCGTGATGTACGAGAAAGAAAATAGGATTTTTATAACAGCTTACCTGTAAAATCCTTTTCTTGGAGTACATCACGGGACACAGAGCTCCCACCCCTCTTTAGGGACACTTATTGCTTTGCTACAAAACTGAGGTGCTCCCGGATGGGAGGGGCTTATATAGGGGAGGGTACTTCCGGTTTTGGAAGTTGCCAGTGCCAGCACCTGAAGGTATCTATATAACCCATTAGTAATGACTATGTCGCTCTGTGTCCCGTGATGTACTCCAAGAAAAGGATTTTACAGGTAAGCTGTTATAAAAATCCTATTTTTGACGCTGCCTGACCCCTTCTGGGGCCTTCCGGCAGAATAAACAAAGTATCCGTTCTGCGAATCTGAGCAGTGGCTTTTAGATAAGCTTTAACTGCTCTTACTACATCCAAAGAATGTAATAACTTTTCCTCTACCGAACTAGGTTTGGGGAAAAAGGAAGGAAGAACCACATCTTGGTTCAAATGAAACCTCGATACCACCTTAGGAAGAAAGGCTGGATGAGGACGTAACACTACTCTGTCCTTATGGATAACCAGATATGGCTCCTTACAGGACATAGCTGCTAATTCTGACACTCTTTTAGCCGAACAAATGGCTACTAGAAAAATCAATTTCCTGGTGAGAAGAACCAGGGAAATATGCTGTAATGGTTCAAATGGTTGTTTCTGTAGAACCGACAGAACCAGGTTTAAGTCCCATGGACATATGGGAATATTAACCGGAGGGCTAATACGCATCACTCCTTGTATAAAGGCTTTGACTAGTGAATGCGAAGCCAAGGGCCTCTGAAAAAATATTGACAAGGCCGAAATCTGACCCTTGATAGTACTCAAGGCAAGCTTCCTATCTACAGCCCACTGTAGGAAGTCCAGAGTCCTACCTATTACGTACTTACGTGGATGCCATTTCTTGGCCTCACACCAGGCGATGTACTCCTTCCAGATTCTATAGTAGATCTGCCTGGATACCGGCTTCCTGGCATTGATCATGGTAGATACCACAGGATTAGAGAGCCCTCTCTTTTTTAGAATGTGGGCTTCAATAGCCAGGCCGTCAAACCTAGGGCTGGTAAGGAAGGGTGGTATATCGGTCCTTGCGAAAGCAGGTCCGGACGATGTGGGAGAGTCCAAGGACTCCCCACTGACATTTTTACAATCTCCGCGTACCATGCTCTTCGGGGCCACGCTGGAGCCACCAGAATCACTGGTTTCTTTTCTACCCTGATTCTGCGGAGTAATCGAGGTAACAATTGTGGCGGTGGGAATGCATATATCAGCTTGAACTGATCCCAAGGGAACACTAGGGCATCCGAGCCGCAAGCTAGGGGATCCCTTGTCCAAGAGACAAACCTGTCCACCTTTGCGTTGAATCTGGATGCTAGCAGATCTACATCCGGTGTTCCCCACCGCTGACATATTGTCCGAAAAACCTCGGGGTGAAGGGACCATTCCCCTGGGCATAATTGTTGGCGACTTAGAAAGTCCGCCTTCCAATTCTCCACTCCTGGAATGAATACCGCGGATATGGCTGGGACATAACTTTCTGCCCATTTCAGGATGCAATTTACCTCCCTCTGGGCTGCACGACTCCTGGTGCCACCCTGATGATTGATATATGCCACTGCCGTGGCATTGTCTGATTGAATTCTGACAGGGGACCCTTGGAGTCTGGATGTCCATGCTACTAGGGCATACCGGGCTGCTCGTATCTCTAAGAGATTGATGGGCAGGGCCTTTTCCGCATCCGACCATCTGCCCTGGAGAGACCATTGCTCCAGTACCGCTCCCCAGCCTATAAGGCTGGCATCTGTAGTGACCACCTTCCAAGAAATCGGACTGAAGGATTTCCCTTTTTCCAGATTCTGGGGAACCAACCACCAACGGAGGCTCTTGCGAACGGAAGGGGACAAGGACATTGGTAAGTCTAGGGCCTGAACTTTCTTGTTCCAGGCTGACAGTATGGCCCTTTGCAAATTCCTTGAATGGAATTGACCGTAGGGTACTGCTTCGAATGATGCCACCATTTTTCCCAGCAGCCTCATGCACAGGCGTATGGACGGCTGTCTTTTTGTACCCACTAAGTGGATCAAATCTCTCAAAGACAACACCTTTTTTCGAGGCAAGGAGGAGACGGAGATCGGGCGTGCTCTCCCTGTGACAGGGGGGCAGCGATTAATGTTGACAATCTCTCTTCTAATCCTCCCAGAGCTGAGGAAAAAACCTCCTCTGTTACATACACAGGAGCAGGTGAACTGAGGACAGCCACAGTACCAGGTACTCCTGCAGGGTCTCTACGGTCACTAACCTCTGAATTTTCAGGGGAGACTGGTGCAGCAGAAGCATGCCCAAGATCCTCAGAGCCCGATGGAGACCCCTTTCGCTTCCTGGAAGATTTAGTTCCGGAGCTTCTGGACGGCATATTCCTAAGCCCAAAGCTGAGGTATTCCAGCCGTAATACACCCCTTTTACTGAGAATAGTCTAGCACAATTGCTGCTATATATCAGTTGGTGTCTACTAAAGTGCCTTTCTAGGGGATGCCTGCATCAACCGCCTCTGTGTGCCTTTTTACTGTTGCTAGCTCTGTTTGTGCACTTCAATAGCCAGCTTGATTGCCTTTAAACATGCTGGACGCCCGCACATGCGCAGTAGCGCCGCGGCGCACACCGAGCGTCATCCACCCGCTCCGCCCCTTTTTCCAGATCGCCTCTATATAGAGAGGCGCGTGCCCGCGCACGCGCACGTGCGCCTTTTTTGAAAAAACAAGGAGCTAGATGGGAGCCAGGGTCCCTGCCGCAGGGCCCGGGGATGGATGAGCGCAGCAACAGGGCAGAGGAGACAGCTTCCCAGCAGAGAACTTACCAACTGCCTGGATTTGACTTCGGAAGAAAAAAATCCACATTACAAGAAAAAAGAACCATAGCGGCCTCTAGTGTTTAACACAGGTACCGCGGTCTTACATTTTTTTTTTTTTCTTGCCTACTATAAAAAAATTTACATTTTCTCAGTAGTAACAGGCATGCACAGAATATTTAGCGGGAATACCTTAGGTAACAGGCAGAAAGACAAAATAGGCTTGGGGGTCTCCCAATAGAACCAAGTTCCTGAGGGCCCCCACTTACCTTTTCCTCGCCGCAGGACTCTGTTTGGTCCACAGAAGCCCAAACTTCACCTATCACGGCAGGCATTGTAATCAAACCTTCAGGGACCGGGTTCCCAAGGATTCCACTCCCCTGGACCTGTATAGCACCCTGCACAGAAAACATCTTGGTCGTGGGTATGACCAGAGCTCTGGATCCCAGGGTCCAGCCCTCCTAAGAGAGGCATTACAGGCAAAACCTTGCTCTTCTCTTGCAAGGCCCGGGTACCGACTGTTTAGCTATGAAGCTTTTTTGGTCGGATCCGGAATAGCTTACTGAGGCCCAAAAGAACCTGTACGCAAGCTCAGTGAAAAACACATGTTACTTCTTGGCCAACACCTTAGACACTGGCAAAAAACTGAGGTACTCCCGGATGGGAGGGGCTTATATAGGGGAGGGTACTTCCGGTTTTGGAAGTTGCCAGTGCCAGCACCTGAAGGTATCTATATAACCCACATAGTAATGACTATGTCGCTCTGTGTCCCGTGATGTACGAGAAAGAAAAGTAGATGGTGGAATAAGGTTAACCTACCATATTCCAATTACAAGCAATATAGTATATAGAATTAGAGCAGGCAGGGACTCCCAAATCCTGTCCACCAATAAAGCAATCCCCTGCTATGCAGCCATTTAGAAAACAAACATCTCCGGGCCCCTTGTGTTCAGTGGGTGTCAGTGGATAGAAAGCGGACTATTTCTTCACTTTTGGGAATAGGCGGATTATTCCGCCACAGCAAGCGATGCAGTAGAAGCCCGGCCTCTTCAATATGAATACACTGCGGCTGGCTGGGAGTGCTGCGGCAGATAATCCGCCTATACCCGAAAGTGAAGAAATAGTCCGCTTACTGACCCACTGAATACAGGGGGCCCGGAGAAGTTATTTTTTTTAAATAGCTGCACAGCTGGGGATTAATTTATTGGCGGACAGGATTTTGGAGTCCCATCCCGCTCTCTACCTCCGCCCCCCCCCGCTCCCTACAGCCATAGTTGCCCAGGAGGAAGTGGACCTAACAGTGCTGCATTTGAACTCTTGGGTAATACCAAGCAAGTTTGGAGTGACACATCTGAGGGGCATTGCTATAGATTAGGTAACACTAGTGTTGCTCGCTGAAGAGTGAACCACAATGGATCACTTTTCAGAGGGTGTTTGACACGCGGCAAGGAAGCATTATATTGCCTCCTCGCCATCTGATTAAATCCCCAAAAACCTGCACCACCTTGCCGCAACTGTGTTTCTTGTACACGGTTGAGAGGTACCCATTCAGTGGAGTGGGATGCATTTGGCCACTGAACATGATGAGGGGGGGTATTTTTGTATAACCCCCCCATTTGTCACCTTTGCCATTACCCCCTCCTAGCCACTGAATTCTGTACATTACGTTCCCCAGACCCATGCATTACCGACTCCTGACCCCTGCACTATGTACATACCCCTGACTCCTGCAAACTGTACAGTACATACTCCTGAAACTACACTAAGTTATAGTCCTTACCCCTGCACTCTGTACATTACATATTCTTGACACCTGCATTTTGTAAATTATATAAATACACCCGATACCTGCCCTCCCACTGTTAGTGCAGTTTTGCCACATCCTTATTTCTCCAAGGCACACAGTCCACGCTGCCTCCCTTTTCTTTGCTTGCTGCCTGCGGGCTAGGGGGAGCAGTGGTCGGGCTCAGGCTCCACGCCCAGTTAGGTGAGGGGGGCCCTGTCTGGTAGGCTGTACAGGGCCCCTTGATTTCTAACAGCAGCCCTGGGTGCAGAGATGGCGAGGCTGAGACTGAGTGCTGCTGAGGCTGTGGTTACAGCAAAGAATGCAAATATTGCCTTTACTACCTTTTCTTACATGACAAGAGTCTAAGAATGATTACCTTCTGTTTTCTTTTGAGGACTGTATGATGCGGCTGATGCCACTTGACACTTTGCAACAAGGAACATAGCCCGTCCCTTATCAAGTACTGCTCCGTGAGCCAGAATAGGCTCTATTGCCATGTGCAGAATGTTCAGGGCTTGCTCTGGGATTCCAAGCATTAGCTTAAAAAAGAAAAAAAAGATCCAAACCATCAAACTTATTGTATTTATTACACAAGAAAATTAGCTGGTGTTATAACAAACCATTTGAACAGAAGATTTATTTTATTTTATTTTTTTAAATCACATAATGCACACATCTTAAGGTCAAATGGTTTCATACTGTACATAAGCATTTTGATGCTCAATTGCCAAATAACTAGGGGTACATTTACAGAAAAACCTGACAGCTTAAAGCGGAGTTCCGAATTAAAAAAAAAAAAAAAGTCGGCAGCTTCAAATACTGCAGCTGCTGACTTTTATTAAATCGGACACTTACCTGCCCAGGGTCCAGCGATGCGGGGGGAACGAAGCCCCACTCATCTCCCCCTCCTCTTTGCGGCGCCATCACTACTGTGGGTGCCCGGCTGTGGCTTCACAGTCGGGTACACACTGTGACTGGCCGGGCAATCATCTGGGACCTGTAATGTGTCCCAGATGATTGCCGAGAGGGAGGGGGGAGAGGTGAACTTCCTTCTGGTGCCACGGTGCCCCGGGAGGAAGTGGGAGCTGAAACTTTCTAAAAAGAGGGTTTCCGCTCCCCCCCCTCAAAAAAAGGACATGCCAAATATGGCATGTCAGGGGGTCACCTTCCCTTAAAGCAGAAGTTCCATTTTTGGGTGGAACTCCGCTTTAATGTGGTGTGGCTGAATGGAAGGACTGGTCTTTCTGTGAAGGTTTCTCAAGCCTCCGTTTCAGCCAGGTGCAGTGGAAATCAAAAAATGTGTTCTTGCTGAGGAAAGCCATAGATGGCACATTCTAAGCATTTCATTTGACAACTGGGCCCTATGTGTTTCTCTAGGGAGAAAGCCAAGAACCGCTTCCAGCCTGTCTTTTTTTTCCACAAATCAAGGTTTTCCAAGTGAAAAATTTGGTGCATTAATCTGCTTCTGCACTTTAGATCACATCAGGCTCTATGCTGTGCAGAGCTCTCAAATTCTCTTATTCTCAGTGGGATCTGTCTGTGCACAGCTCAAGGCATAAAGTATATGCAACTACTTGGCTTTGGGTATCTTTAGAATGCACTAAAAGTGAATGAAAGGGTCTAAAAATATTTGATCTGCTCTTCTTAGGATTATTTGAAAATACAGTAAGTTTGTCGGCCTTACTTGTGAGAAAGCCAAATTCAGCACCGTCTCGGATGACAGATATTGGAGACGATATTCCCTGGAGAGAGCAAGAGCTTGTAGCAGCAAAGGCAGTGCCACTGGGTGACAGAAAGATCTCCAGTACAGCTCTGCTAGGGACAGAAGGACCCTGGAAAACAAAACAACTTCATCCTTTCTGCAATACAGGTAATTTTCTTCAAGTGTAGAACACTCCCAAGAAAAACAAAATGGCTCACATATTTCAAGAGTATGCATCAGACTCACTTATAACCATTGTATGGAATAGCGGATCACCTCTCACTTGGGATCCTGTCCGAAAAGGCAGTGGTATACCACTTTAAATCAGCAAACTAAAGCCCTGTACACACGCTCGGATTTCCCGGCGGTAAAAAGTCAGCCGGGAAAACCGAGAACCCGGCAGGAAAACTGCCATGAGAGCTTTGGTCGGAAATCCCGGCCATGTGTATGCTCCATCGGCACTGCCTCTCAGTGTTTCCCATATGAAAGTATTAGTAAATCTGGCGGAAAAAAAAACGCTGTGAATCCAGACGGGAAAATAGAGAGCAGGTTCTCTATTTTCCCGCCGGGATTCTCGGCTCTTTTCCTGACGGGAAAACTGCGAGGAAGCATACACACGTCCAGTTTTCCCCACTAGCGGCCGAGAAAGGGTTAAAACCACCCACAATGCGCCGATACAGCGGCGCTGCCCATTGATTTCAATGGGCAGGAGCGCATTAGGAGCAGTGAGTTCACTGCTCCAAAGAAGCTGCTGGCAGGACTGACGCCCTGCCAGCGCACCGCTCCAGTGTGAAAGCCCTCAGGCTTTCACACTGGAATAAATAGAGCAGCTGTTTTAGCGCGGATTGCAGGCGCTATTTTTAACGCTATAGCGCCTGCAAAACGCCCTCAGTGTAAAAAGTGGTCTAAACCTAACTAGCCTTAAAAATGCCCCTTCCCCTCCTAACATCTATGTTTAACCTATTTTCAGGCCACACCAATCTGGTCACATTATCCTACCTGTGTGAGCCAGTGGCGTATGTAAGGGAGAGGAGGAAGCACCAATAACAGCTGGGACATGGGAACCTATGTGTCATGCTCCAGGTTTTACCAGCCGATGTCAAGCACTGTCTCCTCTGCCACCGCTGCTGGCTGACACAGGGAAAATCTCATGACCAGACTGGGGTAGGCTGAAAATAGACACGTATATACTTTTTTTTTTTCACAGTGACGCTTATATATGTTTTCTTTATGCCAATCTTTTTATTGGGGCCTTGCTAGTTAATATCTTAAAAAAAAAATAAAAAAAAATAAAAAAAGACGCTGCACCCCGGTGAATTTTGAACTCTTCCACACTTCTCAAAGGGTTGCCTACTCCTGATCTAGAACAACTTAAAAATAATTCAATTTTTTAATGAGGGGGGGGGGGGGGGGAAAGAATAATAATAATAATTAAAAAAAGTAATGGCTTCCTTAAAACTCTGGTATACATTTTTTTTCCCCCAGGTACCGGTATGTATTTTTAACTCCCAAAAAATCTTCTATTGCTCTCAGCTGCCTCAAAATCTAAAAATTCCCTTTTTTTGCTGACTTCCTGTTAGAGAGTGGCTATGGTCATTCTCCATGGCCACTTTGTGTAGTACGGTAGCCACCCTCTCCCGCTCGCTCCGGTGATTAACTATAAACTATGGAATTTGTAGTGGGCATAAAGTCGTGGACAGGACTACAACTAACATGCACTGTGCTTTCCAAAAGAACGGAAGCAAAAAAAAAAAAAAAAAGGGGGGGTTGAGGTTGGGGACCTCTAAGGGTATGTTACAGGGAGGCAGAAAACCATAACAAAATTTCATGAAAAATAGATTACAGGGTCATTAGGATATTGTTTAGTAGCTCTTTAAAATTACACCAGGAGCTTTAAGAATAAAAAAGATGGGTAATTTTGCAGCACAGAATGACATTCAAATAGCAAAATGTGCTGAAAGGCACTCACCATGATTAAATTCACAGTGACTCAGCAGCTCCTACTTACCTTATAACCATCTCTATGTTATTTACTTTCTGGCAGTAAGTTAAAAGCACCTGCAGAATTTTATGAGCTTCTGCTGTTTGGTTTTGAGCTTTGAGAACAACTGCTTTCCTGTAAATAAATAAATAAAATGATAATTTGGTCCACATAAAGGTTTTCTTACATACAGGAAAGATTATGTGCCTGGGGCTCACAACTATTAGATACATCACAAGCAGGACAAAAGGTAAAAAACAGCCATCTTAACATATGATATAGGATACCCAACAGTCATATGTACTATATCACATTTACAGTATGGTCTATGAGGAGCCTCATTAGAAGAGAACATTTTAAAGTAATAATAATGGAGGGGACAGCGCTATTCATTTTATCTGACCAAAATTAGCATAGCTTTTTTTTGAGAATAGGAAGGAAAATGATTGTCTTTTTGTGTTTACACCAAAAATAGCCACAACTAGAATAGGATAGACAAGCTGCCCCTCAAACCTGTATAATCCTTCCACACTGTCAAGAGCAGTAATTCCTGTCACAAGGGATTCGGTCAGGTGATACTTCCCATCATTCATAGCTCGATTGAACTGGATTTTCTGATCAAACAACATCCATAGCTGTAAGAGAACAAAGTTAAAACACAATATAGTTTGCAATCAAATAAGTACAATGGTTGTAAAACTTTTTTTTTTTTTTCGAAAATAACAAACATGTTATACTTACCTGCTCTGTGCAATCGGACTGCACAGAGCAGATCTGAATCTCCTCTTCTGGGGTCTCCCTTCAGTGCCCTCAGCTCCTCCTCTTCTGTGAGTGCCCCCATAACAAGCTGCTTGATATGGGGGCACACCAGTGGCCTGCTCCCAGCCCAGGCTATGTGCCTCCATAGACTCACAGAATGTGGCTCAGCCCCACCCCTTCCTCACAGGATTTGATTGACAACAGCACAAGCCAATGGTTTCCGCTGCTGCCTCTGTGTCCTGAGGAGTGGACCAGAGACCGACACCGCAGACAGCAGCGCGATTCCAATTTCCGTCAGCTACTGAAACACCAGGCCAAGAGCTCTTTATGTGCTGAGCACATGAACATTGGTTGCCCATTAAGGTATATGTGCAGCGTGTGTGTTAAAGCCCACCTTTTGCCATCGCACATATGTGTTGGGTGGCTGTAAAAGGGTTAAATAAATTTTTGAAGAGAAAATAAATAAATTACATCAGCTAATGGCCATTTGGATAAGGAGAGCAGAGGTGTCAAACAAAATGTGGACCCAACAGTCATACGATTTGCATTTAATTAGACAAGATATAATTCATATTAGTTACAATATATACATTTTTATGTAAAAGAATATAAAAAAAAAACAAAAAAAAACATTAAGGATAAGTTTACCTCTGAAAAAAATAAAAAAAAAATAAAAAAAAAAGCTAATTTTTTCTTTCCCTGCAAAAAGTACATTTATTTAATTTTTTACTTGGAGCCTGCAAAAGCATTGCACCCACGTTCAGGATATTGTAGGTGCAATGCGATGCTCCTGCAGACTGTCCGTTTAAGCTGTCTGCTTGTACCTCATATGGGCAGGAAGTTACACAGTGACATCAAACTGCCAATAGCGCTTATGAGCGCACGGGTTTAAAACCTGCGAGTTTGTTGTTGCGCTTCCTCTGTCCCATTGGAGAAATTTTTCTTCGCATTCCTGCTTCAGGAGGCACACAAGTAGTAAGGTTCTAAAAAAATTATATAAAATAAAATAAATAAGGGGACATACCCTCTTAGAGACACCAATGGCACAGGTGTCTCCATTGGAAGATTTACCTTCAGCTCTGATGACAATTTACCGTGTATCTGTGGCAATGATCACCAGTACCAAAATAGAGGGTTTACCTACCTAGCAGAGGGACGGACAGCAATAAAAACTTGACAGGGGTTCTAATCTTTCTCTGCGCTATCCAAGACTATTAAAGTTTTGCATTTTCATACAACTTCAAATGCAGGAGTTTATGGTACAGATATTTTTAGATATACAATATGTTACTCCTTACCCCAATCTGTCCGTCTATCTGCTTCTCCATTAGCTTTTAGAGGATCCCTGAAAACCCTCCTCTTCAGGAGAAGCCTATCCTACCCACACCTAACAACTGCATTTTCATTCTGTCCATCTGATCATCCCCCACAGCTACTACCCTTTGTTCCACTTGACCCTCCCTTCTAGATTGTAAACTCTAACAAGCAGGGCCCTCTGATCCCTCCTGTATTGAAACTGTACTGTCTGCCCTCATGTTGTAAAGTGCTGCGCAAACTGTTGGCGCTATATAAATCCTGTATAACAACAATAATAATAATGTTATTTTAGATCGGTCAATTGAAGTTTCTCCAATAATCATCTAATAGTGATGACTAGCCTAAAAACAAACAAACACTGTGCTTACCTTTGCATGCTGGCAGCCAGGGGGAAATCTCTCCTTTAAATGTTTCAAGATCTCAGAAGCAGCAGAAAAACAGCCCTGTAAATGTAAGCAACTATACTTAATTATACCCTAGCATTGAACTTGTCTGTGAAATATACCAAAGTGTTTTGTTATGCTTTTTCTCTAAATACAAACTATAGGATTTTTGTACCCAATGTGAAAACATTTTCTTCGAGTCCATTGAGGGACACAGCTTTATGGTAATAAGCAACCAACTCTTCCGCCTATAGGAGAATGGACACTAGTCACATCAAAATTGAGGGCCAGCACCCTAGAGGTTATAAGTCCCTCCTTTTCAGCATCCAAAAAAAAAAAAGGAGGGAGGGGGTGCCAAGTCCCCCAATGGAAGTGGTGGACTACCAAAACAAAGGAAAAATCCAAAGAAAAGTAATCGCTGTTTGTAGAGGTTTTTGGTCAAAGCTAGAATATGCAGAGACCAATACATTAACCTAGCAAAACTTGGATAACATACAAACCGAAAACCATGTTGCAGCCTTACAGATCAGACACACGTGTGAAGGAATGTGATGAGCATAATGTTTAACTAGAAAATGTCTATTCTCTATGCATCTTTACTATACTATAGAGTCTATATTGCTTTCTCATGTACACCACTGCTGTAATATTTCCTTATTCAAAATCAGTTTATAACAACAACCCCTCCCATCGAAAAGACAGGAGAAGACGAAAAATGGCGAATGGCCCCTTCTCCCACACATCTTTGGAATGCGGATATGAAGCTAGGACCAGAGGACAGCCCAGCTTAATCATCACGTTTCTGTACTCCTTTTGTATTGTAGCCAATGAGATGTGTTTATTAGTGTCACAATTAACATAGTAGTGACGTATCATGCTGTGTGTAAAAACTTAGTACTGCCTAGAATAAATTATTAGATACAGAAGTAACAGACCTGAACGGATGTGTCAGTCTCTGCTTCCAAGTTGCATGCAATGATATCTAAACTTTACAATTCGGAACAGCAGTAGAATCCATATTAACCCCTTTGTGGTTAAACGACCATTACAACTGACGCCCAACGTAGGGGCTCCAGGTTTTTGACCGAAGGAAGACCGCAACCTAAGGGCTGAGTGGCCAATCGGGACTGACCGAATACAGGGACTTGCGCACCCCTGGGGTACGGTGAGTACTTATATACTTACCACTGTACAAATTCGTTCTGTCTGGGTTGGCGGCTGGCTTTGTAGGCTTCTGGAGGCAAACTAAGAGGCAGGTACTTTGTATATCTCGCCTGGGGCTGTTTTAACGAACCTGCTATTGGATCTCTACTGACTGTATTTGTTTGGTGTTTGTATTTGTTCAGTGTCTGTTGTCCTGGGCATGGCGGCTCCTTGGTAGATTGAACGGTTGTTGCAATTAGTACCGACTCAGGTGAGCTGTTGGCCCCATGGGAAGACGGGACGTGTCCAGAGGTGAGCTGTCTGCCCCTCTAAAGGACGGTGAGGCTTGCAGCAAAGGTCACTCAGGGGTTACGGTGTACCATGTTCTGGTTCAGGTGAGCTGTCTGCCCCTGCAGAAATGGTTAACCCGAGGGCGTGGTTCAGCTGCTGAGGTTTTGCGGTGCTTAGGGGCTGCAGGTGTGGTTATGTCCTGTTCTCAGTGTGTTTGTGGAAAGTAAAAGAAGGCGGCTACCTGAAGGAACAATTGGGTCACAAGCCGCTGTTCCCCTTCACCCCTGATGTGTTAGTTTTGAGATTAAACGTTCATTACCCAGTGAAAGAGGGGATAGGAAAAAAGCTTGTTAGTATCCCCACGCAACGATACAAGCCCCCACCCTTGCGTTGTTCTTGTTTTAGAAAGAGAAAGGGAGGATGGGTAAGGATATCTCATGGAAAGATTCCTGTGTGTTTAATAAATGTTATCCCTTGCTAGATATGAAATCACTAGTGTAGCATATGATGAGATGTAAGGAATCATCAAGGAAATGGTTAAAGAACTTGAAAGTGAAATGCAATTAACAAGATTTGTTGGATGTGAAACAAGAATATTGTGAAGAGGACAGAAGTTACTCAAGCGTTGTTGTAGAGAAAGTTTGTGAATTGGAAGACTGCCAGATAAGTGGCGCATGTTGATAAGACGGAACAGAAAGTAATTCTATGTGATAAAAGCTTATTGCAAGTGCCAGAATCTTGGTTTCGTGCTGCTAAAACATTGCATGAAGAAGTGAAGAAAGATGGCGATTGTATTGTATATGTGTACTCAGTGGCGTCACTAGGGTTGGTGTCACCTGGTGCGGTATAACATGGTGTCACCCCCCCCGCCCCCAATAATTTTTTTCACCCTAATAACACTGCATATATTGGCAACAGTAGTGCCGTTAATAACTATCAATCAACTAGCAAATTTGAATAACAAAATCATATGAAAATAATAGAAATCAAAGCTTAAACTGTTAAAGAACTGTATTTATTTTAACTTTAAACTTTACTGAATTAATAAATAAATAACACAAAAACAGGAACAAATATGAAAGCATTTAGTTAACATCTAAATCAAAACTTTGCTTTTCTAGCCTTGACAGCTGCAAAATTGTGAACAACATCATCAAAATCAATACATTTCGCTAGTTCACTTTCAACTGATAATATTGCAAGATCAGAAAGCCTTGCCTGTCCCATCGTTGAACGCAAATAGTTTTTTATCAGCTTCAACTTTGAAAAGCTCCTCTCACATGAAGCCACAGACACACAGATTGTCAGAAATATTTTTAGACATAGTGAAAGGGTTGGAAGAGATTCAATGAAGTCCCATTCTGCTATGAAGGTCAAAACTTGTAAAGCCGACCAATCTTTGACTTCTTCTAGGTTGATCTTGGCTGCTTTGAGATGTCTCCTCAGTCTGGGTATTTCCATTAACAGCTCACTCTCAGATATTTCGTCATAAAAAGTGGTCAGTTTTGGAATGGACACCTTTAATGTTTCTTCAGTTTCATATATGAGACTCTTTGCTTGAACAGCCTCAAACATGGCTGCAACTTCCATGATGGCTCTTAATCTGATCTGGAGTTCAGAATGGAAGCGATCAATGCACTCAAGCATTGCCCTCTTGTTCTCGTCTTGTAGACTTATGCCTCCAGCATCACGTGCCTGTTCCCCTGCCATCCTCTTCTTAAACCTGGCTCTTCTCTCTACGGCAATTCCATATTCTTTAGATTTTAAATGTGCCTGCTTAATTGCATGTTCCACTAGGTGACTGCGCTCTTCAAACAGAAAAAGTCTTAGTGTACTCCTGGAGAGTGGAGAGGAGGAGGGCTGGGCACTGTGGGCAGCGACCGTCACACACAGCAGCCGCGCCGCCCGGGCGGAGAAAGTTGTGTGTGTGCTGCAGTGACGTGTCGTCACATCATCACAGTGCAGTGTGATGATGTGACAGGCTGAGTCGCTCGCTGGCTCTGTAGGGTAGGGAGGAGGATTGGAATTTAGGAATAGGAAGAATAAGGAGCCGGAGGACACACACCAGGCGCGGCCGCGGCGCTGGAGGTGTTGTTCCAGGCTTCCAGCCCAGCGGGGTGAAATTAATCAATGAATGGGTCAGCTGTAAAAAAAAAAAAAAAAAAAAAAAAAAAAAAAAAAAGGGAGGGTGTCACCCCTCTAGCGGGTGTCACCCGGGGGCGGACCGCACCCCCCGCACCCCCCTAGCAACACCTCTGTGTGTACTACAGAACTGATAATGTGTGTGTCCGAAACTCCCCCTTACGGGATTTGGAACAAAGGAGGGGAGGGACATTCCTGCCCTTCCTGGCTCGAGACAACCCACTCGCACCTCCTCCCGGCAGCCATCTTAGTGCACCCATGCCCTCACTTCCTGCCCAGCCCAGTACACTTCCTGCAAGTGGCCATCTTGGTACACCCGGAAGGCCCAACCAAGGCCTCTACCCAGTTCTCCCTGTTTTAAACCAGGATGGTTCCTACCACACTCCTGTCTTCCCCAATACGGAAGTGCCACCTTCACAGGCCGGATATATTAATGATGAAGAAGCGTCCGAGTGGGAAGACCACCAGCAAGCAGCAAGGCCCACCCCTGATTTAACCCCCAATCCGGCTCCAGACTCACAGTTCAGAGAGAATCTCGAACGTATGCTGGCAACCATAAAGAACAGTACCCCTTGTCAGCCCCCGCCCCAACAACAACAATCTCAGTTGCCAGAAGGGGGCACCGATGATGTATGTCGCTTTTACCCCATCACAAGCAGCGGCCTTAGTGACAAGTCTGCCTGACTCATCAAAACAACCAATGCCCTTCTACCGCAGGATGGTGCAGATACAAGAAACGTATTCAGCTGCTTGGAGAGATTTGATCAGCTTATGCCAAATTAAAGCAGGACATGTCTTTTGGCCGGTCATGCAGGCGGCCTTCAATGATGCCTGCTTGACAAGTGCCAATTCCTATTCCTCGAGTGTGGAGTTCTGCGCCCAACTCTACGAATGGGCAAACCCCTGTCACCCCTTATGGCAGTGTCCTCTACATGTCCCATGAATTTTCTTGGAACTGATGTGTTGTCCAGACTACAGACCTCAATCATTTTCACGCCTGAAGGAGGAGTGAAGCTACATACTCCCCTATCCTTGGAAGACTCATCTACTTTGTGTTCTCTTCCTCTCATGATGATACTTCATGAAGCGATAACTCCTAGTTCCATTCCACAGGAAGTACTTGACCGTATTCCTGTATGCCTATGGTCCACGGGACCGGAAGACATCGGTCACCTGAAAGTGCCACCAGTTTTAGTCAAGCTCAAAGAGGGAGCATCATTGCCCCGGAAACCACAATACCCCTTGAAGCCTGCCCAATCCGCAGCCATCTCAAGACAGGTCGAGACACTTGTGTCCAATGGCGCGCTGATACCTTGTACTTCGGAATGCAATACACCCTTGTTCCCAGTGAAGAAACGAACCCTAAGAGGAGAACCAGAAAAATACAGAATGGTCCAAGACCTCCGAGCAGTTAACGAAGCCACAGTGTTGGACACCCCAATTGTGCCAAATCCACATACCTTATTATCAGGTATACCTCCGACGGCTGAGTACTTCACTGTAGTGGACCTGGCAAATGCGTTCTACAGTGTTCCCCTGCATCCTTCCTGCAGATACCTCTTCGCTTTCTCCCATGACAACAAGCAGTACACCTGGGCAGTTATGCCACAAGGGGCGCAAAATTCTCCAAGCCAATTTGCAAAGGCCATAACTTCCATACTTGATACATGGCAAAATGAACACCCTGCAGTGACTCTTCTCATATATGTGGGCGACCTTCTCCTCTGTGCAGATGACCAACCCGCTGCGGAAGAACATTCAGAAAGTTTACTATGCTACCTTGCGGAACAAGGCTGTAAGGCCTCCAAAACCAAAATACAGTGGTGTTCCAAAACAGTCACCTTTTTGGGTCACTGCATTTCCAAGGGCACAAGGCATATCACGTCAGACCGGGTTGCTGCAATCCGGGATATTCCCCAACCACATGCAACTAAACAACTGCATGCCTTTCTTGGACTCATTTATTACTGCAGGGCATGGATCCCTGATGCATCGATCCTCATGCAACCGCTCTATGATGCTCTCAAGTCTGTGCCATTTACCCTGTCAAGCGAGGCCCTGGACAATTTCTTTCTGCTGAAGCAAGCAATATCCACAGCTCCTGCTTTGGGCCTCCCAGATTATGGAATACCCTTTAAACTGTTTGTGTCGGAAAGAAATGGCCACGCCACAGGGGTCCTAGCTCAATCACATGGAGGCCGAACTAGACCCATTGGGTACTATTCATGCCGTTTAGACCCCGTGGCTAGGGGTGGTCCTTCCTGTTTAAGAGCTGTCTTTGCTGCCCAAGCACTGCTGGACAAAACTTCTCACCTCGTTCTAGCACACCCCCTGCTTCTTTTGGCACCACATGACATTGCTGCCATTCTGAATCAGGTGCAACCCTGCCACCTGTCCACCGCCAGACATCTTCGGTTACATATCTCCCTCCTCCTTCCAGACAATGTGACCCTCCAAAAGGTGTCTCACTCTCAACCCGGCCACACTTCTGCCGTTTTTCGAGGGGGGACAAGAAGGAGATGGTGAAGAAAAAGACCCCTGTACTGCTCCACATGACTGCCTTGAAATGATGCGCATGGAAACCACACACTTACCTACAGTGAGTGAAACTCCTCTGGAAAACCCTGACTTCACACTTTTTGTGGATGGCTCCAGATATGCAGATGAAAGAGGCAAGTACCACACAGGTTTTGCGGTGACCTCTGAATTTGAAGTTCTTCAAGCAGGAGCATTACCACCAACTGTATCTGCTCAGGAAGCGGAGCTCCAGGCCCTCACTACAGCGTGTAAGATAGCAGAAGGTAAAAGAGCCAACATTTACACAGAATCAAGGTACGCCCTGGGAGTGGCTCATGACTTTGGTGTCATCTGGAGGGCTAGAGGATTTCTGACAGCGGCCGGAACGCCAGTGAAACACGGCCCAGCTATCAAGAAGTTAATGGATGCACTACCCCTGCCTGACAAAGTGGCTGTCTTGAAGGTTAAAGCACATGGCAAACTGAATTCTCAAGAAGCCAGAGGGAACCACCTGGCGGTTATAGCTGCCAAACAAGCAGCGAAAGACCAACGGAAAACGACTGAAGTGGCCGAAGAGGAGAGTGAATCTTTAGCGCAGATGCCTGTGGCGGTCCATGTGCCATCTGACAGGCAATACCGAGCCTCTATGCAAAATGCAGCTCACTCAGAAGAACATTTGGAATGGATCGATAAAGGAGCGGAATACAATGGAGATCTATATCTGATGAGAGGAAAAACCTGTTTACCAAAATATATGTATCCAGCAGTCGTCCAATGGGCACATGGACCTGCACATCTCTCTAAGAACTTAATGAATTCACTGATCAGCAAGTATTACTGGGCCCCAGGGATAACCACCCTAACCAAAAATTACTGCACCTCATGTGCAGTATGTGCAAAATGCAACCCGGGCCGAACAGAGAAGACACCGCAGAAGCATTTGGCGAAACCTCCCTTTCCATTCCAGAGGATACAGATTGATCATATACAGATGCCAAAAAGTGGCCGATATGAATATGCCTTAGTGGTGGTGGACACGTTCTCCGGCTGGCCAGAAGCCTACGCTGTTACAAACATGACAGCCAAGACCACGGCTAAGAAACTACTGAGCGAGCTAGTATGTAGATTTGGGGTTCCAGAGGTGATAGAGAGCGATCAAGGCCCAGCCTTCATAGCAACCCTTACAAAAGAGATTTGGGCAGCACTGGGAGTTCAGTTAGCGCTACACACCCCATACCACCCTCAAAGCAGCGGGAAGGTAGAAAGGATGAATGGGACTCTAAAAAACAGGATGTTAAAGATGGCCCAAGAGACTAACATGAGTTGGCCAGACAGTTTGCCCATTGCCCTGTTCAGTGTCAGACACACCCCCCGGGGGAAACATGCTCTGTCCCCTTATGAAATTTTGTTTGGTTCAGCCCCCAGACTTGGCTGTTATTTCCCACAGCAGTTGCAGTTACAATCTGATGTGTTAACTAGTTATGTTACACGTTTGTCTAAAGAGTTAACCAATATCCATTCTCGAGTATTTTCCTCCATTCCAGACCCAGAGACAGACTCGGGAACCCACAGTATTCAGCCAGGAGATTGTGTGCTAGTAAAGAAGTTTGTGAGAAAGCACTCCCTTGAGCCAAGATATGATGGTCCATTCCAAGTTTTGCTGACCACAGCTACATCAGTAAAGCTAGAAGGCAAAAGCACCTGGATACACGCCTCCCACTGCAAGAAAACTCCATCTCCTGAAGACAAGATCCTGACAACACCACAATGATGGTGTTGTATATCCTTTTCCTAATAGGTTTGATAAAAGCTCAGCAGATGGTTATCAGTAAAACAGGTACTCAACAAGCGGCCATCACTAAGATGAATGGCATCACCACATTTTGGTACAACTCATCCAGCACACAAGTAGTTGCATTTACCTTTGATTTTTGTAGTATGATACCCTGGCATTGCAAAAAGTATGGAGCGGGTAGGGCAAAGCGGGCTTGCATGGCGAATGGCCCGACTCAAATATACATATGTTTAACGGATGATTATTGGGGATACAACTGTGGCAGTTGGGGATCAGTGGGATGGAGTACCGGAGCGAGCTGGGGTATCAACCATGGAGCGCTTTGAGAAGGAAAGATAATGTGGGGAAACCTCTCATTAAGCGTCTGTCCATCTGGAAGTCAGGGTGCAGTGATGATGGAGAAAGACTTGTCTTAAACATTGAGAATCCCAGCCCTTGTGATGCAGGACTTTACTGGTTAGGCAGGCATCCACCTTATGGTGAGCCTCTAGCAAAATTTTACCTAAAAGACATGTATAACACATCAAAACCCATAACAAATCCCCTTAAACCTTCGACCATTGCTATAAAAGACATGATAGCAATGGCAAACCCGACCTTTGAGGAGACAATGGCAGCTGAAACTGGATTCTCGGACACTAACCTATGGCTTGAGTGGATGAGATTCAGTGCAAGCCAACATAACAGAAGCAACGGCTATGTCTGTGGTAGTGCCAGGCCACATTTAGGGACAGTCCCTCTCCAGATCCCATCGGACAGTGAGGAATGTTTCCTCAGTCTGTTCACTAATACATCCACCAATCACTCTGCGTGCGAAACATGGAAAAAGGAATATCCTATAGTTACCAAAATCCCGAAACCTGGGGAGGGTATCATCATATATCCCGGGAACTACACCTGTTACTCTAATTACCAGGGTGGGGGAAGGTTCCTGGGTAACTTTACTGAGGGATACTGCTCTACTTACAGCGGTGTTTCAGGAAAGTTAACACAAAACCAGATCCAGTCCCTTGGTGACATATACTGGATCTGTGGAGACCGGAAAATCAGGACCAGACTAGAGGGAACCTGGACCGGTGAATGTGCTCTTGCAAAGGTCATTATGCCTCTCCATATCATAGCAGAGGATACTCCTGATACATACAGTGACCCAACACCCAGCCAGAGGAGGAAGCGAGAAGCTCCCTCCGGAAGCTTTGACCCTCATGTGTACATAGATGCCATAGGGGTCCCAAGGGGGGTCCCTGATCAATTCAAAGCCAGGGACCAGGTAAAAGCTGGTTTTGAATCTTTGATCCCCATAATAACTGTCAACAAGAATGTAGATTGGATTAATTACATATACTACAACCAACAGAGATTTGTAAATTACACTAGAGATGCCCTCCAGGGAATTGCTGACCAGTTAGCCCCCACTTCCTATATGACATTTGAGAACCGGATGGCCTTAGACATGGTGTTAGCGGAGAAAGGAGGTGTCTGTAAAATGATAAAGAAAACGGGAACCTGTTGCACCTATATTCCTGACAATACTGGCCCAAATGGTAAGGTTACTCTAGCTATAAAGAAATTAGAAGATCTGTCATTGGAGTTAAAGAAGAACTCAGGTATTACAGACCCGTGGGATCAATATTTCAGCTGGATGGGTGGGTGGCAAAAGATGCTCGCCCAGATAGGGGATACAGTATTAATAATCCTAGTTCTTTTAGCTCTGGTTGTATGCTGTATTCTGCCCTTTGTAAAGAAGTTAATGAGCAAGGCTGTAGATAACAATACACCTACATTTCTCCACCAAGAAGAAGAGGATCCACTTATGAAGGCAGAGGATAAACCCATCACTCCTTTACAGTCACTCCCCGTCCATAATTTCACAGTCCTATAGGGATAGGATAGGGAACCGCCTGACTGTCCTTCCCGGCTTTGTCGAGGGGGGTAGTGAACTAGTTACTGCCCTTCTCTATACTTAGCCTAAAAAAAAAAAAAAAAAAGGTCCTGGGGAATGGTCCAGGTGGTGGTCAGGTTCTTTAGTTTGAGGGACAGATAGAAAATAGCCATTTTAGGGGGGTCTGTGAAGGAATGTGATGAGCATAATGTTTGTTTTTTTTTACAAGAAGAAATGAGCATAATGTTTAACTAGAAAATGTCTATTCTCTATGCATCTTTACTATACTATAGAGTCTATATTGCTTTCTCATGTACACCACTGTTGTAATATTTCCTTACTCAAAATCAGTTTATAACAACAACCCCTCCCATCGAAAAGACTGGAGAAGACGGAAAATGGCGAATGGCCCCTTCTCCCACACATCTTTGGAATGCGGATATGAAGCTAGGACCAGAGGACAGCCCAGCTTAATCATCACGTTTCTGTACTCCTTTTGTATTGTAGCCAATGAGATGTGTTTATTAGTGTCACAATTAACATAGTAGTGACGTATCATGCTGTGTGTAAAAACTTAGTACTGCCTAGAATAAATTATTAGATACAGAAGTAACAGACCTGAACGGATGTGTCAGTCTCTGCTTCCAAGTTGCATGCAATGATATCTAAATTTTACAATTCGGAACAGCAGTAGAATCCATATTAACCCCTTTGTGGTTAAACAACCTTTACACACGCGCCTAATGACAAAGCCCAAAAAGCACTCGCTACTTTAGTGGGGTGGGCTTTAACTGTTTGTCGTCTAAGAGAGCACTAACGAAAAAAATAAATAAATCTACAAGTGGCATATAGTTACATAGTTAGTCAGGTTGAAAAAAGACAAGTTCTAGTTCAACCATAAAAACAACAAAGTAGTGAGAAAAGTTCTAAAATGGTTTATCTGTGTCATTTTTTTACATCACAGAAACCAGACAGACAGACATCTGGGAGTTCTTTCTTCATGCAATCGATTGATAATTCATAGGGGCTTTTTTTTCCCTTCATTCATTTATTCAAAGAAATCCATCAGAAACAAGGATGAAACCTCAAAGCAGTTGGATAGCCAGGTCCCACCCATCTTAGGACATACGAAATTGTATTAGAAGCCCTCAGCTAGTCAGAGCATGCTTTTGTCTTGCTCTCCCTGCATGTGTGTATAATAAATACATCTACTTTTCGATTGGCTTCAGTAGTCCAAATGTTACAGAAACCCCAAGAGTCTGGATTTCCCTGTATACAAAGAAAGATGATAGGAACCCGATCTCTTACTTTATAATATAGATTCAAGTCTGAAACTCACCTGCTCAGCATGGAGTTCTGCAAGATGACACAAAACTACAGCAAACGGCTCAGTATTGTTCTGCTGGACGCTCACATTAACAGCATCCAGGCTGTTCATAGTAAGGAGCATCTGTGCCTGCTGCAATGCCATGGTGCTGTAACACAGAGAGACATTATCACCTTCAAGGCTTATTGTATGGAGAGAAATATGGAGGCTCCCAATCCCAACATTTCCTTCTAAAAATGTTACTCTGCCTGTCGTGGTTATCCAATAGTTCTTTACCATGGATCACTTGTCTGGATTAAGTATGCAGATCAAGTGGTTCGACTTTACTTTCTCCATGCTTACACCAGGTCAATAAGTATTGAAGCCAGATACAGCCAAGCAACCAAGAATAATGTGGATGTAATGGACAAAGTCCAACGGAAACTCGATAAATGAATTCCACAATTTAGTCCCCTATTCTGAGGAGTTTACATAGTGGTCCACAAAATAGGTTGTGTGTGTGTGTATATATGTGTATGTATATATATATATATATATATATATATATATATATATATATATATATATATACACACACACACACACATATACACACACACACACACACACACAATAAAAAGTATGTGAACCCTTTGGAATGATATGGATTGGTCATAAAATGTGATCCGATCTTCATCCAAGTCACAACAATAGACAATCACAGTCTGCTTAAACTAAGAACACACAAAGAATTAAATGTTACCATGTTTTTATTGAACACACCATGTAAACATTCACAGTGCAAGTGGAAAAAGTATGTGAACCCCTAGACTAATGCGATCTCCAAGAGCTAATTGGAGTGAGGTGTCAGCCAACTGGAGTCCAATCAATGAGATGAGATTGGAGGTGTTGGTTACAGCTGCCCTGCCCTCTAAAAAACACACACCAGTTCAGGGTTTGCTTTTCACAAGAAGCATTGCCTGATGTGAATGATGCCTCGCACAAAAGAGCTCTCAGAAGACCTACGATTAAGAATTGTTGACTTGCATAAAGCCGGAAAGGGTTATAAAAGTATCTCCAAAAGCCTTGCTGTACATCAGTCCACGGTAAGACAAATTGTCTATAAATGGAGAAAGTTCAGCACTGCTGCTACCATCCCTAGGAGTGGGCGTCCTGTAAAGATGACTGCAAGAGCACAGCGCAGACTGCTCAATGAGGTGAAGAATCCTAGAGTGTCAGCTAAAGACTTACAAAAAGACTCTGGCAAATGCTAACATCCCTGTTAGCGAATCTACAATACGTAAAACACTAAACAAGAATGGATTTCATGGGAGGATGCCACAGAGGAAGCCACTGCTGTCCAAAAAAAAAACATTGCTGCACGTTTGCACAAGAGCACCTGGATGTTCCACAGCAGTACTGGCAAAATATTCTGTGGACAGATGAAACCAAAGTTGAGTTGTTTGGAAGAAACACACAACACTATGTGTGGAGAAAAAGGCACAGCACACCAACATCAAAACCTCATCCCAACTGTGAAGTATGGTGGTGGGAGCAGCATAGTTTGGGGCTGCTTTGCTGCGTCAGGGCCTGGACGGATTTCTATCATCGAAGGAAAAATGAAATCAAGTTTTCAAGACATTTTGCAGGAGAACTTAAGGCCATCTGTGCACCAGCTGAAGCTCAACAGAAGATGGGTGTTGTAACAGTACAACGACCCAAAGCATAAAAGTAAATCAACAACAGAATGTCTTAAACAGAAGAAAATACGCCTTCTGGAGTAGCCCAGTCAGAGTCCTGACCTCAATCCGATTGAGATGCTGTGGCATGACCTCAAGAAAGCGATTCACACCAGACATCCCAAGAATATTGCTGAACTGAAACAGTTCTGTAAAGAGGAATGGTCAATAATTACTCCTGACCGTTGTGCACGTCTGATCTGCAACTACAGGAAACGTTTGGTTGAAGTTATTGCTGCCAAAGGGGGTTCAACCAGTTATTAAATCCAAGGGTTCGCATGCTTTTTCAACCTGCACTTTGAATGTTTACATTGTGTGTTCAATAAAAACATGGTAACATTTAATTCTTTGTGTGTTATTAGTTTAAGCAGACTGTGATTGTCTATTGTTGCGACTTAGATGAAGATCAGATCACATTTTATGACCAATTTGTGCAGAAATCCATATCATTCCAAAGGGTTCACATACTTTTTATTGCAACTGTATATACACATACACACACACAATAAATAAATACACTGGTGTAAGCAGCCAGGGATGGAAACTATGGGGATAGGTGAGGAAAAAAAAACTTCAGCAACTAGTGCAAGTCAGTCATATGGGATCAAAATAGTTAATCGAAGCACTGAGATGAAACTATGATGGATCCCAAGACAAATGCAGGTTGTAGGATTCTCCACTGCAGTGAGAGAGCTAAAAATGTAAAAGGACTAAACTAATAGTTTTACATAACGCAGAAACATCTACACATGGAGAAAAAAAAAAATAGATATTTGCCAGCACATCATGGATCGACAAAAAGTAGCGTCCAAATAGGTAATTTATTGCATGATCACAACATAAGAAGAGTGCAACGTTTCGGAGCCAGGCAGGACCCCTTTGTCACATGCCTGACGAAGGGGTCCTGCCTGACTGGCAATGTGTGCTGGCAAATATATATTTTTTTTTACTTGAACCAGTATTCAGCTGGTTTTTGCTGCAGCACCCAAACTTTGAAAGCTTATCCAGGAAAGTGTGCGATTGGAATATGAAGTATCTACACATGGAGGACACCCAACATTAGAGGTGACTTATTCTTCTAAAGTAGGGGTCTCCAAACTTTCGAAACAAAGGGCCAGTTTACTGCCCTTCAAATATCAGGGGGGACAGACTGTGGCCAACAGGAGTAGAAAATGCGTTGGCAATGGTGGGAGTAAATAATGCCATAGGCTTGGTGGTCAGTGGGAGTAAAAAAAAAAATTACATCATTGGAGTCAGATGGAGGAAAAGTGCCTGAATCTTTTGTGTCAGCGGAAGGACTAGTGCCTCATATCAGTTAAAGGAATAATGCCCCAAGGGCCAGTTAAGGCAAGCAAAGGGCCACACCCGGTCCACAGGTCGTGTTTTGAGACCGCGGATCTAAAGCAAACACACCTTCGCACACTAGTACTGTACTAGTATTTCAAGGTTTCTTTTTTTGCCTCGCTCAGCTAACATGGCCCCAGATAGAAAACAGGCAAACAAGGATGCTGTGCAGGAGCCTGATGTCCACCTTATCAACTGATGACATCATTGGTTGTTAGGATGCTGGTGGCTTGAAGATTGTAATGGTGCAAAATGAAAACCCGTGCCTTTGTGTAATGAAAAGGCAGGCTTCATCACTCGCTGGCTTGTATACTATTTTATGGCAATTTTTAGGCATTTTGCCAAGGCAACCCTAAAGTTTCCAGAAGGCACCCTTGTTGAAAGATGCTGCTTGCATAGAAGCCATTCTCCCTTTGTGGCTGACTAGCTGGGCAGCAGAACTGGTAAAAACCCCAGTGTATCAATGTTGTATTCTCAGTTAGTCAGCAATGAAGTGAGGGTAAAGTGTATTACCAATGACAGCGCCACAGTCTGCCCACAGGGAGGGACGATTTAATGACAGGCTTACTGTCTCTTGCCAGATTAGGGTAGGTTGCAGACTGAATGCTAATGAGCCAGCTGAAGTGCTGCTAGTATGACTATGTCTAAGCAGCTTTCTGTATGTGTGTACATTTGCTACAGCAGACATTGCGACACTCATTGCCATCATCCGTATTGTATAGATTTAGAAAAAAATAAATAAAAGAGATTTGGACTATAAAGACCAAACATGGAGGAAAAAAAAGTTATCTATAAAATCATAATTTGCTGTAGAACAAAAGTTAAAAAAGCTCATACAAAATGTATGTATCTTAATGATTAAAAACAATTATAAAAGCAGTGCTTGTATGATTCACTGTATATGTTCATACACAAATAGATGATAATATGCTTTACAAAATTTCAATGCTGAAAAATAAGTCTTCATGTGTCGACGTGTTTCACCAGAACTAGCTTCATCAGGACTCATGAAAAAACAACAATCTCAGCACTAAAAGCACCAATATACAGAGTCATTAGGGCTCATACATATAGGCACCCCATTTACCAAAAGTTCAAGGGCAGACTTCTGTGGCTCCCAACAGGCTCGGCCCCCTCTTCTCTTAGCCCCCTTATGCTCAATAGTTTAAGAAACTGGGACTCAGTTTGGTAACCTCATGTCCCCCTTCCTACTTCTCAACTATCCGCTTTTCCCTCCATGCCTGAAACAACCGGGAGCATTTTTCTGATGGTCGTCTCACGGCTTCACACAAGTCTGCCACTTTTTCACGCCTCGCATCTCCATTCAGAAGACTCACGAGACGCCGCCTGCTGAATTTTTTTGCCATGTTCAACTTCGTCACTGAGTGTTCTCTTTGAGACACAATTCCTCCTATCCCTGTTAATCCACGGTCTTCGAACATACCCATCAACACTCTCCTGGTGCCCCAGGCACTCTCTCTCATCTATTCACTCAGGAATGCTATTGAATCCCCCTCCTCAACCTCCTACAGATCCAGTTGGGATCGAGAACTGGGAACCTCCATCAACCCAGAAGAATGGAACAAGGCCTGGTCTGCCATAGATGAAATGTTCTTTAAAAACACGACTATGCTGGAGGCAGCATACAAGGTCCTTCAGAGGTGGTACTGGGTCCCGGCCCTTATTGCATGTTTGAACCCATCATACAGCGACAGGTGCTTCAGGGGCTGCTGCCAATGCGGTGATGTACTCCACATCTGGTGATCCTGCCAAAGTCTAACGGATTTTGGTCCAGAGTCTTCGGGCTCCTAGACACCCCAATTCATACACCTATCTGTAAAGAAGTCGATTCCCACGCTAAATTTCTGAAAGTGTGGGCTCCCTGGTGGTCGCATACCCTTCACGCCCTGCAACTGACCAGTCTGGGTATCCAAGAATGGATAAAACCACCCAAGCCTGCAGGTCCCCCTTTCCTGTATCCTTTTCTCCAATTCCCACCACCTCTTTGGGAACTACGCCCATGCTTCCTTCCCCCCCTCCTCAGCTGTCTAGTCCCCCTCTTTCTTTCTCCTCCTTTCCGTCGGTAACCGGCTTGCCCCTCCTGTCTCATGGTATGCCTCTAGGCCTTCGGGCTGTGGACCTACAACTCGATCCATAAGGTTGGTTAGTTAACATTTTTCTCTGCTAAAAATGTTTAGTTACACAAGATATTACCCGTGCCTACATGTCTTGTTTCCGGTTCATTGTTGTATAACCCCTGCGTGGGTAATCAGCTGTCTTGTTACTTTCATGTGCAATAACATTTATTGTACAAGAAAAGTCCAAGGGCAGATCGTGGGATCTATATCTCAAAAGAGCCAGCTAGAAGTTTGAAGGATCACATCCATTGACAAGATGTTAAAGACCAAAATCAGGCCAGATATCGCTGAAGGGTCAAAGGACCAACAAACTAAAAAGTGAGGCACCTTTCTAGATCCCGGGTTGGATGTAGCTATTCATATGCAAACCCAGATAAACCAAGGGGAGTCCATGTAATATCCACAATGCATCCAGTATTGTAAGTGTCCCGCTACGGTCTTACTTTTTAGTCTGTTGGTCCTTTGACCCTTCAGTGATATCTGGCCAGATTTTGGTCTTTAATATCTTGTGAAATGATTTGATCCTTTGAACTACTAGCAGGCTCTTTTGAGATATAGATCCCACTATATGCCCTTGGACATTGTCTATCTGGATGTACATGGGGTGCCTATATGTATGAGCCCTAATGACTCACCTTGGGTGATCCTGTATCTGATTGGGTTCCCCTTGATGCTCCGGTGCCCACCCAGGGGGCGGTTCTGTATAATGGTGCGGAGATGTTTGCTGTATTGTTTTCATGAGTCCTTATGAAGCCAATTCTGGTGAAACGTGTCGACACATGAAGACTTATTTTTCAGCATTGAAATTTGTAAACCATAGTAACAGCCAACGGTGTATGAACATATACAGTGAATCTTACAAGCACTTCTTGATAAAATAGTTTTTAATCATTAAGATACATACATTTTGTATGAGCTTTAACTTTTGTTATACAATAAAAAATTTATGATTTTATAGATAACCTTTTTACTCTGTGTTTGGCCTATATAGTTCAGAAATCGTTTTTTTATTTGCTACAGCAATCTCATCTGACAATATGCCTTGTAGAACTGAGCCGTAGCATATGTCTGGGCAAGGATGAAATTGGAAAGCAGAGAGTGCACACACTTGCAGAAAAAGGTTTACTTATAAAGTCATGGCTGTGCATTATTATGAATCTACCTACCTATAGATTGATTGCAAACCTTTCTATCATTTCAAGAGGCAGGTTTATTACTTGAGATACCTCTGGAGATTTTAAACAACCCTGTCAGGTTAAAAATTGAACTGGAATGCAATAGAAGAGTTTTCATTATCACCTATCTGGCATGCCCCAGACATTCCCTATCATTCAACACAGCAATCCACAGGCCGTGAAGAGTATTGGGCATCTTCTTTTGCAAAGACTTTAAATTTTTTTTTTTTTTTAAGTTTGAGGACAGCTAGTCCAAGTTAGTGAGCGACAGTTGAAACCTATCGCTGTGCGACTTAAATTATAGAAATTGGGATGGGGGACACTTTGGCATCTTTACCCTGGGTGCTAAAAGGACCTTGTGTCAGCACTGAGCAGTTACCAGAAACTCCAGAATGGAGACAAAAATGCAGGAGTTGCCTTTTTTTGGATTAATCCACAGATCTGTCTGAAATACAAAGGACACCAAAATGCAAGTAGGAATACACGTCTACAGTATGTATTTAGGCTGTTTTGCTTAGATATCAGCTTTCATTTCTGTACAGATTTCCCTTAACATGGCCAAGTGACTCTGGCACTGGAAGGCCACACATTCAGAGCTTTCACGGTTTACAACTGGCCAAATTTGACCAAAATTTAAATCCACTTACATTCGAGCCAATGTCAGGACTGTAGCAGACAAGACAGGCAGTCAGAGGACTGTCTGCAGAATAAGTTATGGCACAGCTTGATTTTCCATATGCTTGAACTGCTAATCCGTTCAGCCTTGCCACCATGCTTACATAAAGTATCATAAAAATTCTATAGGGCAGTCATACCTCTGACCATACAGTCTCCATATCGCAGTCTTCTGAGCAAGGCTAATGTCAATCAGATCTGATAAACTGTGCTTCCAGTGAAGGAGGTCAGAATCTTTCAAAGCATCCATCAATTTATCTGCAGTCTTGCCAGCTATAGCTCTTTGCTGAACTAAAGACTGAATGCCAAGAGAGGCCAAATACTGCAAAAAACAGAGAATACACACATAGGAGAATGACCAAACAGTTTAGAGCCTTCAAGAAAACTGGATTTAAAAGCAAAAGCTCATAGAATAAAAATATTTTGCTTCCTCTACCTGAGATTCAAGTGTTAATGTTTTTTTTTTTCCTTACCTGCTCTGTGCAATGGTTTTGCACAGAGCAGCCTGGATTCTCCTTTCAAGTCCCCCGCCAGCTCCTGGCCCCTCCCTCCTGCAAAGTGCCCCCAGAGCAAGCAGCTTGCTCTGGGGGCACCCAAGATGGCTTGCCCCCCCCCCCCCGAGTCGCATCTCTACGTGTCCATTCACACACAGAGCTGTGGCTCGACCCCCGCTCCCTCCCAAGCTGGCTCACTGGATGTGATTGACAGCAGCAGGAACCAAACACTGCTGCCTCAGCCAATAAAGATTAGGAGTCCCTGGAAAGCCAAGGCTCTTGTGCACATCGCTGGAACAAGGTGAGCAAGTATGAGGGAGGGCTGCTGCACACAGAAGAGGGTTTTTACCTTCATGCACAGAAGATGTCCCCGCCAGGAGAGCACAGTGATTATTAGTACATAGTAGCCTCTAGCAATAATTGCAAGTAAAATCTGTCAGACTGGTTGTACCCAAGTTGATTGATCAACTTGGGTACATTCAGCCTGCCCATACATGGTTTGAATCTCGGCTGGTTCCTATTGAACCGGCCATGGATTCAAACATCCATGGCCAGCTTTAGTGAGGTAAAGCTCTGCAGACTTCAATCATTGTGGAGGCAAGGGAGGAATGTAAAAAAACGAGCAGTGAAGCTGTAGAAAAAGGAATCTGCAGAGACCTCATACCTTGTGATCTCTACTAGCCAAAAAGAGTAAAATGGCTACACATTATACAATATTTTTTGTTCAATTTCCTATAGATTTACCTACAACTATGTAGTGCAAGGGCCTAGGTTTGACGTCAAATTATATGGTTTTGGTAAATCTAAAAGGAAAATTGTACAAGGAAATTGTATAATGTGCAGCCAGCTTAAGCAAGGAGATACAACGAACAACTGCCCAATATCTGATATAATCTGGCCAGCTTAAATTACAAAAATTTTTTTTTGCAAACCTAATTAAGTTGCCTGGATGTAGCAAAGCAGCTAATGTGTAAAAATTAGATAAGAATCTCCATCAGGTTTTTATTGCCGTTTATTGCCGCATGTTAAATATAATAAACATGTCATATTGGGACTCTGTGGTGGGGGGAGTTACTTTCACAGGTTGAGGCAGAGCCCCAAGTTGGGCTAGAACATATAGTATACATACATAAAGTCACAATTATAATACCTAACTGAATGAATACACTATTGGAGGTTTACATAAAAAAAAAGAAAAAAAAAGGGAACAGCCCACACACGGACAACTGATCAGCATGGTTTGACAAGGTCCCATTTTCTCTTTTAAACATAGATGAATAGTGCTGGGTGTAAAAGATTATTCACAATATTGATTTACTTATACCTGCATTTACCAACATGGCCACCAACCACATGGCCACCAACCACATTAGGCAGCTTACCGGCAGTGCAAAGTGGACAGATTTCTTTATAGAGTGCTCCAATAAGACACTGCTATCTTCCCCCTTTCTGATCTTCAGGATATACAGCCAAATCTGAAGAAAACACATTATACATGAGACACTCCTAGAGGTTTGATAAAGTCCAACTTCCTCAGTGAAACAAGTTGAGGATTACCATTTTTTTTAATAGATATATCTATAGCAGATTGTCTTTATAAAAATAAAAAAATAAAAAACACTCCCAACATGTCAAGCCTTACAAATTACATGTGCCTGTAAGAAGATGACAAACTTCAGTACCCAAAATTTTCCACAGGTGAACATTACAGATTGTCAGTTTAGAGTAAATCATGACCCTAGAATTACTGCTCTAACTCTGGTGCGTTTAGTGCTATACAACATGTGTAGCGTAACTATTTTCATACATAGACTCCATCAACATGTGTCTTAATGTACATAAATGTGAGAACATAAGGCTGGTGGCTCAAAAAACAAAACATTTTTTTAAACTTACCCCTATGCGATAGTATGTTTACTGTGATGCATTGAGGTTGATTTACTAAAGGCAAATATACGGTTGTGCACTGCAAATGCATTTGCTCTAGATCTAAGAGGAAGCTGTGAAATGAGGGGAAGCTCTGCTGATCTCGATCATCCAATCCTGTAAAGTAAAAATGTGGTTTATTTTCCTTGCATGTGATGGATTATTCTTTGTGAAGCTTTACCTCATTTACTAAGCTCTGGAGCAAGTGCACTTGCAGTGCACAGTATATTTGTCTTTATTAAAAATCAACCCCATTACCTTTAATGAGGTCTGCTGGTGCCCTGATGAGGTCTCCCCTGCACTTCACTGAAGCCAGAGGAGCACAGACTGCACTCCATTAGCTTCTTTCCCCAGCTGCTTTGGAGGGAAGATGTGTCCGCCTCTGTATTCTTCTTGCTGCAGCTGGTCTTGGGAAAGCGCCCAGCGTTGAGATAAGTGTTTACGTCCTTCCTAGCTGTGGTCAGATCATCCGCAGCAAGACGGGGGTACAGATGGGACCTCATAGCTAAGGTTAGGGATCACCCAGTAACATGGGACAAAGTACTACATGTACTTCGTCCCATAGAGAATAAATCAGAAAAAAAACGCACAACTATATTTTTTAGGTTGCATAAATTAGGGTTTTCTGGATGAAAATTTAAAAATTTTAAGTTGGCTTTTGAGTATATCTTTTCCCTATTAGGTGTACATGGATATCAGTTAGTAACCTAGGCATTCATTTTTGCCTGCACTGAGAAGATCTATAAGCCAACAGTAGACATAACATGCAGAGGCCATTGGGGGAAAATGGAGAATCTCGAAATTGCTTTTGTTTTCCGATTGAGAAGACTGCTTCAGAAGAACATGTAGCGCACCTTCTTTTACCATTAAGATGTGAATGGTGGCACTGTGCAATACTCAGGTATTCCTGGGAAAACACAAAACAGCTTTTGGGTGATATATCTTGCTCTTCATGTGAATACATGTTTAGACACCCAATTACCTCATGAGGTCTGGCCTGCATATTTGACTGCCTTCTTCTGCCTCTTGTGGACTTAAGGCACAAAAGCACCAACATAATTGAAAATATGAATCTTAAAATTACCAGGCAGTGCTGCAGGCAGACATGGTCACTTGATTCTTGTGCTATCCTTATAGCTTCCTGGAGAGCAAGCTCTGCTTGATGACTAAATTAAATGAAAAAAGCAAGAATATGACAAATACTACAATACGCACAGCACAATTCTATACCCAGCATAGTCACCCTACTAAACAGTCTGCCTGCGGATACACTTTGCTAGTAAAATTGCCAGGTATAATTTAACCAAAACCAGGAATGGTACACAGAAAAGGAGTTAAAAAACTTTTAGAGTACGGTAACATTTTTGATTTAAATACACTTTAAGGCCCCATGCACTCAGGGCTTTTTTTTTTTTAAAACAAAAAAACACACACACACACACACACACGAGTTTTGTATTGGCATTAATGCACGTTTAGCAGTGTTTCTCTTCCCTCTTATTTTCCACTCCCAAATCCAATTACTACAACTTAAAAATGCCTGACGCAGCTTAAAGCTGTATAAAGTGTTAACATGCGTTTAGCAGCTTCAGGCATTTTTACAGCTGTAACACTGCTGCTCCAGAACGCACTTGCCCTGGGTTTGTTTTTCAGCTTGAAACAGCCTAAGCCACTCACAGCTCCTACAAGCCTATGTGTGCATGGACACATAGAAACGTCAGGCATTTTTAAGCTGTAAAAAAAAAAAATTATATATAAAATATATAAGCCTGGAGTGGAGGTCTAACAGTTTGAAAAAAAAAAGTTATTGAACGATATCCCAACCATTCAGCTTTACAGCTCAAACACCTGTACATCCCTTTGGATCAGAGAATTCCCCCTCCCCCCCTGCAAAATTTTATTACCTTAAAAGATAAATAAAAAAAATAAAAAAAAAGTACTACACTTTTTTTACTTTGATCAATGTTAGGTCAGTCATACATAGGTCGAATTCTATAGAATTTTCATTCAAATGTCACACCATTAGTGGGCCACAGCAATGGCCGATTTTGCGGCCATCGAATTTGAGTGATTGAGCATGTTGGAAATTATTTTAAAAACAAATAAATCATTTTCTAATCAATGATGGGAGAAGCGAGTGATTCTCATACGATTCTCCCATTTCAAAAAAAGAAATGCGCATGAGCACAAGAGAAGAAAATTCCTGGAAAGAAAGAAAAAAAGGATTCCCGGCCACGAAAATTCTTTTCTGTTGCAACTTGAGGTGAAATTGAAGGCTGTGTTGGTCTAATTTCAAAAATCAATGGTGGCACCATCGGATCACAAAACCCACAAAATTTGATTTTTGAAAGAAAATGTACTCAGAATTCGACCCATGTATGGCATTAGTTGAAAAAAAAAAAAAAAATGATATATCTATATTATCAATTATATTCTATAACCCATCCGGTTTAAGGTTACATTAACATTGATTCTGGCACAAACCACTGTGCAATCATTTAAAAACTTAAATAAAAGGCTTTTCTTTTTTCTTCAATTTCTGCACTTTCAAAAATGCAAACACTAGTGTAGGAAATATCAGTGTTTAACCCAATCACAACTGTGTACAGCTTTTCACTTGCATTGGTGGCTGTATGCGACTCTCCAAGTGTCAGGCATTTCATGCCTCAGCACACAGGAGCTGGTAAGTGTCTATGTGCATAAGGCCATACAGGTCCCAATACATTTTCCTAGAAGTATTTAAGGGCTTTCCGTGAATGAAATAAGCTCAAAAGCTAAATTTAAAAATAAATCTATGCCTAACCAATGTACATTTTAATAATAATAAATATAAAAATACATACTAGTGCCCGAAGCGACAATGGAGGGAAGCCAGGTTGAGTGCTGCATACCGCAGGCTCCTCCCATAACCTTCATCCCCATTACTTTTACTCTCTGCACCAGTGAGAATCAAGCGGTCAAAGTAATGCAGCAAGCTGTGTGTTGAACTGAATACATCCTGGACGCGCAAGCTATTTAAATAGCTTAAATAATGCTGAAAGATGAGAGAAAAAAAAAAACACACACACACACAACACCCACATGTTAAAAATTGGAAGACAGAAAAATGCTTTAAGTATAAAATATTTTCTTGGAAGTGGATTTTCCATCCGGAAATATATCCTGCAGCTCCAGGAGCCAACAGTTTGACATGAACAACTCTTCTTTATATTTAGCTTGTCATTTAAATCATCAAAACACACACAAAAATACTGGACTTACAGCTTCTGCAAAGTCTGGATTGAACTTCAACAAGTTATTTAGCTCTTTCTGTAGCAAGACTGGTGACAGAGCCTTACTTTCATCATTCTTCAGAAACGAGGCCTAGAAAACAAATATACTGGTGAGTGGATATTGCAAGGAACGATCAGTGATTGTTGGGAAGCATGGCCATGCATATACCAATTAACTTTGTTATTTCAAGACTACAGTGAAAGGTATCTGAGCGATTCACTTTGCCAAGCACCCTGTTTAATAAGACTGTCACTTTAAACAACAAAAAAAAAAAAAAAAAAAAAAAAAAAAAAAGGATGTTGATCCCGCACAGGGGTGTCCGCACAGACCCACAATGGCTTTCAGTTCCTCCCCTCTGCCAAATTCCAAGCTGGTCTGATTGGACAAAGCTCCTGCACATCCTGGCAGTGCATAAGCTTCCCGCCTCTCCCATCTGCCACAAATTCCTATTGGCCAGTCAGGTTGCCCAACATAGCGATAGGCCAATAACATATGGGGAGGGGAAATTTGCTGGGATTAGAAAAAAGTAGGTTTTGGTAAAAGGAATGTATTGGGGCTGGGGGTGCCAGAGCTATGTCCAAATCAGAACTGCCCAGCATTCATGTAGGTATATTCCCATTATGCCCATCAGCAACCTGTTTTTTTGTGACATGGTGACTTTAAACTTCTGAGAGAAGACTGCCTGATTCCTTCCAGCACATGTAAGCCTATCTGTACATTCCCATAGCTAGTAACAGGCTAATATTTTCTAGCTTAAAGCCAGTGTAAAGGATACAAGCACAGAGGTAAATAGAGACCATGCGCATTTCAGAATGTACAGGATCTAATATGGGAACTCCTCCAGACATCTGGGACAGCCAATCACAAGTCAGGAAAGAGAAGTTCTAATTAGAAGAACACAGTGATAAATGCTAAAGCTAAACTCATCAACAACAGTATCTGGACAGGTGTACAATAAAAATAAAATTAGTCCAAATGAAGTGTGTGATCTGTGAAAACTGCAGCATTCTGTAAAACCTAACTGTAATTCACCTTGTACAGTATAGTAAAGCATCAGACAACGCTGAGGCCCACAGTTCCAGCTAGAGTACAGTTATAGCAGTTCACACACGCATTACTTTGCCTGTTGAGAAAATGTATTGCATCTTTTCACAGAATGCAAGGTGTTCAATTCTTCCAGTCACTGAACCTGCCAAAAGAATGCAAGACGTTTTCTCAAAAGGACAAGGTGCCAAGCTTTGATCGGTGTACTCCAGCTGGAATTGCGAGTGTCAGTGACGGCCGTTTGCTTTCTTGGCACAGGTGCCAGTCACAGAACAATTTGAATTGCCTCAATAAATGCAAAGCGTTCTCCGATTGGAGGAAGAGGAGATCATGAAGTCACTGCCTCATTTCTCCATCTCATTCAATCAGACAATATTCAAGAAGTTGACAAAATTCAAAGTATTCACTGAAAATTCAAAGTGTTTTCTGTGGCAAGCAAGCGACCTCTAGTGGTGACTACTACAGTGATTTCTAGCTTCCGCAGGAATTGGCCACGTATGGCACATTGATAGCAACACTGGTCCAAGCTAGACCAATGCAACTTTGCAAAAACAACCATACCTGGAATTCAGATATGAAGAAACCTAAAAGACAATATGAAGAAAAAAAAAAAAAAAAAAAGGGGGGGGGGACAAAACAAAGAGACTGATTTTGACAGGCATTCATTTTTAAATGCCATATTTTTATTTTTTTCAAATATATGATTATTTTTTATTAATGCCCAACATAAAAAATGCCATTTATTTTATACCATACCTGCTGAGAAAGGAAATATTCTGCCTGTTTTTGAGACAAAGGTCCACTGCATGCCAGATCTTCTTCTCTGTTGTGTACAAACAAACAATTATCTCTGCCATTTATTTGTTAATACAAACAATGCTAATATTATATAGACACAGATATAGAGCAGAGGGATGTATGGCATCACACATAGAAACCTGCCTGATCACCACCCAGTATTACCTGCCTAATGTCCACAAACAGAGGATACACACTAGTCAATTTCTCACTTTTGAATAATTTGTAATTCTGTGGATATTCATGCCAGCGCACTGCAGGAGCTATCAGTTCACAGGAGCATGCTCTAAAGAAAAGGATTTACCCTCAAGCCGCGTAGGATGCTGAATGATCTTCCCATGCTGTGTGTGGAGCAGTGTGGATCTGGAGGCAGTCTCATCTGTTATTTAAGATACGCTTGTTTTTCATGTGTGTTTGAGTATATCATTGTATTTTTTTTTTTATTAAATAAAACTGTGATGGCAATGCGTTAGGCCAGTGTGGCTTCCATTTGTTGTTTTGTAGTGTTGCAAGAAAGGATACCCACAAGCCTGATAGTGCTGACCTGCCTTGCTGCCCCTATATTTCAAAAACTGGGTAAGTGGCCAGTGTATTGTGCTCTTAAGCACCACACTCAAGTGCAGGAGGTTGTTTTGGTTTTGTTATCAGAACACACTGATCAGTGTTGCTGGCTATAGCCAGTAGCACTGATCGTTTGGAAAAAAACCTGACAGGCTGGTCGCACAAAAGTCAACAAGTAGATCAATTTTTGCACAACCAGACTGCCCATATGTGGATCACAATTTGGCCCATTACTGCTAAACTAGTCAAATTTTGATCCATGGATGGCTGCCTTAAGACTAGGGCTGCAACTAACGATTATTTTCATAATCCATTAGTTGGCCGATTATTGTTTCGATTAATCAGTTAACCATAAAAAAATAAAAAAGCTAATTTTTGCTGCTATTTGCATTTTGAATTTTTTTTGGCCAACTTGTTGTTGGGGCAGATTAGTAAAACACAAATTGACGCAAAAACGCACCACATGCTTTTCTGCAGCTTCTCCATTGAAGTATATTGAACAAAAAAACAAAATGGCACCGTTTTGCGTTAAAAAAAGTCCTTGCCCTTTCCAAACACGCAGCAGCTGAAAAAATCCTGGATGTGAATGTGTCCCATAGGAAACCATGTAAATGAACTGTAGTGTGTTTTTTGCAAAAAGCACCAAAAAAGAGGTCTGAGATGTGTGACCCAGGCCTGAGATGTTTAGTAACATAATGGGGTTAAAAAAACTAAAATGAGTAACAAAAAGAGCAAATAAATCGGTATTGTAAGGGGTTAATTTTTTTACTGTGGGACAGTGAAAGTAATATTTACAGTATCGATTTGCTCTTTTTGTACTATAAAGGGCTAATTTTAGTTGTTTTTAATCCCATTAAGTTACTGGCCGATTAATCGATTATGAAAATAACTAATCGATTAGTTGTTTCGGCCCTACTTAAGACCAGTGAATGGATGGGAGTGCATCAATGCAATGCTCCTATGTTACACTGGAATTGTACACACTCCCAAGTTGAAAAGCGCATATTAATCTAGTTATCAGTTTTTCAGCCAAAACACACACAAAAAAAAATAAAACAAATTTCACCAAAGCTTTACATACTTTTTCATCTACGAGTCAAACATAAAAAAGAAGAAGAGTTAATCTTTGGTGAAAACATGGATAAAAATTATATAAACCTTAAAACAAAAATTACTGCACATAACTCTTAAGCTTCGTACACACGATCGGATTTTCCGATGGGAATTGTGTGATGGAAGGGTTTTGTCCAAAAATCTGACTGTTTATATGCCCCATTGGACAATTGTTGTCGGATTTTCGACAACTGTTGGATAGCATGCTTTAAAATTTTCAGACAACAAATGTGTCGTCAGATATTAGCCGATCATGTGTACACAAGTCCATTGGACAAAACTCCAAAAGTACAAACACGCATGCTCAGAAGCAATGCTCACTATAACACAACATTAGCAGAAGTTGACCAAAGGGTGGCACTAAAGAGCTGAAAAACCACATCGTTTTGTGTTTATTTGGCCAACAATTATGTCCCATTTGTATGGGAGACAAATTCCTGGCCAACGCCCTTCGGACAAAAATCCTAAGCTTTGTCCACGGAAAAAGGGATTTTTATAACAGCTTACCTGTAAAATCCTTTTCTTGGAGTACATCACGGGACACAGAGCGACTTAGTTATTACTAATGGGTTATATAGATTACCTTCAGGTGCTGGCACTGGCAACTTCCAAACCGGAAGTACCCTCCCCTATATAAGCCCCTCCCATCCGGGAGCACCTCAGTTTTGTAGCAAAGCAATAAGTGTCCCCAAAAGAGGGGTGGGAGCTCTGTGTCCCGTGATATACTCCAAGAAAAGGATTTTACAGGTAAGCTGTTATAAAAATCCCTTTTTCTTTTTCGTACATCACGGGACACAGAGCGACTTAGTCATTACTAATGGGACGTCCCAAAGCAATGCCAAATGAGGGGGGGGATACACTATACATAAGCTGGGCGCCATCAGGCATGAGGATCTTTTGCGGCCTGCAACACACTGCGCCCAAAGGCGACATCCTCCTGACTTCTAACGTCCACCTGGTAGAACCTAGTAAACGTGTGTACTGAAGACCATGTTGCGGCCTTACAGATTTGAGCCAGGGAGGCCTGGTGATGCACTGCCCATGAAGTTCCAACTGCTCTTGTGGAGTGCGCCCTAACTTTGAACGGAGGCGGTCTCCTTCTCAAGCCATAGGCTTGTATTATGACCTGTCGAATCCACTTGGCTAAAGTAGATTTTGATGCTGCCTGACCCTTTGTGGGGCCTTCCGGCAGAACAAACAAAGAATCCGTTCTACGAATCTGAGCAGTGGCTTTTAGATAAGCTTTAACTGCTCTTACTACATCCAAAGAATGCAATAACTTTTCCTCTACCGAGGTAGGTTTGGGAAAAAAAGAAGGAAGAACCACATCTTGGTTCAAATGAAACCTCGATACCACCTTAGGAAGAAAGGCTGGATGAGGACGTAACACTACTCTGTCCTTATGGACAACCAGATATGGCTCCTTACAGGACATGGCGGCTAATTCCGATACTCTTTTAGCCGAACAAATGGCTACTAAGAAAATCAATTTCCTGGTGAGAAGAACCAAGGAAATGTGCTGCAATGGTTCAAATGGTTGTTTCTGTAGAACCGACAGAACCAGGTTTAAGTCCCATGGACATATAGGAATACTAACCGGAGGGCTAATACGCATCACTCCTTGTATGAAAGCTTTGACTAATGAATGCAAAGCCAAGGGCCTTTGAAAAAATATTGACAAGGCCGAAATCTGACCCTTGATAGTACTCAAGGCAAGCTTCCTATCCACAGCCCACTGTAGGAAGTCCAGAATCCTGCCTATTACGTACTTACGCGGATGCCATTTCTTGGCCTCACACCACGCGATGTACGCCTTCCAGATCCTATAATAGATCTGCCTGGATACCAGCTTCCTGACATTGATCATGGTAGATACCACCGGATTAGAGAGACCTCTCTTTTTTAGAATGTGGGCTTCAATAGCCAGGCCGTCAAACCTAGGGCTGGTAAGGAAGGGTGGTATATCGGTCCCTGCGAAAGCAGGTCCGGACGATGTGGGAGGGTCCGAGGACTCCCCACTGACATCTTTACGATCTCCGCGTACCATGCTCTTCGGGGCCACGCTGGAGCCACCAGAATCACCGGTTTCTTTTCTACCCGGATTCTGCGGATTAATCGCGGTAACAATTGTGGCGGTGGGAATGCATATATCAGCTTGAACTGATCCCAAGGGAACACTAGGGCATCCGAGCCGCAAGCTAGGGGATCCCTTGTCCGAGAGACAAACCTGTCCACCTTTGCGTTGAATCTGGATGCTAGCAGATCTACATCCGGTGTTCCCCACTGCTGGCATATTGCCTGGAAAACCTCGGGGTGAAGAGACCATTCCCCCGGGAATAATTGCTGGCGACTTAGAAAGTCCGCTCTCCAATTTTCCACTCCTGGGTTGAAAACCGCGGATATGGCTGGGACATATCTTTCTGCCCATTTCAGGATGTAATTCGCTTCCCTCTGGGCTGCACGACTCCTGGTACGACCCTGGTGATTGATATATGCCACTGCTGTGGCATTGTCTGATTGAATTCTGACAGGGGACCCTTGGAGTTTGGATGTCCATGCTACTAGGGCATACCGGGCTGCTCGTATCTCTAAGAGATTGATGGACAGGGCCTTCTCTGCTTCTGACCACTTGCCCTGTAGAGACCATTGCTCCAGTACTGCCCCCCAGCCTATGAGGCTGGCATCTGTAGTGACCACCTTCCAAGAAACCGGACTGAAGGGTTTCCCTTTTTCCAGATTCTGGGGCACCAACCACCAATGGAGGCTCTTGCGAACGGAAGGGGACAGGGACATTGGTAAGTCTAAAGCCTGAACTTTTTTGTTCCAGGCTGACAGTATGGCCCTCTGCAAGTTCCTTGAATGGAATTGACCGTAGGGTACTGCTTCGAATGAAGCCACCATTTTTCCCAGCAGCCTCATGCACAAGCGTATGGATGGTTTTCTTTTTGTACCCACTAAGTGGGTCAAATCTTTCAAAGACGACACCTTCTCTGGAGGTAAGAAAATCTTTCTCTGATTTGAATCCAGCCTTAGCCCCAAGTATTCCAGACTTTTGACTGGTCTTAGAGCTGACTTGTCTCGGTTGATAATCCAACCGTGATATTCCAGATACTTGATTGTCTCGTGAATAGCTACTTCCAGTTTTTCCACTGAGTGGTCTATTAGTAGCAGGTCGTCTAAATATGCCATTATCGTTACACCCCGTGTTCTTAGATTGGCCAATAGTGGGGCCAGAATTTTTGTGAACACTCGTGGTGCTGTGGCCAGACCGAAAGGTAAGGCTCTGAACTGAAAATGGCGCCCTTCTACTGCAAAGCGTAGAAATTTCTGGTGGGCCGGAAAGATGGGAATATGCAGATAAGCATCCTTTATGTCGATCGAGGCTAACCATTCCTGCCCTTGTAGGGCGGTGGCCACCGATCGGATCGACTCCATCCGAAAAGTCCTGATATGTAGGAATTTGTTTAGCCCTTTTAGATTTAATATGGGCCTCACGTCCCCATTTGGTTTTGGGACTGTGAAGAGGTTTGAGTAAAACCCGAACCCGCATTCTTCCAAGGGAACCTTCATGATTACACCTTGGAGCAATAGTTGTTCTAGTGCCAGAAGGAGGGATCCTCTCTTCTGGGGATCGCTTGGCACGCTTGACCTCATAAAATGGGCAGGAGGAGTGTCTTTTAACTCCAGCTTGTATCCCAGACTTACTGCGGAGATCACCCATCTGTCTCTGATGGTGTCCTGCCAGGTCTCTGTGAACAACTGAAGTCTTCCCCCCACCCGATTGAGTGGGGGCAACCCTTCATGACTTGGGGGGAGGTTTCGTACCTCTCTTGGCCCAGGGTTTCTTGTTACCCTGTGATTGTCCCTGATTTCTGCCCCCAGAATTTGACCGCGGAGGCCGTCGGAACTGTTTCACAGCCGATGTGCCAGGGACTGGAGAAGTAGGCCTCTTAAAAGAAGGACTTCTAACTTTGTTCTTAACCGGCAAGAGTGTACTTTTACCGGCAGAAATTTTCTGGATATACTTGTCCAGATCTTCTCCGAATAAGCGTTCTCCATGAAATGGGAAGCTAATCAGCAATTTCTTACAGGGAGCCTCAGCAGACCAGTTTTTGAGCCATAGAAGCCTACGCATATGTACTACAGACAGCGTAAAGCGGGAGGCCTGTTGGATTGTATCCTTTATGGCGTCCACCGCAAAACACAAGGCTCTAGGTAGGTCAGCTAAGGCAAGAACCTGCTGATCTGGTAAGTCCCTTAAGACTTGTTTTAACTGATCCTTCACTGCTTGGCAGACCCCAATAGCTGCTACTGCAGGTTGTGTCACCATGCTTGCTGTAGAGAAAGCAGATTTTAGTAAAGACTCCAATTTTTTATCTATTGGGTCTTTGAACATTGGAACATTATCTACTGGACATGTCAGTGATTTATTCACATAAGAGATGGCTGCGTCCACTGTGGGCACCTTCCATTTTTGTATGAACTTATCCTCCATGGAATAGATCACCGGAAATCTCTTGGGGGGAGTAAATATTTTATCAGGATGCTCCCAATCCTGGTAAATAAGCCCTTCCAATAAGGGGTGGATTGGAAAGGAACAGACAGTCTGGGGAGCTTTTAGCGACCCCAGCGAGGAGACAGTAGTGGTTGATGGCTCCGCAAGAGGCATTTTAAATGCTGATCGGACCATGTTAGTCAGAGACTGAACCCATAATCTTTCAGCCTGAGATGCTGAGAAAGGTTCTTCCACTGTTGATTCCTCTATAACCGAATCAACCTCATCCTGATCCCCTTCAGGCAGGTCGATCTCTGTGTGGGGCTGTTCCTCCACTAACAGGTACTCTGAAGGAGGAGACGGAGATCGGACGCGCTTTCCCTGTGACAGGGAAGCAGCGATCAACGCTGTTAATCTCTCTTCCAATCCTCCCAGAGCTGAGGAAAAAACCTCCTCTGTTATATATACAGGAGCAGGTGGACTGGGGACAGCCGCAGCACCAGGTACTCTTGCGGGGTTCCTACGGCTACTAACCTCTGAAATTTCAGGGGAGATTGGTGCAGTACAAGCATGCCCAAAATCCTCAGAGCCCGATGGAGACCCCTTTCGCTTCTTGGAAGGCTTATTTCCAGAGCGTCTGGACGACATATCCTTTAAGCACAAAGCTGAGGTATTCCCTTCGTCATACACCACTTTTACTGGGAATAGTCTAGCACAGTTGCTGCTATATACCAGCTGGTGTCCACTAAAGTGCCTTTCTATGGGGATGCCTGCATCAACCGCCTCTGTGTGCCACCGTTTTGTTGCTAGCTCTGTTTGCATCCAGCTGACACTTGTACTGTGTCTTTTATCCATGCTGGGACGCCTGCACATGCGCAGAAGCGCCGCGCAGCGAGCGTCATCCACCAGCCCTGCCCCTTTTTTCCGCTCATCTCTACATAGGAGGCGCGTGCACGCGCCTTCGGCGCTTTTTTTAAAAAAATAAGCAGGGACTAGGAGCCAGGGCCCTTTTTGCCGGAGGGCCTGTGCGGTGGATGAGTGCAGCAACAGGGCAGAGGAAGTGGATTCCCACAGAGAACTTACCAACTGCCTGGATCTTTTGACTTGAAAAGACAAAGATCCATATGACAAGAAAAAATGGACCATAGCGGCCTCTAGTGGTTTAACACAGGTACCGCGGTCTCCCTTTTTTTTTTTTCTTGACTACTATTAAAATTTTACATTTTCCAGTAGTTACAGGCATGCACAGATATTTAGCGGGAATACCATTAGGTAACAGACAGAAAGACAAATTAGGCTTGGGGGTCCCCCAATAGAACCAAGTCCCTGGGGGCCCACTTACCTCTTCCCCGCCGCAGGACTCTGTTTGGTCCACAGAAGCCCAAACTTCACCTATCACGGGAGGCATTGTAATTAAACCTTCAGGGACCGGGTTCCCAAGGATTCCACTCCCCTGGACCTGTATAGCACCCTGCACAGAAAACATCTTGGTCGTGGGTATGACCAGAGCTCTGGATCCCAGGGTCCAGCCCTCCTAAGAGAGGCATTACAGGCAAAACCTTGCTCTTCTGTTGCAAGGCCCGGGTACCGACCATTTAGCTATGAAGCTTTTTTGGTCGGATCCGGAACAGCTTACTGAGGCCCATAAAAGAACCTGTACGCAAGCCCAGTGAAAACACATGTTACTCTTTGGCCAACACCTTAGACACTGGCAAAAAAAGGGATTTTTATAACAGCTTACCTGTAAAATCCTTTTCTTGGAGTACATCACGGGACACAGAGCGACTTAGTCATTACTAATGGGTTATATAGATTACCTTCAGGTGTTGGCACTGGCCAATTCCAAACCGGAAGTACCCTCCCCTATATAAGCCCCTCCCACCCGGGAGCACCTCAGTTTTGTAGCCAAGCAATAAGTGTCCCAAAAAGAGGGGTGGGAGCTCTGTGTCCCGTGATGTACTCCAAGAAAAGGATTTTACAGGTAAGCTGTTATAAAAATCCCTTTTTCTTTTTCGTACATCACGGGACACAGAGCGACTTAGTCATTACTAATGGGACGTCCCAAAGCAATGCCAAATGAGGGGAGGGATACATAAGCTGGGCGCCATCAGGCATGAGGCTCTTTTGCGGCCTGCAACACACTGCGCCCAAAGGCGACATCCTCCTGACTTCTGACGTCTACCTGGTAGAATCTAGTAAACGTGTGTACTAAGGACCATGTTGTGGCCTTACAGTACTTGAGCCAGGGAGGCTTGGTGATGCACTGCCCATGAAGTTCCAACTGCTCTTGTGGAGTGCGCCCTAACTTTGAACGGAGGCGGTCTCCTTTTCAAGCCATAGGCTTGTATTATGACTTGTCGAATCCACTTGGCTAAAGTAGATTTTTGATGCTGCCTGACCCTTTCTGGGGCCTTCCGGCAGAACAAACAAAGTATCCGTTCTACGAATCTGAGCAGTGGCTTTAAGATAAGCTTTAACTGCTCTTACTACATCCAAAGAATGCAATAACTTTTCCTCTACCGAACTAGGTTTGGGGAAAAAGGAAGGAAGAACCACATCTTGGTTCAAATGGAACCTCGATACCACCTTAGGAAGAAGGCTGAATGAGGACGTAATACTACTCTGTCCTTATGGATAACCAGATATGGCTCCTTACAGGACAAGGCGGCTAATTCCGATACTCTTTTAGCCGAACAAATGGCTACTAAGAAAATCAATTTCCTGGTGAAAAGAACCAAGAAAATGTGCCGCAATGGTTCAAATGGTTGTTTCTGTAGAACCGACAGAACCAGGTTTAAGTCCCATGGACATATGGGAATACTAACCGGAGGGCTAATACGCATCACTCCTTGTATGAAAGCTTTGATTAATGAATGCAAAGCCAAGGGCCTTTGAAAAAAAAATATTGACAAGGCCGTCTGACCCTTGATAGTACTCAAGGCAAGCTTCCTATGTACAGCCCACTGTAGGAAGTCCAGAATCCTACCTATTACGTACTTACGTGGATGCCATTTCCTGGCCTCACCCCACGTGATGTACGTCTTCTAGATCCTATAATAGATCTGCCTGGATACCGGCTTCCTGGCATTGATCATGGTAGATACCACAGGATTAGAGAGCCCTCTCTTTTTTAGAATGTGGGCTTCTATAGCCAGGCCGTCAACCTAGGGCTGGTAAGGAAGGGTAGTATATCGGTCCTTGCGAAAGCAGGTCCGGACGATGTGGGAGGGTCCAAGGACTTCCCACTGACATTTTTACAATCTCCGCGTACCATGCCCTTCGGGGCCACGCTGGAGCCACCAGAATCACTGGTTTCTTTTCTACCCTGATTCTGCGGATTAATCGCGGTGGGAATGCATATATCAGCTTGAACTGATCCCAAGGGAACACTAGGGCATCCGAACCGCAAGCTAGGGGATCCTTTGTGCGAGACACAAATCTGTCCACCTTTGCGTTGAATCTGGATGCTAGCAGATCTACATCCGGTGTTCCCCACCGCTGGCATATTGCCTGGAAAACCTCGGGGTGAAGAGACCATTCCCCCGGGCATAATTGCTGGCGACTTAAAAAAGTCCGCTCTCCAATTTTCCACTCCTGGGATGAAAACCGCGGATATGGCTGTGACATACCTTTCTGCCCATTCCAGGATGCATTTCGCTTCCCTCTGGGCTGCACGACTCCTGGTGCCACCCTGGAGATTGATATATGCCACTGCTGTGGCATTGTCTGATTGAATTCTGACAGGTGACCCTTGGAGTTTGGATGTCCATGCTACTAGGGCATACCGGGCTGCTCGTATCTCTAAGAGATTGGTGGGCAGGGCCTTCTCTGCTTCTGACCACTTGCCCTGGAGAGACCATTGCTCCAGTACTGCCCCCCAGCCTATGAGGCTGGCAACTGTAGTGACCACCTTCCAAGAAACCGGACTGAAGGGTTTCCCTTCCCAGATTCTGGGGCACCAACCACCAATGGAGGCTCTTGCGAACGGAAGGGGACAGGGACATTGGTAAGTCTAAAGCCTGAACTTTTTTGTTCCAGGCTGACAGTATGGCCCTCTGCAAGTTCCTTGAATGGAATTGACCGTAGGGTACCGCTTCGAATGAAGCCACCATTTTTCCCAGCAGCCTTATACACAGGCGTATGGATGGTTTTTCTTTTTTGTACCCACTAAGTGGGTCAAATCTTTCAAAGACGACACCTTCTCTGGAGGTAAGAAAATCTTTCTCTGATTTGAATCCAGTCTTAGCCCCCAAGTATTCCAGGCTTTTGACTGGTTTTAGGGCTGACTTGTCTCGGTTGATAATGCAACCGTGAGATTCCAGATACTTGATTATCTTGTGAACGACCACTTCTAGTTTTTTTCACTGAGTGGTCTATCAGCAACAAGTCGTCTAGATATGCCATTATCGTTACACCTTGTGTTCCTAGTTTGGCCAATCGTAGGGCCAGAATTTTTGTGAACACTCGTGGTGCCGTGGCCAGACCGAAAGGTAAGGCTCTGAACTGAAAATGGCGCCCTTCTACTGCAAGGCGTAGAAATTTCTGGTGGGCCGGACAGATGGGAATATGCAAATAAGCATCCCTTATGTCGATCGAGGCTAACCATTCCTGCCCTTGTAGGGCGGTGGCCACCGATCGGATCGACTCCATCCGAAAAAAATCCTGATATGTAGGAACTTGTTTAGCCCTTTTATATTCAATATGGGCCTCATGTCCCCATTTGGTTTGGGGACTGTGACAAGGTTCGGGTAAAACCCGAACCCGTTTTCTTTCAAGGGAACCTTCATGATTACCCTTGGGGCAATAGTTGCTCTAGTGCCAGAAGGAGGGATCCACTCTTCTGGGGATCGCTTGGCACGTTTGACCTTATAAAATGGGCAGGAGGAATGTCTTTTTACTCCAGCCTGTATCCCAGACTTACTGCGGGGATCACCCATCTCTGATGGTGTCCCGCCAGGTCTCTGTGAACAACTGAAGTCTTCCCCTCACCCGACTGAGTGGGGGCAACCCTTCATGACTTAGGGGGAGGTTTTGTACCTCTCTTGACCCAGGGTTTCTTGATACCCTGTGATTGTCCCTGATTTCTGCCCCCTGGATTTGACCGCGGAGGCCGTCGGAACTGTTTCACAGCCGATGTGCCAGGGACTGGAGAAGTAGGCCTCTTAAAAGAAGGACTTCTACCCTTGTTCTTAACCGGTAAGAGTGAACTTTTACCGGCAGAAATTTTCTGGATATATTTGTCCAGATCTTCTCCAAATAAGCGTTCTCCATGAAATGGGAAGCTAACCAGCAGTTTTTTACAGGGAGCTTCAGCAGACCAGTTTTTGAGCCACAGAAGCCTACGCATATGTACTATAGACAGCGTAAAGCGGGAGGCCTGTTGGATTGTATCCTTTATGGCGTCCACCGCAAAACACAAGGCTCTAGGCAGGTCAGCTAGGGCAAGAGCCTGCTGATCTGGTAAGTCCCTTAAGACTTGTTTCAACTGATCTTTCACTGCTTGGCAGACTCCAATCGCTGCTACCGCAGGTTGTGTCACCATGCTTGCTGTAGAGAAAGCAGATTTTAGTAAAGACTCCAATTTTTTATCTATTGGGTCTTTGACATTGGAACATTATCTACTGGACATGTCAGTGATTTGTTAACAGAAGAGATGGCTGCGTCCACTGTAGGGACCCTCCATTTTTTTATGAACTTATCCTCCATGGGATAGATCACCGGAAATCTCTTGGGGGGAGCAAATATTTTATCAGGATGCTCCCAATCCTGGTAAATAAGCCCTTCTAATAAAGGGTGGATTGGGAAGGAACAGACAGCCTGGGGAGCTTTTAGCGACCCCAGCGAGGAAACCGTAGTGGATGGTGGTTCCGCCAGAGGCATTTTAAATGCTGATCGGACCATATTAGTCAGAGACTGAACCCATAATCTTTCAGCCTGAGATGCTGAGAAAGGTTCTTCCACTGTTGATTCCTCCATAACTGAATCAACCTCATCCTGATCCCCTTCAGGTAGGTCGATCTCTGTGTGGGGCTGTTCCTCCACTAACAGGCACTCTGAAGGAGGAGACGGAGATCGGACGCGCTTTTCCTGAGACAGGGAAGCAGCGATCAATGCTGTTAATCTCTCTTCCAATCCTCCCAGAGTTGAGGATAAAACCTCCTCTGTTATATATACAGGAGCAGGTGGACTGGGGACAGCCGCAGCACCAGGCATTCCTGCGGGGTTTCTACGGCTACTGACCTCTGAATTCTCAGGGGAGATTGGTGCAGTACAAGCATGCCCAATATCCTCAGAGCCCGATGGAGACCCCTTTGGCTTCCTGGAAGATCTATTTCCGGAGCGTCTGGACGACATATCCTTTAAGCACAAAGCTGAGGTATTCCCGTCGTCATACACCAATTTTGCTGGTAATAATCTAACACAGGTGCTGCTATATACCAGCTGGTGTCCACTAAAGTGCCTTTCTATGGGGATGCCTGCATCAACCGCCTCTGTGTGCCACTGTTTGTTGCTAGCTCTGTTTGCATCCAGCTGACACTTGTACTGTGTCTTTTAACTATGCTGGGACGCCCGCACATGCGCAGAAGCGCCGCGGCGCGCATCGAGCGTCATCCACCCGCCCCGCCCCTTTTTTTCATAGGAGGCGCGTGCACGCGCCCGCGCGCGCGCCCGTGCGCCATTGGCGCCCTTTTCGAAATCAAACAGGGGACTAGGAGCCAGGGCCCTTTTTGCCGGAGGGCCTGTGCGGTGGATGAGCGCAGCAACAGGGCAGAGGAAGTGGATTCCCACAGAGAAACTTACCAGCTGCCTGGATCTTTTGACTTGAGAAAACCAAAGATCCACATGACAAGAAAAATGGACTACAGCGGCCTCTAGTGGTTTAACACAGGTACCGCGGTCCCTTTTTTTTTTTTTTTTCTTGACTACTATTAAAATTTTACATTTTCAGTAGTTACAGGCAAACACAGATATTTAGCGGGAATACCGTTAGGTAACAGACAGAAAGACAAATTAGGCTTGGGGGTCCCCCAATAGAACCAAGTTCCTGGGGGCCCCCACTTACCTGATCCCCGCCGCAGGACTTTGTTTGGTCCACAGAAGTCCAAACTTCACCTATCACGGCAGGCATTGTAATTAAACCTTCAGGGACCGGGTTCCCAAGGATTCCACTCCCCTGGACCTGTATAGCACCCTGCACAGACAACATCTTGGTCGTGGGTATGACCAGAGCTCTGGATCCCAGGGTCCAGCCCTCCTAAGAGAAGCATTACAGGCAAAACCTTGCTCTTCTGCTGCAAGGCCCGGGTACCGACCGTTTAGCTATGAAGCTTTTTTGGTGGGATCCGGAACAGCTTACTAAGGCCCAAAAGAACCTGTACGCAAGCCCAGGAAAACACATGTTACTCTTTGGCCAACACCTTAGACACTGGCAAAAAACTGAGGTGCTCCCGGGTGGGAGGGGCTTATATAGGGGAGGGTACTTCCGGTTTGGAATTGGCCAGTGCCAACACCTGAAGGTAATCTATATAACCCATTAGTAATGACTAAGTCGCTCTGTGTCCCGTGATGTACGAAAAAGAAAACGCGTGTACCAGGCTTAACTCTAACCCTGATATTCAACTGCAATGACTTTATATGCCATGCAATTATTATTATTTTTTATTTCAAACCTAAAATGCTGTACCAGAAGTTATTATATTTGTGAAACTTTGCAATTAAAAACACCTTAGGCCCGGTTCACACAGGGGCGGCACGACTTTGGGGGCGACTCAATCTCAAGACGACTTGAGAGGCCCGGTTCAGGCGATTTGCATAATGACTTCTGTATAGAAGTCAATGCAAGTTGCCCCAGTCGCCCCCAGAAGTAGTACAGGAACCTTTTTCAGTAAACCAGTGCATCAGTGTGAAAACAGCTCTATACTAATATGCCCAGTGTATTGCTTCACACTGACCTGAAGATCTCTTCTTTCCTGCTGCTGGCACCACTCTGGACACTGGTAGCTGGGATAAGAGGTGGAGTGCAGTTGGTATCACTCTGCATGGGACAGGAGCCAGCGGCTTATGCTCTCTACTACAGCTCAAACTTTACAAGCAATTCCTCTGCATTGCACTCTGTAATGGTGGGTCAGCAATCCCAGACCGAGATTTACAGGTTGCTTACCCCCGTTATACATATTACTACTACGTGTGCAAATTTTTCACAGCCTGCCCACATAGAGAAGCGCAACATCAAAGGAGTACTTCAGCCATTATCCACTTTAAGACCAGACCTTATTGCGACACTTTTTGTTTACAAGTAAAAAAAATCTGTATTTTTGCAGGAAATTGACCCAAAAACATTATATATTTTTGTAGCAGAAGTCCTAGAGAATAAAATGGTGGGTTTTGCAAATTTCTGTCATGTGGTATTTGCACAGCAGTTTTTCCAACACAACTTTACACACTAAAACACATCAATACATTTTAATGGATTTTAAATGCACACAGACAATATCCATGTTTTTTTTGGGCAAAATATTAAACATGGTGTTGTGTCAGGTAAATAAATACCAAACATTTCCCGCTTTAAAATTAATCACGCTTGTGAAATGGCACCAAACGTCAGCATTTAAAAATCACCATAGGTCGACGTTTTATAACCTTTATTGGTTACCAATTTAGTTACAGAGGAGGTCTGCTGTTAGAATTATTGCTCTTGCTCTGAGATTTGCAGCTATACCTCACATGTGTGGTTGCGATCGCTGTTTACATGTGCGTACGGGACCAAAGGGTGTGTTCACCTTTGCACGCAAGCATTTGGGGGGGGGGTGTAGTTGGGTGCTTTAACGGACTGCCCTCTGTTGTTATACGTCGACTGTTTGAAGAGGGATATCGTTATGGCAGCAGCTAGCTGCCATAACCCCGGTATCTTCTTTAGCGGGTGGTCTGCTTTCAGATAAAAGTGGTCTCTGAAGCAAATTCGCAGCGAGATCACTTTTATCGGTGGCAGGAGAGGGGTCCCCTCCGGTGCCCTCCGCCGCTTACCAGAGGCAATCGTGTCTGCTCCCATCTATGGTATGGAGCCGAGTGAGGGGAAGATGGCCTCCACCCATTTCCATACCATTGCAGGGTCAAAAGGTCACTTCCGCCCATAGCTCTTAAAAGGGACATTTTTTTTTTCTTTTTAAAACTACTTTTTATTTATTTTTGATTGCTGGGTCTTTGCTCTTCTTGATTTTCTCATGCATGTAGTGGGCAAACACACAATGTGATGTAAAATATCCCCCCCCCCCACTGAAAAATGACACCACACACACACACACACATTATATATATATATATATATATATAAACATTTTTTTTTTTTTTTTAAAGGATTACCCAACAGCAAAATCAAGGTCTTCTTTTGACATCTTTCCACATTCATCTACTTCTTCACCCTCTTCATCACTGTTAGAGAGATCCATTTCTGCCTCCTCATTTTCTGGCTTTGGTAAAGTCTTGGCCTTATCACTGTGGTAGTAACGATGCAATGAGGTATGCAGCTTGTATACCTGACTGAAGGAAAGTTTGTTGTACGCCAAGATCATGTGACGAAGGAACAGCCCTATAAAACAGGAAATGTATATCAAAATGGTTTTGAAGATGAAACTCAACATCTATATATATATATATATATATATATATATATATATATATATATATATATATATAGTCCACAGCCATGGCTTCAGTGGATGTCCATTACACAACAATAACTTCCATGGAGCATCTGGATTAGTAAACCAGCTAGCTACCTTATTGCTCCCCAACACTTTCCTTGCCTGCAACTGTAAAGTGATTCAATGTTTTGCCTATGCAAGGGAAAGTAACATTTTCTTTAATGTGGGCACCGGAAGCAGCTTAACCACACTTTATTTGTTCCCCACTTCTTTATCTGCCATCAGAAGCAAACAGATATACAGTATCTGACAAAAGTGAATACACCCCTCACATTTTTTAAAAATATTTTATTACCGTATATACTCGAGTAGAAGCCGAGATTTTCAGCCCTTTTTTGGGGCTGAAAGTCCCCCCCTCGGCTTTACTCGAGTCATAGAAATTTTTACATTGTAAATATTACCTGTAAAGAAGTTGCGGCTGCGGCGTCCATCGTTCAAATTCCGGGTTCTCTTCCTGTTCCTTCCTTGATAGGCGAGTCTCAGCAGACACTCTCCGCCTATCACGAACGTTCTCTCATCCTCAGTTTTCCAGCAGACGTCTGTGATTGGCGGAACACCCAACACAGTGTCTGCTGGGAAAACTAAGGATGAGAGAATGATCGTGATAGGCGGAGAGTGCCTGCTGAGACTCGCCTATCAAGGAAGGAACAGGAAGAGACCGCGGAATTTGAACGATGGACGCCGCGGAATTTGAACGATGGACGCCGCAGCTTCTTTACAGGTAATATTTACAATGTAAAATAGGGAACAGCGAGCTAGGGAACAGTGGGGCATCGGCTTATACTCGAGTCAGTAAGGTTTCCCAGTTTTTTGGCAACATTAGGTACCTCGGCTTATACTCGAGTCGGCTTATACTCGAGTATATACGGTATATCTTTTCATGTAGTGAGTGTACAGCTTGTATAACAGTGTAAATTTGCTGCCCCTTTAAAATACCAAACCCCCCCCCCCCCCCCAGCTATTAATGTCTAAACCGCTGGCAACAAAAGTGAGTACACCCCTAAGTGAAAATTTCCAAATTAGGCCCAAAGTGGCAATATTTTTTGTTGCCACCATTGTTTTACAGCACTGCCTTAGCCCTCTTGGGCATGGAGTTCACCAGAGCTTCACAGGTTGCCACTAGAGTCCTCTTCCACTCCTCCATGAGGACATCGCGGAGCTGGTGGGTGTTAGAGACCTTCCGCTCCTCCACCTTCCATTTGAGGATGGCCCACAGATGCTCAATAGGGTTTAGGTCTGGAGACATGCTTGGCCAGTCTATCACCTTTACCCTCAGCTTCTTTAGCAAGGCAGTGGTCGTCTTGGAGGTGTGTTTGGGGTCATTATGTTGGAATACTGCCCTGCAGCCCAGTCTCCGAAGAGATGGGGGGGGGTCATGCTCTGCTTCAGTATGTCACAGTACATGTTGGCATTCACGGTTCCCGCAATGAACTGTAGCTCCTCAGTGGTGGAAGCACTCATGCAGCCCCAGACCATAACAATATCACCACCATGCTTGACTGTAGGCAAGACACACTTGTCTTTGTACTCCTCACCTGGTTTTCGCCACACCACGTTGGACACCATCTGAGCCAAATGTGTTTATCTTGGTCTCATCAGACCACAGGACATGGTTCCAGTAATCCATCTCCTTATGCCGCGTACACACGATCATTATTCACGGCGGTTTAAAAACCGCCGTGAATAATGACATTTTAAACGAGGGAACAGCTTGTTCCCCACACACGGTCATTTTTCTCGTCATTTTTTAAAATGACGAGAAAAACGATCGTCTATGGGCTCCGCGGCAGTGTTTCCCTATGGGAAACACTGCCGCGGAAGAAATGTCAGGAAAAACGACGAGAAAAATTAGAACATGTTCTAATTTTTCTCATCGTGATTAATGCCGTTTTTCCCGTCGGGAAAAACGGCAAAAAGCCCACAGACGATCGTTTTTCTCGTCCAAAGGAAAAAAATGTCATTTTTCCCGACGGGAAAAATGATCGTGTGTACGCGGCATTAGTCTGCTTGTCTTCAGAAAACTGTTTGAGGGCTTTCTTGTGCATCATCTTTAGAAGAGGCTTCCTTCTGGGACGACAGCCATGCAGACCAATTTGATGCAGTGGGCGGCGTATGGTCTGAGCACTGACAGGCTGACCCCCCACCCCTTCAACCTCTGCAGCAATGCTGGCAGCACTCATATGTCCATTTCTGAGACAACCTCTGGATAGGACGCTGAGCACGTGCAATCAACTTCTTTAGTCGACCATGGCGAGACCTGTTCTGAGTGGAACCTGTCCTGTTAAACCGCTGTATGGTCTTGGCCACTATGCTGCAGCTCAGTTTCAGGGTCTTGGCAATCTTCTTCTAGCCTAGGCCATCTTTATGTAGAGCAACAATTCTTTTTTCTGAATCCTCAGAGTTCTTTTCCATGAAGTGCCATGTTGAACTTCCAGTGACCAGTATGAGAGTGAGAGTGATAACACTAAATTTAACACACCTGTTCCCCATTCACTACTGAGACCTTGTAACACTAATGAGTCACATGACACCGGGGAGGGAAAATTTCCAATTGGGCCCAATTTGTTATACAAGCTGTACACTCACTACTTTACATTGGAGCAAAGTGTAATTTCTTCAGTGTTGTCACACCAAAAGATATAATAAAATATTTACAAAAATACTTCAGGTATAGAGGAGCATTGTAACACTTGTCTCTCTTCCCTTTTAGTTTTGATTTTTCAGGGTAGGGACATTTTCAGCAGGTTGAAGTAGAATTCTGGGATGTACCCAAATAATCTTGAAAATGCTTCCTCCCACCTCCTAATACTTATACTAAGCCGTGTCAGAACATTCTGCATACCTACCCGTTTTCAGGCTGCTCTGGACACGTGATCGGATTTCCCGGTGTCAGCTAATGACAGCTTCAGGGGAGAGGAAAAAGTCCTAACAACGGATGGGCCATAGTAAGCCTATGGATGACGTCACCATTCCAGGCAAAACCAGCCATTGTCAGAGCGCTCTCTCCTCTCCTCTGCAGCTGCGCCGGCTGACACAGGAGATCACGTGACCAGATCAGAGTGGCCTGAAAACAGGTATGTATACGCATCTTTCTTACCCAGCTCAGTTAATATGGTTGTTAGGAGGTGGGAGGGAACATTTAAGATTAGTTAGGTACATCCTGGTTTTCTACTTTAAGAAAATATTTGTTGTTCTTGCCAGAAATGCAGTGTCTTTCCTGTGACCCAAAAAACTGGAAAAACAATCTGATCTTTCATCAATTCACCATGTAATGGAAATAAACAAAGCCATACATGTTTAAAGTAAAGCCTGTGTGATAACCATGGCTGCCTCCATAAATACAAAAAAAAAACACAAAAAAAACAAGATGCAATATAATATATTTGTTTTTGAGTGTAGATAATCTTTAGTGAACAGTTCAGGAGGCAGTTTAAACCAGCAGCCATCATTCAATTGTAAAGAACAGAAACAAACTCCACCTTTGAAGTCCACAGGAAACGTTTTTTTTCTTTTTTTTAAATGGCAGTTCTACCAAAAAAGCCGCACTAGCTATCCCTCCTCTCTCATGTCCATTCACATAACCCTTTGTGTTCTGCAGATCAGTCACAGAATACAAAGGGGGAGATTTACCAACACAGAATCTGGTGCAGCTGTGCATAGTAATGAATCAGCTTCTAGGTTGAAGGGTACGTCCACACTGAAGGCATGTTTGAAATCGTGCACAAATGTCTATTAAAATGGCCCCCGAAGTTGCCAAAAGTAGCGCAGGAACTACTTTTGGAAATCAGCCAGCGTCGCACCGAATGGGACAGTGTCATTGCCGGCTTTAGGCTGCGATTTGACATGTCAAATCGTGCTGATGTGAATGGGGGCTTATTGTCAAAGCTTTTTTTTTAAATCCTTTTATTTTTCATTTGCTAAATCAATACATGTGATTTGTGCATTTAGTCTTACACATTGATATATAAACAAAAGCATATTAAAATTCCTGTCCATAAAAAAAAAAAAAAAAAAAAAAAAAAAAGTCAAAGCTTAAAAGGTGTTGTAAAGGTTCGTTTTTTTTTTCTAAATAGGTTCCTTTAAGCTAGTGCATTGTTGGTTCACTTACCTTTTCCTTTGATTTCCCTTCTAAATGTTTTTTTTCTTTGTCTGAATTTCTCACTTCCTGTTTCTCCTCAGTAAACTTCACACCAGCATCCGAGCGGTGTTTAGTCAGCCAGAACAGCTTACCGAGGAGGAACAGGAAGTGACAAATTCAGACAAAGAAAAAAAACATTTAGAAGGGAAATCGAAGAAAAAGGTAAGTGAATCAACAATGCACTAGCTGCTCAGCCTTTCTCAACCTTTTTACCCCAGGGGAACCCTTAAAATAATTTTCAGGTCTGATAAAACCCATTTATTGAAGGTCAGTGGGAACGATGCCCCTTACTTTGGTGGTCAGTGAGAAGAATGCCCTTTTTTACAGTGGTGGTAAGAATGGCCCCCTTTACAGAGAGCTATAAAGATCATTGATGTCATACCACTGGCTCCTCCAAGTGAAATTGGCTCAGAACTATGTAGGCACCATCAAACAGGAGGTAAACCAGCCACAGCTCAAGGAACCCCTAGCCACCTTTGGAGGAACCCTAGTTGAGAATGGCTGCACTAGCTGAAAGGAACCTATTTAGAAAATAAAAAACGAACCTTTACAACCCCTTTAATTAAACAAGCTAAAAAATAGAAGCCGATTGGATACTCTGCACAGCTGCACCAGTTTTAATAAATCTCCAAAGCATTCTGTAAATGGACAAGAAGAGAAGGGGTGGCGAGTGTGATTTCTGGGTAGGAAAGCTCCAGCTCTTTGGTCACAATGCTGGAGGTATAGCACCAGTGAAACTGGAGGTAGCGATTCTGGAGGCAGAATAAACCTCATTACAGTCAACGTTTGGTACCCAACACATTAAAAAACAAAAACACGTTCTGGAGGTCTACTTTAAAGATAAGCTGACTACCTGGTTTCAAAAGGTAGAAGGGCACTATAAATGACAGTACAGATGGTGTCCAGGCACCTTGTGGTGCATGCTTTTTGGGATAAGTGATTACGATTGTGCCAGCTTACTTATAAAACATTTGCCTCCAATTTCGTTTTGTTTGCAATCACTTTCATGCTATTGGACCTACCAACAACACTTGTTTTGTGCACATCAGGCTCTGTTCCTGAGAATGAATCAGAGAGTTCATCAAAGAACTGTTCCATGTCTTTTAACTCTCCTTCAGCCATCAGCTTTATCCTGTAGGGAACATGCAAACAGAGGCATTTAAGAAACCATGATATATTACCGGTCATATATTGTTCAACACAACAAAATGTCCATGTCAAGACTAATGCCACGTACACACGATCGGAAATTCCGACAAGAAAAGTCCGATGTGAGCCTTTGGTCGGAAATTCTGACCGTGTGTAGGGTCCATCGGACTTTTCCTGTCGGAATTTCCGCCAGCAAAAATTTGAGAGCTGGTTTTCAAATTTTCTGACGGAAAAAATTCCAATCGGAAATTCCGATCGTCTGTAGCAATTCCGACGTGCAACATTCCGACGCATGCTCGGAAGCATTGAACTTAATTTTCCCGGCTCGTCGTAGTGTTGTACGTCACTGCGTTCTTGGCGGTCGAAAGTTCAGTGACCGTGTGTATGCAAGCAAAGCTTGAGCGGAATTCCATCGGAAAAACCATCCAAGGTTTTTCCGACGGAAAATACGATCGTGTGTAAGCGGCATAACTTTTAAAACCTCTATCCTATTTAATTCCACAAAGAAACGGTTAGATGTGTTGCTTTGTAATAGTGTACCTGATTTGCACTGAACTTGCCATATTTGGACAGCAGTCTTCAATAATTTTCAGCAGTTTGGACAGTGACATATCAGGACCCTGCAAAGAGAAAAAGGTTTTTAAATACGAATGTATTTTCCAATTAGTAGGGAACATTTATATATTACCAAGGACAGGTTTGGACAATGAATTATTTAGGCCAACTGTTTTGTACTGCCCTTTCCTCTCCACAACTGTTCCTTTCCCTATACAAGTAAACGAGAATGCAAAAGTAGGAAACAAAAAGGGTTAATGGTATCATAAATTAATCAAGCTAAAAATCAAAGTATCCACCCACATAAAGTACAAGTCCATGTGCACACATGAACTCCATAGTTCATTGATGTGTAGAAGCGGTCCCAGGATTTAAAGTCTGACAGCATGCGGTCGGATCAAAAGCAGGTCCTAGCATGCTGGACCCGCTCAGCTTCTGGAAAGATCAGGGTCTAGTTCTCTACCTTAAATATACCTCTTGGACTCTTGTCTATGATGGGGTTGTAGAAATTAACCATTTGTGCTACTTTACTATTGTTTCTTAACGCAAAAGCAGGTTCAAAAGGGGGTCAAATACAGTACAGAAGGAAAAACTACAGATTCCTGGAAAGGAATTCTGAATGATCTCAGAAGCATCTCAAATTGATTGACAGGCTGGGGCAAGGCATTTAAAGAGACATATTGCACTCTCTGTGTTAGGGCTTGTTTACACCACAACACACATTACAATGCATTACATCATTAATTGCACCCAAAGTAATATTTTTAGTGCACTATAGAGCACCACAATGCACAGCTGCAAATAATCGGTGTTGTGGTTGGCTGCACTTCAACAGCTAGAGTGGGAACTATATTATCCTGTATTCAAATCCTATTTAAAATGAAAGAACTGCACAACACAGCACACCTCTTGTGCCTTGAAGAGCACAGTATTTTGGAGGTTCTGCACTTTTCATACACCTTGGGCTGATGATTAGAGCACTTTAAACGGTCACCCATCTCTGCTAGCAGTTCTGGTCTAGGTGTAAAGAACAAGGATTGGTAAACTCTAAGTATAGGTAGCACCCTTGTCCTAAACAGAGAAAGTAATGTCACCAGCACACCAGGATCCACAAAAATTGGTCCAAAACTTTAAACCAGCGATGACATAATTACAGCAGAAAGCAACGTTTCTGAGCCACGCAGGACCCCTTCATCAGGCATCCGAAACGTCGCATTTTGCTGCAATTATGTGATCACTGATTAAAGTTTTGGACCCATTTTTTGTGGATCCTGGTGACATTACTTTTTGACTATACACAGTTCCAGACGGTGGTCGCTTCAGTACCCATTTACAAATACAGCCATCTCTACAGGAATGTATGCGTTGGGAACGTTGCATTGGAAGTCTTGTCCTAAACAGGGCTGCAAGTAAATTTGGTTGTGCTAGGTGGTAACTAGCCTGGCTAATTTGTAGTTTGATCAAATGGTTTTCTCCTAAGCTTGAGTTGAACGGTGATTCTCTCTTCTGTCAATGGGTGGCACTGTTTCCTTTAGCATTAGAATGATAGATTACAGTGAATTCAGGTAATGAGTGAATATGCTTTTCTCAGCCAATCAGCAGGAGTTTCTTTGGCTGCTGGGATAGTCTATTTATTTGGAGAGAGTCAGGTGATCGGGGCTCTTTTCCACCTGGGCTGCCACGTGTAAAGGGGCTCAGCCAGAGGGGAGCCTGATTGTTGCCAGGAGGCATAGGAGAAGAAGTTGCCAGAGGGTCAACCACTCTTGTTGCCGGAGGCAAGTGTTAAAGGGATGGAGTTTTGAAGGAGTACCAGAGCAGACTCTTCATCAGCCGGGGACTGAAGTGTTGGGAAAGCTTCAGGAGAGAAAGTATCCAAGACATACAGCGGGTAGCTATGAGTAAAGCTTGAGGGATCCAGAGGGTAGCTGTGGGTGGAGCTTGAGAAGTCCAGCAGGTAGCTGGGAGCTAAGCTTGAGGATATAAAGTGGGTTACTGTGAGTGAAGTCGTTGCCATAGGAGACAGCAGCTGGTACAAGATACAGATCGCTGCATTCAGCTTAAAGGCCCTTTTTCTGTATTGCTGTCTGCCTAGTTCTATTTTTGTCCAAGGAGTCTGCCAATTTGCGATTGCATTTGCCTAAGGGTGTCCCTGTGCCCTACCCCTCTCTCCCCCGGTTCCCGTTAATGTTAATTTTTAAAAGTGACGGGCACGCATATTTCAATCTTGCACTACACCCACCATGCCTAGTAACCTGCACCCCGAGGAGCAATGTCAGCTCTCCCTGACTTTAGGGGTCACCACTAGGCCTCTGGAGGTTGGGGAGACCGCTACATATATGAAGTACAAAAATGCATCAAGGAGCCAATCAGTATGTTTGTAAAATAAATTGCGCTAACTTATACCTGTGTATATTTTACCACTACTAATCCTGTGAATTTATAAAACATCAAATTATAAAATACCACATTCGTGTATCACTAATTATTAATCAAAGTGCTGCATGCCAATGCTATCAGATGCTACCTGTAACACATGCTTAACGTGCAAAAACAAAACAAAACATAAAAACGTGCAAAAAAATAGGATTTTTATAACAGCTTACCTGTAAAATCCTTTTCTTGGAGTACATCACGGGACACAGAGCGACATAGTCATTACTAATGGGTTATATAGATACCGTCAGGTGCTGGCACTGGCAACTTCCAAAACCGGAAGTACCCTCCCCTATATAAGCCCCTCCCATCCGGGAGCACCTCAGTTTTGTAGCAAAGCAATAAGTGTCCCTAAAGAGGGGTGGGAGCTCTGTGTCCCGTGATGTACTCCAAGAAAAGGATTTTACAGGTAAGCTGTTATAAAAATCCTATTTTCTTTCTCGTACATCACGGGACACAGAGCGACATAGTCATTACTAATGGGATGTCCTAAAGCAATGCCAAATGAGGGGGGGGGATACACCATATATAAGCTGAGCGCTATCAGACATGAGGATCTTTTGCGGCCTGCAACACACTGCGCCCAAAGGCGACATCCTCCTGACTTCTAACGTCCACCTGGTAGAACCTAGTAAACGTGTGTACCGAAGACCATGTTGCGGCCTTACAGATTTGAGCCAGGGAGGCCTGGTGATGCACTGCCCATGAAGTTCCAACTGCTCTCGTGGAGTGCGCTCTAACTTTGAACGGAGGCGGTCTCCTTCTCAAGCCATAAGCTTGCATAATGACCTGTCGAATCCACTTGGCTAAAGTAGATTTTGACGCTGCCTGACCCTTTCTGGGGCCTTCCGGCAGAATAAACAAAGTATCCGTTCTGCGAATCTGAGCAGTGGCTTTTAGATAAGCTTTAACTGCTCTTACTACATCCAAAGAATGCAATAACTTTTCCTCTACCGAAGTAGGTTTGGGGAAAAAAGAAGGAAGAACCACATCTTGGTTCAAATGAAACCTCGATACCACCTTAGGAAGAAAGGCTGGATGAGGACGTAACACTACTCTGTCCTTATGGATAACTAGATATGGCTCCTTACAGGACATAGCTGCTAATTCCGATACTCTTTTAGCCGAACAAATGGCTACTAGAAAAATCAATTTCCTGGTGAGAAGCACCAAGGAAATATGCTGTAATGGTTCAAATGGTTGTTTCTGTAGAACCGACAGAACCAAGTTTAGATCCCATGGACATATGGGAATATTAACCGGAGGACTAATACGCATCACTCCTTGTATAAAGGCTTTGACTAGTGAATGCGAAGCCAAGGGCCTTTGAAAAAATATTGACAAGGCCGAAATCTGACCCTTGATAGTACTCAAGGCAAGCTTCCTATCTACAGCCCACTGTAGGAAGTCCAGAATCCTACCTATTACGTACTTATGTGGATGCCATTTCTTGGCCTCACACCACGCGATGTACGCCTTCCAGATTCTATAGTAGATCTGCCTGGATACCGGCTTCCTGGCATTGATCATGGTAGATACCACCGCATTAGAGAGCCCTCTCTTTTTTAGAATGTGGGCTTCAATAGCCAGGCCGTCAAACCTAGGGCTGGTAAGGAAGGGTGGTATATCGGTCCTTGCGAAAGCCGGACGACGTGGGAGAGTCCAAGGACTCCCCACTGAAATTTTACAATCTCCGCGTACCACGCTCTTCGGGGCCACGCTGGAGCCACCGGAATCACTGGTTTCTTTTCTACCCTGATTCTGCGGAGTAATCGAGGTAACCATTGTGGCGGTGTGAATGCATATATCAGCTTGAACTGATCCCAAGGGAACACTAGGGCATCCGAGCCGCAAGCTAGGGGATCCCTTGTCCGAGAGACAAACCTGTCCCCCTTTGCGTTGAATCTGGATGCTAGAAGATCTACATCCGATGTTCCCCACCGCTGACATATTGTCCAGAAAACCTCGGGGTGAAGGGACCCTTCCTCTGGGCCTAATTGCTGGCGACTTAGAAAGTCCGCCTTCCAATTCTCCACTCCTGGAATGAATACCGCAGATATGGCTGGGACATATTTTTCTGCCCATTTCAGGATGTAATTTACTTCCCTCTGGGCTGCACGACTCCTGGTGCCCCCCTGATGATTGATATATGCCACTGCTGTGGCATTGTCTGATTGCATTCTGACAGGGGACCCTTGGAGTTTGGATGTCCATGCTACTAGGGCATACCGGGCTGCTCGTATCTCTAAGAGATTGATGGGCAGGGCCTTTTCTGCATCCGACCATCTGCCCTGGAGAGACTATTGCTCCAGTACTGCTCCCCAGCCTATAAGGCTGGCATCTGTAGTGACCACCTTCCAAGAAATCGGACTGAAGGATTTCCTTTTTTCCAGATTCTGGGGAACCAACCACCAACGGAGGCTCTTGCGAACGGAAGGGGACAAGGACATTGTAAGTCTAGGGCCTGAACTTTTTTGTTCCAGGCTGACAGTATGGCCCCTTGCAAATTCCTTGAATGGAATTGACCGTAGGGTACTGCTTCGAATGATGCCACCATTTTTCCCAGCAGCCTCATATACAGGCGTATGGACGGCTGTCTTTTTTGTACCCACTAAGTGGATCAAATCTTTCAAAGACAACACCTTTCCTCGAGGCAAGAATATTTTTCTCTGGCCTGAATCCAACCTTAGCCCCAAGTATTCCAGACTTTTGACTGGTTTTTAGGGCTGACTTGTCTCGGTTGATAATCCAACCGTGAGATTCCAGATACTTGATCGTCTTGTGAACGACCACGTCTAGTTTTTTCACTGAGTGGTCTATCAGCAACAAGTCATCCAGATATGCCATTATCATTACACCTTGTGTTCTTAGATTGGCCAATAAAGGGCCAGAATTTTTGTAAACACTCGTGGTGCTGTGGCCAAACCGAAGGGTAAGGCTCTGAACTGAAAATGGCGCCCTTCTACTGCAAAGCGTAGAAATTTTTGGTGGACTGGAAAGATGGGAATGTGCAAATAAGCATCTTTGATGTCGATCGTGGCTAACCAATCCTCCCCTTGTAGGGCAGTGGCCACCGATCGGATCGACTCCATCGGAAAGTCCTGATATACAGGAATTTGTATAGCCCTTTTAGAATTAATATGGGCCTCCCGTCCGCGTTTGCTTCGGGACTGTAAAGAGGTTTGAGTAAAACCCGAACCCTCATTCTTCCCAGGGAACCTCCATAATTACTCCTTGGAGCAATAGTTGTTCTAGTGCCAACAGGAGGGACTCTCTCTTCCGGGGATCCCTTGGCACGTTTGACCTCAAAAATGGGAAGGAGGAGAGTCTTTTAACTCCAAACTGTATCCCAAACCTACTGCGGAGAGCACCTATCTGTCTTGATCGTGTCCCGCCAGGTCTCTTGCGAACAACTGGAGTCCTCCCCCCACCCGACTGAGTGGGGGCTTCATGAATTTAACTTTGGGGGAGGTTTTGTACCTCCCCTGACCCAGGGTTTCTCATTACCCTGCTACTGTCCCTGTTTTTTACCCCCGGGATTTGACCGAGGAGGCCGTCGGAACTGTTACACAGCCGATGCCCCAGGGACTGGAGAAGCAGGCCTCTTAAAGAGGGACCTCTAACTCTGCTTTTAACCGGCAAGAGCGTATTTTTACCGCTGGAAATTTTCTGGATATATTTGTCCAGGTTTTCCCTGAATAAGCGTTCACCATGAAATGGGACGCTAACCAGCCATTCTTTACAGGGAGCTTCAGCAGACCAGTTTTTGAGCCATAGGAGCCTACGCATATGTACTATAGACAGCGTAAGGCGGGAGGCCTGATGGACTGAATCCTCTATGGCGTCAACCGCAAAGCCTAAGGCTCTAGGTAGATCAGCTAGGGCAAAGCCTGCTGATCTGTCAAGTCCCTCAAGACCTGTTTCAACTGATCCTTCACTGCTTAGCAGACCCCAATAGCTGCTACTGCTGGTTGTATCACCAAGCAGATTTTCATAAGGACTCCAATCTTTTATCTATTGGGTTCTTGAACATTTGGACATTATCCACTGGACATGTCAGTGATTTATACATACAAGAGATGGCTGCGTCCATTGTAGGGACCTTCCATTTTTTTTTTTGATGAACTTATCCTCCATGGGATAGACCACCGGAAATCTCTTGGGGGAATAAATATTTTCTCAGGACGTTCCCAATCCTGGTAAATGAGCCCTTTCAGTAAAGGGTGAAGTGGAAAAGAACAAACAGTCTGGGGGCTTCTAGCGACCCCAACGAGGATACAGTAGTGGTTGATGGTTCCGCAAGGTGCATTTTTAAATGCTGATCGGACCATGTTAGTCAGAGACTGAACCCATAATCTTTCAGCTTGAGATGCTGAGAAAAGGTTCCCCCACTGTTGATTCCTCTATAACAGAATCAACCTTATCCTGATCCCCTTCAGGCAGGTCGATCCCTGTATGGGACTGTTGCTCTGCTAACAGGCACTCTGAAGGAGGAGACGGAGATCGGGCGTGCTTTCCCTGACAGGGATGCAGCGATAAATGTTGACAATCTCTCTCTAATCCTCCCAGAGCTGAGGAAAAAACCTCCTCTGTTACATACACAGGAGCAGGTGACTGAGGACAGCCACAGTACCAAGTACCCCTGCGGGGTCTCTACGGTCACTTACCTCTGAACTTCAAGGGAGACTGGTGCAGCAGGAGTATGCCCAAGATCCTCCGAGCCCGATGAGACCCCCTTCGCTTCCTGGAAGATTCAGTTCCGGAGCTTCTGGACGGCATATTCCTAAGCCTAAAGCTGAGGTATTCCAGCCGTAATACACCACTTTTACTGAGAATAGTCTAGCACAATTGCTGCTATATCACAGTTGGTGTCTACTAATGTGCCTTTCTAGGGGATGCCTGTATCAACCGCTTGCTGTATGCCTTTAAATGTTGCCAGCTCTGTCTCTGTACTTCATAGCCAGCTCACTACAATATTGTGGTTTTTTTAAACTGCTGGGACGCCCGCACATGCGCAGAAGCGCTGCGGCGCGCACAGAGCGTCATCCCCCAGGCTCCGCCCCCTTTCCCGGCTCACCTCTATATATAGAGGCGCGTGCACGCGCGCGGGCACGTGCGCCTTCGGCGCTAATTTTAAATATGGTAACAAGGGACAGGAGCCAGGGCCCCTCTTTGCCGCAGGCCGGGGGATGGACGAGCACTGCAACATGGCAGAGGAAGCAGTTTCCTATAAGAGAACTCACCATCTGCCTGGACTTTGCTCTGCTGAGAAGAAGCTAGTCCACATGACAAGAAAACATTCCACAGCGGCCTCTAGTGGACAAACACAGGTACCGCAGTCTAATATATTAAATATATCTAAAAAATTTTTTTTTTTTTTTTTTTCTTGACCACCATTAAAAATTATTACATTTTTTTAGTAGTTACAGGCATGCACAGAATTTTGCGGGAATACCATTAGGTAACAGACAGAAAGACAAATTAGGCTTGGGGGTCCCCCAATAGAACCAAGTTCCTGAGGGCCCCCACTTACCTGTTCCCCGCCGCAGGACTTTGTTTGGTCCACAAAAGCCCAAACTTCACCTATCACGGCAGGCATTGTAATCAAACCTTCAGGGACCGGGTTCCCAAGGATTCCACTCCCCTGGACCTGTATAGCACCCTGCACAGAAAACATCTTGGTCGTGGGTATGACCAGAGCTCTGGATCCCAGGGTCCAGCTCTCCTAAGAGAAGCATTACAGGCAAAACCTTGCTCTTCTCTGCAAGGCCCGGGTACCGACCGTTTAGCTATGAAGCTTTTTTGGTCGGATCCGGAATAGCTTACTGAGGCCCAAAAGAACCTGTACGCAAGCTCAGTGAAAAACACATGTTTCTTCTTGGCCAACACCTTAGACACTGGCAAAAAACTAAGGTGCTCCCGGATGGGAGGGGCTTATATAGGGGAGGGTACTTCCGGTTTTGGAAGTTGCCAGTGCCAGCACCTGACGGTATCTATATAACCCATTAGTAATGACTATGTCGCTCTGTGTCCTGTGATGTACGAGAAAGAAAGGTGGTATTATAATTTGATGTTTTATAACTTCACAGGATTAGTAGTGGTAAAACATACACAGTGATAAGTTAGCACAATTCATTTTACAAACATACAAATTTATATTCAACCCTTGGGGCTGTATATTATACTTTATTGCAGCAAGACTTACAGAGAATATTGATAGTATCTTGGCGCCACACAAAACCTTTTTCACACAAGGAGCCAATCAGACTGCACAGGCAGACAGGGTGGCAGTCTAGAAAAGCAATCCGCAAACGTGGGCTGCAGAAAGCATGAAGTTCTTGCATGCCTTTTAAATTGGTCCTTGTGGCACTATTCCTTTAACACCATTGATGGGGCACTATTGCTCCCTCTGAAAAAAAAAAAAGGAGGAGCAATTTCCTTCAATGAAGGGGCACAACTCCTCCCACTGACACTATTCATGGGGCATTATAACTCCATTTGATAGCAATGATTGAGCACTATTCCTGCCACTGACACCAACAACGGTACACTAGACATCCTCCTAAAACAAACATCGAGGAACAATTTTTTCCCACTAAAACTATTGATGGGGCGCTATTCCTAGCACTAACACCAACAAAATGCCGCTATTTCTTCCACTGATGCCAATGGGGCACTATTCCTTCCATTATCATCAAGAGTGGGGCGCTGGAAACAATTTCCCCCACTGGCACCAGCAACGGGGGCACTTATTCCTCCAACTGTCCAACTGGCACCAGCGACGGGGGGGGGGCACTTATTCCTTCCACTGGCACCAGCGACAGGGGGGCACTTATTGCTCCCACTGGCACCAGTGATGGGGGGGGGGAATTATTCCTCCCACTGGCAACAGCGGGGGGGCATTTATTTCTTCCACTGGCACCAGCGACAGGAGGGGCACCTATTGCTCCCACTGGCACCAGCGATGGGGGGGGGGATTATTCCTCCCACTGGCACCAGCGACAGAGGGGGGGGGAATTATTCCTCCCACTGGCACCAGCGACCGGGGGGGTTTCCTCCCACTGGCACGGGGGGGGGGGATTATTCCTCCCACTGGCACCAGCGACGGAGGGGGCACTTATTCCTCCCACTGGCACCAGCGACAAGGGGGGGGCACTTATTTCTCCCACTGGCGTCAGCGACGGGGGGGGCACTCATTCCTCCCACTGGCGTCAGCGACGGGGGGGGGGCACTCATTCCTCCCACTGGCGTCAGCGACGGGGGGGGGGCACTCATTCCTCCCACTGGCACCAGTGATGGGGGGGGGGAATTATTCCTCCCACTGGCAACAGCGGGGGGGCATTTATTTCTTCCACTGGCACCAGCGACAGGAGGGGCACCTATTGCTCCCACTGGCACCAGCGATGGGGGGGGGGATTATTCCTCCCACTGGCACCAGCGACAGAGGGGGGGGGAATTATTCCTCCCACTGGCACCAGCGACCGGGGGGGTTTCCTCCCACTGGCACGGGGGGGGGGATTATTCCTCCCACTGGCACCAGCGACGGAGGGGGCACTTATTCCTCCCACTGGCACCAGCGACAAGGGGGGGGCACTTATTTCTCCCACTGGCGTCAGCGACGGGGGGGGCACTCATTCCTCCCACTGGCGTCAGCGACGGGGGGGGGGGCACTCATTCCTCCCACTGGCGTCAGCGACGGGGGGGGGGCACTCATTCCTCCCACTGGCGTCAGCGATGGGGGGGGGGCACTCATTCCTCCCACTGGTGTCAGCGATGGGGGGGCACTTATTCCTCCCACTGGCGCAAGCGACAGGGGGCACTTATTCCTCCCACTGGCGCCAGCGACGGGGGGGGCACTTATTCCTCCCACTGGCACCAGCGACGATGGGGGGGCACACTTATTCCTCCCACTGGCACCAGCGACGATGGGGGGGCACACTTATTCCTCCCACTGGCACCAGCGACGATGGGGGGGCACACTTATTCCTCCCACTGGCACCAGCAACGATGGGGGGGGCACACTTATTCCTCCCACTGGCACCAGCGAAGATGGGGGGGCACTTATTCCTCCCACTGGCACCAGCGATGATGGGGGGGCACTTATTCCTCCCACTGGCACCAGCGAAGATGGGGGGCACTTATTCCTCCCACTGGCACCAGCGATGATGGGGGGGCACTTATTCCTTCCACTGGCACCAGCGACAGGGGGGGCACTTATTGCTCCCACTGGCACCAGCGATGGGGGGGGGGAATTATTCCTCCCACTGGCACCAGCGACAGCGGGGGGGCACTTATTTCTTCCACTGGCACCAGCGACAGGAGGGGCACCTATTGCTCCCACTGGCACCAGCGATGGGGGGGGATTATTCCTCCCACTGGCACCAGCGACAGGGGGGGGGGGGATTATTCCTCCCACTGGCACCAGCGACCGGGGGGGGGGTTTCCTCCCACTGGCACGGGGGGGGGATTATTCCTCCCACTGGCACCAGCGACGGAGGGGGCACTTATTCCTCCCACTGGCACCAGCGACAAGGGGGGGGCACTTATTTCTCCCACTGGCGCCAGCGACGGGGGGGCACTTATTTCTCCCACTGGCGCCAGCGACGGGGGGGGGGGCACTTATTCCTCCCACTGGCGTCAGCGACGGGGGGGCACTCATTCCTCCCACTGGCGTCAGCGATGGGGGGGCACTTATTCCTCCCACTGGCGCCAGCGACGGGGGGGGGCACTTATTCCTCCCAATGGCGCCAGCGACGGGGGGGGGCACTTATTCCTCCCAATGGCGCCAGCGACGGGGGGGGCACTTATTCCTCCCACTGGCGCCAGCGACGGGGGGGGCACTTATTCCTCCCACTGGCGCCAGCGGCGGGGGGGGGCACTTATTCCTCCCACTGGCGTCAGCGATGGGGGGGGGGGGCACTTATTCCTCCCACTGGCGCCAGCGACGGGGGGGCACTTATTCCTCCCACTGGCACCAGCGACGATGGGGGGGCACACTTATTCCTCCCACTGGCACCAGCGACGATGGGGGGGCACACTTATTCCTCCCACTGGCACCAGCGACGATGGGGGGGCACACTTATTCCTCCCACTGGCACCAGCGACGATGGGGGGGCACACTTATTCCTCCCACTAGCGTCAGCGATGGGGGGGGGGCACTTATTCCTCCCACTGCCGCCAGCGACGGGGGGGGCACTTATTCCTCCCAATGGCGCCAGCGACGGGGGGGGGGGGGCACTTATTCCTCCCACTGGCGTCAGCGATTGGGGGGGGCACTTACTCCTCCCACTGGCGCCAGCGGCGGGGGGGGGGCACTTACTCCTCCCACTGGCACCAGCGATGATGGGGGGGCACTTATTCCTCCCACTGGCACCAGCGATGATGGGGGGGCACTTATTCCTCCCACTGGCACCAGCGACGGGGGGGGGGGAGGTGGGGCACTTATTCCTCCCATGTATAGGACATGGCTGATAGCAGTATCTAGGTTGGAAGGAAGTGTCGGATGCTGTGTGCTCACCTGGAGAAGGGGCAGGATGTGCTTATTGAGCCTCCTCTTCTCCAGCGCACTGATCTCCATGTTCTTGGTCATCTCACTCAGCAGTACCAGCACTGAGATCTTGTACGGCGTCACCCAGTCCTTAATACCGAACACATTGGCGTGCACCACTCCATTGGTCATCATGGGGTTGAAGTAAAGGCTCTCATGTACACTGGCCATGTTTTCCACAGAGACACACAATCCGCCGCCGCCTCCTTATCCTACACAGCGCTATGGCTTTACAACATCCCGCGTCATCCCTCCGACCAATAGGAACACGGCGGAAGCCGGAACTGCATCGTTCAGAAAAGGGGCCGGGCTTCAACTGTCACATGATAGGTTACATGAGGGGTGGGGCAAGTTTATGAGGGCGTGTTCTAGAACCGGAAGCGTTTTTCAATGCAATGTGCTGTGCATGTTCTGCAGTTGAGGAGAGCAGAGACAGGAAAAGAAAGTGTTACCGAATATGGGGTGCGGGGGACGTATAGCAGTTGCAGCAATGTGTATCTGCTGCAGGAGAAGGAGATAGTGAATGCAATATAGGGTGCAGAAGAAGACATGGTGGGGCTCAGTTACTATAACTTGGAGAGTGCAAAATCTGGTGCAGCTTTGTATAGAAACCAATCCTCTTCCAGGTTTTTTTTTGGTCAAAGCTTTAAAGTTTTAAAGGTGCAACTTGCACCTACAGGTAAGCCTACATTAAGGTTTACCTATAGGTGTTTGCAATATCTCATAAACATACACGGTTTAGGAGATATTTTCCAAAAAAGAATGCACCGTTGTCTACGGCGCATTCGCGCCATAGACAACGGCGCTGACGCACTGTCAACGCCGGTTTTATCAATGGATAATGCCGGCTTTGACGGCTCCTGCATGGTGACGTCATCGCCGCTCCGGCCAATCAGAGCGGCGATACCCGGAAGTAACCTTTCGGAGCGATGTCTGTGGCCAGAGGGGGAGACGAGGACGGCTTCGGGGGCTTTGATCTAAGGTAAGTAATTCATAATGAGCTAGTATGCTAGTTGTACTAGCTCATTATGCCTTTCTCTTGCAGGTTATTATTTAAAAAAAAAAAAATTGGGTTTACAACCACTTTAAACCACTTAAGCCCTGGACCATTTTGTAGCTAAAGGACCAGAGCTGTTTTCAGAATTTTGCACTGCGCTGCTTTAACTGTAAATTGTGCGGACATGCAATGTTGTACCCAAACGAAATTTGCGTCCTTTTCTTCCCACAAATAGAGCTTTCTTTTAATGGTATTTGGTTGCCTCTGCGATTTTTTTATTTTTTGCGATATAAACGGAAAAAGACCGAAAATTTTGAAAAAAAATGATCTTTTCTACTTTTTGTTATAAGAAAAATCGAATAAACTCAATTTTAGTCATACATTTAGGCCAAAATGTATTCAGCCACATGTCTTTAGTAAAAAAAATGTCAATAAGCGTATATTTATTGGTTTGCGAAAAAGTTATAACGTCTACAAACTAGGGTACATTTTCTGGAATTTACACAGCTTTTAATTTATGACTGCCTATTTCTAATGAAATAAAAATTTACAAAAAGTTGTCACTAAATGATATATTGCTCACACATGCCATGGTTATATGTGGAATTGCACCCCAAAATACATTTTGCTGCTGCTCCTGAGTTCGGGGATACCACATGTGTGGGACTTTTTGGGAGCCTAGCCGCGTACGGCCCCCGAAAACCAAGCACCGCCTTCAGGATTTCTAAGGGCGCAAATTTTTGATTTCACTCCTCACTACCTATCACAGTTTCGAAGGCCATAAAATGCCAAAATAGCACAAAACCCCCCCAAATGACCCCATTTTGGAAAGTAGACACCCCAAGCTATTTGCTGAGAGGCATGGTGAGTATTTTACAGCTCTCATTTGTTTTTGAAAATGAAGAAAGAAAATATTTTTTTTCAATTTTCAAAACTTTGTGACAAAAAGCGAGATCTGCAAAATACTCACCATACCTCTCAGCAAATAGCTTGGGGTGTCTACTTTCCAAAATGGGGTCATTTGGGGGGGTTTGTGCCATCTGGGCATTCCATGGCCTCCGAAAATGTGATAGGCAGTGAGAAGTGAAATCAAAAATTTACACCCTTAGAAAGCCTGAAGGCGGTGCTTGGTTTTGTGGTCCCGTACGCGGCTAGGCTCCCAAAAAGTCTCACACATGTGGTATCCCCGTACTCAGGAGAAGCAACAGAATGTATTTTGGGGTGTATTTCCACATATGCCACATGTTTGAGCAATATATAATTTAGTGACAACTGTGCAAAAAAATAAATAAATAAAAATAAATTGTCTTTTTTCCGCAACTTGTGTCAACATATAAAATATTCCATGGACTCGACATGCCTCTCAGTATATAGCTTGGGGTGTCTACTTTCCAAAATGGGGTCATATGGGGGGGTTTTGAACTGTTCTGGCATTTTATACACAACATTAGGAAGCTTACATCCACTCTTCTAACCACTCGAAGACAAAGCCCTTTTTGACACTTTTTGTTTACATGAAAACATATTTTTTTTTTGCAAGAAAATTATGTTGAACCCCCAAACATTATATATATATTTAAAGCAAAGGCCCTACAGATTAAAATGGTGGGTGTTCCATTTTTTTTTCTACACAGTATTTGCGCAGCGATTTTTCAAACGCATTTTTTGGGGAAAAAATACACTTTTTTTTAATTTTAATACACTAAAACACACTATATTGCCCAAATGTTTGATGAAATAAAAAAGATGATCTTACGCCGAGTACATAGATACCAAACACGACAAGCTTTAAAATTTCGCACAAACGCGCATTGGCGACAAGCTACATACATTTTTAAAAGCCTTTACAGGTTACGCCGTTAGATTTACAGAGGAGGTCTACTGCTAAATATACTTCCCTCGATCTGACCTTCGCGGTGATACCTCACATGCATGGTGCAATTGCTGTTTACATATGACGCCAGACCGACGCTTGCGTTCGCCATTGGGCAAGAGCAGGGCAGGACAGGGGTGCTTTTTTTTTTTTTTTTTTTTTTTATTATTATTAATTTTGCTTTTTTATTTTATTTTTAAACTGTTGCTTCCATATTTTTTTTTTTTATCATTTTTATTGTTATCTCTGGGAATGTAAATATCCCCTATGATAGCAATAGGTAGTGACAGGTACTCTTTTTTTGAAAAAACTGGGGTCTATTGGACCCTAGATCTTTCCTCTTCCCTCAAAGCATCTGACCACACCAAGATCGGTGTGATAAAATGCTTTCCCAATTTCCCAATGACGCTTTTTATATCCGGGGGGGGGGGACATTCCCTCCCACTGCTTGTAAAAGCAGTTCAGAGGCTAATTAGCCACTAGGATTACTTTTACATGAAAGTCGGCTGCTGGCTGAAAAGAATGATACCAAGATGATACCTAAACCCGCAGGCATCATTCTGGTATAAACATTCAAAGTCCAGCAACATACCAGTACGTTGCTGGTCCTTGTTGGACATGTATTGTAATCTTTTTTTTCATGCAGCCTGTTGGCTGAACGAAAAAAAAAGATTGATCGGAGGGTATGCCCACCATTAGAATACCGCCCTTCATCCACCCACTTCTAATGATGGGCATACATGCACCATTTATATATGCCGAAGCATGGGGGCATCTTCCCGCAAAAGTTATGCCGCGTACACATGGTCAGACTTTTCCACGAGCAAGCCCCTGTCGGAATTTCGACCGTATGTACGCGGCATTAGGAGCAAAATCGCTCCTCCGATCCTCCGCCCCTGCTGCCCCAATGCTTCAGCATATATGCTTTTTTTTTTTAACTGTGGTGGTGAAATCACCTCCTACAGCACTGGAGTCGCAGGGATCTGGCCTGTCTATGCGAACGCTGCAGTTATGTGTGTTGTGTTTTGCAAGTGACAGTGATCGATCGATACTGCACTTGGGTGGCCTGGGCTGGACGGAGGGGCAAAACGCAGGTGCTAGCAGGTATCTGGGCTGATCCTGCTAACACTGCGTTTTTGGGAACCCTAAACTGCTGGGGACGCTAGTATAGATCTGATCAGATCAGATATTGATCTGTTCAGATACTATACCACTAAGGGTGGTGTATGCTTCACGCGTGGGCGTTAGCGCTACTGGCACTAACCTGACGCTGCCTGGGGTGTGACGCAGACCCTCTCTGACGCTAAAACCTAATTGATATCACCCGCCGGGCGATCAGGGGGTTAAACCTTTATTGGGTTATATACGGCGGGTGCCCTGACACTATAAAAAGCAAACTAACTAACCAGCGTCACCCGTAACACTTATATGGTGATTACTGGTGAAAGGGTTAACTAGGGGCAATTAGGGGGTTAAAACCTTTATTAGGTAATATATGGGGGTACCTGACGCTATATAAAAACCTGACGGCGAACCTAAAAAAAAATTACTGGCTACCTATCGGCATCACCGACACTAAGACAGCGATCAGAAAAACGATCGCTTAGCGACAGTGGTGATAGCGTTACCTGGGGGGCGATCAAGGGGGTTAAACCTTTATTAGATAATATATGGGGGTACCTTACGCTATAAAAACCTGCGGCGAACCTAAAAAAAATTACTGGCTACCGATCGGCATCACCAACACTAAGACAGCGATCAGAAAAACGATCGCTTAGCGACAGTGGTGATAGGGAGTGAAAGGGTTACCTGGGGGCGATCAAGGGGGTTAAACCTTTATTAGATAATATATGGGGGTACCTGACGCTATAAAAACCTGCGGCGAACCTAAAAAAAATTACTGCCTACCGATCTGCGTCACCGACACTAAGACAGCGATCAGAAAAACTATCGCTTAGCGACAGTGGTGATAGGGGGTTAAAGGGTTACCTGGGGGCCGATCAAGGGGGTTAAACCTTTATTAGGTAATATATGGGGGTACCCGACGCTATAAAAACCTGCGGCGAACCTAAAAAAAATAACTGGCTACCGATTGGCATCACCGACGCTAAGACAGCGATCAGAAAAATTATCGCTTAGCGACAGTGGTGATAGGGGGTGAAAGGGTTATCTGGGGGGAGATCAAGGGGGTTACACTGGACCTAAAACTAACTTTAGTGACACTTTTACAGTCACAAATGTCACTGATTGCAGTGATCAGTAAATAAATGGTCATTGCAATCAGTGACACTGTGACTGGGGGCTGGGGGGTGTCTGGGGGGGGCGATTTATGTGCCTATGTGTCCTGGTGTTAGTGTAGTGTTTTGTGCACTAACCTGCATCTTCTCTTGTGCGGCGCTCGGTATATGTGAGCGCCGCAGGAGAGATGACATCACTTCCTCTGCCTGTGTGAACATTACACAGACAGGGGAAGGATTCGATTCGCTGGGAGCGATCGAGAGGGGGTGGCCGGAATCGAACGGCCGTCCCCTCATCCCTGATCGCTCCCAAACGAATAACAGCTGCTCACTGTAAAGAAGGGGGGTCCGATCGGACCCCCCAACTATACAAAGGCAGTCACGTAGATATACGTGATTCTGCCTGTCGGTGCCATTCTGCCGACGTATTTTTACAGTGGGTGGTCATTAAGTGGTTAAGGGTACAATTGCGACAGAAGTCATATTGTAATAAAGATGAGTTCTGCCCTCCCATTTAAAAATTAAGTCAACAACTTTTGGGTGGAACTCCGCTTTAACCACTTAAGCCCCGGACCATTTGGTAGCTAAAGGACCAGAGGTGAATTCAGAATTTTGCACTGCGCTGCTTTAACTGTAAATTGTGCGGACATGCAATGTTGTACCCAAACGAAATTTGCGTCCTTTTCTTCCCACAAATAGAGTTTTCTTTTAATGGTATTTGATTGCCTCTGCGATTTTTATTTTTTGCGATATAAACGGAAAAAGACCGAAAATTTTGAAAAAAAATGATATTTTCTACTTTTTGTTATAAGAAAAATCGAATAAACTCAATTTTAGTCATACATTTAGGCCAAAATGTATTCAGCCACATGTCTTTAGTAAAAAAAATGTCAATAAGCATATATTTATCGGTTTGCGCAAAAGTTATAGCGTCTACAAACTAGGGTACATTTTCTGGAATTTGCACAGCTTTTAATTTATGACTGCCTATCTCATTTCTTGAGGTGCTAAAATGACAGGGCAGTACAACCCCCCCCCAAATGACCCCATTTTAGAAAGTAGACACCCCAAGGAAATTGTTGAGAGGCATGTTGAGCCCATTGAATATTTTTTTTTTGTCCCAAGTGATTGAATAATGACAAAAAAAAAATTACAAAAAGTTGTCACTAAATGATATATTGCTCACACATGCCATGGTTATATGTGGAATTGCACCTCAAAATACCTTCTGCTGCTTCTCCTGAGTACGGAGATACCACATGTGTGGGACTTTTTAGGAGCCTAGCCACGTACGGGACCCCGGAAACCAAGCACCGCCTTCAGGATTTCTAAGGGCGCAAATTTTTGATTTCACTCCTCACTACCTATCACAGTTTTGAAGGCCATAAAATGCCAAAATAGCACAAAACCCCCCCAAATGACCCCATTTTAGAAAGTAGACACCCCAAGGAAATTGCTGAGAGGCCTGTTGAGCCCATTGAATATTTTTTTTTTTTTTTTTGTCCCAAGTGATTGAATAATGACAAAAGAAAAAAAAAAAAAATTACAAAAAGTTGTCACTAAATGATATATTGCTCACACATGCCATGGTTATATGTGGAATTGCACCCCAAAATACATTCTGCTGCTTCTCCTGAGTACGGGGATACCACATGTGTGGGACTTTTTAGGAGCCTAGCCACGTACGGGACCCCGGAAACCAAGCACCGCCTCCAGGATTTCTAAGGGCGCAAATTTTTGATTTCACTCCTCACTACCTATCACAGTTTTGAAGGCCATAAAATGCCAAAATAGCATAAAACCCCCCCAAATGACCCCATTTTGGAAAGTAGACACCCCAAGCTGTTTGCTGAGAGGCATGGTGAGTATTTTACAGCTCTCATTTGTTTTTGAAAATGAAGAAAGAACATTTTTTTTTTTCAATTTTCAAAACTTTGTGACAAAAAGCGAGATCTGCAAAATACTCACCATACCTCTCAGCAAATAGATTGGGGTGTCTACTTTCCAAAATGGGGTCATTTGGGGGGGGGGTTTGTGCCATCTGGGCATTCCATGGCCTCCGAAACTGTGATAGGCAGTGAGAAGTGAAATCAAAAATTGACACCCTTAGAAAGCCTGAAGGCGGTGCTTGGTTTTTGGGGTCCCGTACGCGGCTAGGCTCCCAAAAAGTCTCACACATGTGGTATCCCCGTACTCAGGAGAAGCAACAGAATGTATTTTGGGGTGTAATTCCACATATGCCCATGGCATGTTTGAGCAATATATCATTTAGTGACAACTTTGTGCAAAAAAAAAAAAAATATATATTATTTTTTCCGCAACTTGTGTCAACATATAAAATAATCCATGGACTCGACATGCCTCTCAGTATATAGCTTGGGGTGTCTACTTTCCAAAATGGGGTCATTTGGGGGGGTTTTGAACTGTTCTGGCATTTTATACACAACATTAGGAAGCTTACATCCACTCTTCTAACCACTTGAAGACAAAGCCCTTTTTGACACTTTTTGTTTACATGAAAACATATTTTTTTTTGCAAGAAAATTATGTTGAACCCCCAAACATTATATATATTTTTAAAGCAAAGGCTCTACAGAATAAAATGGTGGGTGTTGCATTTTTTTTTTCTACACAGTATTTGCGCAGCGATTTTTCAAACGCATTTTTTGGGGAAAAAATACACTTTTTTTAATTTTAATGCACTAAAACACACTATATTGCCCAAATGTTTGATGAAATAAAAAAGATGATCTTAGGCCGAGTACATAGATACCAAACACGACATGCTTTAAAATTTCGCACAAACGCGCATTGGCGACAAACTACATACATTTTTAAAAGCCTTTAAAAGCATTTACAGGTTACCCCGTTAGATTTACAGAGGAGGTCTACTGCTAAAATTACTGCCCTCGATCTGACCTTCGCGGTGATACCTCACATGCATGGTGCAATTGCTGTTTACATATGACGCCAGACCGACGCTTGCGTTCGCCATTGGGCAAGAGCAGGGCAGGACAGGGGTGCTTTTTTTTTTTTATTATTAATTTTGCTTTTTTATTTTATTTTTAAACTGTTGCTTCCATATTTATTTATTTTTATCACTTTTATTGTTATCTCAGGGAATGTAAATATCCCCTATGATAGCAATAGGTAATGACAGGTACTCTTTTTTGAAAAAACTGGGGTCTATTGGACCCTAGATCTTTCCTCTGCCCTCAAAGCATCTGACCACACCAAGATCGGTGTGATAAAATGCTTTCCCAATTTCCCAATGGCGCTTTTTATATCCGGGGGGGGGGACATTCCCTCCCACTGCTTGTAAAAGCAGTTCAGAGGCTAATTAGCCACTAGGATTGCTTTTACATGAAAGCTGGCCGCTGGCTGAAAAGAATGATACCAAGATGATACCTAAACCCGCAGGCATCATTCTGGTATAAACATTCAAAGTCCAGCAACATACCAGTACGTTGCTGGTCCTTGTTGGACATGTATTGTAATCTTTTTTTTCATGCAGCCTGTTGGCTGAACGAAAAAAAAAGATTGATCGGTGGGTATGCCCACCATTAGAATACCGCCCTTCATCCACCCACTTCTAATGATGGGCATACATGCACCATTTATATATGCCGAAGCATGGGGGTATCTTCTCGCAAAAGTTATGCCGCGTACACATGGTCAGACTTTTCCACGGGCAAGCCTCCGTCGGAATTTCGACCGTATGTACGCGGCATTAGGAGCAAAATCGCTCCTCCGCTCCTGCTGCCCCAATGCTTCGGCATATATGCTTTTTTTTTTTTAACTGTGGTGGTGAAATCACCTCCTACAGCACTGGAGTCGCAGGGATCAGGCCTGTCTCTGCGAACGCTGCAGTTATGTGTGTTGTGTTTTGCAAGTGACAGTGATCGATCGATACTGCACTTCGGTGGCCTGGGCTGGACGGAGGGGCAAAACGCAGGTGCTAGCAGGTATCTGGGCTGATCCCACTAACAGTGCGTTTTTGGGAACCCTAAACTGCTGGGGACGCTAGTATAGATCTGATCAGATCAGATATTGAGCTGATCAGATACTATACCACTAAGGGGGGTGTATGCTTCACGTGTGGGTGTTAGCGCTACTGGCACTAACCTGACGCTGCCTGGGGTGTGACGCAGACCCTCTCTGACGCTAAAACCTAACTGATATCACCCGCCGGGCGATCAGGGGGTTAAACCTTTATTGGGTTATATACGGCGGGTGCCCTGACACTATAAAAAGCAAACTAACTAACCAGCGTCACCCGTAACACTTATATGATGATCACTGGTGAAAGGGTTAACTAGGGGCAATTAGGGGGTTAAAACCTTTATTAGGTAATATATGGGGGTACCTGACGCTATATAAAAACCTGACGGCGAACCTAAAAAAAAATTACTGGCTACCTATCGGCATCACCGACACTAAGACAACGATCATAAAAACGATTGCTTAGCGACAGTGGTGATAGGGGGTGAAAGGGTTACCTGGGGGGCGATCAGGGGGTTAAACCTTTATTAGATAATATATGGGGGTACCTGACGCTATAAAAACCTGCGGCGAACCTAAAAAAAATTACTGGCTACCGATCAGCATCACCGACGCTAAGACATCGATCAGAAAAATGATCGCATAGTGACGGCGGTGCTAGGGGGTGAAAGGGTTACCTGGGGGGTGATCAAGGGGGTTACACCTTTATTAGGTAATATATGGGGGTACCCGACGCTATAAAAACCTGCGGCGAACCTAAAAAAAATTACTGGCTACCGATCAGCATCGCCGACGCTAAGACATCGATCAGAAAAATTATCGCTTAGTGACAGTGGTGATAGGGGGTGAAAGGGTTACCCTGGGGGGGGCGATCAAGGGGGTTAAACCTTTATTAGGTAATATATGGGGGTACCCGACGCTATAAAAACCTGCAGCGAACCTAAAAAAATTTACTGGCTACCGATCAGCATCATCGACGCTAAGACATCGATCAGAAAAATTATCGCATAGTGACAGTGGTGATAGGGGGTGAAAGGGTTACCTGGGGGGTGATCAAGGGGGTTAAACCTTTATTAGGTAATATATGGGGGTACCCGACGCTATAAAAACCTGCGGCGAACCTAAAAAAAATTACTGGCTACCGATCAGCATTGCCGACGCTAAGACATCGATCAGAAAAATTATAACTTAGTGACAGTGGTGATAGGGGGTGAAAGGGTTACCTGGGGGGCGATCAAGGGGGTTAAACCTTCATTAGGTAATATATGGGGGTACCCGACGCTATAAAAACCTGCGGCGAACCTAAAAAAAATTACTGGCTACGGATCAGCATCACCGACGCTAAGACATCGATCAGAAAAATGATTGCTTAGTGACGGCGGTGCTAGGGGGTGAAAGGGTTATCTGGGGGGTGATCAGGGGGTTAAACCTTTATTAGGGGGGGGTTAGGGGGCTACACTGGACCTAAAACTAAATGTAGTGACACTTTTACAGTCACAAATGTCACTGATTGCAGTGATCACTAAATAAATGGTCACTGCAATCAGTGACACTGTGACTGGGGGGTGATCTGGGGGGGCGATTTATGTGCCTATGTGTCCTGGTGTCAGTGTGCTGTTTTGTGTACTAACCTGGCATCTTCTCCTGTACGGCGCTCGGTATATGTGAGCGCCCCAGGAGCGATGACATCACTTCCTCCTTCCTGGCAGGCAGGGGAAGCTCTCTCATTCGCCGGGAGCGATCGAGAGGGGGTGGCCGGAATCGAACGGCCGTCCCCTCATGCCGGATCGCTCCCGAAGGTAAAACGACCACCCACTGTAAAGAAGGGGGGTCCGATCGGACCCCCCAACTATACAAAGACAATCACGTATATGTACGTGATTCTGCCTGTCGGTGCCATTCTGCTGACGTATATTTACAGTGGGCGGTCGTTAAGTGGTTAAATGTTATTAAAAATTACCTTTCCTTTTCAATCTGCAGCTCTGTAATTTTCTGTAAATGCAATGCAATATGGCTACCTGGGGGTGTTCTGTAAACAGAGTGCCCCCCAGAAACACCATTTCCTGATTGTGTGATTGGCTCACTGATTTTCCCAGAAGTCTGCATTGAGACAAGTCAGATTTTTGTCCTTTTTGGTGAGATACTCCCAATAGGAAATAATGCCTAAAGGGATAAAGACCCTGCAACAGCTGCATCAGACTTTGCACTCTCCAGTTTTAGTAAATCTCCCCCCGAGGTGTACTGTGCAATGCAGAGGAGAACATACACCAGTGGCGGCCGCTGCCCTAATCCATGCGCCCAGCCCCTAATCTACATGCAGTGCACTGGACACATGGATTTCAATGTGTGTTTTTTTTTTTTTAAGCACATGATTCGAGTCTGAGGCTCTAATTGGCTTCAAAAGGGGTGGGCTCAGGTTGCAGATTATGTATCCCTTTGAGGCAATCTATGGGACTTTGATCTCACTGAGATCTCCTGATTTGGGGAATATTACAGCATAACCCCTAACTACAAGCAATACCTTGGATAGATATTGAAATCAATGAAGTGATTTAGAACTTTGCCTCTTACATTTAACCCCCGGGTTGCTATACTGGATGTTTAAGCATATTAGATTTTCAGATTTAATCCCTTGCTAGTGTCCGCAGTTCAGGTGCCTCTGCTGTGCTGCCTTTACCACTTGCTGGTTAATCTCGATAACAATGATTGACTCCCCCTGAGGAAGCAGTCTATACCGCAAAACGTGTAGTAGACCATGTCAAGATCTACTACATCCAGTATCCCTGGTATTTATTGGGGACCATTGAACCTTTGAACTAATGAATGACGATGCACGGCTGTAACCATTTATTTTATCTCATATAGTTTTTGAATCTGTATGTTGGCTTTTTTTTTTTTAAAGTTTCTATACCAATAAATTATTTCTTTATTTACTGTAAATCACTGTCAAATCCTTTAGTAACGAGAGAGTCAATTATTCCACTCCTGCCAGGGGCGTGTTTGGGGCAGCCCTAGGCTTCTCTTTCCAAATATTGACAGTTTGTGGATGGTGGTACCCTCCCCTACAGAAGATTACCACATTTGAGGCATATCTTTAATGTACGGTTGTAAACCTAGGGGGGGAAAAAACTGTAAGACAAAAGGCATAATGTGCTAGTATGCATACATAGCATACTAGCACATTATGAAATACTCACCTTAGAACGAAGCCCTTAGCGGTGCCCGGTCACCGCTAAGAGGGCTGACATCTTCTCCTGTCCTTTCTTCAGGGATTGCGGGCGCTGTAAGTGGCTGGAGGTGCGACTACGCAGGCGTGCGAGAGCCCTCGGTTCCGGTATTCTGTTAAAGTGGTTGTATACCCGCTGCTGCTTTTTTTTTTTTTTTACATACCTGAAAGGCAAAAGGCATAATGAGCTAGTATGCACTGCATACTAGCTCATTATGAAATACTTACCTTGGACCGAGGCGTCGGTAACTTACCTGGTCCACGCTGAGGGAGATGTCATCTTGCCTTGGCGTGTCTTCCGGGTATCGCCGCTCCAGCGCTGTGAGTGGCTGGAGCGGCGATGTCGTCACTCCCGCACGCCGGCAAGGTCCGACAGCTGCTGGGCTTTAGCCAAGAATCCCCGCTGCGCATGCGCCGCTGCAGTCAGCGGCTTATTGCGAGGGGAATATCTCCTAAACCATACTGGTTTAGGAGATATTATTTTTACCTACAGGTAAGCTTTATTATAGGCTTACCTGTAGGTAAAAGTTCAAATACAGAGTATACAACCGCTTTAAAAGAGCCTACTCGTCAAAATCCACAATTACGTCACTTCCGGTGACTTTCCAACACCAGTAATTGCAGATTTCAACGACTTGGCTGTTTTCACAGAACACCAGCACCGTATACACTACGGTAGGTACGTGATGAGTTGGCTAAGTTCTAAAAAAAAGCTGTTGCCGCCTTGGAGGCAGCAATGTTGTTGGCTACTAGCAACTAGCAAGCGGGCTAACAATGTTTACTCATTATATCGTGTACAGTGTATATGCTGCCTGGGGTTCTGTGAAAACGGCCAAGTCATCCAAATCTGCAATTACTGCTGGAGTCACCGGAAGTGACGTGGTTGGAGATTTTAGTGAGTTGGCTGTTTTGACAGAATACCGGCAAGAAGCTCTGAAGTTTCGGCACGGTAAGCCATACCTTCAGAGCGCATGTGCCGATGACGTCGTCGGCGTCATGCGGGGTGAATATCTCCTAGGAGATATTTATTTTACCTACAGGAAAGCCTTATTAGAGGTATAACCTGTAGGTAAAAATCACCAAGCGGGCAATACAACTGCTTTTACTCTGCACTGACGCCTGCTGAAGATAGCAAGGGCAGTGCGGTTGGAATGTGGTGTGGGACACTGGCACAGAACATGGATTTCCCACACCACTTTGTAGTGTGAACCTAGCCTTAGTTCTGTTTTAAAGGGCCCCATTTATTTGCTGTCACAGTACATGGTAGTGACAACCTCAGACCACACACACTTTCTGTAGCCATTGCTGAAAATGACAAGAAGGGTGTGTCTGCTCCTGGGAGAGCCCTCCCTCTCCTCTGGTCATTACAGACACACTCCTGGGTGTCATAATAGCCGGCCTCATGAGGAGCTCACACAAGGAGCACCCTCTCTACGAGTCCAAGCTTCCTTCTCTTTCCAGGGCATGGGATCACATGGCGCGATGATGTCACACCGAGGTCCGGTCACGTGACGGTGATGTCATCTAACAGTGGAATTTACATTATCGGCGGCGGCGGCGGCGGCGACTGATGGTTGTCTGTCAGAGGTCGGGGCGGAGGGAGAGAGAAGAGCGGACGGGGTCATGAAGGTAACGGGGCTGCTGGAGGAGATGTGCACGGGGCTTCTGTGATGAGGAGGATGAGGAAGAGGAGGATGATAAGGACCAGGGCAGGCTGTGTGTTGTCATGTTGTCACATATGTCATCTCCAGGTGTGACTCCATAATCAGGCCGGGCTCAGCTCATTTCATTCACCGACACCCATCTTCTACCAATAGGGAATGACCTGTCTGTACTGAGTGCATGTATGCAATGATTGTGTGTTGTATACATATAGACACACAAATCTATCTATACATATATATATGAGAGGGATACACTCAAAAAATATATATACATACACACACACACACACACACACACACACATACACACACACACACACACACACACACACACACACACACACACACACACACACACACATAAATATATATATATATATATATATATGGGAAGGCCGGCTGTAGGCTGGCCTGAATTTGTAGGAGGAGTTGGGTGGTATTTAAACCCTCCCTCCTCCTCCTTACTCCCGCGGCCGGACCCTTCTTGTTTCCCGTGACGACGCCGTGTGTGACGTCATCCTCAGGCGCCGGCTTCGTGCTCCACGAGGCTCCAGGACTGAACGCTTCGTTCTCCCTCCGCTCGGCTGTCAGCGGTTGAAATCACCTCCGCGCTCGGCTCCGCCAGGCGGATCGGGTCAGGCCCTCGGTTCACCTCGTGGTACAGGTATCGTAGTGGGGGGGGGGGGTGTGATGTCGTACTGCAAGCTCGTTGGTAGGGGGGGGCTGCTGCTGCTGCCGCCGCTCGTCTTTTTTCTTGCGGGGGGGTCCTGGGTCCTGCTGTGGCATGTTATTTCGCAGGGGGGGGGGGGTGTTGTCACTCTGACATCATGCCTGTGTAGGGGGCGGGCGGTCACCATTGCTGCACATCGCTGCAGGGGGGGGGTGTTGGCTGCTTTATGGCATCCACAGGGGGGAGTTCTTGTTGCGGTGGCATTGTGTTTTGTGTGGGGGGGGGGGTGTTTCCCATGCCGGCAGTTCCGTCAGGTCGGCAGCTGCTGGCCACACACGTTGCGATCTCTGCTTGGGCAGCGTCACGTGGAACCTTACTGCATTCACACTTGAGGTACGGGCCAGCGTTTGGGGTACATGAGGGAGCCCACATGTGCGGTCATCTCGTCACTTTCTCATCTCCAGTAGGATTGTCTTTTCTCTGTTATCATTTGATGCATGTGTCTGTCGTTTTCTTTTTTTTTTTTTTTCCTTTTCAGGATGTTTGCAAGTATTTACATTTGTGTCAGAATCTGTTCCTTTTTCAGGTTATTTCCAGTAAGTGTCATGCGTTTTCATCCACGTCAGGGTACTTGTTCTGCGAGTTTGCTCTGTGATGCACGCAGGTGACGGATTGGGAGTCGGTGTTAGTTAGTTGTTGCACAAAGGTAGGGGTGGTGGTCCTCAGGGTTAGGTTAGGTCGAGTTGCTCATGCGTCTTGTGTCAGGACTCGTGAGTTTCGGGGGGGGGGGGTAGTAGTTTCCACTGCGGGGTCACCCACCACACTTGTGGGTGTCAACGGTTTGAGATGTTTCGTTTTTAATTGGCTTGGTCAGTGGCAGGTCTCCTCAACCGTTTTGGGTTTCACGTTTCTATTCCTTCATGCTTCACGTGGCACGCTCAGTCATGGCCTGACGCACATTCAGGTCTCGTAGGTTTTTTTTTGCTGGGCATCATCTGTTGCCCCTTTTGTTCTTGTCCAGGGTTCTGACTCGCTTTCAGTCCCATTCGTCCATTTATTTCAGGCTCCAGACGCAAGGTTTCTCGTTTTTATTAAGGATTCCCGGTGCAGATAAGTCTGGGTACTGGGCACCGTGCTCTCCGTTCTCGTTGCTTAAGGGGCTGCCTGTCACTGTGGTTACCTATTTCGTTCAGGTCTTAGCGGGTTGAGTTGTTAGTTTTTAATTGGCTTGGTGGCAAGTCTCCTCACCCATTGGCTCAATCTCTCGTTTTTAAATTGGGGTGTCAGTCATTTCTTTTAATCATTAGACCTGTCACGTTTCAGGTTCTGGGGGGGCCTGAGTGTTCGTTTTTAATTTATCTGCAACGGCAGGTGACTCGGCCCTCTTAGTCGGTAAGAGATAATGGGGGGGGGGGGTGTTCGTTCTGGGCCAGATTAGGTTTGTTTTAGGGTCTGAGGATGTTGGGTGTGTGGGGGATCCGTGCCAGTTGTTGGTCTGTGGTGAGTTCTGCCAGGGTGTTTTCATTTGTTTCGATCGTTTCAGGTCATGTCTCAGGCAGCGAACATAGAGGATTTCGCCTCCATTGCCACTTCTCCAGCGAGGGGGTCAGTGCAGGGCGGCACACCTTCCTTGAGGTCCTGGACGGTTCCGAGGTTGATTGCGGAGTTGCGGCTCAGGGGCATCTCTCACTCGGCTTCAGCTCGCAAAGCAGAACTTTTTAGACTTTTGTTCCCCTCCTCTGCGAGTTCTGATGCGGAACAGGTCACCCTGCGTGCCATGGCCGCATCCCTGACTCAGATCCACTCCACCCTCAGCTCATTGGCAGGCTCTTTTCAGGATTTAAGGGCCAGGGTGGAGGTTCTGGAGGCCAGTCCTATTCCTGCTGTGGTGGATCTGGCTGTTCCTGGGGTCGCAGCAGGGCCTGAGGTCCCTGTGGTTCCTGGGCCTTCACTGTCAGGTACCAGTACCAGTGTCCCTTCCGTCACCCCAGCCCATTTCATTCCAGGGAACATCCGGAAAGATATCCTTGATGGGAAGGATGTCAACCTGGCGTCCTTATTGATAGCCACTCACGATGTGGCTGACAATAAGTCGTATGCCTGTGGGGACGTTTCTGTCATCATCAAGTCCAGGGACCACAGGTTGAACCGCAAGCTCTCCATCCCTGAGTTCGTGTTGGCGTTCAGCTTATTCAGAGACATCATTTGCTCTGCGAGTCCCCATAGGAGAGAGGAGCTGGATCACTACCTCTATGCGGTGGTGGAGTTGGGTCACAAGTTTGGGGGTACGGCGTTTTATGATTACCACCGATCATTCTCCGCCAAAGCCGCCGCCTTGTTGGCCCAGCATCAGGTAGTTGCAGTCTGGGGCAGCGTGGATACTGAGCTGTTCTGCCATCATTTTGCGGGGTTGAGGTCACCGGTCTGCGCCACCTGCCAGTCATCACACACGGCTTACTGGTGCCCCAACGCGGAACCTCCGGTTCTGCCAGGCACTTCCAGAGCCTTCCCTGCTTCACTACCAGCACCTACTCAGGCAGCTACCGTGGACAAATTGGGTAGGCCCATCCAGTATCTGGGGAGGTCACCTATTTGTAACAATTTCAATCACGGTGTGTGCAACTACAGTCAGTGCCGGTTGTTGCACATCTGCTCAGGCTGTTTCAGGGCCCATCCTAAGTCATCCTGTTCGCTTAGGCAAGGCAAGCACAGCTGACTGAGCCGCATCAACATTAGGTTTTTGCAGGACTGCTTGTCCTCTCACCCTTCCACAGAGCTATGCCCCTTTTTGGTTGAAGGGTTCACACGGGGCTTCCACACCGGGTTCATCACCTTGCCGTTGGTCACATTCGAGAGTCCCAACCTCAGGTCGTGTGAGTTGGATGTTGGGGCAGTGGACACCTTACTCCAGTCCGAACTCGACAAGGGGTTCGTCATCGGTCCTTTTTCCATGTCTCCTTTTCTGTGTTGGAGGGTCAATCCGCTGGGGTTGGTCAAGGGGAAGTTTTCCAATAAATTAAGATTAATTTATGACTTGTCCGCCCCTCATTGCTCCGCTGTGCCTAGTCTCAATTCTTTAATCCCGTCCGAAGAATTTTCCTTGAAATATGCTTCCGTAGACCAGGCCATCCAACAGATTATTAAGGTAGGTATTGGCTATCCAAGGCAGACATAGCGGACGCTTTCAAACTCCTCCCGATCATGCCGTCACTCTGGCAGTGGCATGGGGTAAAGTGGAGAGGTTTGTACTATTTTGCCTCCAGACTCACTTTTGGGTCCAAGAGCAGTCCGTGGTTGTTCGATGTCTTTGCCCAAGCCCTTGAATGGATTCTCATCCATGTAGAGCATTGTCATGAGGTCATTCATTATCTGGATGACTTCCTCCTCATTGAGAGTCCTCAGCAAATCCCCATTGATTTGCAGAAGTTGCTGGCGGTTTTTTCAGCACTCAACGTGCCTCTGACAACCAAGAAGTTGGAGGGTCCGACATCAGCACATCAGATTGTCCTGGACACCGAAACCATGTAGGCCAGGCTTCCGGCGGACAAACTCACCAGGATCAGAGAGTGTATCCATGCCTTTTCAGTCTCGCAGGTCTGTACCAGGGTGGAATTGTTGTTTCTCTTGGGCATGTTGAATTTCGCCATGCGGATCATTCCGCAGGGGAGATCCTTCATTTCCAGGTTGTTGGCGTTGTTACCAGCAGCCCCGGACTCAGTCACGGGTCAAGCTGGACGCTGCGGCATTGGCTGACCTTCACATGTGGGACGAGTACCTCCGGTATTGGAATGGGGTCACCATGTTCATTCCGGCGGAGTCCAGTTCCTCCCCTCAGGTTGGAACTGACGCGGCAGCCACTGTGGGCTATGCGGCCATTTTTGGCACCCACTGGTTGGCAGGGCCTTGGCCAGATGACATATTGGCCATCCCAGGGTTCACGGATTCATCTGCCTTGTTTGAAATTTTTCCCATTGTGGCTGCAGCTTGGGTTTGGGGTAGTTTGTGGTCAGGGCAGACGGTGGTTTTCTCCACGGACAACCAAGCAGCCGTGGAGATTATCACCAAAGGCAGATCAAGGTCCTTGGTCATCATGTCTTTCGTTCGTGGGTTAATTTGGTTATCCCTGCAATATCATTTTCACATCCAGTGTAAGTTCATCAGTGGGGTGGACAATGTGGCGGCTGATGCGCTGTCCCGGCTTAACTTTCCGTCGTTTTACCAGCAGGTCCCGCATGCCGACGCATGTGCCACGCCGTCCCCGCAGGCTTCCCTTCTGATGCTGGATTAAACTCCCATTGGCTGGAGGCGGCAGCCTTAGTCGGGGCGTCATTGTCGGTCAACACTAAGAAGGCTTGTACCTCAGTTTGGAAGTCCTTTCAGGTTTTTCAGGCACAGCACCCGTGTGGCAACTGCCCTGATGTCCGTTACTTGTTGGCTTTTGTTGCTTACTGTCATACCAAACTCAGGTTGTCTCATGGCACCATCAAAACATATCTGGCCGGGGTTCAGCACCATTTGTCCTTGCAGGATCCAAATCGGCTCTCCATTTTCTCTGCCCATGCCATGAAGGCTGTTTTGAGGGGCATCCGGAGGAGTTGTCCTCCGACCACCATCTGCAGACTCCCGGTCACGGGGCATATTTTCCGGAGTATGTCTGGTTTGCTGGATGCGCTGCCTTTTGGGAGGCTTCTCAGCATGGTGGTCAAGGCTGCCATTTACCTGGCTTTCTTTGGGTTCCTCAGGCCGGGTGAGTTTCCCGTTCCGGGCCTGGTTCCCGGCCTCTCACGAGAGGTCAGCTGGTCAGGCATCCGAACCGTTACATTTTACACCTGTCAGCTTGCAAGACTCAGCAGTTCGGGGCTGGCACGGATGTTTCGTATTTCAAGACTGGCAGTGCGTGGTGCCCGGTGTTGGTGTTGGATCAGCTCATGGCGCTGATCGGCGACAAACCCAGGGACAGTCCCTTGCTTCCTTTCCCGGTGGCTCCCCTCACAGCATCGCAGTTCTCCAAACACTGCTGCGCGTTGTGGTCCAACCTGGGTTTGAACCCGGCTAGTCTGTCGGGTCACTCATTTAGGATTGGGGCGGCCTCTGCGGCTTCACGCCAGGGGATCCCGGCTCATGTCATCAGGAAGTTGGGGAGGTGGAATTCAACTTGTTTCAGCAGATACATACCGGATCCTCAGGTGGAGATGGCTCGTGCGTTCATGCATCTGACCGATTGATGTTTTGTTACTGCAATAAAATCTGTTACCACTTACTCTAGTGTCCTCTTTTTTTGCCCCTTTTAGGCATACCGACCACGTGACCTTTGGCACACTCCAGGTCTTGTTCATATGTCATTCTCCACGTTCGTTACCCATGTCTCACGCAGAGACTCTGAGTACAAATGGGAAGGCCGGCCGTAGGCTGGCCTGAGTTTGTAGGAGGAGTCGGGGGTATTTAAACCCTCCCTCCTCCTCCTTACTCCCGCGGCCGGACCCTTCTTGTTTCCCCACCCTCCCGGCCCCTTTTGATTTCTCCTTTATCATGTCTTGTTTGGGTATGCCCCCTTTTAGGCATACCGACCACGTGACCTTTGGCACACTCCAGGTCTTGTTCATATGTCATTCTCCACGTTCGTTACCCATGTCTCACGCAGAGACTGAGTACATATATATACACACACACACACACACACACACACACACACACACACACACACACACACACACACACACACACACACACACACACACATATATATATAGACACACACAAATATATATATATATATATATATATATATATATATACATACACATACATCATGGCTGGCCGAAGACATTGTGCTGCCTGGGCCCAAGAATGAAATGCTGCCTCCCCCCCCCCCCCCCCCCAAAAAACACCAAAAAAAAAAATCCTATGCCCATCCAGCAAAGAGACGTTTCCATAAAGCAAAGAGACAGCCCAATATATTCAGCAAGATACATCCCATATATTCAGCAAAGAGACATGCCCCTTCTAGGGTGACCATGCATTTTGCAGGTCTGTCCCGGGCACATTCATTCCAGGACAATACAGTGTCCCGGAATGAAACTGACACAGCCACCCCCCGGGCCAATCTGATGCCCCCAAAAAAGGCTGCCACATCACCTCTTTACTCACTGACAGTACTTGTCCTGGCCGGGAATGCCTGGAGGAGCACAATCCCCGCCCCCTGCATGTGATTGGAGAAATCATAAATCCCACCTCTTGTGTCCAATCACTGTGCTGTGATTCGTTACAGAACAAGCTGATGTTTGGGAAGGGGGGGTGTCCGTGAATAGTAGTTTAAAAATGTGGTCACCCTAGCTCCTTCCTGCAAAGAGTATTGTGTAGCACCACAAAAGCTCTCCCCTTTCTCTCCACTGCCACCGACCAGCTACGCTCTGATCCCAGCTCAGTGATGCAACATGCTGCAACAACAGCGCTGCATTGACCACATTTCCAAACTGCCATTCAGGGATACCGCCCTTCCTTCCCAAAAAAAGATGAGGGGGGGGTGGTGTAGTCTCACTGACAGGGAATTTGGCAGCGGGTGATTTGTCGGGCGAATGTCTGGTGTTAGCACTTAAATCATCCTAACATTATGATTGATATGGTGTCAGGATGATCAAATCACATTATTTCTATTACTACATTGTAATATATAATGAAATAGTTTAACTCACCATAATGCAGAATCAGTGGGAACCCTGAGCTTGTCATTTGCCACCATTGCTTACCACCAGATGTAGCTTATTGCTTGCCACCGTTGCCTGCCACCAGATGCAGCTGTGCCACTTGCCACCCATAGCCTGCCACAACATGCAGCCTGTCACTTGTTACCAATGCCTGTCACCAGATGCAGCCTGTCACTTGTCACCAATGCCTGTCACCAGATGCAGCCTGTCACTTGTCACCAATGCCTGTCACCAGATGCAGCCTGTCACTTGTCACCAATGCCTGTCACCAGATGCAGCCTGTCACTTGTCACCATTGACTGTCACCAGATGCAGCCTGTCACTTGTAACACTGCCTGTCACCAGATGCAGCCTGTTACTTGTCACCAATGCCTGTCACTTGTCACTGATGCCTGTCACCAGATGCAGCCTGTCACTTGTCACTGATGCCTGTCACCAGATGCAGCCTGTCACTTGTCACCATTGCCTGTCACCAGATGCAGCCTGTCACTTGTCACCATTGCCTGTCACCAGATGCAGCCTGTCACTTGTCACCGATGCCTGTCACCAGATGCAGCCTGTCACTTGTCACCGATGCCTGTCACCAGATGCAGCCTGTCACTCAGCCTGGCTCTCTCTCCCTCCCCTTCAGATGGGCATGCTGGGGGCTGCAGTTTCCCCCCTAGAATTGCAATGGGCCAGCCATTTGCACTACATATCCCATAATCCTCTTTTCTCCTTTTAGTTTTTTTCCCTGGCCAATGGGAGGAAAAGGGGGAAGAAACATAGCGGTGGCTGTCCTAGGAACAGCAGCATGAGGAGGAGAAGGAGGGGGGAGAAGAGCCCGCAGCTGCTCTCTCTCCACACACACACACACACACACACACACACACACACACACACACACACACACACACACAGCCGCTCCGATCTCATGCTGTTACATACAGGGAGGAGGTGGGTGGAGCTAGCGGAGGAGGAGGAAGTGAAATACTCTCTGCAATGAATGATGGGCCTCTCTCTCCTTACGTCACTGGTTGCTAGACACAAAGCGGTCCGCAGCTAGCAACCAGTTTGGGCAGGGAAGCAGGGGTCGCTGGAGAGACCCTTGAAGTGGGTCTTGCCAGTGACAGCGGCGCCGGCGATGCAGTACAGTATGACACTGCACACTAGATGGAGGGAAACCCAGGTCCTCAGGCAGTGCGCCCCTGTTGCCGCCCCTCTTAAAGTGCCGCCTGGGACCATGGTCCCATCGGGTCCCATGGTAGGGCCGGCCCTGACATTATATATATATATATATATATATATATATATATATATATATATATATATATATATATATATATATATATAATCTCTAATCACCAATGGCTACTTTGTAATTTAAAGAGAACCAGTCACCACTTGGTAAACACAGGTTGGCAGTACAGATCTCCGCACCATTATGCTCATAGATAATAGAACCTCAGATGGCTCCAAATTCGTCTGGTTCAGCAGGGACTGTCTGAATTTCCACCCATCTGTGGCTATATACAAATGTAGTGGACCTGGGGGGTCGCAATGCTTAAATTTAGGGGGTAGCCTGAGCACATAGTTGGACTCAGGCTGTTGAATTCTTCAAAAACTGGCTTCTGCTCTGAGGTAACATTTCCTGGCAGTACAGTTCCTTGTGGCGTTTGGGTGGCACTGTCGCCCTAGGCTCAGGTCGAACCACAGGTAGTGTTGCAGCGTCATTGGGTGTCCTCTCTCGGCGGCCGTGCAGTGGGCGTGGTCTGCCCGATGTGCATGCTGGGAGAGGATACATAAGGGGCAGACGCCATTATTCGGGGAGCAGTTCGCGCCTCCAGGCCAGGGGTGCGTGTGTGTACCAGCCCCAGGCACCTTTAGCATGAGGCTGTACCGCTGTAAGTAGGCCCAGCACGTTTGGCTGGGGTCTACACCCGAAGAGGAATCCCAGGGTACCCAAGTGAGGGGTGACCCTCTCTGAAGGAGAGGCAGCCAGGGGAGGATCTACCCAAGGGGATAGGTGAGAGAAGTCACTGTCTCGGGAGAGGCCTGGTTACCTCTCGGAGGGAAGGATTCAGTAGTCCGCCACAAGCCTAGTAACGTGCCCCATTGGCACCTAAGGACTCAAGTGTTACTAGACTGAAAAGTTCGGGACTTAAAGATTATCTCCTGATCGTATCCCTAGGAAACCACAAGGAAATGTTCCGTGCTCCACACCGGCTGCTAGGACCACTCTTAGGGGGACTATCCGGGTGAGCAAAACCCACTCAGGCCTGAGTGGCGACGAGTGATAGTTAAATGCCGCATGCCTGAACCTGCCTCCCTGTTCACTCCTCTTTATCTCCAACTTTTCCTGTCAAGTTCTCAACCAAAGCAAAATTAACCTTTTTATTGGGTTTGATACTGTCTGGACATTGGCCTTCCTTAAGAGAGAGAATAGACTTTTTCCTACACTCTAGGGCAGTGGTCTCCAAACTGCGGCCCGAGGGCCGGATGCGGCCCTTTGCTTGCCTTTATCCGGCCCTTGGGCCAGTATCCCTCCCACTGATACGAGACACTATTCTGACATCTGACACCGACAGTGGAGCACCATTTCTCCCACTGACACCACTAATGGGGCACTATTTCTCCCTATGATACCAAAGGTGGGGCACTATTTCTCCCCCTAATACCATATGTTTAGTCCCACTGATGCTAGGAAATTTTCCACCCCCCGCTGGCCAAAGTCAGGCCCTCCAAGAGTCTGAAGGACAATAAACCGGCCCTTTGTTTAGAATGTTTGGAGACCCTTGCTCTAGGGTGAAGAACCAACAGAAAGAGGTAACTCGTTGCAGGACCCAAAATAGATAACACCACTCACCCTCTTCAACAAGGAGGATACTGGGCATGTGGCATGGTGTGTCCCACTTGCTAGTGGAGGTAAGCAAGAAATGGATCTGTGTGCTACACAAAAAAAAACAAAAAACCCCTTAGGGCTCTTTCACACGTGCAGACCGTTCAGATCCGCCTGTCAGTTTTTCAGGCGGACCTCTATGGAGCGTAGAATGGCAGCGGTGACATGTCCTCTATACATCTCCATGGAGCGACGAATGTCAGTGGTGACATGTCCGCTGACATCCGATCCGACCCGTTCTGCTAAATCCAGACAGATGGAACCCCTATTTTCCATCCGTCTGGCGGATCGCATCGGATGAAAACGGATTTTTCAGGCTGTTTTCATCCCATCCCCCATAGAGGAAAGCGGAGATCTGACCAGTCCGTTTCTGCACAGTGTGCAGAGATGGACTTGTCATCCGCCAGCTCCACAGGGATCAACGGAGCGATCCCCGCTGAGCAAGCGGATGTCTAAAAACGGATCTGCCCGTGTGAAAGGTGGTATAAAGCTCCCACAGGAAGTGACCAAGCGGTTAATGAAACAAAAAAACTAGGCTTATTTGAGTAGGTTTAAAGGCATGTATTTAATGTATAAATGAAATAATGAGTATAGTAACGCATGTAGATAACACACAATATATCACAACCTATGTTACATCACTAAAACTGATGTCACTATTAAACGTCCATACTAAAATGTATCTATGTGAAATACACAGATCAGTGTGATGCAACATAGTATTGCTGGAGTGTGTAGCTCACATAGGGCCCCGGGGCTCCCCCTTATACTCCTACTGCATAGATCACATACATATACAACACTTGGGTAAATAGAGCTAATAGCACTTAATTCATGCAGCAGCCTGGGCCGCAAAGTCCTGTATATGGCCAAGCATTAAATCACAGTTGACAGATGATGGTAAAGCCAGTATGTAACTGTCAGTATTGTGAGCAGAAAAGCTGGTGTGGAAACACTAGTGTGATAAAATACACTGTTCATTGCATGTCATCCACAGTGCTGATATACTGCTGCAGTATAAACAGAGAGGGGGAGGGAAAAGCTTGTATATAGCAGGTACGGCCCCTGTATTATCAATAGTGTCAAGTCCATGCACTTAGGATAATCTTCAGTATCTGAATATCTTGAAAATGAGGAGCAAGCCGATCTTATCGTACCCCAAGGAGTGCTCAGAGCGTGCTGTTCAGCAGTTTGTGGCCATGCCTTGTCTTCTTCTCATGGCCATGTTGAAGAATGTTTGTTGGATAAGTGTACTGTATTCTGATAGAGAGTCCCCTCTGTCATTATACAGTAGCTCAGCGGGGAGGATTTCTCCATACACCTTGCTTCTGTGGATGGGAGAATCCGTTCAGGTTTTTTTCGGGGCTGATTGGAAAAAAACGGATCAGGGCAGCACAATAGTTAAGTGGTTAGCACTTCTGCCGGTCACCACTAGGGTTGTTGGTTCGCATCCCAACCATGGCACTATCTTCACAGAGTTTGCATGTTCTCCCTCTGTCTGTGTGGGTTTTCTCCAGTTAGGCCTCGTACACACGACCGATTTTCTCGGCAAGAACCAGCAAGAAACTTGCTGGCAGAGAGGTCTTGCCGAGTAAATCGGTCGTGTGTACGCTGCTATCGGGTTTCTCGTCGAAAACCGACAAGAAACCTCGACGAGAAAATAGAGAACCTGCTCTCTATTTTCTCGTCGAGATTCTCCTCGGCGTGTTTCTCGACGAGAAAAGTGAGTGTGTGTACACTTACCTGTCCTCCCGGAAGCCCGCGCATGTTCGAAATGAATTCGACGCATGCGTGGTAGCTTCCTAGGCATACGTAGGGTATACCAAGATGGCGGCGACGGCATCGAATGTGACGAGCGCATGCTCGACGTAGTCGATGACGTCACCGCGTACGCTCCTTTCAAAGAACCGTGGGTTCTTTGAAACGAGCGTGTGTACACTCGGCCGGGACAAGTTTCTTGTCCAAGAATCTCGTCGAAAAAAACGACATGTTTTTTTCAACGAGAATCTCGGTCGTGTGTACGAGGCCTCACTCTGATTTCCTCCTACACTCCAAAGACATGCTAGTAGGTGAATTGTCTCCTGTCTAACTTGGCCCTAGTATGTGACAGTATGAATGGGAGTTAGGGACCTTAGATTGTAAGCTTTATATATATATTTTACCTGTACTAAATAATGGAATGATCAATGCATGGATGGGGGAATTCGTTCATTTTTTTTCTGGGCTGATTGGAATCATCAGACTTCTAGGCCATCCACAGCTCTGGCTCCTAAGTACTGTGATGATGTATGGGAGGAGTAATAGGATGGCTGTGGTCAGCTCAGAAGTTTGAGGATCTCATGTTGGTATTCTGGCAGAATTTCAACACTGATGTCTTTGCATAGTGGATCTGAAATTGCTGCAGCACTGATATAAGCACATTTAAAGCAGAGGTTCACCCAAAAGTGAATCTCCGCTTTTCGGAACCCTCCCCCCCTCCGGTGTCACATTTGGCACCTTTCAGGGGGGAGGGGGTGCAGATACCTGTATAAAACAGGTATTTGCACCACTTCCGGGTGCAGACTCCCATGGGAGTCCCGCCCCTTCGCGTCAAACCCCCCCCCCCCCCCGTTGTGTTCTGGGAAACACTCTGCTCTCAGAAAACAACAGGGACCAGTGAGGACGGCGCAGCGCGACTCGCGCATGCGCCGTAGGGAACCGGGCAGTGAAGCGCTTCACTTCCCGATTCCATCACCGAGGATGGCGGCGGGGGAAGCCGAGAGCCGAGCGGTAGCTCGGCTTCGGTTGCCGACGTCGCAGGCGACCTGGACAGGTAAGTGTCCTTTTTTTTTAAAGTCAGCAGCTGCAGTATTTGTAGCTGCTGGCTTTTAAAAAAAGAAATTCCGGTGAACCTCCGCTTTAATAAAACTAAACTAATGTTACACCTTTGTGTGGCGTTCTTTGATACACAGTTGCAGGTAAAACAAAATGTGCATTGATTATTTTTTTTTACACTGGATTTTAGAACTCTGTGCTGTTTTTAAATTGTGACAGCGGGTATGGGGAGAAGATCCCCCGCCTGCTGTCACAGGGAGGGGGGAGATGAGGCAAGAGCTGGGACATATTACATGGTCCACCCTTAGTACAGGCGGACAATGTAACATGTTCCAAAGGGGAACTTGGTCTTTAAGCTGGCCATAGATAGAACCGTTTGTGGCCGCTCCCACACGATTGACTTCTGTTGAATGGTCTTGTTGGAGAACTTAAGTGGCTGCAGCCATTGATCAGTGTATTTTGAGAGCAAGTCCCACTGTCAGAATGCAATGGCACAGTGGGGAGGTTTCCTCCATCCACCTCTACTTGTTTAGTCTCTTTAATGTGTTTAAATGTGATCTGTCATGTCATTAATACATTTCTGCCTGCTGATGTCTTGTTTTACCTGGTTGATCCTGCCTGTGCTCATTCTTAGAGTAAACTGACCATGCTAGCATTGCTGCTGGTCCATGCTAGCATGGTCAGTTTACATCCTGTGTCATCATGTTGAAGATACAGACGTGCTATGCAAGACTACAGCGTGCCTCTTCTGTAGTCAGAACACAGCCACACCCCCACTGCCACACCACTTGGCTGGGAAGGAGGAAGTGACATTTGGCGGCGGGGTGGATGGCGTTCCATTCTCATGGAAACGCAGACGCTCAGAGGCAATATCACTTCCTGTAATGATGCAGTGCCCCCAACATCGGACATGCCCACCAGCAGGTCTGTGCATTGTTGTAGAAGCTACAGCGATCACATGACCTGCACTATTGAACCCAGAGAAAGCGACAAAGGTAAGGTTGTTTTTTTTTGTTTTTTTTTTAAGAAGCAACTCATAGTTTATACAGATTAACCTTTCCACATTGAAAAAATGTATTTATTTTGAGCACGGGTTACAACCACTTTAACCACTTCCCGCCCCGTCAATAGCAGATTGACGTCCGGGAAGTGGTTGTGTTATCCACACTGGACGTCATATGACATCCTGCGGGATAACAGCCGCCACGCGCCCAGGGGGGGCGCGCATCGCGGCGATCGGTGGAGCGGTGGGTCAGTCTGACCCACCGCTACACTGATCTCGGTAAAAAGCCTCCGGCGGAGGATTTTTACCACGTGATCAGCCGTGTCCAATCACGGCTGATCACGATGTAAACAGGAAGAGCCGTTGATCGGCTCTTCCTCACTCGCGTCTGACAGACGCGAGTAGAGGAGAGCCGATCGGCGGCTCTCCTGACAGGGGGGGTTTGCGCTGATCGTTTATCAGCGCAGCCCCCCCTCGGATACCCACACTAGACCACCAGGGAAGCCCCCAGGACGCCCCAGGAAGCCCCAAGCATGTGGATGGCCCCCATGGCCATCTACATGTAATAAAATAAAATAAAATAAAAATATATGCCAATCAGTGCCCACAAATGGGCACTGACTGGCACTATGATGGCACCACCACAATGTGTGGTGGCTGGCATTGCTGGGCATCAGTGTCCATCAGTGCCACCTACTAGTGTCCATCAGCGCCACCTATCAGTGCCCGCCTATGAGTGCCAATCAGTGCCGCCTATGAGTGCCAATCAGTGCCGCATATCAGTGCCGCATATCAGTGCCCATCAGTGCCGCCTATAAGTGCCCATCATCGGTGCCACCTCATCGGTGCCACCTCATCGGTGCCCATCAGTGCCGCCTTGTCAGTGCCGCCTCGTCAGTGCCGCCTCGTCAGTGCCGCCTTGTCAGTGCCCGTCATTGAAGTAGAAAAGGTACTTATTTGCAAAAAAAATTAACAGAAACAAAGAAAAACTTCGTTTTTTTCAAAATTTTCGCTCTTTTTTTATTTGTTGTGCAAAAAATAAAAATCGCAGAGGCGATCAAATACCACCGAAAGAAAGCTCTATTTGTGGGAACAAAATGATAAAAAATTTGTTTGGGTACAGTGTAAATGACCGCGCAATTGTCATTCAAATTGCGACAGTGCTGAAAGCTAAAAATTGGCTTGGGCAGGAAGCTGTAAAAGTGCATGGTATTGAAGTGGTTAAGCAGCTGAATGCACATAAACACAAGTACATTAAATGCATGCAAAATGGATCAAGGAAGTACAACGTTTTACACTTACTAATTATTATTTTTTTCCTGCGTTAAATGGTTTGTGTATGTGAGGTCTTGCTTACCTCCCTCCCAGATCTTGTACTTAATTGTCCATGATCATGGCAGATCTTTGCTGTGTGGCCACAGGGAAACCTCACAGCCATTGCTGAAAACTCTCTTGGCTGGTGCAAGCCTGAGCATACTATTGTTTCCAGCTGATGGTTGCTGCAGCATCCGTTTTACATTTTTACAGGGACATGTGCGTTGGGAAAAGTATACTAGAACCTGGTGTCTCATCCTAGACATAGCCCATACTAGGGTTTTTCTTTGCCAAGAAAAGTTTTTGACCTTCCGCTCACAGACTTAAACTATACAGTCCCAGAGTCGTCCACCTGTGTGTTTCTGTGTGAGAGGCCTGGGCTTAATGGCAGGCAGTGCCATTTGCTCAGTTCCATCCAGATCTCTACACCACAACATTCTCTCGTCTTAGGTTAATTTGGCTCAGTCTCTTGACAAAGCAACCCTTGTCTGACACCAAAGACTGGGATATCTTTGGTCTGGTAGATCAGGAATCGAGCTCTGAAGTTGGGAAAATCTTTCCTTCCACTGTCTTCGAGAAAGATAGAATAGATTCTAGTCTGGGCAGAAATCCACGTTCTAGCCCCATCCGCCATTCACATTCAAGTCTTGGACTGTTGGCAGGCAAACTTTCTCATCCAGCATTAGCTGGACCCAGAGGAATAGTCCTACACCAGGAAATATTTCAAGACCTCTGTCACAGGATGTAAACCTCATGGCCTCCAGGTTCAGCAGCAAACTAGACAGGTGTCTCCAGATGCAGAGATCCTTTGGTGGAAGCGGTGGATGCTCTGATGGCTCCATGGGGTCAGTACATCCTGATCTACATCTTTCCTCCTCTGAAACTCCTTCCTTTTCTGCGTTGCTGGAATTAGATGGAGGACATTCTGGTGATCCTCATAGCTGTGAACTGGCCCATTTAGATGTGGTACTCTGACCTGATCAAAATACTGGCAAACACCCAGTGGGCTTTTCCAGTTTGACCATATCTCTTATCCCAAGGAGCGGTTTACCACCCTGCTTTGGTCGTTGGCTTTAAAGGCTCGGCTGTTGAAACCCAGGTCTTTTTGAGAAAGGGTCTCTCTGTTTCCTTAATTCCCACACTGATGAAATCTAGGACGTTTACCTCCCACAAGGTCTACCATCGCACATGAAAGGCTTACTTTGCATGATACGGGAAAGAGATAGCCAAAGAAAAGAATCCTGGCCTTTCTACAATAGGTCCTAGATCAGGATTTGGCCCTTGGTACCATCAAGTGACAAATCTTGTCCCTCACAGTCTTATTTCAAAGTCTGTTAGCCTCCCATTCATTGGTCAAGATGTTTGTACAGGGTGTCTCTCATGTGACTTCTACTGTAAAGTCAACTGTGACCCTGTGAGATTTTAATCTGGTGCTCTGGGCTCCTCAAAGACTGCATTTTGTACACATCAAGGATATTCCCCTTTCTGCCCTTATTCACCAGGTTGCTTTACTTGATTCTATCATCACTCCCTATCTGGTCTTACACAAGGTGGTTTTGGCCTTTCATCTCAACCAGGACATTGTTCTTCATTTGTTCTCTTCAGCTCCAGTATATCATTTGGTCATTTCCCTTCACTGTCTGGATGTAGTATGTGCTGTGCAGGCTTACCTTTTAGTCATTGCTACTATTAGAAAAACTGACCCTTTTATTTTGTCATTCTTGATGGAGCCTGCAAAGGGGGAACAAGCCTCTTGGTGGCTCAAAACAGATCATTGTACAAGCATATGGCCTTAAAGTGATATATTATATATATATATATATATATATATATATATATATATATATATATATATATATATATATATATATATATATATATTATTATAATTTTTATTTATTTTTTAAATAACAAATATGTCTCTGTGTAATGGTTTTGCACAGAGCAGCCCAATCCTCTTCTTTTCGGGTCCCCCACCAGTTCTCCTGGCTCCTCCCCCTTGACCAGTGCCCCAATAGTAAGCCGCTTGCTATGGGAGCACTGGTGTGTGCTCGCTTTCCGAGCCCTGCTCTATGCGTCCATAAAACACAGAGCCGTGGCTCAGCCCCACCCCCGCTCTCCTCATTGGCTCACTGGCTATGATTGACAGAAGTGGGAGCCAATCGTTCCCGCTGCTTTGTCTCAGCCAATGAAAAGAGAGACCTGGGGCAGCCGAGGCTCCCATACACATTGCTGGATCGAGAGGGGGCTTAGGTGAGTATTAGGGAGGTAAAAAACCTTCAGGCTTTACAAACATTTAAAGGACAAGTTCACACCATTTCCTACCAAGATTTAAAGTGTTTGTTTATCCCTATATTGCTGGGGTCCCCCAGCGGCGCTCCTGGCTCCTCCTCTACTCGCATGCCCCCATGGAAAGCCGCACTCATGCGGGTGCGCTCCCGAGTCCTGCTGCTGCGTCCATTGACACAGACAGCAGGACTTGGCCCCACCCCCTGTGTCACTGGATTTGATTGACAGCAGCGGGAGCCAATGGCTCCCGCTGCTATCAATCTATCCAATGAGGAACTGAGACAGCGGCTTCAGCGGCTGTGCTTGTCCCCTTTGCAGAAGGTTTTTCACCTTAATGCATAGAATGCATTAAGGTGTAAAACCTTGAGGGTTTACACCCCCTTTTAACCTTCACCTCCTAGCCTGGGGAAACTTCCCTTTCTTTCCTCACTTTTCTCCCCCTTTCCTCTCTTACTATACTTCATCTCTTTCCTCACTCCTCCTCATCGCCCTGCCACTACCCCCTTTTTTTTGTCACCCTCTTCCTCAATTAATTTTTTATTCCTTTTTTTGTTAGATTTTTGGTCCTGTTTACCCCAATTATGAGCGGGCAGGTCCGCTCCCCTGAGTCCTAGGGCTCAGGCACTCTGTGTTGACTCCTGGCCCCGGTTGGAACATCATTGTTGGTTAATAGTCTACACTCTCTGGCACAGTTTTTTTTTTTTTTTTTCCCCGTGAAGGGGGGTTATTTACGAAAGGCAAATCCACTTTGCACTACAAGTGCAAAGTACAAGTGCAAAGTGTCAGATTGTATCTGCTTGCCTGGAATGTGCAGACACACAGATACACTGGCAGATCTGCAGGAGACTTGCTTGGTACCAGGCATCTACTGATTGCTGGTGCAATGCTTTACAGGCTCAAAAAAAAAAAATGCAAATTTTTTTCATTGCAAAAAATATTGCATTTCTTCTTTTTTTTTCTTCTAAAACGTAAACTTGTCCTTTAGGGGTTGTAAAGGTACAAGTTTTTTCACCTTAATGCATTCTATGAATTAAGGTGAAAAAACATCCGAGGATTAGCGACCCCCCCCCCCCCCGTTTACTTACCTGACCCCTCGAAAGTCCTGTGCCGGCTTCTCGGCTCATTCATTGGTTGATTGAAAGCAGCGCAGCCATTGGCTTGCGCTGCTGTCAATCACATCCAATGACGCGGCGCGCCGGGGGGCGGGGCCGAGTGATACAGTGAGCGGCTATAGCCGCTGGCTGTATCACGGGAGCGCGCCCGCAAGAACTATCCACCGTGCGAGAGAGCTCGCATGAAGGTGGATAGTTCTTGCATGGAGGAGCCGAGACAGCCGCCGAGGGACCCCAGAAGACCAGGTTTGGGGCCACTCTGTGCAAAACGAGCTACACAGTGGAGGTAAGTTTAACATGTTTGTTTTTTAAAAGAAAAAAAAAAATTGCCTTTTTAGTGTTCCTTTAAGCTTTAGTTTCTTGCAAAGTTTGACAGCAGGCCACTAGAGGCAGTGTGAAGTCCATTAGTATTATGATTATGGCTTCTGCAGCACCAATCTAGCAGGCTCTGTGTTCATTACTACTTCTGCAGACCTGTTTACAGTCTCCATGTTTGTGTATAATATTGCTTTCTATTAGGTGTCATATGATGTACATCTTATGCTTTATAGGAGGCAGATTTATTCTCCAGAGGGACTGCTGATTGCTCCATGGTAATGATCAGATGTATCTAAAGTGGTGTCAAGGAGCCTTTCCTATTTTTATCATAGCGATGTTGACAACAAAGAAATGCAGAAACCGGTTAGCTGGAGAAATAGCTGATTAAATGTCACACTGAACTCTTTGATGCAGGCTTTTGTTCCAGGCGTGTTCGTGAGTTATAAGTGTTTCAGAAGTGTAGGTTACCTTTTTATGACAAAAAATATTGTACATGTAGGTGTTTTTAAAACAAAAATGCCAGACCCTCTGAAGTTGCACGTCTCTCAGCTCCTTCCATCTGCACACTTTGCAGGTCGGATTCTTTCAAAATATAAAATAATGTAATGCTACACAAAAATATCCTTGGGACATACCATGTGTAAAGAACGGTCAGATCCCTGATCCACTATACCAGGAGAAAGGTGATCTGTGCTCACAGCAGGGAAATGCATAAACATGAGAAGATCCATTATATCCTGCATAATGCAAATTGTTTCCTCTGATTTGGATCATACAGCTTGGTTTTGCTTCCCTTCAGATGGGAGTTGTAGGACAAGCTGCTATTGGACCCTTTAGTATCTGTGACAGCTTGCAGTCTCTTGGGGTTGCTGTGAATGAGACTATTTATAGTCTCGTAAGTTAAAGCTGCCCATTCTTCTTGGTAAAATGCCCCCGGGTACTGTGATTCTTTGGTTGTCTTGAGATCTACCGAGAGTGGCTCAATGACTTGGGGGGATCAGAAGATTTTGATGACCACTCCCAGAACCTTCACTTTTTTTTCTGTAGACAAGGAAGTGTCGACTTGACCTTATGTTTTGGAGCATTGTCATGTTAGAAAATCAGAGTACTTCCTGTGCACAGCTTCTGGGCTGACGAATGCAAATTTTCCTCCAATATTTTTGGGTAAGCTGCATTTATTTTGCCATCAATTTTGACAAAATTGCCTGTGTTGCTGTAGCTCACACATTTTCAATATGAAATTTAGGAACCAACCCCCCACTTTTAACTATACCAACAAAAGCCGGCTCAGTTTGTGTATTTAAAGTAGAACTAGAGGTCGACCGATATGAGTTTTTCTCTGGCCGATACCGATATTTAGAAATCGGGGTGGCCGATGGCCGATACATGTTGCCGATTTTTTGCGGCCGTTATTTTAGGCCCATTTTTTTTTTTTTTTCCTTCATCTCATAAAAATCTAGGGTGGAGAGGTGGGGAGGAGGATATTGTTTAGGGTGGAGAGGTGGGGTGCAGCCTATCAGTGTCCATCAGTGCCACCTCATTGGTGTCCATCAGTGCCACCTCATCGGTGCCCACCAGTGCAGCCCACCAGTGCCCACCAGTGCCAAGCTCATCAGTGCCCACCAGTGCCAAGCCCACCAGTGCCAAGCTCACCAGTGCCCACCAGTGCCAAGCTGTCATTCACTGCCACCTCATCAGTGCCCACCAGAAGAGCGCTCCCGGCTCCATTCTGTCCCCTCGCATGGCCAAAGACTGCTCCATTCGTCCCCTGACGTGCTGCGCACCCTGCCTCCAGACTACAAACCCCAGAATGCAGCGCGGCCGGGAACAGCCAATCGGCGGCCGCCGCTGCCAACTTCCTCCACTGGGGAAAAAAAAAGTCAGCAGGCAGCGGCCGTGATAGCAGCCGTTTAGAATAGACGGGGTGGGGTTGGGGGGGGGGGGATTTCAACCCAGCACGCCCCATGCCTCAGAGCCCAAACAATCGGCCTCTTTTTACATAATAATCGGCCGATGGCGATTTCTTTAAAAAGACTAAATATCGGCCGATATATCGGTCGACCTCTAAGTAGAACTAAAGCTAAAACTTTTTGGATTTATTGACACTTTGATTATTACATTCAAGGCATGCTATGAATGATAACTGTCACAGTTGAATGTGCTCTCAACCGAACTGCAAGTCATCAAATGATGACATGGCAACTGCAGATCAAACAGAGGCTCAGATGGCAGCTTTCTTGGCTGTAAAGGATGGGAGGGTTTAGTTTCTGATTTAAATCTACAGATGAAACACATACAGAACTGTTTTACTTGCCAAAGGCTACTTTCACACTGGGGTCACGTTAGCGGTAAAGCAATGCTTTACTGTTGTTTTAGCATCGCTTTTCAGCTGCTAGCGGGGCGCTTTTAACCCCCCGCTGGCGGCCGAAGAAAGGGTTAAAGCCGATCGTGTTGCAGTGCTTCCGAAGGGCTTTTTGGAAGCACTGCCTATGCATTCCAATGGGCAGGGGCGGTTTAGGAGCGGTGTATACAGCGCTCCCAAACCACCCCAAAGATGCTGCTTGCAGGACTTTCTGTAACATCCCGCAACTGCACCGCCCCAGTGTGAAAGCACTCAGGCTTTCACACTGGGGTGGCATGGGAGGCGGTTTTCAGGCACTTTACAAGTGCTTTTTTTAGCGCTAAAACGTTTGAAAAATGCCTTCAGTGTGAAAGAAGCCAAAAGGATTTCTATTTCTGTCTATCCAGACCTGAGATTTACACAGTCCTACCAGTCGGCACAGCCAACCTGGTGACTTGCCTTTTCTCTACGACAGTGAAAGTAGTTTTAATGGCTCAAGGTTTTTACCTCCATTGGCTCCTGCTACTATCAATCACAGCCAGTGAGCCAAAGAGGAGAGTGCGGGGGGTGAAGGCGAGCCACGGCTCTGTGTCTTGTGGCCACCTAGAGTGGGGCTTGGGAGCTAGCATGCACCAGTGCTCCCAGAGCAAGCAGCTTGCTATTGGGGGCACTGGTTGAAGGGGAGGAGCCAGTAGCATTGGCAGGGGACCTGAGAAGAGGAGGATCAGGACTGCTCTGTGCAAAACCACTACACAGAACAGGCAAGTATGACATGTTATGTTAAAAAAAAAAAGAGCCACTTCCCTGCCCCATGAAGGAGCAGCAGCAGACAGATTACCTCTTTCTGCTCCATTTTTCGTAGTAGTTTTTTTCTTGTTAGCACACATGAATACAGGACAACTGCTCGGCAGCAAATACAGTACTGTGCCTCCCAGGCTGATTGATGGTATTTATACTAGTTGCATTTTAAATGCATTTAGGCCCCTTTCACACATGTCTTCAGTTTGTTTCATCAGTTCAGTCACGTTTTTTCAAAGAAAAAACAGATAATTTCTTCATCAGTTTTTACATCCACTAAGAGCCCTTTCACATTGACAGCGCAGGGGCATCGGCGGTAAAGCGCCGCTAGTTTTAGCGGCGCTTTTCCATCGTTTTAGAGGTGCTTTTTGGCTGCTAGCAGGCACTTTTAACCCCAGCTAGCGGCCAAATAAAGGTTTAAAAGCAACGCTGCCGATGCGCTTTGCAGGCGCTTCGGTGGCGCTGCCCATTGATTTCAATGGGAAGGGGCTCTTTAGGAGCGTGTATGCAGTGCTCCTAAAGCACCTCAAAGAAGCTGCTTGCAGGACTTTTTTGACGTCCTGCCAGCGCAGCGCCCCAGTGCGAAAGCACTCGGGCTTTCACACTGGGATTGCAGATGAGGCATTTTTCAGGTGCTTTATAGGCACTATTTTTTGCGCTAAATCGCCTGAAAAACGCCTCCCGTGTGAAAGGGGTCTTAACCACTTGAGACAAATTTTTGGTTTACATTAGAGCTGCACGTTTCTGGATAAAATGAGAATCCCGTTTTTTGTTTTTTTTTTGCTTAGAATCACGATTCTCACAGCGTAACATCTTTTCATATTATACAAAAAAATTGGGCTAACTTTACTTTTTTTTTTATTCATTAAAGTGTATTTTTCCCCAAAAATTATGTTTGAAAGACCGCTGCGCAAATACAGCGTGACATAACATATTGCAATGTCCGCCAGTTTATTCTCTAGTGTCTCTGCTATAAAAATATATAATGTTTGGGGGTTCTAAGTAATTTTCCAGCAAAAAATACAGATTTTTTACTTGTGAGCAATAAGTGTCAGAAAAAAGTTTAGTCTTTTTAAGTGGTTAAAGGGGTTGTAAAGGTTCATTTAGAAAAAAAAAAAACATGTCATACTTACCTCCACTGTGCAGTTCGTTTTGCACAGTGTGGCCCTGATCCTGCTGTTCTGGTGTCCCACGGTGGCTCCCTCGGCTCCTCCCTGCATTAGATAACCCCCCTCGGGAAGCTCTCTCCCGAGGGGGTTACCTTTCGGGCGCGCTCCCGTCTCATACACTCTGCGTCCATAGATACAGTGTCTCGAACCCGCCCCCCGGCGGCCGCTCCATTGGATTTGATTGACAGCAGCGGGAGCCAATGGCTGCGCTGCTATCAATCTATCCAATGAACGCCGAGAAGCAGTGGAGAAGAGGACGCCGGGGACGAGCCGAGCAGGTGAACGGGCTCAGGTAAGTAAAACTGGGGGGTTGGGGGGGCCGTCATTGCCAGGTGTTTTTTCACCTTAATGCATAGAATGCATTAAGGTGAAAAAACACGAACCTTTGCAAGCACTTTAAACTGACCTCATTTACAGACTGAAGTTCATCCCTTTGATCTAAAGAACTGAGAGATACATTGTATCTCTTCTCTATCTCTCTCTGCCCTGAGGAATGTCTTTTTTTTTTTTTTTTTTTTTTTTTTTTATGGCTCTGGCTCTGCACTGTTTATTTAGAATCTAGGAAATTCAGATGGAGAGGGGGGTTGAATCCAGATCTTTTTTTAAGGGTTAATCGTGTAGCTCTAGTATGCCTGTGTATGTGGGAGGCTAAATCTTTTTTGTTTTTGTTTGTTTTTTCATTTTTTTTTTTACTTTTCATGTGTTTTTTTATTTTTATTCTTTTATTGCTATGTGACAGGTCCTCTTGGGGGGGGGGGGCAGTGTGTACAAGGAGAGGTCAGGAGAAGAGCAGTATACACAGTGAGGGGGCAGTCTGTACAGACAGGCTCCCTTACTTGCCGATGCTGACTGTCATTGTCAGCTTTTAAATGTAATTGCCGGCTTTTTCTATGCTTAATAGCGCCGAGAAGGAGCTGTCATCGAGCCCGCCACTAAATTAAACAAAAAGGCGGGGTCACCCAGTGTGCAAAACTACCAAAACATATTTTAATAACCTGGATTCTAAAAATTCTATTTTTTTAAAAGAACATTTTCTGACAGTATGCATTCTCTGCAGTGCTAATTTGTAATATGAATTGAAGTAACCTATAATATTTGTAATGTTGTACATGTACAGTTTTGTCAATAACCACCTGTTTTTGTCTTTGGCTGTTGCAGGCTGGGGCCAGCTCCATGTGGGCGTCTTGCTGCGGGCTGCTGAATGAAGTCATGGGCACTGGTGCTGTGCGAGGGCAGCAGTCGGCATTCGGAGGTGGAGCAGGTCCCTTTAGATTTGCACAGAACACAGATTTTTCACCATATCCGTCCTCATCCTCCACCATTGTGTGTAAAGCATGTGGCTTGGGCTTTTCTGTTTTTAGAAAGAAGGTAAGCTCATGTTTGATGCAAAATGACATGTACACCGAGCCATTCTTTGAGCTGACTGCAGCCTGTCAAGGACCTGAGATTTGTGTACAGTATATTGCCATAAAGATGGTATGCGATTAAATATGATTTCTCACCTCAAAAAAAAAAAATATAAATTATATATATGAATATGTAAATCCAACATTTCATATTCCTGATAAGTACCTGCTGTACCATGTACATGTATGAAAAAAATACTCTGTTGTCATTGTATTGCTTCCTTTGTGTGAAATCCCTGGTGATCCTGCCAGTCCCTCTGCTTTACTATTAAAAACTGACCACACTAGGCAAGAGAGCACAGCGTGCTATGTCCTGGGTGTCCAGTGTGTCCCTGTGCCTTTTAAGGAGGGGTGGATTCCCTCCAGGCTCACCTGCCATCTATCTATCAATTTTTATGCATGTGCTTCTACATTGGAGGCTCTGCAAAAATGTATAGAGTTAGGACTGCAGATAATACAGGGGTGCCGTGGAGTGGCTCTGCAGCTTATGCATGTATTTGCAAATGTGCGCAAATGAAACCCCTGTTTTTAATGCATACTATTAGACAGGATAATTTTGTTGGTTGCAAGCTGGTCGGTAGGTTGAGCTGGGAATTTCTTTGGTTTTGTTTGACATGCGTCGCCCTTCCATGTGCTCCTTGCTGCAAAGGTCTGTTAGAGGAGGTGGTCATTTGTTTGTATTGAAAGCACAGTGTGGTCAGTTCTCAAGCTGTGCTGGGAACTTAGCGTGCTCTCCTTCAATGATCAGACGTGTCCTGACCCCCCCCCGCGCAGCCATTCACTGGGAAGATAAGGGAGCTGCTATTTCTCCTCCCCTAGCTCTTCTGCAGCTGAGAACAGAGGGATTATGATCACTTATTAAAAAAAGGGGAAAGAGAAAGGTATTTATATATTTTTTTATATCTACAGTACACACATGTTTTGCCTTTCATTTCTATTTTAAACTGAATGGGTAGATTTACAAGGCAAGGATTTACATATACTTTAGTTAACTCATCGGTGTTAAAATAGTCACTAATTACGTACTGTAGTGGTAGATTTTCAGATGGTGTAAAAGTATATAAGATTACACGTGAATTTGGTTTTGGGGCCTTTACATGTAGTTGTGTTAGTGACCACTTTTTTTTTACACCCCATTTCTCCTATTTAGAACTCATGGGAGTAGGTTATTGGTGCACACCTATGATAGTGGTGTACCTAGAAGCTCGGTCTCACTCTGACACCAAAAATGTGATTGCTATTAGACTGACTGTACTCTTGCTAGTAATGCTGTGGTCCTGTGTTTCTGTGTTCCTAGGGACACTATCTATATGTAGTTCTTCATTTTAATGTGTGTCCTGACAATCATTCCACAATGAAAACTCTTGGTTATAGAGTCATTTTGTTTATACCCTTATTGACCCTAGTGTATGAACCTCTGTCAGGGTTTTATTGCTATCTGTGTCACTGCTAATGAGATTTATGCTCTTTATTTGTTCTGGTAACCATTGTCATAGAGATGGGAAGTGACCCAAAATTCCAAAATTTTACAGTTGTCAACAGAACAAGAGGTTAGGGAAAAACGTTTTGTGATCCAATGGTGCCACCACTGATTTTGAAGTGACCAACCAAGCCTTCAATTTCACCTCCTGTTGCTACAGAAAATAATTTTCATGGCCGGGAATCTTCTTTTTTTTTTTCCCCAGGTCACAGCCCATGTGCATTTCTTTTGCAATTATATTTCTCGCATGATTCTCCCATCATTGATTAAAAATTTGTTTGTTTTTCAAAAAATTCCCAACATGCCCGATCACTCAAATTCGATGGCCGCACGAAAATTGGCCCACTAATAGTGAAAAATTTTAACGAAAATTCTTTGTTATAATTTTTAAAAGAAAATTCTTACAAAATTCAACCCATGTATGGCCAGCATAAGAAGGAGATTTTATTTTTCTTCATATTTTTGTCCCCAGAACAGGAAGTTAAGGCATATCTCTTGAATGGAACACAAATCCCAAGAAAATAAATCCTGACAGAGGTGTTAGCGATTTCCTACTCTATACAAAAATATGGTTTTAGATATACATTATATATCTCAGGCAGTACAGTGGCTAAGTGGCTTGCACTAGGCTCGTCGGTTCAAATCCCAGCCACGGTACTACCTGCACAGCGTTTGCATGTTCTCCATGTGCCTGCATGGGTTACCTCCAGGTACTCCTGTTTCCTCCTGCACTCCAAAGACATGTTGGTAGGTTAATTAGCTTCTGGCTCAGTTGGCACTATATACAGTGATGGGGGGAAAAAAAGTATTTAATCCCCTGCTGATATTGTACATTTGCCCACTGACAAATTATCTTTCTATAATTTTAATAGTAGGTTTATTTTAACAGTGAGAGACAGAATAACAAAAATATCCAGAAACACACTTTCAAAAAAGTTATAAATTGATTAGCATTTTAATGAGTGAAATAAGTATTTGATCCCCTATCAATCAGCAAGATTTCTGGCTCCCAGGTGTCTTCTATACAGGTAACAAGCTGAGATTAAGAGCACTCTCTTAAAGGCAGTGCTCCTAATCTCAGCTTGTTACCTGTATAAAAGACACTTGTCCACAGAAGCAATCAATCAGTTTCCAATCTCTCCACCATGGCCAAGACCAAAGAGCTGTCCAAGGATGTCAGGGATAAGATTGTAGACCTACACGAGGCTGGAATGGGCTACAAGACCATTGCCAAGCAGCTTGGTGAGAGGGTGACAACAGCTGTTGTCACCCAATTATTCGCAAATTAAAGAAACACAAAATAACTGTTAATCTCCCTCGGTTTGCAAGATCTCACCTCGTGGAGTTTCAATGATCATGAGAATGGTGAGGAATCAGCCCAGGACTACAAGGGAGAATCTTGTCCATGATCTCAAGACATCTGGGACCATAGTCACCAAGAAAACAATTGGTAACACACTACGTAACACAATTGGTAACACACTATGCCGTGAAGGACTGAAATCCTGCAGCGCCCACGAGGTCCCACTGCTCAAGAAAGCACATGTACAGCCCGTCTGAAGCTTGCTAATGAACATCTGAATGATTTGGAGGAGAACTGGGTGAAAGTGTTGTGGTCAGATTGAGATCAAAATCAAGCTCATTGGCATCAACTCAACTTGCCGTGTTTGGAGGAGGAAGAATGCTGCCGATGACCCCAAGAACACCATCCCCACCATCAAACATGGAGGTGGAAACATTATGCTTTTGGGGTGTTTTTCTGCTAAGGGGACAGGACAACTTCACTGCATCAAAGGGATGATAGACGGGGTCATGTACCATCAAATCTTGGGTGAGAACCTCCTTCCCTCAGCCAGGGCATGGAAATTGGGTCGTGGATGGGTATTCCGGCATGACAATGACCCAAAACACACAACCCAAGGCAACAAAGGAGTGGCTCAAGAGGAAGCACATTAAGGTCCTGGAGTGGCCTAGCCAGTCTTCAGACCTTAATCCCATAGAACCTATGTGGAGGGAGCTGAAGGTTCGAGTTACCAAATGTCAGTCTCGAAACCTTAATAACTTGGAGATGATCTGCAAAGAGGAATGGAATAAAATCCCTCCTGAGATGTGTCTAATCCTGGTGGCCAACTACAAGAAACGTCTGACTTCTGTGATTGTCAACAAGGGTTTTGCCATCAAGTACGAAGTCATGTTTTGCAAAGGGATCAAATACTTATTTTACTCATTAAAATGCAAAACAATTTAAAACTTTTTTAAAATGTGTTTCATTATTTATTTTTTTATATCTCGCTGTAAAATAAACCTACCATTAAAATTATAGACTGATCATTTCTTTGTCAGTTGGCAAACATACAAAATCAGTAGGGGATCAAATACTTTTTTCCCTCACTGTATGAATGTGCGTTAAGGACTTTAGATTGTAAGCTTCTTGAGGGCAGGAACTGATGCGAGTGTATAATATGTGTAAAGAGCAGCATAAATTGATGACACTATATAAGCACCTATAATAAACAAATATATTTAAATGGTCAGCTTCTTTATTGGCAGGACTGGGTGTGAATAGTCTACTTGTGCATTCTCTGTAAATCTCTGACGTTTTTTTTTTTTGGTGATAAGTTAATTGATCAAATATTTCATGTTTATTGCACAGTACTAAACAAATCATGGCAAAATTGCAAACTATTTGTCTTGTGTGTTTCAAGGGAGGAGAGAAAATGGTTCCAGAGTGGTTCTGCAATAAGTAGAAAGCTGTAGTAAATTATGACCAGACATTTCCTCTATTGAATATCAATCTGTTTTATGAAGGTCCCTGAACAACACTTGTCTGGTGTCTGACAATTATTGAAGAAAATAAAGCCCTAAATAAACCCTTTTTCTTTTCCGTACAGGATGATTTACCTTTGATTGTATGCATCCATTAGGTAGAAATGATTGTGGCTTCCTGTGAGATGAAGAGGCATGTAGGAACAGCTGCACGCCCCTGCTACTTTCTATATTGTTCCCTGCTTAGTGCATTTGTCTGAAATCCCACTCTTCATTATTCCAAATGTACCCCGCAGAGTCACACTCAAAAGAAATTCATGTTGAGTTTTCAGAATAAACGAGTTAGGTTTTAGAACTTCTAAACGTCCTTTGCAGCACCTGGACAATGGAACAAATTACAGAACTGCAGTTGTATGCCGAAATTCGAGGCAGGTATTTACTGGCAAAACCTATCCCTATCAAAAAATATATTTTTCATCTATTAACTGCAGCAATCATTTCAGATATTTGAAGTTTGACTAAAGCCAAAACATTTATTTTGTTTGTGCCCCATTGGGGAGATTTATTGTTCTCTAAACCATCGCCATAACAAGATTTCCTATCTATTCCTGTTTTGGTGGCAGGTCAAATTTTTTATTTTTTTTCCCTCACTGTTAGCCCCAGTGACAATGGTTACCTTGACAAATCAAGAGGGTATCTCTCAAACTGAGGCGCAGATGATAATGAAAACCTGACAAGGGTTATCCACTCGCCAATCTATCCAAACTTTAATAAAAGTTTTGGCTTGAGATTCACTTTAATAATGTCCTCCAAATGGACAACTACTACAACTACTTTATTTTAAAAATCTATATTGTAATGAGACTAGCACATTTTTGTTAAATCTGCAAAAAAAATTTAAATTGTTATACCTTTTTGTTAATTGTACATCACAGGACACAGGGGACTTCATGGACAGTGGCCAAATGGCAGGAATTCCTGACCAGGCAAATCCCCTTGAAGCTCAGCTAAGCCTCCGTTGATAGCATTTGTCTTTAGGTAAGGGACGTGCCTACCTATGTGTCCCTGAAACTTCCTTCTGTGGGCTTTAGTTCACCTATTTCCTGGCCTATTTTTGGGGCTTTAGCCGGATCAGTCGCTACAGCCAGTAAACCAAAAGGGGGGACTGTACATGAACCTGCATGCAAGAGTGGGGAAAGCCTGTAATGCTGCCGGTGGGCACGGTATCCTATGGGTGGTGGTCTTCAGGATACAGGGTACTGGGTAAATTTGCTGGTAAGGTGCTGTAGAGGTCCAGGGTAATGATCTGGTGGGGGAGTCAAGTTCCTGAAAGCTCTGTGGGGCATGCCTGCTGTAATGGAAGGACGAGGGGTGGGCTCCTAAATCCATCTGTCAGTTAGGGAGGATCCCCTGCACAGTACACGGTGGATGAGGTTCTCGGTCTATAAAGATGCCACAGATGAAAGGTTAGAGGCCCTCTTTAATGCATCCTCTCTGGTGGGAGGGGCTCTGCAGTCTGCAGTGGTGGGAGTTTGCAAAGTATATGCTCTGTTTCAGAGAGTCACACCCAGGAGATCCTGCCATCTGGCAGTTCCCGGAAGATTTTCCGAGAGCCTTGAGTTTCTTAGTTGATACCTTTTTTAGAAGTCTCCATAAAGTAGCTTTCCCATGTGTGCACCATATCATCCACATGAGAAGGATCCTATGGCTCAACTGTTGTTTGGCAGAACCTCTCTGCAAAAAACATCAGTTGCACTACCCTTGGATGTTTTTATGCGTAGGTGATCAGAATAAAATTACAAGCCTCTGGCACTAAGCAAAGCCTGCATTCCAGGTCCATAAGAAGAACTGGATTCCTAACCACAGAGGAAATTCCTCATAGCGAATCAACTTGTGTGGGTAGGGAGAGGTCTTTAGGCCTTCGTGGCCATCTGTACTCAGAATGTCCGGAGGTTAAAAAATAGAGTTTTCTGCCTCCCCCCCCCCCCCCCCCCAACGCTTTTATGCGCCTTAAGCCCTGTACACACGATCGGATATCCTATGGATTCTAATCCGATGGTTTTGTCCATCGGAAATCCGATGAAGCTGACTTCCATCAGTCTTGCCTACACACCATCAGTCAAAAAACCGACTGTTCCAAACCCGGTGACGTAAAACACTCTGATGAGCCGAGAAAAATTAAGTTCAATGCTTCTGAGCATGCGTCGGCTTGATTCTGAGCATGCGTGGGTTTTTTATCCGATGGACTTGCCCATAGACGATCGGAATTTGCTATCGGTTTTTGATCCATCGGAAAAATTTAAAACATGTTCTATTTTTTAAAACCGATGGAAAAAAGACCGATGGGTCCCATACACGATCGATTTATCCGATGAAAAAAGTCCATTGGACTGTTTTCATCGGTAAAACCGATCGTGTGTACAGGGCTTAAGGGTTTCTTCAGAGCCACAAAAAAGAATGATCTTCTTTGCAGCTCTGGAAAGCCTGTTGTCCCAGGATATCACGGCTTTCTTCTCAACCTTGGTACAGTTCCCAGAGACGTCCAGGCTATTCTAGACCTCCAAGGACCAGGTCAACTCTAGAATGGTGGATATCCACGCAGATGCTGGATACCAGAAAACTCTTCCCCTGATAAATTGGAAGATCCTGACAACAAATGCCAACCTGTTGGGCAAAGGGGGGGGGGTGTTCTGGAGAACCTGTTGGCTTGTGTAATATGATCCTCAGAGCAGAAGTTGCCAGTCAACATCCTGAAACTTTGGGTGATTCAGCTGACGTATCCTAACCTGGTCTGTCTTACTACATCGTCTTGCCATCAGGGGAACTGTTTGAGTTTATCTGAAGTCTACAGCTTCATTTTGTACAATTAAATTCCCTGTTTTGTTTCTTGTTTTTTTGTTCCTGAGGGTGCTCGCAAGAGTCAGGCTACTATTTCTGTCCGCTATTTTTTTTTGGTGGGTTTGTCAGCTCAATTTTCAGGCCTATGGTATCAAGTTTCTTCCCTTTCTCGTCAAGGCGATTCGAACTAGGAGTGTCAGTGCTTTCTGGGATATTCAGCATCAAGCTTCTGTTGTTTAAAGTTTGTAAAGCTTCTACCTGGCTTCGAATACCAAGTTCTACCTGGTCGATTTTCACGCCTCTGTGGATGCCAGTTATGGGTAAAAGGTCTTGCTGGTGGCTTTGTAGAGGGTTTCCCCCTATTCTGTTTTTGGGCGCGTTTTAGCCTTGTTGCTGTGTGGTCCACTGGTCATTTTCAGTGCTGGGACATGCTAAGTGGTAATAGTTATGTAGGGTTTTTGGTTTACCTGTAAACTCCTTTTTCTTTGGGTACATCAAAGGACACTGAGATCCTTCCCATCTTGACTGTTTCATTGCTTCATTGTAGTCCACTAAATTGAAGCTTAGCTGTCTGGGAGTTATGCCTGGGTTCCTGCCTTTTTTTTTTTTTTTGCCAGGGTCCATTTACCTAAAGGTGGTGGCATAACCCAAGTAGTCATGATAATGAGGTCCTCTGTTTCCCTCGATCTACTATAAGAAAAGGATTGACAAGCAGCTCCTGAGGCATGAGGTGTGTGTGTGTGTGTGTGTGTGTGTGTGTGTGTGTGTGTGTGTGTCTGTACATAGCAACTAACTAGTATAACTAAAAACTAAACTATAACCTTTTTTCTTTAGATTAGGTTATAGTTTAGAACCACTGCCCGGTTTTAACTGTGGTGCCCCGTTGGGGAGATTTCTAATTGCCCCCATTTCACCAGGAATAAAAATGAGGGTGAATCCAAAATTTGAGTTGCCACCAGGAATTGGTGGGAAATCTTCCAATAGGGACGGTTGTTCCCATGACAACTGTTAAGAGGAGATTTCCTACCATATATAGAGGAAAGGTAGATATTGCCTTGAGTCTCCAGAGCAAAAAGTGAAGGGAAATCTTCCTAATGAGACACAGATGGCAGAAGAAAAAAAAAACACACACACATCTGACAGTGGCACACATCATACCCTCCCACTATTAAAAATAGAAATAAGTTCCTTTTAAAATGTTAGGTATTGTGAGGGGGTTAGCTCGGCAGCGGGTGTGTGTGACCCCCGAGATGGGCTCCCCACACAAAAACAGGCCCAGCAAACGGAGGTTGTGGTTTTCAAAATCAAAAAGGTGCGGTTTATTTTCTATTTACAGTGACAAAACACAGCAAAGCAAAAGAAACATAAACAAAATAAATCCTGGTCAACTTGACCTCTGACTAAACATACAGGTTTCCTAACTAACAACTGGGATCAGCCTAGTGCTGTCCTAGTCCCTAAGTCCCTGGTTTTAAATGTCCAAGCAAATAGCCACACAGGCTTTGTCTCACCGCACAGGGGTTCACTCTCCCTAGACAGTCCACACAGGTCTGGTTCCAGGCATGAGCTAACATCTAATGAAGCTGGGAGTTCTTATAGAGGCCTAAATGAGCTGACAAGGTTCAGCTGGTCTCCTCATCTCTGTCTGCACGACGCCCCACACTCTCCCTAGAGGTATGAGTCATCCATGAGCCCACTAGCCTTATACAACTCTCCACCTAGTTGTATAAGTCGGCGTAAAGCCTGAATCTGGGCGAAATATATCTACCCCCCTGGATGCAACCAGGTGACTTTACCTTCCTGCTGTCACATACCCCCCCCTCTTGTTTTAACCTCGGGGTTGGAACACCAGCAATCAGGCATTCATGTACTCGAGACAAAGCATCCACATTCCCCATTTGAACGCGGGGGCGATGCTTTACTGTGAAGTTGAATTCCTGGAGGGCCAGGAACCACCTATTCACTCTTCTATTTGTTTCCTTGTTTTGAGCCATCCACTTTAACGGAGCGTGATCCGTAACCATGTCAAAGTGCCTACCTAGCAGGTAGTACCGAAGGGAATCTAGAGCCCACTTCACCGCTAAACACTCCTTTTCAACGGTGGCGTAATTTACCTCATGGGACTTCAACTTCCTGCTGAGGTAAATGACTGGGTGCTCTTCCCCGTTCCAGACCTGGGACAATACTGCTCCTAACCCCACATCTGACGCATCACTTTGTACGACAAAGTCTTTAGAGAAGTCGGGTGAGTACAACACTGGCTGGCTACATAAGGCTTGTTTCAAGAATTGGAATGCTGCCTCAGCCTCGGGGGTCCATTTAATCATGACCGACCCTTTCCCCTTCGTCAGGTTGGTTAGGGGCACAGCCTTAGAAGCAAAGTGGGGAATGAATCGCCGATAATACCCAGCGATTCCCAGAAAGGCTCGTACCTGCTTCTTGCTGTTGGGACGTGGCCAACTCTGGATGGCCTCGACTTTGTTGAGTTGGGGTTTTATTACTCCCCTCCCAATGGTGTACCCAAGATATTTGGCCTCCTCCTGCCCAATGGTACACTTCTTGGGGTTAGCCGTAAACCCCGCTTCCCGAACAGAGTCCAGGACTGCTTGCACTTTTGGCAGATGTGAGGCCCAATCTGTGCTATGGACAATTGTCATCCAGGTAAGCCGCAGCATACTTCCGATGGGGCCTCAGCATCTGGTCCATTTTCCGCTGGAATGTGGCCGGCGCATTCTGTAACCCGAACGGCATTCTTTTATATTGGAACGCCCCGTCTGGGGTTACAAATGCGGTTTTCTCTTTGGCCGACTTGGCCAGGGGGATTTGCCAATACCCTTTTGTGAGGTCAAGAGTCGTCATGTATCGGGCTGTTCCCAGCCGGTCGATCAACTCATCTATACGTGGCATGGGGTAGGTGTCAAATTTTGTAACTTTGTTCAACTGACGAAAATCGTTACAAAATCGCCAGCTCCCATCCAGTTTAGGCACCAACACAATGGGACTAGACCAATCACTTTGGGACTCCTCTATCACCCCTAAGTTCAGCATTTTCTGTACTTCCTCCCGTATTGCCTCCCGTCGGGCCTCTGGGATCCGATAGGGTTTTAACTTCACCCTTTCACCGGGCGGGGTAATGATGTCATGCTCTTCCCCAGATGTTTGTCCCGGCAGCTCAGAGAATACCTCCTTGTTGCGAAGCACAAACTCCTTAACCTCCTGTTGTTGGGGTTGTGACAAGGTGGCTGCTATTCCAACCTCAGGAATCACGCAACCAGTTTGAGCTGGTGACCAAGTGTCTGCGACTAGGGACTCTCTATCCCTCCAGGCTTTCAACAGATTAACGTGATAGATCTGTTCGGGCTTTCGCCTTCCTGGTTGTCTGACCTTGTAATTCACTTCGCTCACTTTTTCCATTATCTCGTAGGGGCCTTGCCATTTGGCAAGGAATTTACTTTCAACCGTAGGGACAAGTACCAGTATCCTATCCCCCGGGGAAAAGGTACGGGTCTTGGCTCCACGGTTGTACACTCTCTGCTGTGCTAACTGCGCTTGGGCCAAATGTTCCTTCACGATGGGCATTACCTGTGCAATTCGGTCTTGCATCAGGGCGACATGCTCAATCACACTCCTGTGGGGAGAACTCTCACTTTCCCAAGTTTCCTTGGCAATATCCAACAGCCCTCTTGGGTGTCTCCCATACAGTAACTCAAAGGGGGAGAATCCCGTAGAGGATTGGGGCACCTCCCTAATAGCAAACATCAGATAAGGAAGTAGACAGTCCCAATCCTTTCCATCTCTATCCACCACTTTCTTCAACATTTGTTTTAGGGTTTTGTTGAATCTTTCAACCAGCCCATCGGTTTGGGGGTGATACACAGATGTACGTAATTGCGTCACTTTGAACAATTTACACAGCTCCTTCATAACCCGGGACATAAAGGGTGTACCTTGGTCCGTAAGCAGTTCTTTACAAATACCCACCCGGCTAAACACAAGAGATAGCTCTTTGGCTATGGTTTTGGCCGAGGTATTTCGGAGAGGGATCGCTTCTGGATAACGGGTGGCATAGTCCATTATAACTAATATGTACTGGTGCCCCCTAGCGGACTTGATTATAGGACCTACCAAATCCATGGCGATCCTCTCAAACGGGACCTCAATGATGGGTAGAGGGACCAGCGGGCTACGGAAATGTGGCATCGGGGCCGACCTCTGACACACAGGGCAGGAGGAACAATAATTTTCTATGTCCTTCATCACCCCCGGCCAATAGAATCTCTGTAATACCCTCTCTCGGGTTTTCTCTGTCCCCAGATGACCTCCAAGAATGTGCCCATGGGCCAACTCCAACACCAACTTCCTGTAAGGTTTGGGCACCACAAGCTGCTCAACGGTTTCTTCTGCCCTTTTTGCCACCCGATACAGTAGGTCCTTCTCTACGCTGAAGTATGGGTAAGTGCAGGTATTATCTGGGTTCACTAACTCGCCATCTATTTTCACTACGTTTTCCCGTGCCTTTATTAGGGCGGGGTCTTTCAACTGTTCTGTGGCAAAGTTTTCCCTGTGAACCTGAAGATCAGAAAACTCCACAGACGGTAGGTTTTCGTCTGAGGAGGTGGGCTCCTCTCCAGTTTCTTGAGTCTCCCCTGCCAATACTGATAAGGGAAATTCCGGAGAGTCCTCACCACTCTCAGGGGAGTTCTGGCTATCACATTCCTGGTACATAGGGGCACCAGTGGGGGGCTCAGGATCATCCCACAGTTCCCAGAACTTCGGAAAATCCCTTCCCACAATGGCGTCATGCGGTAACTGAGATACTAAGCCCACTGGATGAGAGAGGGTACCTTTGGGGGTCTCGAAACACACTGTAGTCACTGGATACTCTCGGGTGTCCCCATGCACACAAATAACAGCTACCTTGCTATTCCCAGAGACCTCTGTTTTAACTAACTCAGCCTTTATCAGGGTCACAAGGCTACCTGAATCCAACAATACCACAACATTTCTACCATTAACACACATTTTGCATAAATGTTTCTCAGTTCCTCGAATGGCAGTGCATGTGACTGTCGCACACAGCGACTGACGTCTGCCCGTCAGAAAGTCACACTGCATGGGTTCCTCCACAACCGGGCAATTGGCTGCAATATGTCCCGCTTGCCGGCAGCGGTAGCAAACGATCCTTCTTGCGGCCTCTTGAGCCGCTGATTTCCCAGGCTGTTCTCGCCAAACTTGGGGTAGAGCTCCCACCCTCTCACTCTCTCCACCCTCACCCCTTGGAATCCTCTTATCCGCCCCTGGGGATGGTCTGGTCTTAGGGTGGAAAGTCCGAGTGTCTCTGGAAGAGGCCGTCAGGTTCTCTGTAGCCAAGTATTTCTCCACACGATCCACAAGACCATCGGCCGTCTCTGGGTCTCCATGGCTTACCCACTTTTGGATGGCAGTAGGAAGAGCTCTCAAAAACCGATCCATTACAACACGTTCCACAATCTTTGGTGCGGACAAAGTCTCTGGCTGTAGCCACTTTCTGCTCAGGTGAATGAGATCATACATTTGAGACCTGGGGGGTTTTCCAAGCTGGAAAGTCCAGTTATGCACACGCTGAGCCCGGACAGCCTGGGTGACACCCAGCCTTGCCAATATTTCAGCTTTTAGCATCACATAGTCTTTTGCTTGGTTAGGCTCTAGGTCATAGTAAGCTTTCTGCGATTCACCGGTTAACAGAGGAGCCACCAGTCCAGCCCACTGCTCCTCAGGCCACTTTTTCTCTTTCAGCGGTCCTTTCAAATGTGGTCAAAAATACCTCTGGATCATCCTCTCCAGTCATTTTTGTCAATAAATGACTCACCCCAAAGGACGCGGTATTAGTGGGACGGCTTTCCTCACTGGTCTGCGGACGTTGCTGCATTACTGCTTCCATCTGTTGTTGTAGTCTCTGCTCTTGCTTCTGCAACAGGTCTATGAAGCGGGCCTCAGATTGCTGCTGGGCTTGTTGCTGAGCCTCCAGACTCTGTTGCAAAGTTGCGTTTGTCTGCTGCTGGGCTGCAAGGCTCTGTTGATGAGCTTGCTGCTGGGCTGCGAAGTTCTTTTGCAAACCTGCATTTGTCTGCTGTTGATTGGCATTTGCTAGAGCCAGCTGCTTCAGTATCTCCTCCATGCTGGCTTAAAAAAAAAAACTGCCCGCATTCTCCACCAACTGTGAGGGGGTTAGCTCGGCAGCGGGTGTGTGTGACCCCCGAGATGGGCTCCCCACACAAAAACAGGCCCAGCAAACGGAGGTTGTGGTTTTCAAAATCAAAAAGGTGCGGTTTATTTTCTATTTACAGTGACAAAACACAGCAAAGCAAAAGAAACATAAACAAAATAAATCCTGGTCAACTTGACCTCTGACTAAACATACAGGTTTCCTAACTAACAACTGGGATCAGCCTAGTGCTGTCCTAGTCCCTAAGTCCCTGGTTTTAAATGTCCAAGCAAATAGCCACACAGGCTTTGTCTCACCGCACAGGGGTTCACTCTCCCTAGACAGTCCACACAGGTCTGGTTCCAGGCGTGAGCTAACATCTAATGAAGCTGGGAGTTCTTATAGAGGCCTAAATGAGCTGACAAGGTTCAGCTGGTCTCCTCATCTCTGTCTGCACGACGCCCCACACTCTCCCTAGAGGTATGAGTCATCCATGAGCCCACTAGCCTTATACAACTCTCCACCTAGTTGTATAAGTCGGCGTAAAGCCTGAATCTGGGCGAAATATATCTACCCCCCTGGATGCAACCAGTTGACTTTACCTTCCTGCTGTCACAGTATCATTTAACTAAATTGTGCTAGTACCACCTGTGCATTCAGAGGGACCTAAACAGTAACTTGGTATTTTTGTATTGCACAATGGTCACTTTCACTTCCTTTGTCTGCCCCCCCCCCCCACCCACTTTATTTATTTATTCCCCTTTGTTTGTCACTTTTTAGTCTTCTTCTTTTTGTTTGTACACGTTTTGCACGTGTGACTGGTAGGGTGTAGGTCCTTGGGCCTGCCCTGAAAGTCTTGGGAGGGTGTGAACATGGCCTATTGGCTTAGTTTGCCCTCTCTCATGGGGTCTCCCTTTGGGTGGAGCCCCACCTAGTACTTGGGTGGGTCTGTTTCAGCAGACCCTTCAAAGAATGGGTTCCGTCTGGCTTCGGCTTCACACGGGCTTTAAAAAAAAAATACAGTATTTTCCGCACCATAAGACGCACTTTTTCCCCCCAGGAATATGGGGGAAAATGTCTCTGCGTCTTATGGTGCGAATATACGACAGGCACCCGCCCCCCGCCGGCAACGTTGTGATGAGAAATGACCCCCGTCGAATAATGCCCGCCCTGTACTGCGCAGGCGCAACGCTTGCGCAGTATGGAGCCGCCAAAAGTCTCCGAACATGAACAGCTGTACACAACGCCTGCGCAAAGACGACATTCTGCCACACGCACGCTCCCGATACTCGTGCAACTCTGCAAGGGGCGGGTGTATTATTGATTGAACTCTGCAAGGGGAGGATGCCTACAGAAAAGGCCGTATTGTATCATGATGGGCAGAGCTGATACAATGGGGGTGGATTTCTCGTCAGAACACCTGTTGGCTGGGCCTGACACTGTTCCTGAGACAGAAGACAGAGCATTCGGCTGCTCTGTCTTCTGTCAGGCTCCATTCACACTAATGCGTTTTTTGGTGCATTTTGCATTTTGCAGAAATGCATGGAAATTTTTTAACATGGGTTCCTATGGAACATGTTCACATCAATGCATTTTTGTACCTCTGCGTTTTTGGAAAGGGTCGGGGACTTTTTTTCATGCAAAAAGCAGCGTTTTGCATGTAATAGAAGTCAATGGACCTGCATCAAAAACGCAAGTACCAAGTTTTTGATGCGTTTTTACCGCGATTTGCGTTTTTTATTTTTTATTTTTATGGAAATGTATAAAAATTAATTTATAAAAATGAATAAAAAAAACGCAAATCGCGGTAAAAACGCATGTTGAAAAACGCGGCAAGCACCGCAAAAAGCAAGGCAAAAACGCTCAAAAGCAACATGCATTAGTGTGAATCGAGCCTCAGGCAGATGAGATAACACCAGGTCAGTCTGCATTTATGGCAATGCTCACTCTGCATGTCACTCTGCACGTCACTCTGCATTTATGGCAATGGTCACTCTGCACGTCACTCTGCATTTATGACAATGGTCACTCTACACGTCACTCTGCATTTATGACAATGGTCACTCTACACGTCACTCTGCATTTATGACGATGGTCACTCTACACGTCACTCTGCATTTATGACGATGGTCACTCTACACGTCACTCTGCATTTATGGCAATGGTCACTCTGCATGTCACTCTGCGTTTATGGCAATGGTCAGTCTGCGTTTATGGCACTGGTCAATCTGCGTTTATGGCACTGGTCAGTCTGCGTTTATGGCACTTGTCAGGCTGCATTTCATGGGCACTGGAAAATATTTTAGTATACCATTTGGTTCAGAATATTTTTTTTCCTTGTTTTCCTCCACTAAAACCTAGGTGCGTCTTATGGTCAGGTGTGTCTTATGGAGCGAAAAATATGGTAGTTAGTTGCTACCATTTAGTTAGGCAGACCCTGGGAAAATCTTTGTAGAAAAAAGGTATAGTGAAGGTATTGCTGGTAAGTGCGTGCTAAGCTCGGTGCAATGTTGATTTTGAAGACAAAGGTGGAGTTTTCATCCAAAAATATATAACGGAAAATTTATTACCAAATACTTACCGTAATTTTCCTTTCCTGAAAGACTCCATGGCAGACTACGTGTGGGTTAACCCCGCCTCCTCTCCACAGCTATAGGACCCCTTACCCATATTTGAGCTCACCTCTACAGACAGGTGTTCCGTAACTAGCCGACTCAAATTTCAACTCTCATATTTTTAATTCATGGGTGGGAACTCCGTCTGCCATGGAGTCTTTCAGGAAAGGAAAATTACGGTAAGTATTTGGTAATAAATTTTCCGTTTTCCTGACAGACTCCATGGCAGACTACGTGTGGGAAATAACTAGCCAATCCACACGGGAGGGTATGCTTGCTCAAAAAAAATATTTTAGTCTTTCCCGTCAACTGACAGGATTTTTCGACCAAAAGTAACAGAGGAAAGGGAAGCAGGCTCAATACAATGAGTCATAAAAGTAATAATGGAAGACCACGAAGCTGCCTTGCATATCACTTCAGGAGCCACGTGTCGAGCTGCTGCCCATGAGGCTGCCATGCCTCTGGTGGAATGAGCCGTCACCGCCTCTGGAGGAGCCAAGCCCTTTGCCCTGTAGGCCTGTTGGATAGATTGAACAATCCAGGCTGCTATCGTTCTGGAGGAAGCCCTCTTTCCTTTGTTGCTACCAGTGTGTAACACAAACAGGTAGTTCGAGCTTCTAAAAGATGACGTAACTCGCAAGTATTCTTTCAGAGTCTCGCCCACATCCAAGGGATGATTGTCTGCTGATTCCGGAGAATTGAAAGTAGGAAGGACTATTCCTTGATTCTTGTGAAAAACTGACGTGACTTTTGGCTTAGACTCAAGCATGGGAATAAGGACCACTCGGTCCGGGAAGAAGCCAAAAAGGGTTCTTGACAACCCAGGAAGCTTATTTCTGAAACCCTTTTGGCTGAAGTAATGGCCACTAGAAAGGCCAGTTTGATTGATAAGTCCTTAATAGAAAGATCCTTGTTGTTGAGTGCTGAAAGAGCATCAAGGACGAGCAGAAGATCCCATTTGGGGAATCTAGGTTTCCTCTGAGGCCTGATTCTCGAAGCCCCCTGAAAGGATTGTTGAACCAGGGGATGAGTTGCCTATGATGTTCCTGAAAATGCAGATAAGGCTGAAACTTGTCAATCAGTTCCCTCAGAGTACAAAGGAAGATCCAAGCCTGATTGGAGAAAACTCAAAACGTCTTGAACTCCAGGATTTCTGAAAGATTTTCCAGCAGAAGTCATGAAGCTGACAAACCTGGTCCAGATTCTGTTGTAGGTTTTGTACGTGTTAGGCTTTCTGGAGCTCATAAGGGTAGAGAATACCCCTAAAGCACACCCAAGAGACTCTAGCCTGAAGCTCATCAGATTCAGGAGAGGAAACCATGGCCTGTTCGGCCAGTATGGTGCTATTGTTATCACTTCGCCTTTCTCCAACTGGAGCCGCTGCAGGAATTTCTTGTTCATACATCACGGGACACAGAGCAGCATAGTCATTACTATGTGGGTTATATAGAATTACCTTCAGGTGCTGGCACTGGCAACTTCCAAACAGGAAGTACCCTCCCCTATATAAGCCCCTCCCATCCGGGAGTACCTCAGTTTTTTGCCAGTGTCTAAGGTGTTGGCCAAGGTTAACATGTATTCATCTGGGCTTGTGTACAGGTTCTCTGGGCCTTAGCAAGCTATTCCGGATCCGACCAAAAAAGCTTCATAGCTAAACGGTCGGTACCCGGGCCTTGCAGAGAAGAGCAGGGTTTTGCCTGTAATGCCTCTCTTAGGAGGGCTGGACCCTGGGATCCAGAGCTCTGGTCATACCCAAAACCAAGAGGCTATCTGTGCAGGGTGCTAGGTCCAGGGAAGTGGAATCCTTGGGAACCCGGTCCCTGAAGGTCTAGTACAATGCCTGCCGTGAGAGGTGAAGTTTGGGCTTCTGTGGACCAAACAAAGTCCTGCGGCGGGGAAAAGGTAAGTGGGGGCCCCTCAGGAACTTGGTTCTATTGAGGGGACCCCCAAGCCTAATATGTCTTTCTGCCTGTTACCTAAAAGGTATTCCCGCTAATAGCTGTATATGTCTAAGAAATCCTAGAAATGTTTTTTCATAAGGGAAGTTTTAAAAAAACTGTAAACCTGGAAATGTTTTTCATAAAGGAGGTTTTTAAAAAAAAAAAAAAAGACAAAAGTGCGGTACCTGTGTTTGTCCACTAGAGGCCGCTGTGGAACGTCTTTTTTCTTGGGACTATTCCTTCCATGGTGAAAGTCCAGGCAGATGAGTGAGCTCTCTATCAGGGAAGCTGCATTCCTCTGTCATGCTGCCAAGTAGTTTCCTTCCATCCCCGAGTCCTGGTGAAACAGGGACCCTGGCTCCTCTCCCTACATGGCGCCAAGAGCGCACACGTGCACGCGCGCGCGCACACATGCTTTCTTTTTATAAGGTTTAGCTTCAAAAAAGGGGGCGGAGCCTGGTGGATGACACGCTCTGTGCGCCCAGCGCTTCTGCACATGTGCGGGCGTCCCAGCAAGATAAAAGGACTCAGTCCACGCTGCTTGCTATGGACACAGAGCATGAAAAGGAGCTGGTAGCATGGTATAGGGGCTTACAGCGGGCGGTTGATACAGGCATCCCCAGAAAGACGCATTAGTAGACACCCACTGATGTACATAGCAGCAAATTGCATTAGACTATTTCAGTAAGGGGTGTATTGCGGCTGGAATACCTCAGCTTTGAACTAAGGAATATGCCGCCTAAAAAACTCCGAGATATACCTCTCAGGAAGTGTAGGGGGTCTCCATCGGGCTCTGAGGATCTGGAGCAGTCATCTGCACCCTCCTCCCCTGAGAAATCAGAGGTTAATACCCATAAGGAACCCCCGGGAGTGGCAGGTACTGCGGCTGTCCTCAGTCCACCTGCTCCTGCATATATAACAGAGGAGGTTTTTTCCTCAACTCTGGAGGGATTGGAGCAGAGATTGGCTGCATTGATCGCTTCTTCTCTACAGGAAAGAAAGCGCGCCAGATCTCCATCACCTCCATTAGAGTGCCTGTTGGCAGAGCAACAGTCCCAGGAAGGGACCGACCTACCTGAAGGGGATCAGGAGGAGGTTAGCTTTGTTTTTGAGGAATCGACAGTAGATGAACCATTTTCAGCATCACAGACTGAAAGATTGTGGGTCCAGACCCTAACTGACATGGTTCGATCTGCATTTAAAATGCCTCTTGTTGAACCATCAACTACTGCTGTCTCCTCATTGGGGTCGCTAAAAGCTCCCCAGGTTAATTGCTCCTTTCCAATGCATCCGTTATTGGAAGGACTTATATACCAGGACTGGGAACATCCTGATAAACTATTTGTTCCGCCTAAAAGGTTTCCGGTGATCTATCCCATGGAGGAAAAGTTCACCCAGAGATGGAATGTTCCTACGGTGGATGCAGCCATCTCTTCTGTGAACAAATCACTGACATGTCCAGTAGATAATGTTCAAATGTTCAAAGATCCAGTGGATAAAAAATTGGAATCTTTATTAAAATCTGCTTTTTCCACAGCAGGGGCTGTTACACAGCCAGCAGTGGCAGCTATTGGAGTCTGCCAAGCTTTAAAGGATCAAATGAAAATGGTCCTGAGGGATTTGCCAGACCAACAGGCCCAGACTCTGGCTGATCTGCCTAGAGCATTATGCTTTGCGGTTGACGCCATCAAGGATTCTATCCATCAGGCCTCCCGCCTCACGCTGTCTTTGGTACATATGCGTAGGCTTCTGTGGCTCAAAAACTGGTCTGCTGAAGCTCCCTGTAAGAAGCTCTTAGTTAGCTTCCCATTTCATGGGGAACGCCTTTTTGGCGAAGACCTGGATAAGTATATCCAGAAGATTTCCAGTGGTAAAAGTACTCTCTTACCGAGTAAGAAGAGGTCTAGGGGTCCATCTTTTAAGAGGACTACCTCTCCTATCCCTGCGACGTCTGCTACTAAGCAGTTCCGACGGCCTCCTCGGTCAAACTCAGGAGGTAAAAATCAGGGACAGCCACAGGGTAATAAAAAGCCCTGGATCCGAAGAGGTACTAAACCAGCCTCCAAGTCAAGCCTATGAAGGGCTGCCCCCACTCAAACGGGTGGGGGGAAGACTTCAGTTGTTCGCAGAGACCTGGCGGGAGACTATCAAAGACAGATGGGTGCTCTCCGCAGTAACTCTGGGATACAAGTTGGAGTTAAAAGAGTCTCCTCCGTCCCATTTTATGTGGTCAGGCATGCCAAGAGACCCTCTGAAAAGACGGTCTCTCCTATTGGCGTTAGAACAACTATTGCTCCAAGGAGTAATTATGGAGGTTCCTATGGAAGAGTGGGGGTTGGGTTTCTACTCAAACCTTTTCACAGTCCCGAAGCCAAACGGGGACATAAGACCCATATTGGACCTAAAGAGTCTAAACAAATTTCTAAACATCCGGTCTTTCCGGATGGAGTCGATCCGATCGGTCACCGCTGCCCTACAAGGGGAGGAATGGTTAGCCTTGATCGACATCAAAGATGCTTACTTGCATGTTACCATCTTTCCAGGTCATCAAAAATTCCTACGCTTTGCAGTAGAAGGGCGCCATTTTCAGTTCAGAGCCTTACCATTCGGTCTGGCCTCAGCACCACGAGTGTTCACAAAAATTCTGGCCCCACTGTTGGCCGATCTAAGAACACGGGGTGTAACGATAATGGCATACCTAGACGACCTGTTGTTGATGGACCACTCAGTTGCCAAGCTAGAAGTGGTAATTGTCGATACAATCAAGTATCTAGAATCTCACGGTTGGGTCATCAACCTGGACAAGTCAGCCCTACAGCCAGTGAAAAACCTGGTATATCTAGGGCTACGGCTGGATTCAGACCAGAGGAAGATTTTCTTACCTCTAGACAAGGTATCCTCTTTGAGGGGCTTGGTCCGTCTGCTTTGTGCAAAAAGACAGCCGTCCATACGCCTGTGCATGAGGCTGCTAGGAAAGATGGTAGCATCATTCGAAGCTGTGCCATACGCCCAATTCCACTCAAGGAATTTACAAAGGGCCATATTGTCAGCCTGGAACGGAAAAGTTCAGGCTCTAGACTTCCCGATGGCTTTGTCCCCTTCCGTTCGGAAGAGTCTCTGCTGGTGGTTGATCCCCCAGAATCTCCAGAAGGGAAAACCCTTCAGCCCGATATCTTGGAAGGTGGTCACTACAGATGCCAGCCTTACAGGCTGGGGGGCAGTACTGGAGCAATGGTCTCTCCAGGGCAGATGGTCAAATGTAGTAAAAACCCTGCCCATCAATCTCTTAGAGATACGAGCAGCCCGGTACGCCCTAGTAGCCTGGACATCCAGACTCCAAGGTTCCCCTGTCAGAATTCAATCAGACAATGCCACAGCAGTGGCATATATCAATCATCAGGGAGGCACCAGGAGTCGTGCAGCCCAGAGGGAAGTAAGTCACATCCTGGAATGGGCAGAAAAGCATGTCCCATGTATATCAGCTGTCTTCATTCCAGGGGTGGAGAATTGGAAGGCGGACTTTCTGAGTCGCCAACAGTTATGCCCAGGGGAATGGTCCCTTCATCCCGAGGTCTTCCGAGCAATATGTCAGCGGTGGGGAACACCGGATGTAGATCTGCTAGCATCCAGATTCAACGCAAAGGTGGACAGATTTGTCTCCCGGACAAGGGATCCCCTCGCTTGCGGCTCGGATGCTCTGGTGTTCCCTTGGGATCAGTTCAGACTGATATATGCATTCCCTCCGCTACAATTGTTGCCTCGACTCCTTCGCAGAGTCAGGTTGGAGAAGAAGCCGGTGATCCTGGTGGCTCCAGCGTGGCCCCGAAGGGCCTGGTACGCGGAGATCATCAAAATGTCTGTGGGGAGTCCTTGGACCCTTCCACGTCATCCGGACCTGCTTTCGCAAGGACCGATATACCACCCTTCCTTACTAACTCTAAGTTTAACGGCCTGGCTATTGAGTCCCACATCCTAAAGAAGAGAGGTCTCTCTAACTCTGTGGTATCAACTATAATCAATGCCAGGAAGCCTGTATCCAGGCAGATCTACTATAGAGTTTGGAAGGCGTACATCACTTGGTGCGAGGCCAGAAAATGGCATCCACGTAAGTACGTTATAGGCAGAATTCTGGACTTCCTGCAGTGGGCTGTAGACAGGAAGTTTGCCTTAAGTACTATCAAGGGCCAGGTTTCGGCCTTGTCAATACTATTTCAAAGGCCCCTGGCTATGCATTCACTTGTCAAATCCTTTATGCAAGGTGTGACTCGTATTATTCCACCGATTAAGGCTCCCATATGCCCATGGGATCTAAATTTGGTTCTGTCGGTTCTGCAGAAGCAGCCATTTGAACCTTTGCGGCACATTTCCTTGGTTCTACTCACCAGGAAATTGATATTTTTAGTAGCCATATGCTCGGCTAGAAGAGTGTCGGAATTAGCCGCCATGTCCTGTAAAGAGCCATATCTGGTTATCCATAAGGACAGAGTAGTATTACGTCCTCACCCAGCCTTTCTTCCTAAGGTGGTATCGAGGTTTCACTTGAACCAGGATGTGGTTCTTCCTTCTTTTTTCCCCGAACCAAGCTTGGTAGAGGAAAAGTTATTGCATTCTTTGGATGTAGTAAGAGCAGTTAAAGCTTATCTAAAAGCCACTGCTCAGATTCGTAGAACGGATTCTCTGTTTGTTCTGCCGGAAGGCCCCAGAAAGGGTCAGGCAGCATCAAAATCTACTTTAGCCAAGTGGATTCGACAGGTCATAATACAAGCCTATGGCTTGAAAAGTAGACCGCCTCCGTTCAAAGTTGGGGCGCACTCCACGAGAGCAGTTGGAACTTCATGGGCAGTGCATCACCAGGCCTCCCTGGCGCAAATTTGTAAGGCCGCAACATGGTCTTCAGTACACACGTTTACTAGGTTCTACCAGGTGGACGTGAGAAGTCAGGAGGATGTCGCCTTTGGGCGCAGTGTGTTGCAGGCCGCAAAAGATCCTCATGCCTGATGGCGCCCAGCTTATGTATGGTGTATCCCCCCCCCCCTCATGTGGCATTGCTTTGGGACGTCCCACATAGTAATGACTATGCTGCTCTGTGTCCCGTGATGTATGAACAAGAAAGTAGGATTTTTAAAACAGCTTACCTGTAAAATCCTTTTCTTGGAGTACATCACGGGACACAGAGCTCCCACCCCTCTTTTGGGGACACGTATTGCTTTGCTACAAAACTGAGGTACTCCCGGATGGGAGGGGCTTATATAGGGGAGGGTACTTCCTGTTTGGAAGTTGCCAGTGCCAGCACCTGAAGGTAATTCTATATAACCCACATAGTAATGACTATGCTGCTCTGTGTCCCGTGATGTACTCCAAGAAAAGGATTTTACAGGTAAGCTGTTTTAAAAATCCTACTTTTTGCATGATCGGAGGTGGAGGGAAGGCATATGCCTTGTTGAATTTCCATTGGCTTGTTAATGCATCTACTCCGAAGGCTTGACTGCACCAACCTCGAGTGTAGTATCTGTCTACTTTGTGATTGCAGGGGGATGCAAACAGATCCACTTCTGGATCGATTCCCAACGATAGGATCCACTTGAATGTCTGTGTATGCAGTGACCATTCGTTGTTGTCTAGGTTGCTGCGTGACAGAAAGTCCGCTTGAATGTTCTGCTCCCCTGGAATGAAGACTGCTGTTAAGTTGAGTAGATTCCTCTGAGCCCAGGTCATGATAGGTTTGACCTCTTGGAGAAGGGTGGGGTTCCGAGTGCCCCCTTGTCTCTTCACATATGCTCCAGCGGTGGTATTGTCCATTTTGAGTAGGACCGACTATCTTTCAGAAGGTGGGAGAAGGCTTGAAGGGCGCACCATGCCGCACGCAATTCCAGAACGTTTGACCCTGGAATGTGGAGATGGGCATCCCATTTGCCCTCAGCCAGTTCTGCCCAACAATGTGCTCCCCAGCCCGCATTGCTGGCATCGAATGAAACATTCATCCATTGGATGGGAGCATGGGAGTGGCATGTTAACAAGTTTTTGTGTTGAAGCCACCAGAGAAGACTGTTTCTCATTGACTGAGTAGTCCTGATCAGCTGATTGCGATCGTCTGTCTTCCATTGCTGAAGGAATCCTGATTGAAAAGGCCAAAGCCTCCACATTGCCCATTTGACCATGGGGAACGTGGCCACCATCGTGCCGATTATCTTCAGGCACTGTGACGCCCTTAGGTGAGAGTAGTCTAGGGCTAAAGATATTCTTACCCGAATGACCGGGATTTTTTCTTCCGGAAGAGAGATGGTATTCTCTACTGTGTTGAATTGAGCTCCTAGGTAGGTTAGGCGTTGGGTCGGTTCTGGCTGACTTTTCTCTCAGTTTAAGAGCCATCCGAACTCTATCAATGTAGAGATCACCTGATCTTTGTGGATCAGCAGCTGCTGCTTGTCTTGGGACAGTAGTAGCAGATCGTCCAGGTAATGATACAGACGCACACCCTGTATTCTGATAAGAGACACAATTACCAACAGTACCTTGGAAAAGACCCTTGGAGAGGTCGTTAGTCCGAATGGAAGACAAATAAATTGTAAGTGCTCTCGTTCGACCTGAAATCAAAGGTATTTGTGGAATTCTTCTGCCACGGGAACATGAAAATACGCATCCTTAACATCTATTGAGATCAACCAGTCGCCTGGTTGAACGACTTTTTGGATGGTTGAGAGTGATTCCATCTTGAATTTCTTGTGCTTTATGTACCTGTTCAGGAAAGTGAGATCTATAACTGGACGCCAAGAGCCGTTCTTTTGTACTAGGAAGAGGGGGGAAGTATACCCCCTGGAATTCCTCGTCCTTTGGGACGGGCACCACTGCTCCTTGATCTTTCAGGGCATTCACATATGAAAGAAGAACTTGTTGTTTTTCTTCTGATTGAGGCAGTGAAGATTGCATTGGTCTGCATGGAGGGACCTTGGTGAAGGACCATGCGTGACCTGTTAAGACCGTTTTGATGGTCCAATAATCTAAGATCGAGGTCACCCAGACGTGCCGGAAGAGACGTAGGCGAGCCCTTACCCGACCGCTTGGGCGGGCCCAATCTCAAAAGGACTTGGTTGGCTCGCGCCCACCGGGCGTCTGTTTCTTGCCAGATTTTTTGGAAAGATATCTGCCTATTCCAGTTCCAGCTTCTCCTAAAATCCCGTCCGGGCCTATAGGAGCATGCCTCTCTTGAACGCTCTGTACTGCGTCTCTGCTGAGGTTTTCTTTGGTTAAACGGACGTTTGTCCTGAGGGAGGAATCCCGACTTTCCCCCTGTAGCCTTTGAAATGGCATTATACAGTTTGCTTCCAAACAAGGAAGTTCCTTCAGAAGGAATTTTGCACCATGCCTGCTTTGAGGCAGGATCAACAAGCCAGGGGCGCAACCATAGTGCTCGTTTGGCTGTGACCGAAGATAGCATGGATCTAGCCATCAAGCGGATGAGATCAATTGAAGCTTCTCCCAAAAAGGCGATAGACAGTTCAAGTTCTTGCACTGCTGAACTTTGTGCCAATTCCTCCGAGACACCTTTCAGAACGGAGTCAACATTTTCCACCCAGGCCTCCATTGCTTTGGAGGTGACTGCAAGGGCTAGGGCTGGTTTGCAAGCCATACCGTTCAAGTTATATATTCTCTTAATGTCTTGGTCAATCTTTCAATCCAGACCATCTTTAAAAGATACAGTGTCATTTAGCAGGAGGGTGACATGCTTCGCTAGGCGCATTACTGCTGCATCCACGAGGGGAGCATTTTCCAAACCACCTTATCCCCCTTGCTCCATTCTTCCTTAAACACTCCTTTCAGCTCGGTGGGAAATTGGAGCATTCTTTCCCCAGTTTCTTAAACAGTTCCTTTGTTTCTCTGGGGGTGGGGGGGGCAGTGGTATCTTCCAACTTTAAGGTTTCCATCACTCCCTTGATCAGTGGAGAGACTAAAGCGTAGTCTAATCCCACTACAGAATCATCTCCCTCCATCTCGTCTTGCGAGGAATCATGGGAGGAATCACAGAATCATCTCCCTCCATCTCGTCTTGCGAGGAATTATGGGAGGAATCATGGGGCTGGAATTGGCCGGGATCCTCCTGGGCCTCGTCAGCCAAGGAGCCAGACAAGGTGGTGGACTGGCTCCTCGTGTGGGGGGGCATCTATTTCCATCATAGACTGCTGTACTACACGTTTAATAAGAGACTCAAGATTTTGATTTTTCGGTCTCTTTCTCACCGACCGCTCGGGCATAGCATGGGTCACACAGCGATTTGCCCTCTGGGATTCTAGTTTTACATCCCCAACAGGCTCTGTGATCAGAGCAATCATCGCGGTGCTGGTAGCGGTGACTTGAGGAGGAATGGGAACATCTCCTATATTTAGAGGGGGAATGTGAGCGTCCCCTATGATAGTGGGTCCCAGATGGAGTGTCACGTCTGGACCTGGAGGATGATTGGTGATGGTGATGATGATGGTGATGATGATGATGGTGCAGCCTGGCAAGGTCCCTATCCTGTGACCGATGAACTGATGTAGCCGGGCTGTAAGAGATAATACAGACAAAGGGAGGGGGAGGAAGGTGGGCAGGTTGTAACCGTTTGCAACCACCAGAAAAAAATGACACCAAAGACACCAACCCCCTACCCACTCCGCACAGACCTTGTGCGGGAGGGCTGGCCACACGGCGGTGCAGATGAGTCCATGACGAGGAAGACACACAATGATGCGTAACTCCACTACCTAGACTAAGGATAAGCAAATCAATGCAAGAACAGTGCAGAAAAAAAAAGTTTTTTTTTTTTTTTAAAACTGTCCCTTTTAAGAGACACTAAGCATTACATGCATTACATTGCCAAGAAGTGCTTACCCCGTCCTGGTAGTATTGAGACTCTGAGAGGCTGCTGCTATATGCCCACAGGTTATCCCACCTGTATAGGGCTCCTCAGCGGTTTAAATCACCCGCCGGAATGACGTCATGGCCGGTCCCGCTGTGCGCATGCATCGGAGGGGCCGAACCTACTGCGCCTGCGCGGCCCCTGACCCCTCCGCCATACTGCGCATGCGCGAAAACCAAGCCTCGGTTTCACCGTGGCTCTGCGCATGCGCAGACGTTCAACAGGCCGGGATCAGGAAGGGAATGGCATCCTGGAATGCAAAAGCGTTCCACACATATACTAAGCTTAGCGGCGCTGTATGACAGAGGAAAAACAGCAGAGAAAGACATACAAACAAACAAAAACTATCTGCCATGGAAATAGAAAAAGTCTTCAGACCTTGCCAGCTGAGATCCACCGTCCGTCATGGTACGCTGGGGCCACATCCCTTCCACCATAGGGGTATCCATCAGCCCAAAACCACTCACCCGCTCATAGCTGGGCCCTGGGTGCACCGCACAACTCGTACCTGATCCGACAGACATCCTGGACTGCACCTGAATTGCATGATGAAGGTCCATGTGAGGAGGATAAAAAAGGAACACCTGTCTGTGGAGGTGAGCTCAAATTTATGGGTAAGGGGTCCTATAGCTGTGGAGAGGAGGCGGGGTTAACCCACACGTAGTCTGCCATGGAGTCTGTCAGGAAATATTTTTTTTCTAATTTGTGATAAAGAGTTTAACCTAAATGCAGATGATTTTTACTTCGAAAAGCTTTCTACAAGTGGCCAAACCATGGAAAGAATCTCAATACACAGTTAGCAGAATAACTTTGTCCCAATTCTGTAACTGGCTAAATCCGTGACAGCCAAATGAGACAGCTGGTATGAAGCTAACACACCAAATCACAGAACATTCAGATTTGTTCTAAATAAAATTCAGAATATAATTGATTAACAAAACAAAAATAGTGTAGCGCTAAAACTAAATAAGGACTGCACTGGAAGTGCAGTAATCAAAAATGACACATACTGTATGTTAAATTATACAAACATCTTGCAGGACACAGTGAAGAAATGAAATGAAAATTATTCCAAAAAGTCCTCAGTGATGTGAGTGATATAATATGAAAGTCACAATAAAACTAAGTTCTTTAGTGTAAACCCAATAAATGCTGGTGAAGTTGAATTGGTGAAGATCAAAATCAAAGTCAAAATCAAAATGGTGGTGCTCCTAGAATAAACTGGACATAAAACAAGTGCTTTCAGAGTGACCTTCACCATACAATAGTAGAAGAGGCTTACCAAAAGGCGTGGACCCCAAAAAAACTTGCGTTCAAAGGGTCAACCAAGCATGGGTAAGCCACTGTGGACAGCGAATCACCAACTGTGATTAAACAGGGACCTCAGACATCAATCCAATACAGAGGGTGGAGAAAACATCTTTGGCATCCAAATGGCGATGGAACTTGCAGAAAATGCCCAATAATGGCCGGGTGTTGATTTCAGGTAAGTTATAGAGAGTGGAAGGAAAGAAAAAGGCACATAGCGTAATCCCGTATAAAAGAGTAATTTAATGTAGGTAAGAACACTTACATCTAAATGCAAATAAAATAGGCATCACATGCTTTTTCAAGGAATTATCCACTGATCTAAAAGCATTCAGTCTTGAAACTAACACCTGTCGGGAAAAGCTTTAAAAAAAAAAAAAGCCTGAAATGTGTAGAATACCATTGCTGAACTCCTTGTGAAAATGCTAGCTGCCTGAGAGTCTCTGGTTTCAGTACTTCTGGAGTCACTGGCCTAGAATAAGCATGCAGTAAGTAAAGTTAAATGGAAGAGAGAGTGTCTGATCTACATAGTTTGTCTGGGTCAGTGACTTGGCAAGTACTCTCGAGGCAGTTATGCCATTAGACCACACAGATGGTCATTAAAAGAGAAGTATTTTTTTTTTCCATATTCATACTAGGGGGGGGGGGGGGGTCCGATGCTGCATCTGTCACCCGCCGGCTCTAAGACTGAGAACCAAGCGATCTAACACGGGTGATCGCTCGGATCTCTGGGCTCCCTGGTGTCCACTGCTGTTTTGCATTTTTTTGCACATCCAGCGGTTACCTACAGTTAAGGACAGATGATCCACCCTTGGATGAATCAGTGTTCACAACTAATCACAGGTATAAATGAGCTGCTGAGGTTCTCCAAGAGTCAGGCCTCGTACACACGGCCGAGATTCTCGTTGAAAAAAACATGTCGTTTTTTTCGACGAGATTCTTGGACAAGAAACTTGTCCCGGCCGAGTGTACACACGCTCGATTCAAAGAACCCGCGGTTCTTTGAATGGAGCGTACGCGGTGACGTCATCGACTACGACGAGCATGCGCTTGTCACATTCGATGCCGTCGCCGCCATCTTAGTATACCCTACGTATGCCTAGGAAGCTACCGCGCATGCGTCGAATTCATTTCGAACATGCGCGGGCTTCCGGGAGGACAGGTAAGTGTACACACACTCACTTTTCTCGTCGAGAAACATGCCGAGGAGAATCTCGACGAGAAAATAGAGAGCAGGTTCTCTATTTTCTCGTCGAGGTTACTTGTCGGTTTTCTCGACGAGAAACCCGATAGCAGCGTACACACGACCGATTTACTCGGCAAGACCTCTCTGCCAGCAAGTTTCTTGCTGGTTCTTGCCGAGAAAATCGGTCGTGTGTACGAGGCCTCAGAGTCCTTCCTGATTAAGAAGGAAAGCAGTCTATTTATTGTTGGAGCGCATGTCGTGGGGGTCAATACAGTGAGTTTGCCCAAAAGGGATTAATTTGCAGAATTTACCTAGAAGTGATATATATCACAAGTTGTATGGGAATGCCACATTCACAATTATATGGACTTTTTTATTTATTTATTTTTTATTAATATTTTTTTCTAAAAATTGCTGAAAACACATACAACATACAACATCAGTTCACAGACGCCGGTTATTACTCACAGATAAACTATTGGTGATAGCGCAGCATTCATTTTTATTTTTTATTTTATTTTTTATAAACATGCAAGTGAGGTTTTTACCCTGCACTTGTCTAAAGCCTCGTACACACGGTCGGACTTCCATCTGACTTTTCCGTCCGAACGGAGTTGGTTGGGAACACCCATAGCATACACACCACAGGACTTTTCTGCAAACTTTCTTAAAACTTCTTACAACATCACGTGTTTTTTCTGCTCTTTACTGCCACCCTTTGGTCAACTTCTGCTATTGTTGGTTGATTTTAACATTAGTTGTTTTGTCCATTGGCCTAAAGTCCGATGGTTATCTGTACACACGGTCGGACTTTGCTCCATCGGACTTTTGTTGGGCAAAAGTTTGTCAGTTTGCAGACCCAACTTTTGTCCGATGAAATCCAAAACCAAACGAAAAAAGTTTGTCCGATGGAGCGTACACACGGTCGGATTGTTGGTCCAACTTGCTTAAAACTAAGTTTGTTGGGCAAAAGTCTGACCGTGTGTACGGGGCTTAAGTCTAATGTTGGACAATTTTGGATAGAGAAGGATGGGGTTAGAACCACCTGATATGTTTTTATTGCTGTCTGTGTCATCCTGAGTTAATTAATTGTCATTGTAATGAAAAGTGATATGGAATCCTAAGTTTTATGGTTGTCACTGCAGCAGAAGGGGAAAGAAGACCTTCCAAAGAGGACTCTTGTTCTTGGGAGAAGTTCATTGTTGAGGTTTATGTACCCTTTTCTATAGCTCCGTTTATATGCAGTGTAATGTATATTCTGAGTTTGCCATTCACATCCCCATTATGATGGAATGCTTTTCAATTTTTTTTTCTTTTTTTTTCAGCATGTCTGCTGTGATTGCAAGAAAGATTTCTGTTCAGTTTGCTCAACACTTCAGGAGAACCTCAGGCGTTGCAGTACCTGTCATCTACTACAAGAAACTGCATTTCAAAGGCCTCAATTAATGAAACTAAAAGTAAAGGATCTGCGACAGTATCTGACTCTAAGAAACATCCCCACCGACAGCTGCAGGGAGAAGGAAGACTTAGTGGAACTGGTGCTTTGCCACCATGGCTCATTTCCTGAAGAGGAGATGGATGTTAATATGGACAGCTCTGCACGATCACAGACATCTGCCTTCTCTTTTTTTTCTGCTTTATCAGCGCCTTCATCTTCCTTATCCTCATCTCAGGGAGAACTATCTGATAGAAGCGGGAGCATGGCAAGTGCTTCTACATCCCAGGTACTTGGGATTGCAACTTCATGGGTGTATGAAAAATGGCACCATTCACAAATCCAAACATATCATTAATTTGCCCGCAGATTACTGTAAAGCTGCATTGTAAACTGCAACATTTTATTTGAAACTATTCCAGTGTTTCGTCGCTATAATTGCTTATAAAAATAGCCTGATAATGGAGCAATTATAGTAATGTAACATTGACTTAGGCTGGCCATACATTCTACAATTGTATTGTACAATTTTCCATTAGATTTACCAAAGTCATATAATATGAGGTCAAACCTAAACACTTTTCAATTTGTATGCAGTCTGGCAGGACCTTGCACTACATAGTTAAAGGTAAATGTAAAGGAAATTGAACAAGAAAATTGTATAATGTATGGCCAGCTTTAGAATGAACTGTTGGGATAGTTTGAGACATTTTTGTGTGCTGGCTTGATCAAGATTTGCAAGGTACCCTGGGCCCAGTTCTTTGTTCTGTTACCATTAAAGCAGAAGGGAAATTATAAACCATCCTTTCCCTTAGTACATATAAGTTCACAGTAACAGATCAGCTGTGACCATCCTGGACTCTACCAGAGCTTTGTTCACTTCTACTAATCTATAGGCAGCCCTTGCATGCTCAGGGGGCATCTGTACAGTGCTTTAAACAAGGCACTAGAAATCCAAGGTTAAAAACAAAGCTGGGAAAGCACATGCATTGTTCACCTAAAAATGGGGTAAGGAATGATCTGAGGTCTGGTACTGAGCACTTATGTGACGAGGAGACCAAGGGGATGATTGGGGATAAATTATTTATAATTTCAATACCACCTTAAAGTAAACTCTATACTAACCTTGTTCCCCTACCCTCTGTTTTCTTTTGGCTGTTGAAAGTTAGACCCCTTTCACACCAGCGGATCGATCGGGTCCGCCTGTCCGTTTTTCAGGTGGACCCGATCGGACCACCCATTGTTCTCTATGGGGGAGGCAGATGTCAGCGGACATGTGTCCGCTGTCACCTTCCGGCATCCGATTCAAGTCCCTCTATAAGCTTTACATTATTTTTTTTCTTGGAGCATACACGTGGCTAAGGACTCTGAAAATCGTTTGACAGCACTGTGTGCCTGAGTGGTCAATCGCCAAGCACCAGCTCTGCCAAGGAACAGAAGGGTAGCAATGGAAAAGGAATACCGTATTTATCGGGGGAAAACACGCACCGGCGTATAACACGCACCCCAAGTTTAGGAGGGAATTTTAAGGAAAAAAACTTTTAGGAGGGAAATTCAAGGAAAAAAAACTTACATTTAAATGCAGCATGCAGCCTTGCCCAGTGTCCATCTGCAGCCTTGCCCAGTGTCCATCTGTCCATCTGCAGCCTTGCCCAGTGTCCATCTGTCCATCTGCAGCCGTGCCCAGTGTCCATCTGTCCATCTGCAGCCGTGCCCAGTGTCCATCTGTCCATCTGCAGCCGTGCCCAGTGCCTTTGCGATCGTGTCAGTCCCGGCGTTTTTTAAAATTTGGCGCCGATTTCTGTGGAGAGGAGCGAGCGGGGCCGAGTGTACTTCGGCTAGACTCGGCTCCTCTCGCAGTCCCGCCCATCTCCACTGACTGCGCCGCTGACGGAGAAAGCCGAGTGTACTTCGGCTAGACTCGGCTCTGCTCACAGTCACAGGCAGGACTGCGAGAGGAGCCGAGACTAGCCGAAGTACACTCGGCTTTCTCTATGTCAGCGGCGCAGTCAGAGATGGGCGGGACTGCGAGAGGAGCCGAGTAAAGCCGATTGTACTTCGGCTTCGGCTCCGCTCGCTCCTCTCGCTCGTTTTCAGCAGGGGAATTCGACGGAGTATCGGCGTATAACACGCACCCACGATTTTCCCCTGATTTTAAGGGGAAAAAAGTGCGTGTTATACGCCGATAAATACGGTATGTGTTGCTGGTGGAGCCGCAATTGAAGTGAATTTGTTATTTTGTCTAGCATGGGCAAATCATAGATTCATTTCAACTTTTCATTTACAGTCTATGGTATAATGTTACAATGGTTGGCAAATCCTTTTAGTGTGCCCCCCCCCCAAATCTGCTAGCTTCTAATTTGGGTGATTGGCTCTTGAGTTATGTATGAATTTGGGCACCTGTTTAAAGAGTAAGTTCACCTTTAGGAACATGTTACATATTCCTCCCTTATTTGGGATCTAACATGTAACATTCTCCTACCTCCCCCTGTGTGAGAGTGGGCGGGGGATCTTCTCCCCACACCCGCTGTCACTTTTTGAAAACCACGCAGCTGTGCAGGGTTCTGCCAACACAGCCGTGTAATTACCGTCAGCCGCCACAGCTCTTGTCGTTTTCAATGAACTGGAGAGGGTAGGGTGCTGGTTAACGCTCTTGTATTTCATTGATTCTTCCTGCAATTCAGTAACTGTCTACCAGTATGGGAGGTATGAGCAGACAGCTGACTGAGTCTGCAGGATCCTGGCATTGTGTCCGCAATCTGCTGATCGCAGGTACAATGCTTTACAGACTGCAATATAAAAAAAAGAATAAATGCATATTTCTCTTGTCATCCATGGACTGACACAGCGTGTCTTTTACACCTTTACACGTGGTTATGTCCCTGCTTGCAGGAGAAGACCTAGGCAGAATGTGAGATGTTATACATACATTCTAAACAGCCAGAGCTGAACAGCCCCGCCCAGGGGGGCGGTCCCTCCGGACATAACCCTCCCACTGCAGTCAGCAGACCTCAGTTTTTTTCTGCCTAGCAGAAGGAGAAGACATGGCTCTCTCAGGAGCCAGTCTCCTGACCTATTTTTTTATTCCTTTTGGAATTTTTTCCTATTTTTTTTTCTTTTGAGATCTTCTATCAACTGTCGGCTGGGCAACAGGTTGGGTACAAGATATCCTCATAGTCTTCCCTGTCCGACCATCGAGCGTGCTGATCCTCGCCTTGTGTGCGTGAGACTCAGTTCACGACATGCCCCACGACTCCAGGGGTGGCCGGTGGGCTTCCAGCTCCGCGGTCCTCTCAAGATAGAACAGTCCGGCTGTATCTTTCGCGGTGGACCGAGCCGACAGCTACTCAGTACCGCACTGTGATAGTTCTGTCAGAAACACACCAGTGGGTCCCTCAGGGGACGGGTAAGTAGTCTCTCCTGGCTGCAGGTGAGTACATGCTGTGTGTTTCTTGTGTGGGGGATTTCCCGGTCTCCCCCTGTGTTTTTTAATGTCACTCTCTGTGCACTTCGCTGGCGCTGTACTGTGTGGGGTGACTGGGGGCCATACTGTCCTGGGGGGGGGGCTCATGCTGCTCTGCATTTCGCTGGGGCTGTTTATTTGAGAGTGAGGGGCCTGGGCGCCGTTCGGCGCCATGTTTGGTGACTGTGCTGTTTTTTACATTGGCGGCCATCTTGCCGTGGTCCGCCAGAGCACATTGCGGCGGCCATTTTCTTGTAGCCGCACCTTCTTCTAGCTCTAGTTTGGCCTCTAGCGCCGCTCAGGAACGGCGCGAATCTCCTCACAGCTCACTCACGCTGAGCGGCGCGGAGAGACAGGGCAGCGGAACTGAGCGGTCCTGGTCAGGTTGGTGGGTCCCCTGGGCATTCCCCTACTTCAGTCAGCACAGCCTGTGGGTGGTCTCAGAGGGGGACATTATGGAGTCAGAGTCACCAGCTTCCCCTAACATGCCAGAGGCAGCAGCCAGTGCTCCAGCACCTGCGGTCCCTATGGACCAGTTGTCGGCAGTCCTGGAATCATTTCTGACCAGGATGGAAGCTGTGTGTGAGCACAAGGGAGCAAAAAAGCGCCCTCTCCCCACTTTATCTCCACAAAGGGAGTGCTCTGATTCAGATATGGGCCTAGCTATTGCTGCTCAGGACCCTAGCTCTGAATATTTGGATGGTTTTGAACAGGACATTCCTTGTGAGGAAGACTCCAGTTCTGAGTCAGTAAATGACAGGGCGCTTGTTGGTGAACTCATTGATGCTGTGAGGGACACTCTCAAGCTAAATGCTGCGACTGCAGAACCTCAGGCGGATACAGTCTCCTTTGGTTCTTTTAAGACCAAGCCTTCTAAAAAGGTTTTTCCATATGTACCTTTCTTTGACCAGCTCATTGACCAGGTCTGGGAAAAGCCGCAGAAGACTTTCATGGTCCCGCGGCGTTTGTCTATTAGATACCCCTTTGAAGACGCCCTGCTTAAAAAGTGGGCTTCTCCCACGGTGGTCGACCCTCCAGTCGCCCGTTTAAACAAGGACACCACTCTCCCGATGGAGGGGACTCCTGCGTTTAAGGACCCCACTGACAGGGGGTCAGAAGTGGTGAGTAGAGCCATGTTCGCCTTGTTGGGATCCGCCCTACGGCCAGTAGTAGCGGCGACCCTTGTGTCTCAGACACTCACGGAATGGGCAAAGATTTTGCACAAAACTGTGCAGGAGTATAACCTTCCTCCAGACACTATTGCTCTGGCCCACCAGATGGTGCAGGGTCTGATATATGTGTGCGACGCCACGTTGGACGTGGCCCCTTTAATATCCAGGGCCTCTGTTTCGGCGGTGGTATTGCGTCGTCTCATCTGGTTGAAATGCTGGTCTGCTGACCTAGCCTCTAAGAAGCTCCTGACGGATCTACCTTTTAAGGGTGGTAGACTTTTTGGTGCTGCTCCGGATGACATCATCAAGGATGTCACGGGGGGTAAAAGCACTCTTCTTCCTCAGACTATCAAGGGTAAGGAGGCCCGACGCAAACCGGGTCCTTCCTTTCCAGCAAAAAAGGTTTTTTTTCGTCCGTCAAAGTCCACGGGTAAGCCATCTCAGACTGAAAATAGTGCGGCTGGCGGGCACAAGCGCACCTGGGTGCGTAAGCCGAACAAGCCGGCTCCCAAGCCCGCCTCCGCGTGAAGTCTTGCCCCCGCCCGTCTCTGGGGTGGGGGGACGACTTCGCAGGTTCACGGATCGGTGGGCCTCCCGGATCTCCGACCGGTGGGTGTGCGAGGTGGTCACCTCAGGATACAGAATAGAGTTCCGCTCATGGCCCCCAGACAGATTCTTTCCCTCAAATCTCCCTCTCCTTCCTGCCCGTCGGGCAGCCCTCTTGGGGGCTGTACAGGATTTGATCGGGTCCGGAGTAATTGTGCCGGTTCCGTCCCAGGAGAGGTTTCAGGGGTTCTACTCGAATCTGTTTGTCGTTCCAAAAAAGGACGGGGTTCGGCCAATCCTGGACCTCAAGGCCCTGAATGCCTTCGTGAAGGTGCAAAAATTCCGCATGGAATCCATTCGCACAGTGTTCGCGACACTCCATCAAGGGGATTTTCTGGCATCCTTGGACATCAAGGACGCCTACTTGCATGTTCCGATCTGCGCAAGCCACCAGAAGTTTCTGCGCTTTGCGGTCGGCGAAGTCCACTATCAATTTGTGGCTCTTCCCTTCGGCCTAGCCTCGGCACCGAGGGTGTTCACCAAGGTGCTTGCTCCGGTCCTAGCTTTGCTGAGACAGCGAGGCATTGCTATCGTGGGCTATCTGGACGATTTTCTTCTAAGAGCAGACAGTGGCTCAGAATTGGAAGAAAGTGTGACTATCGTCAGTCAGACCCTCAGGGAGTTTGGGTGGCTCCTGAACGTTCAGAAGTCGGTTCTAGTCCCGACTCAGCGTCTGGAGTATCTAGGTCTGATTCTGGACTCCTTGGAGGCAAGAGTCTTCCTACCTCCAGACAAACTACTGACACTTCGGTCTGCAGTACGGGTGCTGACGTCCCGAAAATGGTCGTCAATCCGCTTTTGCATGAGAGTCCTGGGACTCATGGTGGCCTCCTTCGAGGCCGTTCCTTATGCCCAAGCGCACACCAGGGCTTTACAGAAAGATCTTGTCCACTTGGGACAAATCCCCGTTGTCCTTTGGATCTTCAGATCCAGGTGAGTCACCTGGTCAGGGCGCCCCTGACGTGGTGGTTGAGGTCCCCGGCTCTTCGGTCCGGGAAGTCGTTCCTCCCCATCCAATGGACGGTGATCACGACGGACGCCAGCCTGACGGGCTGGGGGGGAGTCTGGGGAGTCCTGTCGGCCCAAGGGCTTTGGACTCCGGACGAAGCCCTCTTACCGATCAATGTGCTGGAGATACGGGCAATCAGACTGTGCCTCTCCTGATGGTCGGAGAAACTACAGGGTCACTCCATCAGGATCCAATCGGACAACGCCACAGCAGTGGCGTATTGCAACCATCAAGGGGGGACTCGGAGCTCAGCTGCGGCTTCTGAGGTGGGCCGAAAGAAGCGTGCCGGCTCTGTTGGCCGTCTACATTCCGGGCGTAGACAATTGGCAGGCGGACTATCTAAGTCGCCAGACGCTGAATCAGGGAGAGTGGTCCTTGCACCCGGAGGTCTTTCAACTCCTTTGCAGACGGTGGGGCACGCCGGATGTGGACCTGATGGCCTCTCGACTCAATCGCAAGGTGTCAAGGTTTGTGGCCAGATCCAGGGATCCCTGGGCGGATGCCTCGGATGCGTTGGTGGCCCCATGGGGTCAGTATCACCTGATATACGTTTATCCTCCGCTGCAGTTGCTGCCTCACCTGCTCCGCAGGGTAGCGACCGAGGGAATTCCGGTGATCCTCGTTGCTCCGGATTGGCCTCGGCGTCACTGGTACGCCGATCTGGTACGTCTCGTCGCAGACGTTCCCCGGCGGTTACCAATACGGGGGGACCTTCTGTCTCAAGGTCCTATATTTCATCCTGCTTTACAGTCTCTGGCTTTAACGGCATGGTTATTGAAAGCCAGGTGCTGAGCGACCGAGGTCTCTCGGATTCGGTCATTTCGACCATGTTAAGGGCACGGAAGTCTTCCTCCAGAAAGATCTATCACCGTACTTGGAGAGCTTACATCGCCATGTGCGAAGAGCTGGACTGGCGCCCACGAACGTATTCCGTTCCCAGAATCCTGCATTTTCTGCAGCGTGGCGTGACCCAAAAGCTCGCTTTGAGTACCATTAAGGGTCAGATTTCGGCCTTGGCCATCTTCTTTCAGCGACCGCTGGCGGGTCATCCCTTGGTTAGCACCTTTGTGCAGGGGGTTCGCCATGTGCTCCCCCCTGTCAAGCCTCCTCTCCCCCCCGTGGGATCTGAATTTGGTGCTCTCGGTTCTCCAGGAACCTCCCTTTGAAAATATTAGAGATATTCCCCTCTAGACTTTGTCTCAGAAGGTGGCCTTCTTGGTGGCCATTACTTCCATTAGACGAGTGTCTGAATTGGCGGCCTTGTCCTGCAAGTCGCCCTTTTTGGTCATCCATAAGGATAAGGCGGTGTTACGTCCGCGACCTTCTTTTCTGCCAAAGGTGGTCTCGGCCTTCCACTTAAATGAGGACATTGTCCTCCCGTCCTTGTGTCCTCACCCATCACATCCCAGAGAGTTTGCGCTTCACACTTTGGATGTGGTACGAGCCTTGAGGGTGTACCTGTCTGCTACTGCCTCTATTCGGAAGTCTGACTCACTATTTGTGGCTGTCTCTGGTCCGAAACAGGGCCAAGCCGTTTCGTCTGCCACCATTTCTAGGTGGATCAGACAAACCGTCATTCAAGCTTATGCTCTCAAGGGGCGGGCGCCTCCCTTTCCGGTTACGGCACATTCCACCAGGGCAATTGGTGCTTCCTGGGCTTTCCGACATCAAGCGTCGGTTGCACAAGTGTGCAAGGCGGCGACCTGGTCGTCTGTTCATACCTTTTCTAAGTTTTATAAGGTTGATGTGGCTGCATCTTCGGATGCTTCCTTCGGCCGCAAGGTGTTGCAGGCCGCTGTTTGATGTTGCAACTCCTCCGTTGAGGAGCTCTGCCTTGTTTGGAGTGAAGTTTTTGGTTTTCCATTTATACTGCTCCCATCCCTCTTGACACTGCTTTGGGACATCCCACGTGTAAAGGTGTAAAAGACACGCTGTGTCAGTCCATGGATGACAAGAGAAAATAGGATTTTTGTACTCACCGTAAAATCCGTTTCTCTGGCATCCATGGACTGACACAGCACCCACCCTTCTTTTTAAGTTTGTACTGCTTTGTTACGAACTGAGGTCTGCTGACTGCAGTGGGAGGGTTATGTCCGGAGGGACCGCCCCCCTGGGCGGGGCTGTTCAGCTCTGGCTGTTTAGAATGTATGTATAACATCTCACATTCTGCCTAGGTCTTCTCCTGCAAGCAGGGACATAACCACGTGTAAAGGTGTAAAAGACACGCTGTGTCAGTCCATGGATGCCAGAGAAACGGATTTTACGGTGAGTACAAAAATCCTATTTTTTTACCTGCTAAAATATGTGCTATTTATTATTATTATTATTATTATTATTATTATTATTATTATTATTATTATTAATTTATTTATTTATTTATTTTTTAAGGTGAACATATCATTTAAATGTGGAGCTGAATTAAATGGAATGGATGTCTCTTTATTTCATTTAAATTGACTATAATGCCGCGTACACACGATTGGAAATTCCGACAAGAAAAGTCCGATGTGAGCATTTTGTCGGAAAATCTGACCGTGTTTAGGCTCCATCTAACTTTTTCTGTCGGAATTTCCGCCAAGAAAAGATTGAGAGCAGGTTCTGTATTTTTCCGACGGAAAAAGTTCCTATCGGAAATTCCGATCGTCTGTATGCAATTCCGACGCGTAAAAAAAACACGCATGCTCAGAATTAAGCAGAAGAGCCGAACTGCCTTTGAACTTCATTGATCTCGGCTCGTTGTACGTCACTGCGTTCTTGATGGTCGGAATTTCCGACAAGATTTCTGTGACCGTGTGTAAGCAACACAAGTTTGAGCCGAAATTCCGTCAGAAAAAATCCACGGTTTTCATGTCGGAATTTCCGATCGTGTGTACGCTGCATAAGTCTGTGTATAAGCTTGCTTAAGAAAGCTTTATAATCATCCCTTAATCATCCCTTGTCTGTGAAGGTTCTCCTTTACTATCCTTTTATTGAGTGTGACACTTCAGTTTATGTCAGGGGATTGAAAGTGAGCATAAGGTAAACCGGTACTCTATTTTAAAGTTTTAAAGGACTAAGAACAGACCTTACACTATGCCTAAGAGCTCATGAATAGTATGAACAGTTTTGTTTATGTGGCTGGAGCTGCAGGCAAGCAGTCTGTAAGGCCTGGTTCACACCTATGCATTTTTTTGAGCATTTTCAGTTTTGCAGAAACACACTACAGTCCATTTAACATGATTTCCTATGAATGTAGTTCACATCTGTGCATTTTATGGAAAGGGCCAGGGATTTTTTCCTGGTTTTTGGTTCCATAGACTTCAATGGATCAAAAATGTGTATTGAAAAATGCAATTGAAATATGCAAACTGCAACCTGCATAGGTGTGAATCAGGCCTTACGGAATGCAGTGGCGGCCCGTCCATAGGGGGCGCCCGGGCGCCGCCCCCCCCCCCCCCCCCCTCCTGTGGTCACCAAAAAAAAACGGGCCCTTTAAGAGTTTTTTTTTTATTTTTTTTAAAGGTCTTTTTTTTACACATGGCGGCGCGACCATAGTGGGCGCAGAAGCGCCGCTACCGCTCGCTTCTGCGCCCGGCCGTCACTCACCACAACAATACATAGGTTCATGCATTGCATGAACCTATGTATTGCTGCCGCCCACTATTCAGATGGCCGGCCCCTTGAGCGCCGGCCATCTGAATCACAGCGTCTGATTGGCCTTTAGAAGTGCCTATCAGAGCCAGCGGCTCTGATAGGCTTCCCGACTACAGCCTGAGGGCTGTAATCGGCTTCTAAATACCTAATGAGAGGACGCACAGGGGTGCGTTCCCTGGCCAATCAGGTTCACCGGGTCTGGTTACCGGTAACCTGATTGGCTGAAGTGACATCGAGGGCGGGAGAAGGATGGTGCTGACTCGAGGAAGGTAAGTGCAGGGCTGGGGGGAGAAACTGGCTGCATTTGGGGGAGAAACTGGCTGCATATGGGGGAGAAACTGGCACTGGCTGCATATGGGGGAGAAACTGGCTGCATTATGGGGGAGAAACTGGCTGCATTATGGGGGAGAAACTGGCTGCATTATGGGGGAGAAACTGGCTGCATTATGGGGGAGAAACTGGCTGCATTATGGGGGAGAAACTGGCTGCATTATGGGGGAGAAACTGGCTGCATTATGGGGGAGAAACTGGCTGCATAATGGGGGAGAAACTGGCTGCCATATGGGGGAGAAACTGGCTGCCATATGGGGGAGAAACTGGCTGCCATATGGGGGAGAAACTGGCTGCCATATGGGGGAGAAACTGGCTGCCATATGGGGGAGAAACTGGCTGCCATATGGGGGAGAAACTGGCTGCATAATTGGGGGGAGAAACTGGCTGCATTATTGGGGGGAGAAACTGGCTGCATTATTGGGGGGAGAAACTGGCTGCATTATTGGGGGGAGAAACTGGCTGCATTATTGGGGGGAGAAACTGGCTGCATTATTGGGGGGAGAAACTGGCTGCATTATTGGGGGGAGAAACTGGCTGCATTATTGGGGGAGAAACTGGCTGCATTATTGGGGGAGAAACTGGCTGTATTATTGGGGGAGAAACTGGCTGTATTATTGGGGGACAAACTGGCTGTATATTGGGAAACTGGCTGCATTTGGGGACAAACTAGTGGCGTTTGGGCACAGTGGCTGCGTTTTAATGGGCACAGTGGCGGCAATTGATGATTTTTTTTTTTTTCAGTTTGTTTGCGCCCCCCCAAAAAATTTGAGCACCAGCCGCCACTGACGGAATGGGGAAGAAGCGGATATAAGGAAACAGTCACACATCCTAATTTTGACAGATACATAGGGGCGGGCGTGTGGCCTTGCACAGAGACAGTGGGGAGATTTATTTAAGGCCCCTTTCACACTTGTGCGACTTCAAAGTCGCGCGATTTTGCGGCCGCGATTTCAAGGAATGCCTGTGTAATTGGCATCAAAATCGGACCAAAATAGTGCAGGGACTACTTTGAAGTCGGAACAACTTGAAGTCGTACTAATATGAATGGTTGTCATTGGAAATCATGGGGAACGACTTGTCATGCTACTTTGCCATCACAAATCGTGGGACAAGTCATATAAGTGTGAAAGGGGCCTAAACTGGTGCACACAGAATCTGGTGCAGCTGTGCATATTAATCAATTAGCTCCTAGGTTTTATTGTCCAAGCCTAAAGTGGTAGTAAACTAAAAAACAAATCGTGCCCCCTGCAGCATTATGACATAATGTGCTAGTGTGAACTGCACACGGAGCCCTCCAGCGCAGCATTGTCACTGCTATCCAGCACTTCCATCTTCACCCAATCTTCCTTCCCAGGTTTGTGTGCTCTGGCTGTATGAACGTCCGGGACCGCAATGACGTCACCGAGCTCTGAAGGTGCGACACGGGTTTGCCGTCCTTTCAGAATACATGCGCCAGTGACGTCATTGGCTGGATCCCGTATGAATATCTCCTAAAACAGTGCAAGTTTAGGAGATATTCACTATACATACAGGTAAGCCTTGTTAAGTTAAAAAGTGGACTTTACTTCGGCTTTAATTGAACAAGCTGAAGTTAAAAGGTGATTAGTTATGCACAACTGCACCAGATTTTGTGTGCACCAGTTTTAGTAAATCTCCCTCAGTATGCGTTCAGGGAAGTGCACCCTCCTATGCATGCCTGTCAAATTAGGATGTACATTTGTGTCCATACCGCTGCTGCATTTCCCATTCAGTAACATAGACTGCCTGCATGTGGCTCCAGCTGCATAAACAAAATGCTTTCTCATGCTTTGCGGGCTTCAGCGCCTGCGTGAAAGAGCCCTATAAAACGGAACACCCAAATTTTTTTTTCTATGCCCTTTTCCTGATTATAGTTTCACTTTTTTTTTTTTTTTTTTTTTATCAGGGCCTGGTTTTTCCCTTGAAAAGAAGCAGTCGCACTCTGCCTACTTGTCCAGCGTTCAATAAAAATGACACCTTGGCGCTTGAGAACAAAGTCCCTCCTGGATCCTCCCTCTCTGACACATTTCACCCAAAAATAGACTTAAAATGGTTGTAAAGGCTAATTTTTTCCCCTATAAAAATAACCAGCATGTTATACTTACCTGCTCTGTTGTAGTGGATTTTCACAGAGCAGCCCCAATCCTCCCCTTCTCGGGTCCCGCTTTGCTGCTCCTGGCCCCTCCCTCCTGTTTAGTGCCCCCACAGCAAGCAGCTTGCTATGGGGGCACCCGAGCCAAGTCACAGCTCCCATATGTCCATTCAGACATGGAGCCCCAAGCCGCCCCCTCTCTCCCCTAAATGGCTAGCTGACTTTGACAGCAGCGGGAGCCAATGGCGCCGCTGCTGTGTTTCAGCCAATCGGGAAGGGGAATCTCAGATGGCGGAGACCATCATGGACAGAGATGGGGCTCAGGTAAGTATTAGGGGGGCTGCTGCACACAAGTCTTTTTATCTTAATAGAATAGAATGCATAAAAAACCTTCTGCCTTTACAACCTCTTTAATCTTAGCACATGGCACCTGATAATTGGGGACTGGAGCCAGAGAGGACTTAGCAGTGGTGTTCCTTACCTTTGCCTGACTTTCCTTTCATGACTAATGATAATTGCAATGGTCCTATCCAGTGAGACTGCCTTATATGATGGTTCTCTGGCTCGTAGAAGATTCCAGGTGTCTTGCGATTCTCACTCTTTAGACAGGACCTTAACTTTTAAAGCTTAATGGATACAGGTTCATCCATTCCCAAGTCTGAAGCCTCGTACACACGTCCGAGTTTCTCGGCAAGAACCAGCAAGAAACTTGCTGGCAGAGCTTTCTTGCCGAGTAAATCGGTCGTGTGTACGGGGCTTTCAGTTTTCTCGACAAGAATCTCGACGAGAAAAATAGAGAACCTGCTCTCTATTTTCTCGTCGGGTTTCTCGTCGGCCTGTTTCTCGACGAGAAACCCGAGTGTGTGTACACTTACCTGTCGCCGTGGAAACCCGCGTGTGCTCGAAATGACTTTGACGCATGCGCGGTAGCTTCCTATGCATAGGTAGGGTGTAGCAAGATGGCGGCGATGGCATCGAATGTGACGAGCGCACGCTCGTCGTAGTCGATGACGTCACCGCGTTCGCTCCATTCAAAGAACCGCGGGTTCTTTGAATGGAGCGTCTGTACACTCGGCCGGGACAAGTTTCTTGTCCAAGAATCTCGTCAAGAAAAACGACGTGTTTTTTCTTGACGAGATTCTCTGCCGTGTGTACGAGGCCTGATAGTTGCTCTTTTGTCAACTGCCTGACCTCACATGCTGCACTCTTAGGCCCCTTTCACACTGAGGCGCTTTGCAGGCGCTATTGCGCTAAAAATAGCGCCTGCAAAGCGCCCTAAAAAAGCTGCTACTTTGTTTCCAGTGTGAAAGCCCAAGGGCTTTCACACTGGAGCGTTGCGCTTGCAGGAGGGTAAAAAAACTCCTGCAAGCTGCATCTTTGAGGCGCGATAGGAGCGGTAAAAATACCGCTCCTACAGCGCCCCTGCCCATTGAAATCAATGCGGTAGCACCTCCAAAATGCCCGCAAAATGCCACAAAGAGGCGTATATTGCGGGCGTTTGTAACCCTTTTTCGGCCGCTAGCGGGGGTTAAAATCACCCCGCTAGCGCCCGCAAAAACGACGGTATAGCGGCGCTAAAAATAGCGCCGCTATACCGCCAGCGCATCCATCGCTTCAGTGTGAAAGTAGCCTTAGAACCTGGGAAACCATATGTAAGGTTGATCAAATGACAGATGGCAAGTGTCAGACTATAAAAGCGTATCCAAGTCCAACAACAAAAATGTAATATATTGCAGCTTACCAGTTCTCAAGAGTCCTCAGATGTGGTGGCTGCATTCATTTTTTTTTCTAGGCTTTTTTCATCTAGTCATTCTGCAAATAGGAGTTGTCTAACTTGGTGAAACCATGCTAATGTTTCTGTATAGATGTAACGTGTACCTTTTACATTTCCAGTATAGATTTCATTTTACCATTTGTATGATCCTGCAGCTATGTTTCCTACATCAGTTGACTGAAGATACTTTATAACATTATAAATGTGATAGTTTATAGCAATATAACCAGTGAATTCTGTACCTTTTTAGGTTCCCATTTGCATTTCAAAGAAATCCCGTTAAATACCCCATGGGATTTTTGATAATATTGCCATATTGCCCTTGTGTCAAAAAAACACAATATTGAATATTCAGTGGTATGATCTTGTAACATATACAATAACATCTTCATTCACATTGGACCCTGTATATGCTACAGCCTATATTGTTAAAATACTCTCACTGGCCACTTTATTAGGTACACCAGTTCAATTGATTGGTAACACGAATTGCTAATCAGCCAATAACATGGCAGCAGCTCAATGCATTTAGGCATCTAGACCAGGTGAAGATGACTTGTTGAAGTTCAAACCGAGCATCAGAATGGGGAAGAAATGGGATTTAAGTGACTTTGAGCGTGGCATGGTTGTTGGTGTTACGTGCTGGTCTGAGTATTTCAAAAACTGCTGATCTACTGGGATTTACCCACACAAGCATTTCTAGGGTTTACAGAGAATGGTCCAAAAAAAGAGAAAATATCCAGTGAGCGGTGGTTGTGTGGATGAAAATGCCTTGTTGATGTCAGGGGAGAATGGGCAGACTGGTTTGAGATGATGGAATGGCAACAGTAACTCAAATAACCACTCGTTATAACCAAGGTATGCAGAATATCATCTCTGAATTCACAACACATCGAACCCTGAAGCAGATGGGCTACAGCAGCAGAAGACCACACCGGGTGTTCCTCCTGTCAGGTAAGAACAGGAAACTGAGGCTAAAATTCGCACAGTCTCATCACATTTGGACAATAGAAGACTGGAAAAATGTTACATGGTCTGATGAGTCTCAATTTCAGCTGCAACATTCAGATGGTTGGGTCAGAATTTGGCATAAACATGAAAGCATGGATCCATCCTGCCTTGTATCAATGCTTCAGGCTTGTGGTGGTGTAATGCTGTGGGGGATATTTTCTTGGCACACTTTGGGCCCCTTAGTACCAATTGAGCATTATTTATCCGCTTCAGCCCTGGAAGATTTTACCCACTTCATGACAAGTGCACTTTTTACAATTTGGCACTGCGTTGCTTTAACTGACAATTGCGCGGTCGTGCAACGCTGTACCCAAACGGAATTTGTGTCTTCCCCCACACAAATAGAGCTTTCTTTTGATGGTATTTGATCACCTCTGCGTTTTTTGTTTTTTTTTGCGCTATAAACAAAAGAAGAGCGACAGTTTTGAAAAAAACACAGTCTTTTACTTTTCTGCTATAATAAATATCCCTAATTTTTTTTCCAACAGCAAATTTTTTCCTCAGTTTAGGCCGATATGTATTCTTCTACATATTTCTGGTAAAAAAAATCGCAATAAGCGTTTAATAATTGGTTTGCGCAAAAGTTATAGCGTCTACAAAATAGGTGGTGGTTTTTATGGCATTTTTTTTTTTTTTTGTAGTAATGGCAGTGATCTGCAGCGGACACATCAGACACTTTTTTGGGACCCTTCACATTTATACAGCGATTGGTGCTAAAAAAAATGCACTGATTACTGTATAAATGTCACTGAGTGAGTGAGTGAGTGAGTGAAAAACTTGTATAGCGCTAACAAATGCGAACTAAATCGCCTCAAGGCGCTTAGCATCCAGTAGCTTCATGATCCATCAGAAGATGGCAGGGAAGGGGTTAACACTAGGGGGCGATCAAGGGGTTAACTGTGTTCTAACTGAAGGGGCAATGGGACTTACTAGGGGAGATGTCAGATCGCTGTTTATACTTTGTATGAACACACGATCAGTCTCTTCTCCCCTAAGAGAACCGGGATCTGTGTGTTTTACACACACAGATCCCGGTTCTCGCTCTGTCACGAGCGATTGCGGGTGCCCGGCGGTCATCGCGCCCGCCGGGCACTGGCATTGGCTTCGGCGGCGCACGCCCCTAGTGGCCAAAAGGCGAAGCAACGTAAGGTAACGTAGCTTTGCCCAGCCATGCCATTCTGCTGCAGTAAAATATGCGGCGGATGGTCGGCAAGTGGATAAACACCACGGCCTACCTGAGTATTGTTGCTGACCATGTCCATCCCTTTATGACAACAGTGTACCCATCTTCTGATGACTACTTCCAGCAGGATAATACACCATGTCACAAAGCTCAAATCATCTCACCACTGGTTTCTTGAACATGACAATGAGGTCACTGTACTCCAATGGCCTCCACAGTCACCAGATCCCAATCCAATAGAGCACCTTTGGGATGTGGTGGAATGGGAAATTTGCATAATGGATGTGCAGCCGACAAATCTGCAGCAACTGCGTGATGCTATCATGTCACTATGGACCAAAATATCTGAGGAATGTTTCCAACACATTGTTGAATCTATGCCATGAAGAATTAAGGCAGTTCTGAAGGCAAAAGGGAATCCAACCGGATACTAGCAAGGTGTACCTATTAAAGTGGCCGGTGAGCATAGAGCAATAATGTAATAAACTCCTTTGAGCAGTTTCTATACACAAACATAAAGCATACATTCTCTTGATATGAATGGATATATTGCTTGACCGTTTTTAATTATACAAAAGGAAGGGCTTGTAAGGTACAATGAAGCAATAATATGGGCTCAGGTGATCCCATATTTCATAGCATAAGTAATTACTTATTCCTAGTAAGGACTTCACAGGGAAACAGATTCCTCCCCCAAAATAAAAAATAAAAACACAAATTAAAGTGAATGAAGAACTTTTTACAATATTTTTTAGAAGGCTTAAGCAGGCCATGCACTGTACGATTTCTTTCATTCAGCCCGACAGCTGTCAGAATACCCAAACAGTGGCTGCATCTGATTGGATGCAGCTGCTTTTCATGCTGACAGTTTTCCACCCGGCTTCTTTGATCAGCTCCATGTATGGTTAGCTGAAGAGGGGATTTCCTCTCATTTTGGAGACATTTCTTCTTGCTTCCTCTTGATTCTCTGAACCGGGATGTAAAAGGAGCGCTCCCTAACAGGACACAGAGAAAAATAAATCTAAAAGGTTTTTAAACCTTCTATGTTCTATCAAGAAAAAAGAAAAAATGTTTTGGTTTCACATACACTTTAAAAGACAAAAAAGTAAGAAAAAAATACCTCCAGACCTTCTGACCACTTCCTGAAGGCACCAGTGATGTCATTGTGCCATACCAATGTCTCCTGGGAAAGCTGGATCCTGCAGGGGTGCACTACAACACAGGAGAGGCGCCTTGCTTGAATGTTGGGTTGAAAACAGGGGTCTGAGGTGTTTTTCAATGGTTTAGTTTTTAAAATATCTTTCAGTTCATTTTTTTGAAGTGGTGGGGGCTCCCAGTTCCCAGACTCTGCCTTTTTTACGCAGGGCCTGCTTAAAGAAGCAGTAAGTGAGCTTAAAGCCGCGTACACACAATCAGTTTTACCGATGAAAACAGTCCGATGGACTTTTTTTCATCGGAGAAACCAATCTTGTATGGGCCCCATCGGTCTTTTTTCCATCGGTGTGAAAAAATAGAACATGTTTTAAATTTATCCGATGGGAAAAAAAACGATAGCAGAATCCGATCGTCTGTGTAGAACTCCATCGGAGAAAAAACCCACGCATGCTCAGAATCAAGTCGACGCATGCTCAGAAGCATTGAACTTCATTTTTCTCAGGTCGTCGGAGTGTTTTACGTCACGGCGTTTGGGACGGTCGGATTTTTGACTGATGGTGTGTAGGCAAGACTGATGGAAAAATCCATCGGATTAGAATCCATAGGAAATCCGATCGTGTGTACAGGGCTTTAAAGTGATATTAAAGGCAGATTTTTTTTTTTTTAAATAGCAAACATATTGACCTGCTCTGTGCAGTTGATTTGCACAGAGCAGTCCCGATCCTCCTTTCGGGTCCCCAGCCAGTGCTCCTGGCTCCTCCCTTCTGCCCCCCATAGTTAGCCTTTTGCTATAGGGGGCCCCCAAGCCACTGCTCTGTCTGTCCATTCAGACACAGAGCCTAGTCTGGCCCCGCATCCACACTCTCCTCATTGGTTCACTGGCTTTGATAGACAGTAGTAGGAGCTGTCTCAGCCAATGAGGAGGCAGAGAGGCCGGAGAGCCACTGATCTGGTGCACATTGCTGGATTGAGATGGGGCTCAGGTAAGAATTGGGGGGGCTGCTGCCCACAAAGTTTTTTTTACCTTCATGCATAGAATGCATGAAGGTAAAAAAAAACTTGAGCCTTTGCAATCACTTTAAAGCAAATCCTCACTCTCCTTTGTAACTGCAGTGCTTCTGCTATGAGGTAAGGAAGGGATACCTTGTTTTTAAGCTCATTTAGGCTACTTTCACACTGGGGCACTGGCCACTAGCGGGACACTTTTAACACCCGCTGGCGACCGAAGAAAGGGTTAAAAGCGCCACTGCCAAAGCGCTTTGGCAGCGCTGCCTATTGATTTCAATGGCAGGGGTGGTTTAGAAGCGGTGTATACACAAAAATGTAGCTTGCAAGACTTTTTTTTTTCCCCATCCTGCAAGCGCACCGCCCCAGTGTGAAAGCACTCAGGCTTTCACACTGGTGTGGCTTGAGAGGCGCTTTACAGGCACAATTTTTAGCGCTAAAATGCCTAAAAAGCACCCCAGTGTGAAAGGGGTCTTACTGTAGTGTAGCAATATGAAACTATAAGCATATCGTATGCACCCCCTGACCTCCATTAAAATCAAAAGGGATATGTTTGGAATCCATGACATGTTATGTCACCGTGTTATTCATACTAGTGCATAAGAACATAAATATGACTGTATATAAGCCGTGCCTGAAAGAAGTTGAATTGTTAATGTAGAGGCCTGTCATTATCTCTTCACCTTTTGTGGTTTCTAGTGATTTGATCTGCCTATGCTGTAATATTATCGCGTGATGGGATTCTTTATAACCCTCCCAGCTATCTTCTGCTTTAGAAAGTAGGCTTGTGGTGTTACAGGCAGCATCGGATTCTGAAACCACTAAATGTTTGTAGGCAAGTGGAATGGGAAATTGCCAGATAATTATAAAGGTAACAGGCCTATAAAAAGGATTTGATTGTCACTTGTTTGTTATTCGTGTGTTTTCAGGGAACAAGTGAAAACATATCGGTAGCATCAGATACAGAAGCCCTGGAAAACCAAGTAAGTACTTTTTTAACTGACCTACACAGAAGCTCAGACTAGTATGGCTGTGGAGAAAGGGTCCCTTTGTAGTAAACTCTTGTACAGTGCAGCTTATTTGTAAAAACTGGAGCCGAGGAGAAAGAATGGTTTGGTTTGCTCACAGCATATCAATGTTTAGAGCCGTATTTGTTACCCAAGATGACACCTGCATGCATGGGGGTGCTAGATTCCCAATTCCCCTTGAGAGAAAGCACATTTTACATTTTTTTTATATATATATATATATATATATATATATATATATATATATATAAAACCGTATTTATTGGCGTGTAACACACACCCTAATTTTAAGAGGGAAGTTTAAGGAAAAAAACTTACATTTTAAATGCAAATCAATGCAGCCTTAGCAGTGTCCATCTGCAGCCTTGCCCATCATTGCAGAATGATCAGTGTCCATCTGCAGCCTTGCCGCCTTGCAATCTATCTGCAGCCTTGCCCCCATCCAGTGTCAATCTACAGCCTTGAGGGAACAAGCGCCGCCGTGATACACAGAGCCAGATGTCCTGTGTACTCAGCTCGTCTCGCAGTCCCGCCCTTTGGCCTGGCTCCTATGATGGACATAACACCGGTCCAATGGTGGGAGGCGTGACTGCAAGCAGAGCCGAGTACGCAGTACACTCGGCTCTGTCTATTTGGGCGGCGCTTCTTCCCTTTGAGGCAGTCGTTCGGCGTATAACACGCCCCCACGTTTTCCCCCTGATTTTAAGGGGAAAAAAGTGTGTGTTATACGCTGATAAATACGGTATATACATACATATATACACACACACAATATCTCCCAAAAGTGAGTACACCCCTCACATTTTTGTAAATATATTTAATCATATCTTTTCATGTGTCAACACTGAAGAAATGACACTTTGCTACAATGTAAAGTAGTGAGTATACAGCGTGTATAACAGTGCAAGTTTGCTGTCCCCTCAAAATAACTCAACACACAGCCATTATTGTCTAAACCTCTGGCAACCAAAGTGAGTACACCCCTAAGTGAAAATGTCCAAATTGGGCCCAATTAGCCATTTCCCCTGGTGTCATTTGACTCGTTAGTGTTACAAGGTCTCGGGTGTGAATTGGGAGCAGGTGTGTTAAATTGGGTGTTATCGCTCTCACTCTCTCATACTGGTCACTGGAAATTCAACAAGGCACCTCATGGCAAAGAACTCTCTGAGGATCTGAAAAAAAAGAATTGTTGCTCAACATAAAGATGGTCTAGGCTATAAGAAGATTGCCAAGACCCTGAAACTGAGCTGCAGCACGGTGGCCAAGACCATACAGCAGTTTAACAGGACAGGTTCCACTCAGAACAGGCCTCGCCATAGTCGACCAAAGAAGTTGAGTTCACGTGCTCAGCGTCATATCCAGAGGTTGTCTTTGGGAAATAGATGTATGAGTGCTTCCAGCATTGCTGCAGAGGTTGAAGGGGTCAGCCTGCACTGCTCAGACCATACGCTGCATCAAATTGGTCTGCATGGCTGTCGTCCCAGAAGGAAGCCTCTTCTAAAGATGATGCACAAGAAAGCTTGCAGACAAGCAGACTAATGAAATGGATTACTGGAACCATGTCCTGTGGTCTGATGAGACCAAGATAAACTTATTTGGTTCAGATGGTGTTAAGTGTGTGTGGTGGCAACCAGGTGAGGAGTACAAATACAAGTGTGTCTTGCCTACAGTCAAGCATGGTGATGGGAGTGTCATAGTCTAGGGCTGCATGAGTGCTGCTGGCACTGGGGAGCTACAGTTCATTGAGGGGAACCATGAATGCCAACATGTACTGTGACATACTGAAGCAGAGCATGATCCCCTCCCATCGGAGACTGGGCCGCAGGGCAGTATTTCAACATAACGACCCCATACACACCTCCAAGATGACTACTGCCTTGCTAAAGAAGCTGAGGGTAAAGGTGATTTGACTGGCCAAGCATGTCTCCAGAGCATCGGTGGGGCATCCTCAAATGGAAGGTGGAGGAGCGCAAGGTCTCGAACATCCACCAGTGGCAACCTGTGAAGCTCTGGTGAACTCCATGCCCAAGAGGGTTAAGGCAGTGCTGGGAAATAATGGTGGCCACACAAAATATTGACACTTTGGGCCCAATTTGGACATTTTCACTTAGGGGTGTACTCACTTTTGTTGCCAGCGGTTTAGACATTAATAGCTGTGTGTTGAGTTATTTTGAGGGGACAGCAAATTTACACTGTTATACAAACTGTACACTACCTACTTTACATTGTAGCAAAGTGTCATTTCTTCAGTGTTGTCACATAAAAAAAAGATATCTTAATAAAATGTGAGGGGTGTACTCACTTTTGTGAGATGCTGTGTATATGGACTCTTTTTTGTTGTTGCAGGAAATGATTCTTCCCTCACATGAAAGTCAGTGACTTAAAGGAGGGGTGTAAAGGATCGTATTTGTGGTTCTGAGGAAAAGCAATGGAGGGCCTTGCTGTCTTTCAGAGCAGTATGTCTTCCTATATTATACACCAGGGATGTAAGCATTGGCAGAAAGGAACTCTATAAACATTAGCTATTGCAGGTAGCAACAGAATGTGAAAAGGGTACATAAATAAATACACACTATCCAGATATTTTTTCTTTTGCTCTACTAAATCTCTTTAGGCTAATGATCCCTCACGAAAACAGGCGAGAGCCTCGCTGTCTGACTTATCAACGCTGGATGAAATCGAGGCGCTTACGATCCGACAGCTGAAAGAAATCCTAGCTCGCAACTTTGTCAACTACTCAGGCTGCTGTGAAAAGTGGGAGCTTGTGGAGAAAGTCAACCGGCTGTACAGAGAGAATGAGGAGAACAGAAAGTCCTGTAAGTGAGGGGATTTAGTGTTTTGTTCTTTATCAGTTAAGCTCTGCATTCATTATTGTAAGCAAAGAATAAGAGGATTAAGCTACTTTCATAGAGCCTATTTTACCTCTTCTCACTCTAAAATAGTCAAAGTACTCCTACTTGTCCCAGATGTCAAAAAGCAGGTTATATGCTACATATGGTTTGGGCCTGTGAAAAAAAAAATTGGACCCTTCTGGTCACAGATTCCATGCTTTCATTTCTCAAAATTCCATAAAACATTTTGTTTTTCTTTTATGCCAGAAAAATAGTGGGGTTGCTGTGAATGAAGTGCTTAGTAAATCGGATTCTACCCTTACACTATATTGAATACAATATGAGGCCCGAGGTCGCCCTGCCAAGTTTGAATTTTTTTTTTATATTTAAAAAAAATACACTTTGATACACTCCAATTACTGCACAGTGACTTTTTTTTATATTTCCTTTCTTGGTTCGGTTGCACACTCTGTGCAAGTCTTAGGAGAAACATGGTATCCTTGATGCCTTGTACACATGAGCGGAATTTCCGACGGAAAAAGTCAGACGGAAGCTTTTCATCGGATATTCCGTCCGTGTGTATGTCCCATCGGACTTTTTCCGTCGGAAATTCTGACGGAATTGGATAGAGAACATGTTCTCAATTTTTCCGTTTGTCTGAATGCAATTCCGACGGACTAAAAACCACGCATGCTCAGAAGCATAGAACTTCATTTTCTCGGCTCGTCATAGTGTTGTACGTCACCGCGTTCTTGACGGTCGGATTTCAGTGTGACCGTGTGTATGCAAGACAGCTTGAGCGGAATTCCGTCTGAAAAACCGGTCGTGTGTACAGGGCATTAGTCTATTTTGACATCAACACATGTCTGTCACGTCAGGAGTTATTCTATCTCTATATATTGTGTATTGATGTATCAGCCTTATTTCAATAAACTTACTATAAAAAGAAAAAGAGGAACTGCCTTGTGCTATGCAAAGTCGTATGTTTGTAAGAAAATCTTCATGCTAAAACTTGCAGCTAAATGAGTTAGCAGTAGTATTATTATTATTATACAAGATTTATATAGTGCCAACAGTTTGCGCAGCGCTTTACAACATCAGGGAAGACAGTACAGTCACAATACAATTCAATACAGAGGGATCAGAGGGCCCTGCTCGTTAGAGCTTACAGTCTACTCTAGAAGGTAGTAGTTTATCCACAGTGATGGTCTAATCCAGTGTTTCTCAACCCTTTTTTCAGTTAAGACGCCCTTTAAAATGATGCACCTAATCTTGAGACACCCCAGTTTAAAATGTGAAAAAATAAACAAATAAGCTTACGTAATGCGGCAGCACATATACATGTAGCACACACAACATTAGAGGTTTATTTTTACAATAAAAATATACCTTTTGTACACTGATACTGACTAGTCTTGTATCTCTTGTCTCTCGGTTTCTCTTCCTTGTGCAGCTAACATGAACCCAGTACTGATAAAGTAGCAAACAAGGATGCTGTGCAGGCACCCAACGTGCTCCTTTATCAACTGATGAGGTTGGTTGAGACAGTTGTTAAAACGCTGGCAGCTGGCCTATATGGTGCCCAAAGCTGCACAATAACAACCTGTGGTTTGTGTAACATAAAAAGGCTGTCTTGGTCCACCTGCCAGCTTGTTGACAATTTTTGGGCAATTTTAGAGGCGTTTTGTTTTGGCACCGATTGAAAAAAAGGCTTCTCTAGTTATAGGAAAAAAACTTTGAGCACACTTCTTATAGGAGATACCCTGTGTACAGCCGTTTCTTCTTTTTCTCTCTGTGTGCTGAAAGCACTCTTTAGATGTACCTACATTTATGGTGAGAGTACATGGGGCTTTTTCCTGCAGATTTATATTCTCGCTACGTTCTGTATGGCTGAGTGAGTGAATTAGCAAACAGATCCATTGTCACTGCTGCCACCTAGAGAATCATCTGAGAAGGAATTCTTATCCAGTAGCTGCTCTGTATTGTTTCAGAACAAGTTGTTATTCAGCAGAGCTAACGCCCTTATATTTTTGCATTGGCTTTCATGTGTAATTGAAAATACCCTATGCATAATCTACATCTATTTAGTTTGTGTGTTCTATATACAGATTAGCTTAAAAAAAAGGATGGTGTTGTTTATATAATCATATTTGTAGTTCTCTTCAAAAAAATTTTTTCTTTTTTAGTGCAACATCTGGAATTCAAACCTGACCAAGGTTAGTTACATTTTATCCTATTTATTTTTGATTTATTTCAGGTACTTAATAGCACCCTCAATTTACGCAGCGCTTTATATATACATTCACATCTGCCCTCAAGGCGCTTACAATCTAAGGTCCCTGACTTGCATTCATACATACACCTACTGACAAAATGTGAACACCAGAGATCTGCACTTCGCTTTCCCCATAAAGTAAATCTGCACTGTCAAAAACAGCTGGCTGCAGGACTTTGTGGGATATAGAAAAAGATATAAAGGAGAGGGATATATCGTTTTTTTTCCTGGGCTTGTCTTCATGTGGCTTATAGATTAGGTTGGAAGGCCAAGGCAGGCAGGAAAGAAAATTGCTCCCATAGAGCTGTTGTGTTCTCCCGATGGGGGGGGAGGGTTAGGGTTGCAGGGAGCCATCTCTGCCGGGAGAGCACAGTGATGATTGTTAGCGGCTATGGCTGCTGGCAATAATTGCATGCTAGAAATCGGACGATTAACTTAAAGCGGAGTTCCACCCAAAAATGGAACTTCCACTTTTCGGAACCCTCCCCCCCCTCCGGTGTCACATTTTGGCACCTTTCAGGGGGGAGGGGGTGCAGATACCTGTATAATACAGGTAATTGCACCCACTTCCGGGGAGAGACTCCCACGGAGTCGCCTCACTTCCCGTCTGTTCCCCCCACTGCCTTCTGGGAAACACACTGGTCCCACGCCGCGCTACTCGCGAATGCGCAGTAGGGAACCGGGCAGTGAAGCCGCAAGGCTTCACTTCCTGATTCCCTCACCGAGGATGGCGGCGGGGGCAGCCGAGAGACGAGGGATTGCTCGTCTTTTGCTGCCGACATCGCTGGCGCGCTGGACAGGTAAGTGTCCATTTATTAAAAGTCAGCAGCTGCAGTATTTGTAGCTGCTGGCTTTTTTTTTTAACATTAAACACAGGTTTTTATTGATCAAAGGGTGCATACATGTGAAGCATACTTTACATATACATTTGGTAACTGATACATTGAGAGTCATATTTGAGGTAGGCAAAGCAAAATATTCATCATCATTGTCATGTGAGCGTGCTCTATACGAATACATTGTACATCCAATTACTACCTAGAATAACATATGTCTGAGCCCTCATGTCTAACTAATATGGTTTTGTTATGTACAAGTACTCGACTCTTGAAGCCAGCGGTCCCATAACCCATTGTATTTATTGGGGCAGCCCCTGTTGATATATATGCATTTCTTGTATGGCAGGGTATTATTCACTTCTATTTTCCATTCTACTATTTTGGGAGGCGCTTGTCTCATCCATTTTTTAGCAATGATTTTTCTGGCTGAAAACAGTGTCTCATGAAGAAATGTTTTAGTGTATTTATCTATTGAGTCTGGTAACATTCCCAGAAGGCATTGTTTGGGGTCTAATGCTAGGGGTGAGCCCATCTCGTCGTGTAGAAATGTTACAATTTGTTTCCACAAACCCTGTATCTTAGGGCATGTCCAGATAAGGTGGAAGAAAGTGCCCGTTTCTTGTCCACACATCAAACATGTGGTGGAATGGGTGCGTTTGTATCTTGCCACTCTGAGGGGTGTGAGGTACGCTCTATGTAAGACATAAAGTTGCGTAAGTCGATCGGACAGCCTGGGAGACACTGCTTTACAGGACTCCAGCGCCCCGCCCCACTCCTCATCTTCTATTGGCCCAACCTCCCGCTCCCATCTGGGCTTCAGATCGTACGCTATTTTGGTAGAAATGGGGGTGGTAAGCATATTGTAAAATGCTGAAATCAGTTTGTGCGAATCTGTGCTCTTAATTACGGCCATAATTACATTGGGCGTGGGGTGTGGGACGGAGTCAGGGAATTGCGATTGTGTCGCGTGGCGAAGTTGAAAAAAACTAAAAAACATTCGGTTTTGAAGTGTAAATTCTTCTCTAAGGAAAAAAAAGGTTTTTAGACTTCCCTTGTCCAGGAGGTGATGAAGGTAGAACACCCCCTGTGTGGACCACGTACTCGTATTCTGTATTTTGGCGAGCTCAGGGAGATTCATGTTATGCCAAAGTGGTGTGTAGTCATTGTAGTGTGGAGTACTGAGTTTGGAAGAGGCTAAGTCCCATATTTTCCTGTAATGATATAGCATGGTATGCCTATTTGTCCCTGGCTCCGCCCCTCCCGAGCCCGATGCGATTGCATATATCGAGTCCCTGGTGTATTGTGCCCACTTTGGACATAAGAGGGTGAGGAATCTCTCACTGTCCGTCTTGTCCAGATGAAACATCTGTGACAACTGTGATGCAATGTAGTATAAATTGAAGTCAGGGAGGGCCGTGCCACCAAGATCGGTCGGGTTCTTGAGAGTTTGCCATGCTAATTTGTGTCTATTGGCTCCCCACACAAAGGGCTTGAGTATGGCCTCGAGCAATTTAAAGTGTTTCAAAGGTAGGTATACTGGGGTATGCCACAGAACATATAGTATCTTAGGGAGTAAGACCATTTTAATTAAATTTATGCGGCCCCAGATCCCAAGTGGAAGTCGGGACCAGATCCGCACTTTGGTTTTAACCATGGAAAGAAGGGGCTCTATATTGAGGGAAATGTAATCCACTGGGGACCTAGATATATGAACCCCTAGGTATTTAATGACCGACTCTTTGCAGTGGCAATCTGGTTTGGGATTCCTGGGGCGGGAAGCTGTCGATAGGCAGAATTTGGGACTTGTCCCAATAAATTTTTAATCCTGAGAATATCCCAAACCGCTCGATCGTGTGGAGTGCAGTATGTAGAGATGGGCCCGAATCTGCTAAATATAGCTGTCAGGGTCACCTGTGGCCAGGTGACAGATGCACACCGTAGGGGGACAGGAGTGCACCGCGAGGTAGTGAACCCTATGGCTGGCTTCTGTGGATAGGAAACTGGGTGGTTGTGGAAAGCGGGACCAGAGGAGCACAACCGGGATCCCAACGGAAGCGAGAGCCAAGATTCCCCAGGGCGCGGAGTCTAAGACCCAGCTGGTCTTCTCCAGGGCCTCTAGTGGTGAGGATGTTACGCTGCAGGCTGGGACCAGGTCGCGGCCCCTGGAGTTTCCTAGCTCACGCCCCGTAGGATAAGGGGAAGCAGCAGCACACGATAGAGAGAACCGAATAACAAGCCGAAGGTCAGGGGCCACAAGCAGACAAGGATAACGAAGAACGAGCCGAAGGTCAAGGGTCACGAGCAGACAGGGATGGTCGGGGACAAGCCAATAACGTAACAGAGAGACAGACGTAGCACACGGCAGGCAGGAACCCAAACACACAATGCCTAACAAACACGTTGATCAGCAAAGCAGGCTTGCAGTGCACAGGTTAATATAGTGTTCAGTGATAGGGCCTGGGGTGGAGTCAGGCTGGGAGGAGATTATAAAGGAAGCCAGGTGAAGGAGGTCTGGTCTCTAGATGAACACATGAGGAGGAAGGTAAGATGGCAGACAGACATTAATGCATATCCATGACAGTACCCTCCCTCTTACGAGGCCTCCCCCTTCCCCGCCTGGGCCCAGGTTTAGAGGGAAACTTCAGATGAAACTCCTTTAACAGACGAGGTGCAAAGACCTCAGATGCAGTGATCCAAGACCTCTCCTCAGGACCAAACCCTTTCCAATGAACGAGGTACTGAAGAACGCCTTTACAGAGTCGGGAGTCCAGAATTTGACTGATCTCGTACTCCTGATTATCCTCCGAGACAGGCGCCACGGTAGGAAGAGGACGAGAGAATTTATTGAGGACTAAAGGCTTTAGAAGAGCAACATGAAAGGAGTTAGTGATTTTAAGGCTCTTAGGAATCTGGAGTTTGAAACAAACCGGATTCAGTTTAGCAGTTACCGTGTATGGACCGATGAATCGTGGAGCAAACTTCAGAGAAGGAACTCGGAGCTTGATGTTCCTGGTAGAGAGCCAGACTTTGTCCCCTGGCTGAAGAGAAGGCGGTTTACGCCTGCGGCGGTCGGCAAAGCCTTTGAATTTTTCAGCAGCTGCCCGGAGGGAATCATGAACGTGACCCCAAACGGAATTGAGAGACTCCTGAACTGAAGCCAAAGCTGGAATGTCTGGAGAACAGATCATAGGAAGAGGAAGTTGAGGGTGTTTTCCATAAACTGTGAAAAAGGGTGTCTTCTGCGAACTGGTATTCACATGATTGTTATGGGAGAATTCTGCCCACGGGAGTAGAGAGGACCAATCGTCATGGTGAGAAGACACAAAGGTGCGAAGAAAGACCTCTAACTCCTGATTAACCCTCTCAGTCTGTCCATTGGATTGGGGATGGTAAGAAGAAGAAAAATCCAAGACAATATTGAGGGATTTGCAAAAGGCTCTCCAAAAACGAGACGTGAATTGGACTCCCCTGTCGGAAACAATATGAGAAGGGACCCCATGTAGGCGGAGAATTTCTCGAATGAAAATGGGAACCAAGGCAGGGGCAGAAGGAAGACCAGGAAGAGGAACAAAATGAGCCATCTTGGAGAATCGATCGATTACCACCCAAATGACTGTATTATTCTCAGACAGTGGGAGATCGGTGATAAAATCCATGGCAATATGGGCCCAGGGTTCCTTAGGAATAGGCAAGGGCATGAGGAGACCAGCAGGAGCTTGTGTGGAGGATTTGGACTGAGCACAGACATGACAAGCTTTAACGTAGTCTTTGACGTCTGAGCGGAGATTAGGCCACCAGTAGTGACGACTGATGAGTAGGAAGGATCGGAGGAATCCAGAATGCCCTGCCACCTTGGAATCATGTCCCCAACGAAGGATCTTAGCTCTTAGCTCAGTGGGGACAAAGGTCTTACCAGGCGGAATTTTAGACTTCAGGGTGGTAGAGTGGGCAACAATGCATGAGGTGGGAATGATCGGCTCAGGTTCAGGGGCGGACTCCTCGTCCAAAGTGTCAAATGACCTAGAGAGCGCATCAGCCCGACCGTTGCAGGAACCAGGTTTGTAGGTAATCGTGAAATTAAAACGGGCAAAGAAGAGACTCCACCTGGCCTGTCTAGGATTCAGACGTTTAGCATTCTGTAGATACTGTAAATTCTTGTGATCGGTAAAGATCGTAATGGAGTGAGGGGAACCCTCCAAGAGATGACGCCACTCCTCTAACGCCAATTTAATTGCGAGAAGTTCCCGATCACCGATGGCATAATTCCTCTCTGCCTGAGAAAATTTTTTGGAGAAGAACGCACATGGTTGGCGTCTCTTCTCAAAGATTTGAAGAAGCACAGCTCCCACCCCCATTGAGGAAGCGTCCACTTCAATAAAAAATGCATTCCCAGGATTTGGTCTCCTCAAGAGGGGGCCAGAAACAAAGGCCTGTTTCAGGTTGTGAAATGCAGAGACAGCTTCGGGAGGCCAGTCTCTGGCATTCACACCCTTCTTGGTCAAAGCGATAATAGGCGCGGCAATGGAAGAGTAATTCCTTATGAACTGCCTATAATAATTAGTGAAGCCAAGAAAGCGCTGTGTGGCCTTGAGGCTAGCAGGAAGAGGCCAGTTGGTGATAGCCAAGACCTTCCCAGGGTCCATACGAAGCCCCGAACATGAGACAAAGCACCCCAAAAACAGGACCTCAGAACATTCAAAGGAACATTTCTCCAGCTTGGCATAGAGATTGTTCTCTCTAAGACGTTGAAGTACAGTGCGGACATGGTTTCTGTGGACGAGCAGATTTTCAGAAAAGATCAGAATGTCATCCAGATAGATGACAACAAACTGGTACAGCAGATCTCTGAAGATTTCATTGACAAAGTTTTGAAACACGGCTGGAGCATTACACAGACCAAAAGGCATCACCAGATATTCGTAATGCCCGTCTCTAGTGTTAAATGCAGTCTTCCATTCGTCACCCTCCCGTATTCGAATGAGATTGTACGCGCCTCTGAGATCCAACTTGGTGAAAATGGAGGCACCCTTCAACCTATCGAATAGCTCAGATATTAAGGGTAAGGGGTATCGATTTTTAATAGTAACCGCATTTAAACCCCGATAATCGATGCAGGGTCTTAAGGTACCATCCTTTTTGGCAACAAAAAAGAACCCTGCCCCTGCAGGCGATGAGGATTTCCGGATGAACCCTCTCTCCAGATTCTCTGCTACATACTCCGACATGGCCTGGGTCTCTGGGATGGACAGAGGGTAGGTACGACCCCTGGGTAGAGTTGCTCCGGGGACAAGATCAATAGCACAGTCAAAAGACCTGTGGGGAGGAAGCACCTCAGCTGATTTTTTACAGAACACATCCCGGTAATCGCTGTATGCGGCGGGAAGATCAGAAGAAACAGAAGTGGCAGCAACCGGAAGACTCTCCTTGGGGGTCACCTTGAGAAGACACGACGAGAAACATGAGGAACCCCAGGCCAGGATCTGCCCAGAGACCCAGTCCACATGTGGAGAGTGGAGCTGTAGCCAAGGGAGGCCCAATACAACTGGGGTAGAGGCCTTGGGTAGAATAAGAAAGGATATCCACTCCTGGTGGAGAATCCCTACCGACATCCTAATGGGTAGCGTCTGGAAGCGAATAGGGCCCCCTGGGAGAACAGTGCCATCAATTGCCGAGACTACCAATGGGGTAGTGAGAGGTGAAAGGGTAAGCTTCATAGAAGAAGCAGTTCTCCAATCCATGAAATTGCCGGCAGCCCCGGAATCCAGGTATGCAAGGGTTGACTGAGGAGAAGTGCCTACATGAAGGGACACCGGCAAGAGCAGGCGAGAAGGTGATGTTTCTGGGTCCAATACTCCACCTTCCAAATGTATTAGACCCGAGCGTTTCCCGGACGAAGCGAGCAGGAGTCACGAAAATGACCCTTGCCCCCACAATAGAGGCACAAGCCCAGAGTTCTGCGCCTAGCACGTTCTTCGGGGGTTAGTCTGGTCCGGCCCAGCTGCATAGGTTCTTCAGCAGGTAGAGGATGCTCCACGGAATGAAGGGAGGGGAGCTCAGACTGGCTAGGACCCAGAGAGTGCTGGCGTCTTTTTTTCTAAGGACCTCTCTTGAAAACGAATGTCGATCTGGTTGCATAATGAAATTACATCGTCCAGACCGACGGGAATGGCTCTTCCCGCTAATTCGTCTTTCACTCGGTCAGAGAGGCCATGTAAAAAGGTAGCGACCAGGGCCTCATTATTCCAGCTCAATTCAGCTGTGTGGATACGGAACTGAAGAGCATATTGCCCCACTGAACTAGATTCTTGGCGAAGACGTAAGACAGCACTAGCCGCTGAAGAAGCCCGAGCCGGCTCTTCGAAGATATTACGAAAGAGCTTCAAGAATTCGGACAGACTGGAAACCACCGGATCGTTCCTCTCCCACAGGGGGGCAGCCCAGGCCAAAGCTTCACCGGAGAGGAGGGAAATGATATAGGCTACCTTAGCCCGGTCAGATAGGAAGCTTTGAGGCTGAAGCTCAAAATGAATAGTGCATTGGCTGAGAAACCCCCTGCAGGCCTTGGAGTCACCAGAGAAACGGAACGGAGCTGGCAATCTTAGTGAGTGTGAGGCTGCGACTGGTGCGATAGGTACAGCCGCTGGTTGTACTTGGGGTTGCGGATTCGGGGTTCCCAAGGAGACCTGAAGCTGCTCGAATCGAGAAGCCAGATCCTGGAGGAATCGCATCACCTGGGTCTGATTTGATTCCTGGGTCTCAAGTCTGCGAACTATGCCCTGCAATGGATCATCCGCGGGAAGCGGGATGTCAGCCGGGTTCATGGCTGATCAAACTGTCAGGGTCACCTGTGGCCAGGTGACAGATGCACACCGTAGGGGGACAGGAGTGCACCGCGAGGTAGTGAACCCTATGGCTGGCTTCTGTGGATAGGAAACTGGGTGGTTGTGGAAAGCGGGACCAGAGGAGCACAACCGGGATCCCAACGGAAGCGAGAGCCAAGATTCCCCAGGGCGCGGAGTCTAAGACCCAGCTGGTCTTCTCCAGGGCCTCTAGTGGTGAGGATGTTACGCTGCAGGCTGGGACCAGGTCGCGGCCCCTGGAGTTTCCTAGCTCACGCCCCGTAGGATAAGGGGAAGCAGCAGCACACGATAGAGAGAACCGAATAACAAGCCGAAGGTCAGGGGCCACAAGCAGACAAGGATAACGAAGAACGAGCCGAAGGTCAAGGGTCACGAGCAGACAGGGATGGTCGGGGACAAGCCAATAACGTAACAGAGAGACAGACGTAGCACACGGCAGGCAGGAACCCAAACACACAATGCCTAACAAACACGTTGATCAGCAAAGCAGGCTTGCAGTGCACAGGTTAATATAGTGTTCAGTGATAGGGCCTGGGGTGGAGTCAGGCTGGGAGGAGATTATAAAGGAAGCCAGGTGAAGGAGGTCTGGTCTCTAGATGAACACATGAGGAGGAAGGTAAGATGGCAGACAGACATTAATGCATATCCATGACAATAGCAGCGTATCATCAGCATACATACTGATTTTTTTTCGATCAGGGAGCCCAATCTCAGACCCCTAATCCCTGGGTTTGCTCGGATGGACATCGCAAGAGGTTCTGCCGCGAGGGCATATAGTAGCGGGGACAAAGGGCAGCCCTGTCTCGTGCCTCTACTGAGGTCAAACATTCGAGAGGGCCACCCGTTGGCCAACACCTTGGCTGTGGGCGCCTGATACAGCAATTGAACCCACTTAATGTAGTTGGGACCAAAGCCATAGCCCTCCAAGCATCTCCATAGATACTTCCACTCCACCGAGTCAAAAGCTTTTGCCGTATCTAACGTCACTACAACCCGGGACCCAACCTCCTCATGCGTGGCCTGCAGATTTATATATAGTTTTCTAAGATTAAACGATGTATTACGGCCAGGCATGAAACCCGCCTGGTCCGTATGTATTAGGGACAAGATGACCTGATTGAGCCTAATAGATAGTACTTTGGCTAGTATTTTGATATCGACCTGTAATAGGGATATGGGGCGGTACGATTCAGGGTATCCTGGGTCTTTCCCAGGTTTGGGAATGAGGACTATAGTAGCCTCCGTCATGGATGGAGGCAGTGTGCCAGACTCGAAGAGATGGTTGTACAGCGTTAGTAGTTTAGGAACGAGAGTTTCGCTAAAATGGGAGTAGAACTCAATGGGGAGTCCATCCGATCCCGGAGATTTAGACCTGGCAAAGCTAGCGATTGCCTTTTGTAATTTCCTCTATGGTGAGGGGTGCCTCCAAAAGGTCCATCTGTTCCCTGGTCAGTTGCGGGAAAACGACCCCCTCTAGAAAGAGGGACATCGTTTCCGACTCGGTAGGGGCTGTCGTTTTGTACAAGTCAGCAAAAAAGTCTCTAAACATTGAAGTTACTGTGGGAGGGTCTGTAATGCGTTGTCCATCAGGGCCATGTAATGTGATAACCACTGGGGGTCTGTCCTCCACTGTGTATCAGGTAAGCTAGGAGCTTGCCGGCTTTTTCCCCGTGTTCGAACAGTTTTTGTTTAGAGAAAAATAGTTTTTGTCTTGCTTTTTGAAACTGAAGCTGGGCGACTACTCTAGTGTGTAGTTTGAGCTGGCTTGCCTTTGCAGGAGTCGGGGCTGTGGCAAAATCTCGTTCAGAGGAGGACAGATCCGCCATTGCCTTATCAAGGACGGTGGCCGAGTCAGCCTTGATTTTAGTGATTCTAGTAATTAATGTGGAGCGAGCGAACAACTTAAAGGAGTCCCAAACCGCAGAGGGTGGCGCCGAGTCGTCGTTCTCCGCAAAGTATAGTGCCCATTCATTCGCAAGCTCGTCATCCTCCGGTAGGAGTGAGAGCCAAAACGGGTTTAAACGCCAAGATCTAGGTGGTTTATTAATGGGTATCAGTCTGTGAGATATTAGTAATAAAGTCTATGCGAGACAGAGAATTATGGGTAGATGAAAAGCAGGAGTATGATTTCGTATGTGGGAACATGTGGCGCCATGTGTCTATTAAATGAAAGGTGGAGATGAACTTATAAAACTTAGTTTCGTTGGGAGTGATCGGGGTGGGAGGAGTCAGTTGTAGCCTGTCTAGATTGGGATTTAGCGTAGTATTGAAATCCCCCAGCCAAACCGCAGAAATGGCAGGGTGTCGGGCCATGAATGACAATCCCTCTTTAATGATTGTAATGTTGAATGGGGGTGGCACATAGAAGGCCAATATTAGGATGGGTTCACCATATAGTTTAGCTAGGAGAAATATGTACCGCCCCTGTGAGTCAGTGGATAGTTCACATAGCTCAAAGTGTACAGATTTAGCTATCAAAATTGACACTCCCCTGGCATGGGATGTATGGGTAGAATGGAATGCCCACCCAATCCAAGGTCGGCGTAATGCCATCTGTACGCTCCCCTCCACATGTGTCTCCACCAGGGCTATCACATCAGCACATTGCTTCTTAAGGAATGTGAAGACTGCCGCACGCTTAAGCTTGTCACGCAGGCCCCTCACATTCCACATGAGAAATTTTAAAGACGCCATCGAGAGACGGTGTCGGAATCGTGCGTCCCAGGCCTGTCATGTAATATTCCCCTAGTGTGGGTATTCCCAAGGTTCCCAATAGGTAGATATAAATGTATCGGTTCTGTTACACCCAACATATATGTACACTCACATAAACATATCTCTCGTAATGTTACCTGTTCTCTGAAGTTAGTATGCACAATCAAGTTCAACACAACGATAAACAAATTAACCCCCTCCCCCTCCCTGCCCTGCACCTTCCCCAACTGGTGCGGGCGTAATCCCTTAACTTGTGTGACCCAACTGGGAAAAACTCTATCTGCAAAAGTACATAAAGGAGATAATGGAGCTGGTGGGGCCTCTGAGATCTAGAGGGGTCAAGGTACACCCTCCATATTGGTAGGTCAGGATTAGTCAAGGCAGGTTGGCCTTCTCGGTTCCTGTAGAGGGCACCAAACGTGCCCCGGAAAGAGCTCCAGTATACATGAGAATGATTCCCAGTGGTGTATGGGGCAAAGTCTCGCTGCACAGTGCACGTTGCTGGCAGGGCCTCTGTATCCCCGAGCTCCTGTGGTCAATGTGGTCTGAAATAGTGTACAGTGTCTCAAAGATATAATGGGTATGAATGAATAGACTCCTGTAAAGTAGATGTCTGGGGTTCGTGTTTTGTACTCACGTTGGTACACGATCAGTTCCGTAGCTCATCAGGGAGCGCGCTGTGTGTGACACAAGACGTTCCATTTCCAGGAGTAGATAGTTGCAAGGAAAAGTCCATGTGGCTCCAGGAAACTGCGCGGCTATGTGACATTGGAAAAGAATAGTACTACAAATGATTGTGAGCAACGTTAGTCATAGTTGTATATCTGGGACTCGGTCAAGCAACTCTTTCAGGGTCAGCGCGGCGATCCAGCCAGGATAGTACTTCCTCCGGGTCCTCAAAGAAGACAGCACGGCCGTCACATTCCACCCTGAGGCGGGCAGGGAAGAGCATGGAATACTTGTAGTGCTTGATCCGGAGCCTGCGTTTGGCCTCAGTGAAGCTCTGGCGTCGGCACTGCACCTCTGCCGAAAAGTCAGGAAAAATTGCCACTGTGACGTTTCCCATAGGGATGTTCCCTTTCTCTCTTGCCATTCTCAAAGCTGCATCCCTGTCCTTATAGTTAAGGAGTTTGGCTATGAACGTGCGAGGGGGGCTCCCTGCGGGGGAGGTCTGGCTGGCATGCGGTGCGCTCGTTCCACCACAAACATGGGGGAGAAGGCTTCTCTACCATATGCGTTGATTAAGAGTTGTTCTAGGAATGTGGTGGGGTCCCTACCTTCGGACCCCTCCGGCAGACCTATAAGGCGCAGATTACATCTTCTAAGCCTGTTCTCCATGTCATCCTGTTTGGCGAGGATTTGACGTATTTGCTGTTGCATGCGGTCTGACGATGTTTGTAGGGGTGGGATGGCATCTTCCACTGTGCTCAGTCTGGTCTCTGTCTCTGTCTCCGTCACCCGTTCTCTAAGTTTTTGAAAATCCTGCCTAAGGAGGGAAATGTCCACCTTACCTCCTCTATTTGCGCTGTAAGGGAAGTTCTGCATAAGGTAATCGCTTCAAGCAAACGGTCAGTGTCACCTGCTGTTCGTTCTCCCCCTCCTGTCTTCTCAGGGGCATCATCTCCTCCCGCCATATCTTCCCCTTCTTGTCGGCGGTACTGATCAAGTTTCGCCGCCGCTGCCTTCTGGGATTTGGAGGGCGACATACTGGGGGAATCAGGGGTACCGTGACAAGGCGCCCCTAGCTCTCGAAGGTGAATCAGCAAAACAGCAATGTCAGTTTAGTGCACGTACCGAGGGACCAAAAGGATCAAAATGGCCACGGGACTCCGGGAGTAGGCCCAGGCCTCAATCCGTCCCGGACGCGGCCCCACAGGCCAGAGGATGGCTAAGGGCCTGTGGGATCCAAGGTTAGGTGTACTGAGGGATCTCTGAGAGGCTATCAGCATTAGGCCGACTGGTGACCGAGCCTGGACAGAGCGCTGACCTAAAGGCAGGTGCAGCAAAATGGCCGCGGACCCCCTACCGTAGGCCCAAGCCGCAGACTTTCCTGATTGCGGCCACACTGGCCGATGGGTGATCAGGGCTCATAAAATCAAAAGGCCAGGTGTGTCTGGGTGCCCAGGGGAAGCAGGCAGTGTCAGAGTGGCCGGTGGAAGTGTCAGCCTGGATACTGGGTGTATCAAGATGGCCGCGGCCTCCGCGTGAAGGCCGAAGCCACAGACTTGCCTGGATGTAGCTTGTGGACGGCCAGGGGCTCCTACTGTCAGGCGCCAAGTATGCTGAGGGGGGGCTCCAGAAGGGTACTGTTCGGCGGTGTGCTGGCCGGCGGCAGTGGTGGTCCGGAGAGAGGGTGCAGCAAGATGGCCGCGACCTCCGTGTGTAGGCCGAAGCCGCGGACTTTCCTGAATGTGGCCGCCGCGTACGGGGGATCGTCGGTCCGTTCGACGGTTTGGGAGTCAGCGGAGTACAGTTATGGTATGTACTGGGTCCCCAGGTAGTTATCCTAGACAGATGGCAGGAATTGCGGAGTGCAGGATAGGTTTTTTCAGGAGTACTATAGGGAGCTCAGGGAATACAGGTCCTACTCCATGCTGCGTCAGGCCACGCCCCAGCTGCTGGCTTTTAATATTTTTTTTTTTTGCCCCAGGACCTCCGCTTTAAAACCAACACAAAGTTAGATGGTCAAAATACAAAAGTGGGTAGCCTCTACATGTTTCGCCATAATCATTCCGGAGCTTTTGTAAGATCCTTTATGTGCAAAATCACCCGAAATAGAGACAGAAACTCCAGGGGACCATCAAGGCCTTGCTGGCAAATCAGCAGAATATTACTGTGCCATAGAGGGAGCAAATCCCTTCAAAAGCAGACCCTGTTTAAATAGAGAATCAAGAGAATAGGGATCAATAGTAGCATTGTTTCATGTGTCTACTTCAAATAGTGATAAACCTGATGGGGACTAGATCATCCAGATATTTGTTTTCTTCATCTGAAATGAACAATTTCCCTCTTGAGGATCAGAAAGGTAATGTCTAGTCAGTAGAGATTCTGACATACGATCCCTATTACATACAATGTCCCATGAGCCTTGCGATCATCTCCTACAGAGGTCTGACAGGGCAAACGGCCACAGCAAGTATCTTTCTGATCCTCAAGAGGGAAATTGTTCATTTCAGATGAAGAAAACAAATATCTGGATGATCTAGTCCAAATCAGGTCACATATCACTAATTTGAAGTAGATACGTGAAACAATGCTACTATTAATCCCCATTCTCTTGATTCTCTATTTAAACAGGGTCTGATTTGAAGGGATTTGCTCCCTCTATGGCACACCAATATTCTGCTGATTTGCTGGCAAGGCCTTGATGGTCCCCTGGAGTTTCTGTCTGTTTCGGTTGATTTTGCACATAGGGTCTTACAAAAGCTCCGTAAGAAGCCATGATTATGACGAAACATGTAGAGGCTACCCACTTTTGTATTTTGACCATCTACCTTTATGTGTTGGTTTTAAATTTGAACTTTTTAACCACTTCCCACCCGCCGTATGCAGAATGACGTCCGGGAAGTGGTTGTGTTATCCTGACTGGACGTCTATTGATGTCCAGCAGGATAACATTCCGGCGCGCGGCGATCACAGCGTGTCAGTCTGACACCCTGCATTTCCGATCGTGATAAGAAGCCTCTGTCAGAGGCTTCTTACCACGTGATCAGCTGTGACCAATCACAGCTGATCATCGCGTGAACCAGGAAGTGCCAGTAAACGTCATTTCTCGGTTCACGCCGACAGGGAGAGCCGATCGGTGGCTTTCCCTGTCAGAGGGGGGGGGGGGGGCTCTGTGCTGATAATCTGCACATTGATTATCAGCATAGCCCCCTCAGATGTGCCACAACACCTTTTAAAATGCCCATAAGCTGTCAGTCAGTGCCCCAATAAAAACAGAGCTCACAGTGCCCATCAAAGTGACAATCAGTGCCCATATCAATGCTAATCGGTGCCAGTCAGTGCCCAGCAGTAAAACCTGTCAGTACCTCAACATCAGTGCCACCTGAATATATAGAAAGAAGTGCAGCGCTGGATAATAAAACATATAAATTACAGTGATAAGTGCACAACATATAAATGTAGTGATGAGTGCACAACATATATGCATGTATTCAAAAAAATCAAACAATTAAAAGTCCATGCTGCATAAGCAGTAAATAAGTGTGTGACACACAAAATCGAAATGTTCATAAGTGCAGCCATTCAATGTTCGATGGGTGATATCCAACGTGGAACCATAAAGATAACATACACCACCGATGCTGCCCGTCACCTTGTAAAGAAATTAAAGCTTACCAGAAACCCAGCGTGACGCACACACGCACTGCGCATGCACGAACCATCTTTGTCGGTTTGGACAAAGTTTTTAGATCCTTGCAAGGAAACTTTTTGAACGTTGGGACGGTGGTCCTACTATCGATACTTTTATAAACAAAATACATCAAAAGGAAGCTCTGCACTACTGGAGACTTTTTCTCCCTTCCTTTTACTTCTTCCGGGAATGCTGAGTTTCTACTGGATGTCTATACCCCATTCATGAAAAGGAGTGTTTACGGTCTCTTCCTGGATCGTATCTGGAGAGTGCAACTTGGAGGGAACTTCTCTAAAAGCCATCCGGCAATTTGAGAGGGGATCCTTTGCTATCCTGGTGGCGTTCCTGACATACTGCTAAGCCTGTTTTGACACCCCTGAGAAGGGCAGTCGCTGGCTATCTGGTAAGCCTTCATTTCTTTACAAGGTAACGGGCAGCACCGGTGGTGTATGTTATCTTTATGGTTCCACATTGGATATCACCCATTGAACACTGAATGGCTGCACTTATGAACATTTCATTTGGGTGTCACACACTTATTTACTGCTTATGCAGCATGGACTTTTAATTGTTTATGATTTTTTAAATACATGCATATATGTTGTGCACTTATCACTGTAATTTATGTTTTATTATCCAGCGCTGCACTGCTTTCTATATATTCAGTCCTTGTGCCCCATATCAGGGTTATAGTGCTTAGCTGCAGGATATCCTTCACGGTTTTATTCATATTATTTATTTTGTTCACTCATTTGTTTGTTTTTTAATTTTGACACCTAGCGCAAATTTTTCTAGTTTTCTTTTAATAATCAGTACCACCTATCTGCCCATCACAGCCGCCTGTCAGTGCCCATGAATTCTACATATCCGTGCCAACTCATCAGTGCCTGTCAGTGAAGGAGAAAACTGAATTTTATAACTGAAACCGAGAAAAACTGTTTTTTTTTTTCAAAAATGTTGTTCTTTTTTAGTTTGTTTAGCAAAAAATTAAAACCGCAGGAGCTGATCAAATACCACCAAAAGAAAGCTCTATTTGTGGGAACAAAATGATATAAAAAATTTGTTTGGGTACAGTGTAGCATGACCGCGCAATGGTCATTCAAAGTGCAACAGAGCTGAAAGCTGAAAATTGTCCTGGGCAGGAAGGGGCGAAAGTGCCTGGTATTGAAGTGGTTAAATAAAAATCTACCTTTTTGTGTTGGTTTTAAATTGAACTTTTTAACCATGCTTTGTTTAAATAAAATTGCTATTGTTTCTTAAAGTAATTCATTTTGCACTCTAAAACTCCCATTTTCGCTTTCTTGTTTATTCTATTATCATTATAGGGAGGTGGTGTATTGTTAAGACCTCCTACTCTTGGTTTTAAAACCATTTTTTTCTGCCCATACATGAATCCCATCTTGACCAGTTCAGCAGGGACAGATTCAAACCATCTATGGCCGGCTTAAGAATTGGGCTGGGTGATAGCTGTTGTGTTTTTTGCTATGCATCTTTCTCAAAGCTTATATGAAAATAAAATGTTACAAAAACGTGTAAAAACCAACAAGGGAAGGATAATAGTGGTTGGGAAGGGTTTCAGAACAACCTAGACAGATGGTTGCCTAGCAAGAACAAACCATTCTCTCATACCCATGGATACTCTAAAGCCGAGTACACACTATCAGATTATCGGACAAATTTTTGTCCATTTTTTTTGTATGCTGCTAGTCTCATATCGAAAGCGAAGCGGTTACTTACCATACGAAAATTATTGTACGACAGAATTCAACGTCAGAAGTGACGTAATGTGTTGCATTGTTTTGTATGTGTTCTTTCATTTCTGAGCATGCGTAGTCTCTTACGATTTTTTTTTTTCTGGCCGAAAACTGTACTAATTAAACAGAAATTGGATGTTGTGTTCACATCCGCCAAACATTTTAGAGCCTGCACATCCAGTTTTTGTCATCCAAAAATTCGGAATCGGCTGTTGAATGCACCGTACCAACGATCCGAAATTCAGCAGATCGTCCATTGGACAAAATTTAACTTCCAATTTTCTGATCGTGTGTACGGGGCTTTACTAATTATAACAATTAAATAGTCTGTCCATAAAGTAATACGGGTTCTGTGCCCATCATAATCTTTCATTTTTGTAGCTCTCCACACCTCCTCCTGGATAGACTTTCTAACATATCTGTCTCTTTCAGAACGAGATCGGCTGCAGCTGACTGGTATCGATGATAACCTCTGCCGTATTTGCATGGATGCTTTAATCGATTGCGTTCTCCTGGAGTGTGGCCATATGGTAACATGTACCAAATGTGGCAAGAGGATGAGCGAGTGTCCAATCTGCCGACAGTACGTGGTGCGGGCTGTTCATGTCTTCAAATCTTAAATATCCAGACCAAATAAAAAGTGTGACTTGGCTCTACGTCTTGGGGCTCAAAGTGTGTAAAAAAAAAAAAATGGAAAAATGGTTTTCTGTATAGCTTCTGAGTGATATGATGTTTAGAGATGTTTTGTAATGCAGTTAGGATGTACAGTATACATGAGAAGTGTTCAGACAACTGCATGCTGGTGTGTGTTTATGAATCTGGAATGAATGCTCTCATTCTAAGAAATAAAATATTTACTTGTGGATTGGAAGGCTAAAAACACATTTATTAAAGTAAATATCCACATTACATTACTGATGATTTTCAAATCTTAAAGTGGAGCATTTAAAATTCTCTAAAGCCTAGTACATATGTATATAAAGTCAGACAAAAAATACTGCTTTCAAAGCGATCGTATGACAATCTGATTGTTCGTACACAGCTTTCAAGAGCCAATCACAACAGTTCATCTGAAATTACCTGAAGGGACAAGCATGAAAATTTCTTGTACGATTTTTTAGTTTTAATCAGTACCGTATTAGTTAAAAAAAAATAAAAAATATCGGAAGGAGTAGGACCACGTATGCTCGGAAACGCAATACAACACATTGCATCACTTCCAAAGTTGTATTCTCTCGTACGAGAATTTTTGTAAGTTTAGTAGCCTCTTCATTTAAAAAAATAAATAAAAAGACAATTTTTTCCGATATTCTCATCGTGTGTGTGAGGCTTAAGGAGGTAGAAGTGTTTTCAATTACAGAAGAGACATACGGTTCTTTGCCTCTTCTGCAATAAAGGATTCTTCTAGCAAACCCTACACAGAGCTGTGCATGTGCACACCAACTGCTGTCTGTATTGATGATAAATCGGCAATAGAACTATTCATAATCTTTAAATGGTGGCACACAAGGCTATAGAAATGTATACTATACCTTTCAAGAGATGCTTTGAAACCCTGTGATTATCTAAAACAATGCAGATTCCTTACTGTACAAATCGTAATGAAGCACTTGCTCTTACTCCCTTTATTGTATTAAGATTCCATTTCTGAGCAATGACATTTTTGGGTCTGTCAGATGTGTGTTCGGGCCAACACAACAGAGTAAATTGTTAAGCACCACTATTTCTAATTTATACAATAAAAAGGAAATGCCCTTTTATTTTTACAGAATGGAATCTACCATAATCATTATAGGTAGCAATATAGTATCTAAAGCCAAGAGCAAAAATCTATTACAGCTTACCAGACCTTCGATTTGGTGGTTGTATTAATTTTCTTTCATGGTGATGCTGCCAGTAACACACTCCCTGTCCTATGATATCACTGACGCACTGTATCTATGGAGAAGTACACATACTCTGATCCATAGCATATGGGGAGGTGTTTTGATGCTCAAAGGAGGTGAACTATAGAGAATACGATTTATGTACTCACTGTAAAATCAAACTTTTTTTCATACTTGCCGTAATTTTCCTTTCAAGATGAGCTCCATTGCAGCATGCACATGGGTATTCTCCTCCTCTACTCCAAAGGACCATCTATCTATAAAATTTGTACCCTTATCTAGACACAGCATTACATCACTAGTTGACTTTAATGGGGTGGGATACTGTGCTGCCATGGAGCTCAACGGAAGAGGAAACATTGTGTAAAACCAATTTCCTGATGACTACATGTCAGCATACACATGGGAAATAACTAAACAAGATGAGCTGGGAATGCAAATATTTTAATCAGTAGAGGTGACAGAAGAAAGTACTCTCCGACCGAAAGCAAGAGAAGCTGGTTCAACACAATAATGCGCTGTAAAGGTATGCTATAATGTCCAAGAAGTCACCTCTACAAATGACCTCTGTAGACACAATCTACTGTTCCCATGCTATAAGTGGAACGAGCTGTTACTCCATCTGGTACTACACCTTTGAAACGGTTGCCCATGGAGATTGTCTTGACCAATCAGTATGCGATCACCCAACTGGAAGCCTTTTTGCCCTTTATTTGCACCATCTGGCAATACAAACAGATGGTCAGATGACCTGAAAGGAGTTTACCACTGCTTACTTGCTCCCAGTCCTAGGAAGGACTATGTCCTGCTTTAAATAAAAGTCCAAAGTCACCTTTGGTGTAACTTCTAACATTGGAACTAGAACTACCCAGTCAGCAAAGAAAGTGGTGAAGGGCTCCTTAGCAGCTTTTTCTGAAACCCTCCTTGCCAAAGTGATTGCAACTAGAAAGGTAGTCTTCAGTGTAAGATTTGAAAAAGTAGGAAGAAAGGAGCGCCCGGTGTCCAAAGGAACACAAATTTGAAGGTAGGTTAAAAGCTGCACCTGCAAGTCAGCTCTCTGATACTTTGCAAATATACATTTAATAGCATGCAGTGACAGCCCTGAATAAGGGGGGGGGGCTTTCCCCCCAAAATGTGTTGGCTTGATGTACTTATCAATAAACACATCTTAACCTACCTTCAAATTTGCATTCATTTGGACACCGGGCGCATTTTTTTCCTGTCCTTTTCCAAGTCTACCTGTGGAAATGTCCATAAAGCCGTACCCAAAAGGCAGCAGTCCAAACCCAAGAGGTTCAATCACCATTATCTAATACTGGGCACAACCCGCTGGAAGAATTGCCCAGACAACCATCCACCCGCAACCAGTGATGGATCAGGTCAGTCCAACACAGTCTCTAGCACAAACGAGACACCTTCAGAGTAAGAGGTCAGCCTAAAACTCCTGCTTTAGGAGAAAACTTTTCAGGAGGACAGGAAGTCCAAGACTAGAGGAAGATCCCACTTTAGAAAGAGAAGTTTTCTTGGTGGTCTTGATCCAATCCTTTAAGGCAGTGATGAGATTATCAATTCGTTTGATGCTCACCAGTTTGTTGAGAAGGCTGAGATAGCCAAGACGTGCCCTTTCAAGGTACAGAGGCTCCCATTAATGCCCTTCTGTAGGAACTCTAGCACATTGTGTGTTTGGTTGGGTAATGATGAAAAACCTTGGGCAACCTAAAACAGTTGAAACTGTTGAAATAGTCAATTTTTTCCTAAATTTTAGAAGTGTGTCCACCACAGAAGGAGCTTCTCTGGAGCAGGATGGCAAATGGGGCCTGAGTCAGGTGAGTCTGAAGGGATAGAAATGTTAAAGGATTCCAGGTACTCCGCGGTAACAGAATCTGATACCATGGTCGTTTTGGCCAATCTGTGATTATGATCTACTGGGAAAGAAGGTGCTAGTCCTAGAAATAAAGATGAGAGTTGATAGAAAGGCATAAGCCAAGTTCCACTCCATCCTCTGTGCATCTGACCAGCTTGCATGTGAACATGGAAATCCTAAACAGAAATCAACTTTGCATTCATTGGGGTCACAAAGATCCATCTCTGGCAAGTAGGCCCAGTTTGATACCTTTCTGAATATCTCTGGCAGGAGAGACCACTTGTGGTGGTCTCTGCTAACTCTGGATAAGTAATCCACTTGTACATTATCTAGACCTGGAATGTATACTGCTAAAAAATGCAGAAGATTGGGCTGGTATTCCTAGGAATCTTTCAAGACACAATTGTCCCGTTCCCATCCATTGGGCTATCCCTTCTATGGTTTGTATTTGACAAATTTTCTCTCTGTTTCCGGTGGTGGTAGTCTACTCCAAACTCATCTGAGGGCCTAGAAGGTGGGAGGGGTGTATTCTTATGCTTCCTAAAGTAAGTGGAACCAATCATCCCTCACATGGCTGTCCTGGAAGAATTCTAAAGATAGAATTTCTGGTAAATCTTGCTGAAAATTTTTGCTATTGTCCTGGGGAGGTTGGATGCGCTGGGCTGTAGAGGAGTCGGAAGCGGCTGGCTTAAACTGGATACACGCTATACAATTGTCTTTAGATTTACCAAAACCATACGAGGTCGAACCTTAATCTCGCATACACACGATCGTTTTTCATGACGAGACAAATGTAATTTTTTTAATTGGTCATTAAAAACAATCGTGTGTAGGCTCCAGAGCATTTTTCTCGACGAGAAAAATGGGCATTAAAAATTTAGAACATGCTCTATTTTTTCTCATCGTCGTTTTTCTCGTCGTGATAAACGGGCGTGTGTACGCTTTAATGACGGAAAAAAAATGCACATGCTCAAAAGCAAGTTATGAGACGGGAGCACTCGTTCTGGTAAAACTAGCGTTCGTAATGGAGATAGCACATTCGTCATGCTGTAACGGACTGAAAAGCACAGAGAGTGAAAAGCGCGAATCGTCTCTCACCAAACTTTTACTAACACAAAAGCAGCCCAAAGGGTGGTGCCATCCAAATGGAACTTCCCCTTTATAGTGCCGTCGTATGTGTTGTACGTCACCGCGCTTTGCTCAAGCATTTTTTTCCACAATAGTGTGTAGGCAAGGCAGGCTTGAGAAGAATCACGTCGAGAAAAACTTAGTTTTTTCCATGACATTAAAAACAGTCGTGTGTACGCGGCATAAGAGTTTAATTTTGTATGCAATCAGGCAGGCCTTTGCACTACATGGTTTTGGTAAATCTAAAGGAAATTAGACAAAAGTTGTATAGTGTATATGGGGTCTTAGGCTCTCAGCGAACCGCTGAGAGGCTGAGCCAGCTGCCAGTCCAGGCTTCTGGGCAGATCCGACCATATGATCAGGATATTTTCAGAGCCTGGACCGGGTCTGTGATGTCAGTCGACAGTGGATCACAGGAGTACAGAATGAACGGAACTGCACTCCTGTGATTCATAGGTGAAGTAAAACAAAAAAAAAAAAAAAAGCTTTAGCTATATCTCTCCTTTAACTGTTATACAAAAACTATACTGTTGCTAGATATGGGACATGTCAGGATGGTCATGTGGTTTTGCAGTCCCAAATCTTCTCTCTTTTGAGCACAGGAGGCAGGGTCCTTCAGGGGTGGCTACACACAGTAGAGCTGCACAATTCTGGGAAAAATGAGAATCACGTTTCCTTTGCTTAGAATGAAGATCACGCTTCTCAAAAGGCTATTAAAGGGGGGCATGTGAGGAGTGAACTTAAAATACCGGCAACCACTGTCCCTTATAATATATTAGGAATATTACCATAGTCAGCTAGCCCAGACTGAGTCAGCTACCCATATTAAGAATATTACCGCAGTCAGCTACCCAGACTGGTAATATTCATAATGAGGGACAGTGGTTGCCGGTATTTTAAGTCCACTCCTCGGCTCACATGCCCCCCTTTAATAGCCTGACTGTCATCTGCAAGGCCTGGGGTAGCTGACTCACTAATACAAAGCACAAGGAAGGACTCACTGTGTTTTGGAGTTATCGGATCATGCTGCTGGTGTGCACTCACCGCTGTGCTGTGTGTTTTCGTGTTTCCCGCCGGCCAAGAAGCGAGGTGGTACCGCCCACGCATCATTGACATCCAGCGGCGCTGCGCCGCATCACGCTTTCTGATGACTGACGTCAGTTCCGGTTGCTGACTTCAGTTCCTATATCCGCCATTTGCGTTTCACGCTGGTTCCGTGGATCCGGTGGGGAGATCAAAAGATCGCCACAAATCCAGCCTGGAGATCGCGAGGGGGGGGGGGGCGATTGTGTGTGAATTGAGATTACGATCTTCTAACGATTAATCGTGCAGCTCTAACACACAGACACTTCAACTACTGTCTAGTGGCAGGGACATTCCAGAATCAAGAAGATGAAGTCATGATGTCAGTGCAAGGGGACAGGTTGACTGTGAGCACATCTGCAGGGCTGGATTACCAGTCCCCAGCACCTGCAAATTATGTTCACTAGAGAAACAGATATGTAAAAAAAAAAAAAAAGCTGAATGGGTTAGAGGAGGGTTACGTTTTGGGCAGGTAGGTGTTGAAATCATGGTACTCAAGATCTACGAACATAAGCCCTCAATCATCACCCTGAATGCCAGTTTCACAATAAAAGACAGACCATTTAGTAAAACAATTTAATAAATGTGTCCATAAATAAACATGATACACTTTAAATCCAACAACATTACTTACATTAAAAAAGTATACATCTGACTCCGTGGTTTAGGAGTGGGATAGACTTGTAATGCATTGGTGTAAATGCATTTACCTGTTCAATCTCCCTTTATAATGATGACCCCATTCTTAAGTTTCCAGTGCAAGGGGCATCTCTTTTACTAAAGGAGATTTACAAGTGGTGATTGAAGAGACCCAAGTTCTTCTTTGTACCTGATCTGGCTCGAATTTTTTTTTTCTTTTCTTTTTTTTTTTTTTTAACAATCTGTAGCCAGGAAATGATGGTAAACATGTTTTTTTTTTCTGTCCTGTAAACAGTTATACTAGAAGTTAAACTGGTTACAAGAACAACACCTTACAACAATGGCACTTCTGAAGGCAAGTATGTTACTGTCGGGCCTTAAGTTTTGGACGGGTTGTCCAATGGCACATTAGTGGAAACTGCCTGGTTAGTTTGCCCTGCATAACAAGAAGTTTGTTCAACAGGCCACAAATCATGCGATGCTGGATCTTTGTGTGCAGAGAGGATGCGTGTCAAACAAAGAAACATAAATGTCTGCTCAGCATGCACATGTCTCATGTAAAAAAAAAAAAAAAATTTTTAAACATGCTTTAGAAGTGGTCACAATGTGGGCTCGTTAATAAGGTATCGCTGCCTTCAGTAACTGTACATGGAAAGTTTGGCAGTTCTCCTTATACCTATATTATATATCCCCCAGAAAAGAACACTGGTATCATACACTGCAAATATAACTTTCAAATAGACGTGTAGAAAAATATTTCTGCATAACGTATGACAAAGTATTTTTTTTCACCAGCTTTTGGAAGGCTTCCGTGCTCTGTATGGTCCACTTCTAAAGACACACAAAGCTCGGAAGTTGAACAGTTTAAGAGCCAATACAATAAACATTACCAAGCGCATGCCCTTGGATTTGTCAAAATAAAAAAAAAGTCCTTGAAAGGTCAAACCCTTATTCCAGTGTCAACCTTTAACAGCTGGTGTTTGTGGTGCTGGAGAAACCATTGGATGAAAATGTGACATTTCAGAGGTGAACCTCAAACCTCTCTACTTTTAAGGCCAATATTGTCTTTCAGGTGCAGCTTGAAGGAAAGTATTTTATTTTCCTATTACATTAGCTAATCTTTTGAAGAAGCTTTTCTTCTGTTTGTCCAAACTGTACAATTACTGACATTTCGGCAATGAACTGTTCGCAGCTTTCCTTGGTGACCTGCTTGCAGTACCTGAGGTCAATCAGACAGATGTTGCCACAGCGTTTAAAGTAAGTCAGGCACTGGTCTGTAACATTATTGCAGTCTGAAAAGAAAGATAAAGTGGTCATTTAAAATAGGCAATAGAGAATAAAAATGCATAAAAAATAAAATAAAAGTACAAAATACAAGTAAGCATATTTTGCATTTTTAGAGCAAATCTGTGGCAATTTCTGGTGTAGTATGTCTAAACTTGCCTATATATATATATATATATATATATGTATATGTATGTAATGATGGCAATCAACGAGTTATAGCGAGACTGTGATATTGCGGCGGACAATCGGGCACTGATGCGTTTCACACTTTGCGGGAACCAGTAATCTAATAAAGTGATCAGTGCTAAAAATATGCACAGTCACTGTACTAGTGACATTGGTCGGGAAGGGGTTAAACATCTAGGGCGATTAAAGGGTTAACTGGGTGTCTAGCCTGGGTTTGTGTGTACTGTGTAAGGTACTTTTATTAAAGGAAATAAATCGATTTTGTTCCCTACTGTCAGAATGGAGATCTGCCTGTTAGCAGATCCCCATTCTGTGTATTTTACCGATGATTGGCAGGTGCCGAAAGGACATCCAGCACCTGCAGATCAGCTTCTGCTGTGAATGATCACAGCAGAAGCAGCCTGCCAACAGCACGTGTGCGCGCCCTGCGGTGGAAGTGCAGAATCACGTATATATACACACGTGATTCTGCACAGGAGAGCTTCCCTGTAGCAGTAAAACTGCTATGGGGCAGTCTTTAACTGGTTAAAAAGATCCTCCAAACACTTGTCAATGAGATCCTTAAAAATCCTGAAAATATTAACCACTTAAGCCCCGGACCAATACGCAGCATAAAGACCAGGCCCTTTTTGCGATTCGGCACTGCGTCGCTTTAACTGACAATTGCGCGGTCGTGCGACGTGGCTCCCAAACAAAATTGACGTCCTTTTTTTCCCACAAATAGAGTTTTCTTTTGGTGGTATTTGATCACCTCTGTGGTTTTTATTTTTTGCGCTATAAACAAAAATAGAGCGACAATTTTGGAAAAAATGCAATATTTTTTACTATTTGCTATAATAAATATCCCCAAAAAATATATTTAAAAAAACACATTTTTTTCCCTCCGTTTAGGCCGATACGTATTCTTCTACATATTTTTGGTAAAAAATAAATAAATCGCAATCGGCGCTTATTGATTGGTTTGCGCAAAAGCTATAGCGTTTACAAAATAGTTTTATGGCATTTTTTTTGTGACTGCGACATAATGGCGGACACGGACAACTTTGACACATTTTTGGGACCATTGTCATTTTCACAGCGGTCAGTGCTATAAAAATGCACTGCTTACTGTGAAAATGACACTGGCAGTGAAGGGGTTAACCACTAGGGGCGCTGGAGGGTTTAAGCGTGCCTAGGGGAGTGTTTACCACTGTGTGGGGGCGTGGCTACGAGTGACATGTCACCGATCTCCGCTCTGATTACACAGAGCGGAGATCGCTGACATTGTCAGTAGGGGAGCGGGGAGATGTTGTGTTTAAACTAACCTCTCCCCACTCCATGCCTCCGTGAGACGATCGCGGGGATCCCCGCGGCGATCGAGTCTGCGGGACCCGCGGTCCGACTCACGGGAAAGGCAGGGGGGTCGCGAGTTAAAGGGCCACGTACAGGTACGCGATTGTGCCTGTACGAGCCATTCTGCCGACGTATATATACAGTGTGCGGTCCTTAAGTGGTTAAAGACCTACAAAAGCCCACCGGACTGAATTAGAACTAAAAATAGGATTTTTTACTCACCGTAAAATCCTTTTCTCTGAGTCCATGGACCGACACAGCTTCTCTATTGACAAAGTGGGTATTATCCGTTAATTAGGAGTGACTAGGCAGAAAAACTTGTAAAAAGTGTTGCATCACACCTTCTACAGTACCGCCCAGGGGGCGGACCCTCTGGGTATACCCTCTCAGTCTGCACATCGCAGATCAGTTCGTCAAAAAGCAGTACAAACTTAAAAGGAGGGGTGGGTGCTGTGTCGGTCCATGGACTCAGAGAAAAGGATTTTACGGTGAGTAAAAAATCCTATTTACTCTTTCGTCCATGGACCGACACAGCTTCTCTATTGACAAAGTGGGACGTCCCAAAGCAGTGTCAGAGAAAAAACGAGGGGTGGTAACAGCATAAAAACAAACTTCACCCCAAAACACAAAACAGCACTCCTCCAACGGAGGAGTTGCAACTCTAAACAGCCGCCTGCAAAACCTTGCGGCCGAAAGAGGCATCCGAAGATGCACCTACATCAACTTTGTAGAATTTTGTGAAAGTGTGAGCGGACGACCAAGTCGCCGCTTTACATAGTTGGGAAACAGACGCTTGATGTCGGAAAGCCCAAGAGGCACCTATTGCCCTGGTCGAATGCGCCGTGACAGGAAAGGGGGGCGCCTGACCCTTTAAGGCGTAAGCCTGGATAACTATCTGTCGGATCCACCTAGAGATGGTGGCCGATGAGACTGCTTGGCCCTTCTTGGGACCAGCCACCGAAACAAACAGTGAGTCTGACTTCCGGAACAGGGAAGTAGCAGATATGTATACTCTCAAAGCTCGGACAACGTCCAAGGAATGCAACGCCGACTCCTTAGGATTCGACGGCTGAGGACACAAGGATGGAAGTACAATGTCTTCGTTGAGATGAAAAGCCGAAACGACCTTCGGAAGAAAGGAAGGCTGCGGCCGCAGCACCACCTTATCCTTGTGGAAAATCAAATAGGGAGCCTTGCAGGACAAGGCTGCCAGCTCAGAGACTCGTCTAACTGACGTAACAGCCACCAAAAAGACCACCTTCTGAGAAAGTGTCAACAGGGGAATATCTCTAATATTCTCAAACGGTGCCTTCTGAAGCACCGAGAGGACCAGGTTCAAGTCCCACGGAGGTAACGGGGGGCGGACCGGAGGGGCCACATGTCGAACCCCCTGCACAAATGTACTCACGAGAGAGTGAGTCGCCAAGGGTCGCTGAAAAAAGACAGCCAGGGCAGATATCTGTCCCTTAAATCGTACTTAGGGCAAGCCTTTGGTCTACCCCATGCTGTAAAAACAGCAGGATTCTGGAAACCAAATAGGTACGCGGATGCCATTTCATTTCCTCACACATGGAGATGTAGGCCCTCCAAGTGCGGTGATAGACCTTCCTAGAGGACGGTTTCCGAGCACTTCTCATAGTAGAAATTACTGAGTCTGACAGGCCCCGGTCTCTCAGTACCTGGTTCTCAACAGCCATGCCGTTAAAGCCAATGACTGTAAAGCAGGATGGAATATGGGACCTTGCGACAGCAGGTCCTTCCGTAGTGGTAGGCGCCAGGGGACGTCTGCTACCAGACGTACTAGATCGGCGTACCAAGGACGCTGAGGCCAATCTGGAGCGATTAGGATCATTGGAATTCCCTCTGCCTCCACTCTGCGGAGCAGAAGAGGAAGAAGCCTTAAGGGAGGGAAGGCATAGATTAGCCGATACTGGCCCCACGATGCTACCAACGCGTCCGTTGCGTCTGCCCATGGGTCTCTTGGACGGGCCACAAACCTCAATACCTTCCGATTGAGTCGGGAAGCCAGAAGATCTACGTCTGGTGTGCCCCATCTTTGGCAGAGGAGTTGGAACACCTCCGGGTGTAAGGACCATTCTCCCTGGTCCAGCATCTGGCGGCTCAGGTAGTCCGCCTGCCAGTTTTCCACACCCGGAATGTACACGGCCGACAGTGCCGGTACGCTCCTCTCTGCCCACTTCAGGATGCGAGCGATCTCCGATGCTGCAGCTGAGCTTCTTGTTCCTCCTTGATGATTGACATATGCCACTGCTGTGGCGTTATCTGACTGGATCCTGACTGGACGCCCTTGCAGTCTCTGAGACCATTTGAAGAGGCACAGCTTGATCGCCCGGATCTCCAGGACATTGATCGGCAGGAGGGCTTCCTCTGGGGTCCAGCGACCTTGCGCCGACTGGACACCCCAGACTCCCCCCCAACCTGTAAGGCTGGCGTCCGTCGTGATCACTATCCAGTAAACCGGAAGAAATGACTTCCCGGCCATTAGAGCCGGTGCTGTCAGCCACCATACCAGGGATCTCCTGACTAGGTGGCTCACTCGGATTTGATAATCCAGAGATGAAGGGCATCTGTTCCATCTGGACAGAACTTCCCTCTGTAACACTCGAGTGTGGTATTGAGCATATGGGACCGCCTCGAAGGAGGCTACCATGAGGCCCAACACTCGCATGCAAAAACGGAGTGACGACCAATTCCTGGAAGTCAGCTGCCGTACTGCAGCCCGGAGGGTCTGCAACTTCTCCACAGGGAGGAATACCTTTGCCTCTGAGGAATCCAGAATCAACCCCAGGTACACTAGGCGTTGAGTGGGCACCAATACTGACTTTTGCGTGTTTAGTATCCAACCACAGTCTCGAAGAGTCTGACAGGTAATGGACACGCTTACCTCTAATTCTGAGCTTGAAGGGCCCTTCAGCAGAAGGTCGTCCAAGTAACCTGTGATAGCGATACCCCGCTGTCTTAGAAGTGCCAGAATCGGAGCGAGCACCTTGGTGAACGTCCTGGGTGCTGAGGCAAGGCCAAACGGGAGGGCCACAAACTGGTAGTGGTTCTTCCCGATAGCAAATCGCAGAAACCTCTGGTGTCTGGAGTATATGGGGACATGCAGGTATGCGTCCTTGATGTCCAAGGAGGCCAGAAAGTCCCCCGGATGGAGAGCCGTGACTACGGATCGAACCGACTCCATCCGAAATCTTTGTACCTTCACAAAGCAATTGAGGGCTCTGAGATCCAAGATTGGACGAACCCCCTCCTTCTTTGGCACAATGAACAGATTTGAGTAAAAACCCTGACCCCGTTCCTGTTCTGGAACTGGAATAACTACCCCGCGTTCCAGTAGACCCTGGACCGCCCCATACAGGGCCTCCCGACGGGTCGGTAGTAGCTGGAGATTGGAGGTGATGAATCTGTCTGGTGGACAAGAGAGAAATTCTATCTTGTAGCCTGAGGAGATTACTTCGCAAACCCACCTGTCGGAGACTAGAGCAGTCCACTGAGTCGCGAATTTGCGAAGACGTCCCCCCACCCGAGAGCTGGGTGGGGGCGGACCTTCATGTGGACGCAGATTTGTCCACAGGCTTGTTGGGTCTGCGGGACCAAGGACGCTTTTGTCCTTGGGCAGGCGCTTTATCGGCCTGGGGTCTTTTCCCTGTCGCCTTAAGAGGGCGAAAAAACTGCTTACGTGCAGTAAAGGAGGGCCCTTGCCCTTGGCGTGGTCCCCTACCCTTGCTAGTTTGGGGAAGCAAAGTGCTTTTACCTCCTGTAGCATTCTTGATGATGTCATCCAGAGAAGCCCCAAAAAGTCTGTCGCCCTTAAAAGGCAGATCCAATAGGGCTTTCTTGGAAGTCTGGTCCGCAGACCAGCCCTTTAGCCAGATCAGGCGGCGTATTGCTACTGCATAAACCGAAGCTCTTGACAGCAGGGGAATAGTATCCATGTCTGACTCGCAGACAAACTTAAGGCCCTGGACCAACTGGTCGGCCAAAGTTATCTCATTAGGAGGAGCATCTCGCTCCTTTAACCCCTGGAGTAGCAATTTTGCCCATTCAGTAAGTGTCTGAGACACTAGGGCCCCCGCCAATGCCGGGCGTACTGCTGAGCCTACCACTGAGTATAGGTAGCGAGCGAGTGCTTCAGCCTTCTTATCCACAGGGTCCTTGAAAACAGGAGCCCCTTCTACTGGAATAGTGGTGGCTCTATTAAGTCTGGACACCGAAGGGTCCACTATAGGGGGAGAGGTCCATATCTTCAGAAAACTCTCCTCAAAGGGGTACCGTACTGCAAACCTCTTTGGGGCTGTAAAGACCCTCAGTGGGTTCTCCCATTCCTTGTATAAGAGTTTGTCAAAATAAGACACACAAGGGAACACCTTAGCAGTGCGGGCAGGTTTACGAAACCCAAAGGGGACTGGAGTATCTGCTACTTCTTCAGTCCTTTCCAACTTTAGCGTATCCCGCACTGCAGTAATAAGGTCAGATACCAAAGCCGTCTCGCGTACTGACCTGGACTTGGAGTCCTCCTCACTGTCCGATCGGTCACGGTCTGCAGTCTCTGATGCATCAGAATCTGGGCCATGAGCCGTAGCTGGACCTGGTTCTGCATCAGAAATATCCCCAGAAGATTGCAGGGGACGGGGGCGTTTATTACCCCCTGTATTCCCGTGTGCTGCTTCCACCCTGGCAGCAAACGCCTCTAGGATTGCCGACATAGCGTCCATAGACACCTCAGGGACACCAGCTGCTAAATCTGGTGTTTCAGGGGAGAAGACATCTGGCTCAGATGCCATGCTGACCACACGCTGACACTCACAGGGCTCCAGGCAAGATATCAATAGGCCACCCTCCTGCGCTGCAGAGATGCTGGGTTACCCAGAGGACTCACCACCCTGGATAGGTACTGCTATGCTGCGCCTATGATGCTGTCCCCTTGCTGCTGTGTCAGTCTGCTTCTTTTATCAGCACTTCCTGTGTGAATTTTCGCGCCAGTGTAATGCACCCTAGAGGCCGGAGGCTCTCGCAAAATGGTTGCCAAAACCGTCTGTATGGAAGATAATGTGGGCTCTAAGAAAATGGCCGCCGACAGAAGATAGAGGTCAGGCAGCCATAGCCCACAAAAAAGATGGCCGCCGAACGGCAATATCTGCATACAGGGTGGACAAACATGGCCGCCGATCACCTGATAGGGGCCAGTGGGTGTGGCCGAACTACAGGAAGATGGCCGCCAGGCAGTTACAAGAGGCCAAACTTGGCATGGACCACCTCAAAATGGCCGCCGACAGCATGGAGACACAGAAACACAGGTAAGCAAAAATGACATTTCTTTTAAATGTTAGTTACAGCCAGCCCCGCTCCAGTGGGACCCCCTAGGTGACCCCCAGCACCCAGCAACCTTTAGCTAGAAGCCCAGGGAGGAGGGAAAGGCAGGGAGAGAGGGAAGAAAGGGGCCACAACCACTTACTTGATCTCTCCAGGAATGTCCAGCTAAATCACCCAGCCGAGGCAGGGGAGTTTTACTTACCTATCCTGCATGTATTCTGCTGGAAGACATTCCAAACAGATCATCGTCCGCGCACGGAAGGTGACTGTTGGCCAGGCATGCTGTGATTGGACCCAGAAGGGACGATCATATGTATGCCCTGGAGCATGACGCTCACCGGACAGGCTGCTGCGACTCGGCCGTAAGGTCAGCCGAAGCTGAGCGGTCCGATGCAAGCCTTGGAGCGTAAGCTCACCGGCCAGGCTGCTGCGACTCGGCCGTAAGGTCAGCCGAAGCTGAGCGGTCCGATGCAGGCCCTGGAGCGTAAGCTCACCGGCCACCCGTGGAGCGACGGGCATGTCGTGGAAAACCCAGCGCGTAGCTAGGGTCGGCACACGCTCGATGGCCGAAACTGGGGAGACTACAAGGATCGAGGATCCAGCCTGTCACCCAGTCGGCAGTTGATCGAAGATCGCAGGAAACAACAAATGTAGCAAAAAAATAAAAAATATATATATCTTTTTTCCCCGGACCAATGAGCCCGAAGGGAGCCATGTCCTACTCCTTGCTAGACAGAAAAAAACTGATCTGCGATGTGCAGACTGAGAGGGTATACCCAGAGGGTCCGCCCCCTGGGCGGTACTGTAGAAGGTGTGATGCAACACTTTTTACAAGTTTTTCTGCCTAGTCACTCCTAATTAACGGATAATACCCACTTTGTCAATAGAGAAGCTGTGTCGGTCCATGGACGAAAGAGTAATATCACTTTTGGGTGAACCGGCCCCTTTTATTTTCTCTTAGTTTAAAAGCACAGGGCTTGTGTGTCTGAAGACCAATACAAATTCAGTTGAAGACATAAAAGAGCGGTCACCTTCTTTGTGATCTGTGGCACTATTTACCTGATAAATTAATTTCTGACAGAGAATCCCTGGTAGATGTACCCACTGCAGTGAGTAGGTTAATGGACTGATCAGTCACGTGGTTACAGTAACTCAGGTCCAGTTTGGAAAGAAGAGGCATGTGTCGAATCATCAGGCGCAGTGTGGCATCTGTAATGTCCAGTCCTGCTAGACGAAGCTCTATGATGTTCCTCAATTTGCTACGGTTGTCTATCTGACCTAAAAGAAAGCAAATATTGTGTAGAAAGTAAAACCTTAGTACTATTTAAAAAGGACTGTCGCTATATATATAAAAAAAAAACAAAAAAACAATTCCCCCAAGAAAAAAGGTAAACATGCTTACCTATCCAGCCACAAATACTTTCTTGTCCCACTATCTGCTGCAGGTCTTTGGTCTCTTACACTTACTGAAAAGTTTTCAGCTTCCAGCCCCTCAGAGTACTGGATTCCTGGTAATCCTTTATGTAGTGTGGTTAATTCTCCTGGTCACGGTGTCACTACAGGACACAGCAGCGATGCAGAGGCCAGCAGGAGGAACCATGGCATAAAGCAGGAGGACCAGGAATCTGACACTGCAAAATTTTCAGCAACTGTAGATGAAAATAAAGGCCTGAAACATGGGCAGTGGAAAAAGCAAGTATTTACCCTCTTCTTTGCAGAAAATGGTTTTAGTCTTTTTAACCGCTTCCTGTGCACCGTACATTAGATATAGATAGATATATCCATCTATCTCCTTGTATGGGAGTGGTGACATTAGAATAATGGCTGCAGGTGCAGCCATGATCCCAGTATTGTTCTTTACAGCAGGCGATGGTCTTTCTGGTAAAAGTGATCCGTGCGGCTCTACAGCCTCCCAATCACTTTTACAGGTGGTGGAAGGAGGTCCCCTCTCCTTCCGCCAACTTTCCTGAGCTGTCCCATTGGTGATCCAGAGACCAATGCAACCGGTCCCATCTGCTGCACTGTAAAGACTGGGGTGAAGATCTGTTGTTTCTCCTCGTCTTTGCCATCAGAAACCTGAAGCGACAAGGATTTTGTCACTTCTGGTTTCGGTTTGTTTTTTTACAAGCCGTCAATGGCTTGTAAAGCAGCTGATCAAACCGATCTCTTGTGATCGAAATAAAGTTCAATCTAAAAAATAATAAAAAAAGAGACTGTGTAACAAAAACATTTAAATAAAATAATTAATGTTCCCCTCCCCCTGCTCATGCGAAAGTAGGTACCATACACATGTAAAACGGTGATCGCACCACAGATGAGGTATCCTGTTCAACGCTATACTGGTAACCTGTAAAGGCTTTTAAAGCATCCCTTATGGATAATTTAATGTACCATAGTTTGTCGCCATTCCACGTGTGTGCGCAATTTTAAAGTTATCTATTTGCGCAGTGTAATATCTTTTATATTTTACCAAAAATGTGGGCATTATAGTGTGTTTCTGTGCACTAAAACTAATGCTGCGTACACGCGGTCAGACTTTTGACCGGGCAAACCGCCGTCGGAATTTCCGCCGGAAAAATAGAGAACCTGCTCTCTAAGTCCGCCGGAAATTCTGACAGAAAAAGTCAAAAGGGGCATACACACGGTCGGAATATCCGATGAAAAGCTCCCATCTGACTTTTTCCGACCGTGTGTACGCAGCATTACGTTTTTTTTTTTCTGCAATTGATAAAACGGCTGTGCAGATATCATGCGACATAAAAAATTGCAACTCCAGCCATTTTACTCTCCAGGGACTTTGTGCCAGTTCTGACATTTCTCACAACATTCTATATTTTCTGAAAGCAGATGCCAAGTGGTTAAAGCGGAGTTCCACCCGCTTTTTAAACTTTGCTCTGTCGTGTTCGTGATCGCATGTAAAATTACTAATCGGACCTTTTTTTAATTTATTTTTTTATGGCGGTTTACTCTATTTGGCAAGTATAAAGTTTCCGCCCGCCCATTAGCTCCTGGGATATGTGTCATCAATCCCAGGAGTCAATGGGCATTCTCTGCTTGTAGAATCACGGTATTTCCAAACCGGAAATGACACTGCCAGGCGAAGATGAGTGCCATTTTTAAAAAGGGGCAACCAGACTGTTGTTGCTTTGTACGCTGGGCAGCCAGCAGCACTGTATCCCAGAAGGAACAATGAGTGGGCTTCAGATGCCCACACTGGATATGGGAGCACGCTCGATGAGGGGAGCAGAAGGAGTTCGAAAACATACTAGTATTATTTATTCCATAATGTATTGTATTAATTGTGAACATTGCAGGGCTATTAAAAAAAGAAAGAAGGGGAACCTCCGCTTACCTGCTTCCACCCCTCCTCCGTTGCCACATTTTAGAGGGGAAAACGGTTACCTGTTTTTGACAGGTACCCTTCACAAAATATCGGGAGACTGTGCCGCGGCACAGTTCCTCAGAGGTTTGCCCCCCCTCTTTGGGCCAGTTAGAAAGTGCAGCTCACGTTGCGCATGCACAGTAGGGAACCGGCTGTGAAGCTGAAAGGCGTCACTGCCGGTTTCCCTTACCATGAATGGCAGCGGCAGCACCTGAAAGCCGATCCGAAAATCAGCTGGGGTGCAGACATCGCTGGAACCCTGGACTGGTAAATGTCCCAATATTAAAAGGCAGCAGCTACAGTATTTTTTCTTGGGGGGGGGGGGGGGAAGACTCCTCTTTAATAGAGCGACAGGACAATGTAATAGTTTTGTATTCTATCGTAATAATTGCTGTATTACTGATCAGTCTACACTATATGCAAACATTTAGTCCCTCCTCCATAATTTTACAAGTAAAAGAAACCTGTTAAATAGCACTAAGGCGGGAACAATGAGATCCCAAAAACTCAGTAGCCCGTGTTATCTAGTAAATCATTTAAGCCAACTTGAGCAACCAGTCAACAGCCTGACATAAGATCTTACGGACTACTTGAATTACTTTTTTTTTTTACAATTAATTATACACCGTTGACTAAAAATGTATGTCAATATCCTTTTAAATCAAGCAGTAGAACTGGCTGAGCCATACCTGGTCTGTTATCGGTTGGAGGAGACAAGAGATCCCTCATCTGTGCATCTTTCAGTCCTTCTACCCACTGAACATTGAGCAATCTCAGCAATGGACAGCTGGAACTACAAAGAGCAGATACGGCAATCCAAGAACAGCCTGATAAATTCAGATCCCTTAGAGCTGAGAAGATTAGGAAGAAGAAAAATGGTCAAGTTTCATTAAAGAGAAATACCAAACATTCCAAAAGCTACAACAGTATAAATGCTAAATAATAAAACACACTACAATGGTCTGTCAACGCAGAAATATTTCAAAAGACCTCTGACCTAAGCAAAAAATAATAATTCTGATTTCCCATTAAAAAAAAAAATCCAGTTTAGTTTTTGTATGTACCAAAACACAATTTTATCTCCGCTTCCCAGATTAGCAGGCTATTAATATGCAAATCAACTGCACATGTTCTCTGTGCCCTCCAAGCTTTCAGGCTTGTATTGAAGCCCATCACCACTTCTGTTTTCTAACAAATGCATTTTTATTCTGAAATTGGTGTGAAATCGATGTGATCAGAGGCAGAAGTATGGTGGGAAGATTCCACTATTATTGTCAGAATACACAGATAGACCAGAGTACACCAATGGAAATTTCACTTTTGGGCCTACAGATCCTTTTAGCATTTTCTGGCACATTCTTCTTACTCTTCACATGGTCGCTAGACCATTCATTTTAACAACCATCTTCCCATAAAAATATTACAAGCATATATAATCTTAAGGCTTCATGTACACGGGACATTATTCAACCTCTCCTGAACGATTTAACCTGACAGCTAGAAACCAGTGTCTAAAAACCGCCGTTTAGCTGCATTTACATGCCACGTTTGCCTCTAGAAGCATTTAAAAAAAAAATATTATTTATTTTTTGTTAAAATGAAAAATGTCTCTAAACGAAACGCTGCTAAACACGAGTAGCTGCGTTTAGCCACGTTTGACGCTTTAACTGCCTCTAAACACAGCTTCTCAACGCATATTTTTGGGTTCCAGAAAAAACCTCTTAAACACAACTACCTAGAAAGGACTATAAAACAAACCTGTGTACATGTACTAATAAGATAACATAGCGGAGGGTTCAGGAGCAGTTGAAAAAAATGCTCAACTGCTCCTAAACGTCCGTTTACCAGCAGCAGTGTACATGAGGCCTTAGACTTGTTTTTTTTACTTGTAAAAGCCTCCATTGTGTAGCCTGATGGCTACCGCCATTTTGGATGTGATGTCAGTAGACTCAGTGACACTCTATAGTATACCTCTTCACTCCTTTTATCTTAAAATAATGAAGAATTAGAGCGCTTTGCTAGGCTGTTATTGGGACAGGAATTAAAGCGGAGATCACTGCGGGACCAGTCTCAATGCGCAGCGTGGCTCGCACAGTGGGCACATGGCTGTGAAGCCGCAAGCTGTCACAACTTGCTTTTTTTTTTTATTCTTTATTTCTTTACAGGAATATTTACACAGCATGCAAATAAAAAAAAAAGAAAAAAGTATAATAAGTATACTGGTCATACGTAATTACTAAAGAGATAATAAAAACCAAAATCTTCTTCAAACCTCTTATCTGTATAATAAGGCATCTCTTATTCCTGTATTTTTTCTTTCCCTTTCCCCTTTCCCTCCTATTGTTTCTACGGTATGGTTGAGCCCTCCCCATCCTGTCACAACTTTCATGCAGAAACGATCCGAGTGGCTAATTAGCCACACTATCACTTCTGCGGGTAGCGGAAGGGGATCCCTCCCACCGCCGCCTCTCCTCTCCCATCGCGGTGCCCGGGGGCAATGGCTGCCCTGTACAGGGAGTCCCCGAGTTACGAACATCCGACTTGCGAACGACTCCTACTTACGAACGGGAGGCTGCGTGGCCACTTTTCAAAGGCGGGCACATTCGACGAACCTTTTCGACGGCGGGCACATTCGACTGAACCTTTTCGACGGCGGGCACATTCGACGGAACATCGGAAAACAACGCATCTGCCGTTCTGCACATGCTGTTCCGACTTACGAACATATTCCACTTAACAAACCTACAGTCCCTAACCCGTTCGTAACTCGGGCACCCCCTGTACAGAGAAAGAGAAGAACCAATGTTCCCCTCTCTCTGTAACCGGGAGCGACGAGTAGTTCGTCACTTCCGGTTTCGCCCCTTTGTTTACCTGGCCACCATAGACCAGGAAAGCAGCCGATCAGACCGATCTGTGTCTGATCGGCTGCATGGGAGGCCAGAGGAGAGATTTGGGGTATAATATTCTAATGTTGTTCATACCTTGTGATAGCACAAAAAATAAATAAATACATTTTTAAAGCGCCCCTGTCCTAACGCACAAACGCGAGTGCATATGTTACTGCCACGCACATATGTAAACAGTGATTGCACCACACACGTGAGGTATTGTCGCGAATGTCAGAGCAAGGGCAATAATTCTAGCACAAGACCTCCTGTACAACTCTAAACTGGTAGGTAACCTTTAAAAGCATTTACAGCATTGCCTATGGAGAATTTTAAGCACCGAAGTTCACTGCCATTCCACGGGCAGACGCAAATTTTAAAGCGTGGTATGTTAGGTATCTATTTATTCAGTGTAACCTCATCTTTCTCATTATACAAAAAAAAATTGGTCTAACTTTAGTGTTTTGGTTTTGTTTTTAATTCATGAAAGTGGGGTTTTTTTACCCAAAAAAAAAAAAGTGCGTTTGAAGAACTGCTGCTCAAAAACACCCACCATTTTATTCTATAGGGTCTCTGCAAAAAAAAATATATAAAAAAATAAGATTTTTACATGTAGGAGCGAAGTGTCAGAAATGGCCCCGATGCGAAGTGGTTGAAGTGGTGTTCCGGCAAAAAAATGAAAGCCAGCAGCTACACATACTGCAGCAGCTGGCTTTTAACAATAGGACACTTACCTGACCTGGAGTCCAGCGATGTCGGCACCCACAGGTGATGTTTCCATCAGCCGTCAGGTGCTGCCTCTGCCATTGTGGGTAAGGGTACCCGGCAGTGTAGCCTTATGGCTTTACGCCGGGAAACTTACTGCGCATGCGCGAGTCCCTGCTCCTCTCTCCTACTGGCCCGGCCACAGGGGGAGGAGGAGGGAGCCCCGCGGTGATGTCACAGGCCGCGGCCCAGACTCCCGGAAGTGGGAAAGGAAACTTTTGGATGGAACTCCGCTTTAAGGTAACAAAAAAAAAAAAAAATGAATTTTTCAGCGTCGACCCCTCTATTCAAAAAAAACACACAAACAATTGATAGAACAATTTTTCCCTTACTTTCTCTGTGGTGACATTGACCCTAGATAGTATATGAGAGGAAAGCTCTTCAATGACACAAACAGCAACAAAAATCAGTTGGAGCCTCCACTCCATTAAAAAAAAAATATATTATAGAGAGAAAAAGAAAAAAAAACAGCCACTTTTTCCATTTTGAGCAAGTGTAGTACCTGGAAGCCGGTTCATGAGCCAGCTTAGTTGTTTCTTAGATATATTCGTCCAGCTTAAATCTAAGGACACAGGCTGTCTTCTGATAATCCCACTGAGCATAAGAGGAGTTATGGATTTGCAGTGGTTTAAATCAATTCGCATCCACAATCTTTTATCACAGCACCTGCAAGAGAGGAATACAGTTAGTTTCCTATCACATAATAATCACTGTACAGATTGTTTACTAGGAGTATTTTACAGAGAGAACACGAATATTAGCAAAAACACCACATAAGTGTGACCACAAAATGATACAGGAGAACTGCATAAGTTCCTGGCTCTTATCGGGGTCTCTGTGTTTTATATATTAGGCTTAATGCACACAGCTGATCCAGAACTGCACAGTGTGCACAGCTGCATGTGAATGGACGTATGCTCTGAATACAGATAGTGTGCACTCAGACATACAGCCATGCGTTGTGTTTTAGGCAACCCTGCGGCACATAACCCATGTACAGCCACATCACTTAATTCATCTCAATGGACAGCTGTACTTGGCAGCTTACAATAGGCAGGAGAAATCTGGCGCACAGAGGTATAAGCGAGCCTCTATGGCAGTGATGGCGAACCTTTGCCCTCCAGATGTTTTGGAACTACATTTCCCATGATGCTCTTACACTCTGCAGTATAGTGGAGCATCATGGGAAATGTAGTACCAAAACATCTGGGGTGCCAAGGTTCGCCATCACTGCTCTATGGTTTATACAGTATATGGAAAGTTTTATTCGTTATATATAGTATATGTTACAAGCAAGGGGGAGAAATGCTTAGTCCATAGTCTTTAAAGAGAACTGATTAACAATCACCAGTTCTGGTTACCGGCAATTCTTTTTATCATGCCAAATGTTTGATATTTTTGCACAAAAAAAAAAAAAAAAAAAAAGACTTACTAAAAATAGAGCTGAACTCCAGGCAATCAGCTAAACACACAAAAGTAATGCATGTGCCAGAGAACTTGTATCACTTTGTGTAACCTGGGTACTCCTATCCCATAACACATCCAGATTCTCAGCCTCCAGTGCATCACAGTCAAGAAAAATTCCCAGTTATTGAATAGACCAGGGGTCTTCAAACTACGGCCCTCCAGGTGTTCAGGAACTACAATCCCCATCATGCCTAGTCAGGTCTGTGAATGTCAGAGTTTTGCAATGCCTCATGGGATTTGTAGTTCCGCAACAGCTGGAGGGCCGTAGTTTGTTTATTCCATTGTCTATTCCAGGGATCCTCAAACAGAGTCATCATTCTAATTGGCTACTAGTGTGGCTGCCACTCCCCACCTTCCAGAATGGCATAGTGCAGGGATATGCAATTAGCGGACCTCCAGCTGTTGCAAAACTACAAGTCCCATCATGCCTCTGCCTCTGGGTGTCATGCTTGCTGCTGTCAGAGTCTCGCTATGCCTCATGGGACTTGTAGTTTGGCAACAGCTGGAGGTCCACTAATTGCATATCCCTGGCATAGTGTATAGGCAGCTATAAAGTAAGTTTAAGTTTGCTTACTGCATTGGTCCTCAGGAAGAAGCTGAATGCTTTGAAACACATTGTCAGCATTGTTATGCAATAAATTAGCCTTATGCCCTGTACACACGATCAGAATTTCCGATGGGATAAAATCTGATGGAATTTTCCGTAGGCATTCCGTTCAAGCTGTCTTGCATACACACTGTCAGACCAAATTCCGACCGTCCAAAACGCGGTGACGTAAAACACTACGATGAGCCGAGAAAAATGAAGTTCAATGCTTCAGAGCATGCGTGATTTTTTCTCCGTCGGAGTTCCGCACAGACGATCGGAATTTCCGATCGGATTTTTTTTTCCATCAGAAAAAAATAAAACATGTTCTATTTCTAAACTCCGATGGAAAAAAAAAGTCTGCTGTTGCCAGACAATCTGCTAGGCCGAGTAAAGTCGACATCTTCCTTTAGATGGGAACCTGCGAAACTTAAGTACCTTGGAGTGTGGCTCACGCCCAGATTGGCCGACACTTATGGACAGAACTTTCCAAGGTTTCTCAAGACTGTTAAGGAGGACTTGGACAGATGGCAGTCAGGCTATTTTTCTTGGTTTGGCCGCGCGGCCATAATCAAGATGATGGTCCTACCCAGGTTACTTTATCTGCTCCATGCCCTACCCCTCAAGATCCCTACAGCCTTCTTTTCCTCGCTGAAAACCATTTTGTTGAGATTTCTCTGGAATGCTCAGCGACCGAGGATCAGGTATTCCCTCTTGATGAAACCAAAGGACTTTGGTGGCATGGGTATACCTGACTTTGGGTCCTACTACCAGGCCACGCACCTGACCAGGATAGTCGACTGGCACTGTCATGGAAATACCAAAGATTGGGTGACCCTGGAAAATGACTTATGTCCACTCCCGTTAAAATTCTCTCCGTGGATCACATGGGATAACTGTCCGAATGACCTTAGAAAGCACCCCGTCACCGGATGTACCTTGGAGATTTTCCACAGACTGACCAAAACCTTGGACATATCCTCACAACCCAGCCCCCTGACCCCCTTAAAAGACAACCCGGACTTTGAGCCTGGCCTGTTTAACCCTCACTTCCAACCCTTGGACACCTCTAAACCGTTCCTACTAGGAGACTGCTTTGACGGAGGGGTAATAAGGGACTGGACAACACTTAAATTGACACTGAATAACCCACGTCTACCCTTTTGGACGTACCTGCAACTCCGCAGCTACTTAGGGAGGCTGCCAGATAAAACTAAGATCTATAGGCCCCCCACGGCCCTGGAGAAGATCTGCCTTGCTGGTGCCAAGTGCCCAAAAGCCACTTCCATGGCCTACGCGTGGTTACGAGATTTGAAATATGGGCCGGAGGAGGCGCTCAGAGTGAGATGGGCCACGGATCTACAGACGGAAATAACTACTAAAGACTGGAGGTATGCGTGTATTCTGACTCATAAGTGCTCAATAAGCTCAAAAATGCAAGAGACAGCCTACAAAATCCTCACACACTGGTACAACACCCCAGCCAAGATACATGGATGGAACCCACAATTTCCAGACACCTGCTGAAGGTGTAAAACTGAAAAGGGCACACTGCTGCACATTTGGTGGCAATGTCCGCTAATCGCGCAATTTTGGGAGGAAGTTAACCTTCTAATCAAGAAAATAACTGAGACCAAAATTAGCTTAAATGCTGCAGCATGCCTACTCCATATCACGAATGTCTCGTTGAGGAGATACAAAATTTCCTTGACGAGACATCTCCTAAATGCGGCAAAATCTCTGATTCCGCTAAACTGGAAGTCTCAAAGGGTTCCCTCCATTGCAGAATGGCTTAACAGGGTCTCTGACATCTACAAGATGGAAGAGACACTGACCCAGACCACTGATGAGGTGAAAAAATTTCATGAGACATGGCAGCCCTGGCTGCTCTTTAAATACTCAGCTGAATACACTGATATTATACCGCCCCCTCCAGACTGAGACTGTTCGCATAGGCTACACTGACCAAATTTGTCCTTCCACTACTGCTCTACATACTTTTCCTCTTGATTTCTTCTTTCTTTTCTCTTTCCCTTTGCTATTGACTGCTTATAATTTTTTGGGCTCTAGTTGGCCATAGTGAGTACCGACTTGAAACATGATTGCATAAAGCTCTAGTGATGTACAAGTTTGTACTAGCATACTATGTTCTAATAGGTCTTATTACCTAAGCTAATCGGAATGTTGCATTAAGAGTAGTTGCACCTACTCCTGTTTCTCTTTGTTACACTCTTTATTTGTTCAATAAACTTGTAATGTTTTAAAAAAAAAAAAAAAACGTCTGCTGGGGCCCACACACGGTCGGAATATCCGATGAAAAAATTCCGTCAGACTTTTTTCATCGGAAATTCTGATTGTGTGTACAAGGCATAACTGCACTTGATCTGGCTCCACCATCAAATAACTTCTTCCAGCTAAAACTACCAAAACAGGTTTTTTGTTTTTTTTTACTATGCCCATCACACAAAATGTTTTTTTTTTCCTCTAGCCGTTTTCTGTTAAAAAGGTGCAAGTAAACCAATCACTAAAATCTCATTTAATCTTCAACACATTCAAATCATTTTTAATATTTTTAAATGCACAGCTTTTGTTCAAATAACACCTGGTGATCCTGCCATGAAAGTCCTTATCAGGCACTTCCTGCTATAGGCTGACAATGTTCTGTCCTGGTGTTCTGACGATCTGGTTCCTCCCATCGATATGGTTCCCCTCTTGACTGCGCAGGCGCAATTCGAGGCAACGGAAATGTCCGAGGTTTAACAGCTGTTCGGCAGCTGCAGACGCGCTCGCTCTGGTTGCTTAGTTACACACGCCGCTTTATTCTTCACGCTGCTGTATACAGCAAGGGGCGGATCAGATGTGATATTGAGCAGTGCGATTTGTTTGTTTATACACGCCGCTCTATACAGCAAGGGGCTGATATCCGTTGTTTAACAGATCCATTACTAATAGGTTTAAATGCATCCCTTGCTGTATAGAGCGGCGTGTATAAACAAACAAATCGCACTGCTCAATATGACATCTGATCCGCCCCTTGCTGTATAGAGCGGCATGAATAATAAAGTGGCGTGTGTAATGAAGCATGGGGGGCGAGCGTGTCCACAGCTGCCGAACCTACGGTTCCTCCTATCGATCTGGTTCCCTTCTTGACTGCGCAGGCGCAAGCCGAGCCGATGGAAATCTCTGAGATTTAACAGCTGTTCGGCAGCGCCTGCGCAGTGAAGGGGGGAACCATATCGATAGGGGAACCAGCTCGACAATACACCGGTCTCCCAGCAGTGCTCCTGTGCTGCCACCCAGTCACACAGGGTTTCTGATAGAGGCAAGTGGACATTTCAGCACACATTACACAGGCTTGGTCAACTGTTGACACCATCAGCAAACCCGCCCCCAGAAATGTCATGTAGCCATCACTGACTTGCATTCAGGCAAACGGGAAGTGGTTGGGAAGGGGCTGCGGGAAATTAGCACGCACGAGATGCAACAAAAGGATGAAAAAATGTTTAAAACCCAAATGGCAATTGTTTCTGATACACACAGCTTTACAAACTAAATATTGATCAGTTCAGATAGCATGCCCTTTTTTTTTGCTCTATGGTTAATGTTTAAAAGCAGGTTCTTAGGGGATTTCCATACAGTAGATGAGCAATGCCTGTGAAGTGACATTCTCTGCTTGCTTTTCTACACGGTTACTCTAGCTGTACGCGCTCTGCTCTAATCTATTCGATTAGTTGTTTCACCATTGTTGTGCGCCCCTCCCCCATTTCCCATATTCTGCTGATAGCAGAAACTATCTAGCTTTCTGGTTTGAAAACTTTCAGACTATATCCGCTTCATTTTAAACTGACACATTTTGAAAGACTAGGATGATGACTGATAGAGCATTCGAGGTCCCGTGTATTATGCATCACCCACTTTCCAGTGATCGCTGTTCTTTCAATGTCTGCAAATAAGTAACACCTACTGTATTACTTTCATTTCTTGGTGCTCAGGGCACGTGATGTACAGAAGCTTTATGTCATTATAAAAAAAAGCCAGGTTTATTTATAGAGAAATATCTAAGAATAGCCATGCAGAAACTGAGAGAATCAGCTTTAAATGCTGATGTGGCTGTATTTACCCGGGACTGCACTGTCAGCTTCTTTCTGGTACACCTTGCACAATGTAGCATCATTAATTAGTATTTAAAGAAAAATATGGGGTTATGTTTTTTTTGTAGAATCATACGTACCAAGGTGGATGCAGCATCGAATTGATGCTGCATCTCTCGCCCGCCGGTTCTAACACTGAGATCCGAGTGATCAAACACCACTGGTCGCTCAGTTCTCAGGACTCCCTGAGCAGAGAACTGACTGTCAGCAGCTCTCTACTCTGTGCCCCCTCCGCATGCTCACTGGAGAGCTGGGCTGTCGAGGAGGCAGGAGCGTCTGGCTCAGGCTCTCAGCGGCCCACTGTGCCGGTGTTCTGTTGAAAAGTGCCCCCCCCCCCCCATCGAATAGTGCCCTGGACGAACAGCGCATGTGCCGTACGTCATAGCACAACAGCTGATATGCCGATCAGCTGTGCCGACATAACCATGGCGCATGCGCACATCATAGGAGGTATCTCTCGATGGGAGATACCATTTCACAGCCACAATTTAAACCTATACAAACAGCGGGGAAACCGGACCATCAGCACACTGTAAAGCCTCGTACACACGACCGAGAATCTCGTCGTAAAAAAAACAGTCGTTTTTCCTCGACGAGCTTCTTGTCAAGCTTTCCTTGCATACACACTGTCAATTCCAAATCTCGTCGTTGGAAAGCGCTGTCACGTACAGCACGTACAACGGCAGTATAAAGGGGAAGTTCGATTTCAATGGCGCCACCCCTTGGGCTGCTTTTGCTGATCTCGTGTTACCGCGTGTTAGTAAAAGTTTGGGGAGAGAAGATTCGCGCTTTTCAGTCTTCATGCTTTCAGTTCGTTTAGCGTGACGAATGTGCCATCTCCATTACGAACGCTAGTTTTACCAGGAGTGCTCCTGTCTTATACTTGACTCTGAGCATGCGCGATTTTTTAAGACTAGAAAAAGCATACACACGACCGGTTTTCTCGTCGGAAAACAGGCCGCCGAGAATCTCGACAAGAAAAACGAGAATCCTGACGAGAAAATAGAGAGCAGGTTCTCCATTTTTCTCGTCGAGATTCCCGGCAGTTTTCTCGACGAGAAACCATAAATACACACGAACGGTTTTCTCGGCAAGAAAGCTCTCTCAACAGGTTTCTTGTTTTTTTCCCAAGAAAATCGGTCGTGTGTACGAGGCTTAAGGCCGCCCCGCAACAGCGAGGCACAATGTGAGAACTACGGTCTCCCCCCCCCCCCCCCGTTTGTATAGGTTTCAATTTTGCCCGTGAAATGGCATCTCCCATCGAGAGATACCTCCTACGATGTGCGCTTGCGCCCTGGTCACGTCACTCCAGGTGATCGGCAACTCAGCTGGAGTGCGGCTCCGCCCTGCGCATGCACTATTCGATGGGGGGCACTTCTCAAAAGAACACCGGTCCAGGCATGTGGGCGGATTCTGACTTCATTGTCATGATCTTTCCCCAGCCTGGATCAGCTCTGTCACATCAGCCAACAGCAGACTTCAGCCCGCTGTCCGCTAAAAACGGGTCACTGGAGTGCAGAACGTACTGGACTCCCGTGATCCACAGAAGAAGTACATCCAAACAAGCTTTGGCTGCACTTCTCCTTTAGGTTATGCAAAACAGCTGGAAATGTAGATTTTAGATTGTAAGCTCTCACAAGCAGGGATCTCCCTGTCACCATATAAATCCTGTATAATAATTTAATGTATATGTTTAAAGCTGAACCTCAGGCAAACTGCTAAATAGACACAAAATAAACATAAGGGAGTTTCTTCATGTGCAAAGCATACGGTCTATACTTCCTGACATTTACATACAGTTGTGCTCAAAAGTTTGCATGCCCTGCCAGAAATCGTGAAATTTTGGCATCAATATTGAAAATATGACTAATCAGGCCAAAAAACAGTCTTATTTAACCACTTGCCACCCAGGCCTATTCTGACATTTCTCTCCTACATGTAAAAATCATATTTTTTTTGCTAGAAAATTACATAGAACCACCAAACATTATATATGTTTTTTTAGAAGGCACCCTAGAGAATAAAATGGCAGTCGTTACAACTTTTTATGTCGCAAACTATTTGCGCAGCAATTTTTCATGCTTTAAAAAAAAAACAAAAAAAACAAAACAGTTAAGTTAGCCCAATTGTTTTGCATAATGTAAAAGGTGATGTTACGCTGAGTAAGCAGATACCCAACATGTCACGCTTTAAAATTGCACATGCTCATGGAATGGCGCCAAACTTTGGTACTTAAAAATCCCCATAGGCAAGGCTTTACATTTTTTTTACTGGTTACATGTTTTGAGTTACATAGGAGGTAACACGTTCGCAGCGATACCTCACATGTGTGATTTGAACACCGTTTACATATGTGGGCGCGACTTACGTATGCGTTTGCTTCTGTGTGCGAGCACACAGGGACAGGAGCACTTAAAAAAAAAAAAAATGTATTGTTAATTTTACTTTTCTAGTTTGACACTTTTTTTTTTTTTTTTACATTTTTCTTTTAGATCACTTTTATTCCTATTACAAGGGATGTAAACATCCCTTGTAATAGGAATATGGCATCACAGGTCCTCTTTACAGTGAGATATGGGCCTAATAATTCCCAACTTCTCGCCTCTAGGTCTTTGAAGCCTTAAAAAGAAAAAATAAATAAATAAAAACAAATATCGGTATAAGCACCGGAGGGCGGGAGGGACATTCCCTCTCACCGCCAGTAAGAACGATCAAGCGGCTGAACAGCCGCTATGATCATTCTTATGGTGAAGGGAATCACCGGCTCTAAAAGACGATATCTGAACGAACGATGCCTGTAGCTGCAGACATCATTCAGATATCCCCGCTCAAATTCAAGGACATCATATGACGGCCGGCGGGCGGGAAGTGGTTAAAGGGTAAGTTCACCTTTACAGAAAAATCTGTAAGGTGAACTTACACTGGACCTCCTTCCCCACCCCACCAGTCCAGTTGACCTGGAGTCCAACGATCACCTGCTCTGACACATCGGATAGCCGCTTTACCGGCTAGGGGCTTAGAATCTCCAAAACATACCTCGTAAAAGGTAAGTATAGGAGGCATTCTAATTGGTTGGTGCCGTCACATGGGCAGCGTTGACCAATCAGAACCCGCATAGCCCATCCCGTCAGCGCTGGAGGAGAGAAAGCCACAGGGATTACAAATCCCCGGACCGGTAAAGCAGCTTTGTGATGTGTCAAACAGAAATCACCCAAATGGCCCTGATCAAAAGTTTACATACCCTGGAATGTTTGGCCTTGGTACAGATACACAAGGTGACACACGCAGGTTAACATGGCAATTAAAAGGTCAATTTCCCACATCTGTGAATATTAAAATTTTCATTAGTGTCTGTGTATAAATAGTCAATGAGTTTGTTACTTCTCATGTGAATGCACTGAGCGGGCTAGACACTGAGCCATGGGGAGCAGAAAAGAACTGTCAAAAGACCTGTGTAACAAGGAAATGCAAGATTATAAATATGGAAAAGGATATAAAAAAAGATATCCAAAGCCTTGAATATGCCAGTCAGTAACTGTTCAATCACTTAGTAGCAAGTGGAAAATTTGGGGATCTCTTGATTCAAGCCAAGGTCTGCCAGAAGAATTGTTCAGGATACAAAGAAAAAGCCACAGGTAACCTCAGAAAAAATACAGGCTGTGCTGAAAAAAAGACAATGTGGTTGTTTCAAGGAGCACAATATGATCACTATCCTTAAATAAAAGACAGTTTTTTGTAGAATCAGTAATATTTAATGCCAAATTTCACAATTTCTGCCAGGGTGTGCCAACTTTTTAGCACAACTGTAGCGAAGCCAGGTTTACACCACAAAGTAAAAACGACCATGTTGTTTTAGGCTACATCTGCACAGACAACTAGCCCTAGTGTGAATGACAGCGGCAGGAATCTGCAGCTATTTTTGTCACCTGCAAGCAGCTAGCTGGAGCCACTGGGTCCTGTAAACTTCAATGATAGGTCAGCGGAGGCCACACCTATTCATGGCTGTCGGTACAGCCAGTGATTACCTGCGGTGATTGCTGCTGGATGCACTTTGTGGCACTGGGTGAAATCTTTACAGTCCTGAATAGCGGAGTGCCTCTGCTATTTGACACTTCTGAGTGTCGGATCATATGTCCTCGCTGGTATTGTGGTTTCTCCCACCAGACACTCTGACACACCCAGTATTGCTGGTGTGTCATTGCTAGCAGTGCTGCCTAGAGCTGTCCAAAACAGAAAATATTTCACTTTCTGCCCATGTAAAGATAAAAGGCAAGTATGCAACATGTTGATTTACAGGGTGCGTGGGTTTAAAATTTCTTATTACAGTGGAACCTTGGATTAAGAGCATAATCCGTTCCAGGATAATGTTTGTAATCCAAAGCACTTGCATATCAAAGCAAGTTACCCCACAGAAGTCAATGGAATTGAAGATAATTCATTCCACATTGATTTCTATTGCATGCAATATCTAATTTGGCAGGGCGCCGGAGAGACTGGGAAATACTTGGAGACCGCTCGTATGCACTCGGAAACTGAGTATTTCCGAGCGGCTCCGAGTTTCAGTGGCGCCCCCCGCACATCCGGCCAAATGCGGTACTGCAGACCGCAGAGGCTTGAATCCTGCTTGTTTTGCGAGACAACACTGGCAAACCGAGTCAGGATTTTACAAAAATAATAGCTCGTATTGCGAAACGCTCATTAACCGCAATCCGAGGTATTACTGTACTGCCAAAAGGGTTCATTTACATGAATTCATTGCTGTAATTTCTCCATCTCCAGACTATTGGCTGGATTGTGAAAGAGCAGCAGTAGATTAATGAGGTAATCCTTCCACTCACTCTCAGCATCCTTGTTAACACAGTTGAATGCGGCACACCTGACTGGCTCCCTCTTTCTCCCAGTCTTAGTGCTGCTGTAAAGGGGGTTGTAAGAGGATGGTACCAAGTCAAATATAGGTACATACACTAGCTGCATTTTATCACCTGAATGATTTATTAATGATTACATAGTTGTTCTGCCTGGAGTTCAATCTAAGTAATGCATGCAAGTCACTAAAATGTAGAGCAAACACCCGCTTACCATCTATTCCACGTTTTGCAGACTCTCATACAGATGCACAGATCTTTGTGGCTGAGGTAGCTAAAGATGGCCATCCAAACCTCTCTCTGCATCACATGGGTTGCACCATTCTCCAGGGGTAGAGAGTCTGGAGGAGGGCTGATTGGAGGAGGCCTTATTACATGGCGTTCCATCTGCACACATTTGGGAGGTGACAAAGCTGGAGGAGGGCGATTGGTGACCCTTGGTGTTGTCCTTGGACTTGGAAGAGACTGGTGCTTAAACTCCTTTGGAGTCCCATTCAGTTCTTTGCTGAACCGATGCATACGCTCCCCATTGGTGTTCATACATTTCTTGGGCTCCTCGTCCTCACTCTCTGGCTCAGATTTAATAGGATGATGGTTCTCATTGGCCAGGCTATTTTCGGTTTTCTGGATCTCTTGGTTTAGCTCCTTGCTTAATTCTTTGCTTAGTTCCTTATTAGAGACTTTTTTTTTCCTTCTAATTTTCTTCTTTTCCTTAGACTCTGCACCCTCTGTGCTGGGACCCGCAGTGGGTGAACTCGATCTGGACTGGTCACTCTCCTTCGATTTGGGGACAGATTCTCCCATATCGTCATCTGGCTCCTGTTTAATGCGCTTTAATGTTTTGGCCATAAGTGCTCGTTCTTCCGGTGTCTTCCAGGTTCTCTTCTGAAACCACAGAAAGAATTTCATTGTAAGGATACATACATACCACAAAACGATTGAATTTATTATTTTATGCACTTTACGCAGAAAATAGCGGCTTACTACTTCTTAAAACAGCTTTAAAGAATAAGTTACCCCAAAATTCCATATTCCTGATATGGGTCTGCTGTTGCCCTGTACTTGCGTTAACAAGTATCCGGTTTTCTTTGTATTGCTTCCTTTGTAAAAAATCATTGGTGTTCCTGCCAAATTCCATGCTTTACCTTTGCAAACTGGCCACCCTAGGCATTACAGCACATTTATCCCAGTATGGTCAGTTTTTGTGATCATTAGGAAAAATATATATATATATATATATATATATATATATATATATATATATATATAATCATCACACACACACACACACACACACACACACTCTCTCATTTTTATTTTTCCTAATGATCACAATCACTGCCCTCAGCTGCATACGGGGCTTAGAGAGCTAGTGGTGGAGAGACAGCATTACATTGATTTTTCAGTGAATGGCTCTGCAGGAGGGGTGTCGGCACAAGTCTGGTCTCTGGAGCAGGGTTTCTCAACTCCAGTCCTCAAGGCGCACCAACAGGTCATGTTTTCAGGATTTCCCTCAGATGAAACAGCTGTGGTAATTACTAAGGCAGTGAAACGGATTACATCCCCTGTGCAAAATAATGGAAAGCCTGAAAACATGACCTGTTGGGGCGCCTTGAGGACTGGAGTTGAGAAACCCTGCTCTGGAGGACAGACAGGCTGTGCTCCCAACACAGCCAGAAAACTGACCATACTGGGATAAATGTATATGTATGTATGTATGTATGTATGTATGTATGTATGGGTGTGTGTATATATATATATATATATATATATATATATATATATATATATACATATATACACACACACACACACACACATATATATATATATAATATTTATTTTTTCCTTTTTTTTTTAAACTGAATGGGTGGTTTTACAAGGTAAGGGTTTGCATATACCTTAACCAAGAAAATACTTCCTAGAAAATGCAAAGCCACAATCTCAACTCATCTGTAGCAAGGCAAGAATCTCTTTGCCTTCATCTTCTTATATACAGAACATATGATATGGGAGGGAATCCTATGTCTTTAAAATCCCTAAAAATAAAGTTAATATGTACAGCTACCCAGTTAAAAAAAATCTGCTTCCCACAAAATATCACCATGAAATGTTTTTAATGGCAAAAGCAATATGCTAGGTGCTTCTGCTGACATGTCTGAAAATGATAACTGCTTGGCAGTCATGCCATCAATACTTTCTAAGCCACTGACCTGGATCAGGATTTCTGATTACGCTATGACGTCAATGGCAGCATGTTAGTTTCTGTGTCAGCCCCTCACAAGGTACTAAACCCAAAGACAGCGAGCAGTGTGCATTTTCAGGTTTTTTTCAAATTTGATAAAATGTACCAGTATATTAACCACTTCACGCCCAAGGTACGTCTCTGGACGTCCTTGATTTTTGAGCCGGGATATCTGAATGATGCCTGCAGCTACAGGCATCATTCAGATATCGTTTTTTTAGAGCTGGCGATTCTGTGCACCGTAAGAACGATCATAGCAGCCGTTCTGCCGCTTGATCGTTCTTACAGGCGGCGAGAGGGGATGCCCCCTCCAGCCGCCCTCCGGTGCTTCTACCGACTCACCTGTGCGATCGGCGAGTCGGTGACAGGATCCGCCGGCCCGGCTGCCTACCATCTGGTCCGCCGGAGTCTCTATGATCGTTCAGAGGCCGGGCGCGATGTTATGACGTCACGCACGGCCTCTGCATTCAAAAAACGGCGCTGCCTCGGCTAGAAAGCGGTAACCGTTTTTTTGTTTTTAATTTCAGGCTTCCCAGCCTAGAGGTGAGATGTGGGGTCTTATTGACCCCACATCTCACTGTAAAGAGGACCTGTTATGCTTATTTCTATTACAAGGGATGTTTACATTCCTTGTAATAGGAATAAAAGTGATCAAATTATTATTATTTTTTTTAAGTGTCAAAGTAAAAAGTTTAAAGCAAAATAACAATAAAAAAAAAAATATTTTTTAAAGTGCCCCTGTCCCCGGTAGCTCGTACGCAGAAGCGAACGCATACGCAAGTCCCGCCCACATATGAAAACGGTGTTCAGAACACATGTGAGGTATCGCAGCGAACGTTGGAGCGAGAGCAATAATTCTAGCCCTAGACCTCCTCTGTAACTCAAAACATGTAACCAGTAAAAAAAATTAAAGCGTCACCCATGAGGATTTTTAAGTACCAAAGTTTGGCACAATTCCACGAGCGTGTGCAATTTTGAAGGGTGACATGTTAGGTATCTATTTACTCGGCGTAACTTCATCTTTCACATTATGCAAAAAAATTTGCCCAAAAAAATCTGACAGGTGTTGTAACTCTCCCTTACTCTATCCAAAATGACAAAAAAAATGTTTGCCTATAGTTCTACTTTAAAGTCTTGTCCAAGTGTAAGTCAACCAGGTAGTAGAGGTTACGTAAAAAATATATACCGTATATACTCGAGTATAAGCCGAGTTTTTCAGCACATTTTTTTGTGCTGAAAACGTCCCCCTCGGCATATATACTCGAGTCTGTGTCCATCTTCACATTTGTGCGCCTGATCCCGGCCAGCTGTAGGTCTCCTGGACCCCAAATGTAGCACACCTGTCACCCCACTCTTCCTCTACAAGTGTGCAAAGTTTGTTGTCCAGGGAACCTACGGCCGGGGAGCACCGATTTTTCAAAGCCGGGCACCACTTCCATAGACTCCCATGTTAAACTGTAATTTTTCTGGTGATTTTGGGGACCCGTTACCAGCCGGCCCTAGGTCCCCTGGACCCCAAACGTAGCACACCTGTCGCCCCACTCTTCCTCTACAAGTGTGCAGAATTTGTTGGCCAGAGGACCTACGGCCGGGGAGCACCGATTTTTCAAAGCCGGGAACCCCTTCCATAGACTCCCATGTTAAACGTCAGTCTAGTCACAGCGCCGGACATCAGGTAGGTAGATTGGGCACAGTGAGGCATGGGCACAGAGGCATGCAGATGGACACCCTAGGCTTATACAGTCAATACATTTTCCCAGTTTTTTGCGGTAAAATTAGGTGCCTCGGCTTATACTCGAGTATATACGGTAGTCAGAAATATTATTTTAGGAACACTGCAAAATACTAAATTCAAAAAATTTAATGACTTGATTTGTACTTTTCTAATTATCACGTACTTAATCAGTAATATGAATAATCAGTATTACCTGGCTGGGCAATTCAAAAATTAAACATATGACAAGCCTAGTCACAAATGTGGCTCGAAAAATGTTCCAATGTCACAAGACTGTCCTGAGATTCTTACTTAAAGGAACACTACAGGTTCTCGTTTTTTTTTTTAAATAACAGTCTATACTTACCTCCACTGTGCAGCTCGTTTTGCACACAGTGGCCCCGATCCTCCGCTTCTGAGGTCCCTCCGCGGCTGTCTTGGCTCCTCCTCGCAAGGACTCCACACCATAATGCGAGCGAGCTCGCATGGTGTGGAGTTATTGCGGGCGCGCTCCCGTGATACAGTGGCGGCCATAGCCGCCGACTGTATCACTTGGCCCCGCGTCATTGGATGTGATTGACAGCAGCGCCAGCCAATGGCTGCGCTGCTTTCAATCCATCCAGTGCAGCCAATCGGCGGCCAGGCTGAAAACCGAAGAGGATGACGGGGACGAGCGCGGGACTTTCGAGGGGCCAGGGAAGTAAAACGGGGGCTCGGGGGGGGGGGGGGCGGTATTGTCGAATGTTTTTTCACCTTAATGCATAGGATGCATTAAGGTGAATTTTTTTTAAACTTTACTACTCTTTTAATATCGGGCCAATTAAAGACAACCTAAAATGTCTCTACTGGGGCTTTCATTAAGGCACAAGGCCATTTGGGATTTAATAAACTTATAAGTACAGAATTGGAAAACTCAAGCCGGATATAGTTATGCAGAGACTCATTATCCATCTGGATGTTGTATGTACATAGCTCCAGGCATTCTGTGCAGAAAGCTTACTAGTATATACACATTGCTGAGAAAACCAAACAACCATATTACACGTCCTGAAGAGACACAGAACCAGAATGAATATTCAATAATCTTATTTCTTGAGAATAGCATCTGAAGGACATGCGGTTATTGATTTACAACGTCAATAAAGCAACTTTCCCTGCAATGTGAGTACATCTAGAAAGAATACTCTTCCCATGTTGAATGATCCGACCCCAGTGGATCACTGGCTGGGCATTGACGCCCCCTGGTGATGTTCAGAGGACATTATTCAGACTATTTTTAGTTTTAGGTATTATTTCTAGATGTACTCACTACTTTAAAGAAATCAATCTGCTCTTTTTAATATTTATGCACCCCTGAAGAAGAAAATCTATTTTTGAAACGCGTTGGGTGTCCATCGCCACTCTGGTGATTCCCTTCTTGAGTACACTGTATCTAGACAAATGATCAAACCCATTTTTAATATGCATTTTCATATTAATAAAAAAAAAATTGTAAACTGTTAAAGTCCCATAATGAGGGATATATATATCTATATCTTAGGGATGCTGGCACATTAGCAGCTACTTTCTCAATTTTAGAGTTCCAGAGGAGGTCTTGGGATAGACTTGTTTCTCTCACTCCAACATTTGCAGTGATACCTCATGTGTGGTTGGAACGCTGTTTACATGTGGGCGCGACACGTACATACGAGTTCGCTTCTGCGTGTGAGCACGCGTGCACGTAAAATTATTATTTTTTTATTTTTTTTACACGTTCCCTTTAATTTTAATTTTTTGACCACTTTTATTCCCATTACAAGGAATGTAAACTTCCCTTGTAATAGGAATAGGGCAGGACAGATCCTCTTTACAAAGAGATGTGGGGTCCAGAAGACATTCATCTCTACTCTAGCCTGGAAAGACAGATGGTAAAACATAAATAATTTAAAAAACTGAATACACAGCAGTGTTTACAACTGCCGGGGCCGGACATGGCATCAAAAAATCAAAAACAAAATACTAGTGTGTACCAGGCTTTATTCAACACTGCACAGTTGTTTCATCTACATTTGTCCCTCATCTGCAGTTTTTTGTGTAAAAAAGGGCCACCATGAGATAGGGTGAAGGGCTTAAGCAATTACTTCTTTTGACAGCTCAGGCTTGTTGTTGCCACATTACATAAATCTGTCCTGACTTATGGAAATTGAAATAATAACTTAGAAATCTGTACTAACCATTCTAATCTTTTGGAAAAATAGGATTTTTTGTACTCATCGTAAAATCCTTTCCCCTGTCGGGGGAGAGAGGGGGAGAGAGAGGGAGGGAGAGAGGGAGAGAGGGGGAGAGAGAGGGAGGGAGAGAGAGGGAGGGAGAGAGAGAGAGGGAGGGAGAGAGAGAGAGAGGGAGAGAGAGAGAGAGGGAGAGGGAGAGGGAGAGGGAGGGAGAGAGGGGGAGGGAGAGAGGGGGAGAGAGAGAGGGGGAGAGAGAGAGGGGGAGAGAGAGAGGGGGAGAGAGAGAGGGAGAGAGAGAGAGAGAGAGAGAGAGAGAGAGAGGGGGGAGAGAGAGAGGGGGGGAGAGAGAGGGGGAGAGAGAGAGGGGGAGAGAGAGAGAGAGAGAGAGAGAGAGAGAGAGAGAGAGAGAGAGAGAGAGAGAGGGAGAGAGAGAGGGAGAGAGAGAGGGAGAGAGAACAATTTGCCCTGGTTGGGAGAACCGTGACCGGAAAGGAGGGCGCGCGCCAACGGTCTACCTGATCCACCTAGAAAATGGTGGCCGACGAGACCGCCGGGCCTTTTTGTGGACCAGACACAAAAAGCGAGCCAGAAACGTAGCAGACAGGTACACCCGCAAGGCACGTACCACGTCCAAAGTGTGAAGCGCAGACTCTCTGGGATGCGATGACCGAGGACACAAGGATGGAAGTACAATGTCCTCATTCAGGTGGAAAGCCGAAACCACCTTTGGAAGAAAACTAAGGTCGCGGGTGTAGTACTGCTTTATCCTTATGGAGGATCAAATATGGGGACTTGCAAGGGAAGGCCGCCAATTCAGAAACCCTTCTGACAGAAGTAATGGCCACTAGAAAGGCCACCTTCTGAGATCACGTCAAGAGAAGAATCTCTCTGATATTCTCAAAGGGAGGTTCCCGAAAAACCGAGAGCACCAGGTTCAAATCCCAAAGAGGGAGAGGTGGTCTAATTGGGGAAAGCCCCAGTCGAACCTCCTGTACAAAAAAGGTACCCACCAGGGAATGGGACGCCAAAGGCCATTGAAAGAAAACAGCCAAGGCTGAAACTGACCCTTAGTGGTGCTTAAAACAAGCTTTTGATCCACTCCATGCTGCAAAAAACAGCAGGACCCCGGAACCAAAAACGTCCGTGGATGGCACTCCATCTCTGCGCACAAGGAGATGTAGGCCTTCCAAATGTGATGGTAGATCTTCCAGGAGGAAGATTTTTGTGCCTGGTCGATCTGACCGAATCCGAAAGACCTCGGTCGCTCAGTACCTGGCTGTCAATAGCCATGCCATAAGGCCAGCGGCTGTAAGGCAGGATGAAGTATGGGACCTTGAGACAGAAGGTCCCCCCACATTGGTAGCTGACAGTGTGTTCGCCACCAGGCATACGAAATCTGCGTACCAAGGACGCCGGGGCCAATCTAGAACAATTAGGATCACCGGGATCCCCTTGATCTGCACATTGAGGAGCAGACAAGGAAGCAACATCAGTGGGGGGATAGGCATAAAATTAGACGATACTGACCCCACGGGGCCACCAACGCGTCTGCCCAGGGATCTCTGAACCTGGCCACGAATCTCGACATCATGCGATTGAGTCGAGAAGCCAGGAGGTCCACGACCGACGTCTAACCTCCGGCAAAAGGAGTAGACACCCCTCCGGATGGAATGAGCATTCCCCTTGGTTCAGCAACTGGCGACTCAAATAGTCCGGCAGATAGAGTTCTACACCCTGAATGTAGACGGCCGACAGAGCCGGCGCGCTTCTTCCCGTCTACCACAGGATGTCCAGATGGTTGACATAAGCCACAGCCGTGGCATTGTCTGACTGGATCCTGATCGGGCGCCCTTGTAGTCTCCACGACTATGAAGAGAGAGACATATCCTAATTGCCCAAAGTTCCAGAACATCAACCGGTAGAGAGGATTCGTCCAGAGTCCAGCGACCTTGGACCGACTGGACCCCCCAGCCTGTGAGGCTGGATCGTAATCACAGTTCAATAGAAAGGAAAAAACTTCCCGGACAGAAATGCCGGGAATGTCAGCCACCAAGTCAGAGGCTCTGACTAGGCGATTCACCTGAATCTGATGATCCAGAGACAATGGGGATGTGTTCCAATAGGACAGAATCTCCCCTCCAAATGTGGACCTGGGCAAATGGTACTGCCTCGGAGGAGGCCATCATGAGATCCAACTCACTGCAGCCTTCCGCAACCTCTCTGGAGGGAGAAAACTCTCACCTCAGATGAGCACAGAGCCAGCACCAGGTATTCTAGGCGCTGAGTCTGAACTAGTACCGACAACTGGAGGCACAGCATCCACCCGAAGTCTTGGAGAGTCTGACTGACTATAGACACATCTTCCTCCAATTCTAACCTGGAAACAGGTTATAAAAGAAGACCAAGCAAAGAACCAACGATGACAATGCCGCGCTAACTCAGCAAGGCTAGAATCGGGGCGAGCACCCTGGTGAAACTCTTGGTGCTACCACTAGGTCAAAAGGGAAAGTCATAAATTAATAGTGGTTCCCCTTGACCGCTAAACGCAGGAACCTCTGGTGCCTGTCGCATATGGGGACCCAGCACGCATCCCTGAAGTCCAGAGATGTCAGAAGGCGAACCGACTCCATCCTGAATTTCCGAATCCCCAACGAGTCTTGAACTGCCCCATCAGGGCAGTCCGACGAGACGGTAGGGCAAAGAAACCATTCTGTGAACAAGAAAGAAAACATCGATCTTGTATGAAGAGACCACTTCGCAAACTCCGTGGCCGGAAAAACCGGAAGGCTACACAAAGGCAATAAAGGCCTTGAGACCTAAGATTGGACGACTCCGTCCTCTTCTGTGACCATGAATAGATACGAGTAGAATCCCTGAAACCTGCTCTGTGGCGGTATGGGAATAACAACCCTCAAAAACACTGCAATATATTGGGGAAGGAAGGTCCCGGCTTACGGGGCGCCCCTACTCTTAGCCTTTGAAAGGCAAATCTGTCAGAGCTTCCATAGAAACTCGGTCAGTGGACCAGTATATCAGCCCCCTCACCTGCTGGTCGGCTAGTGTCACAACTTTTAGAGGAAGCTGAAGCTCCTCCACTGTCTGGTACAAAGTTATGCCCATTCAGTGAGCGTCAGAGACACCAAAGACGCAGCCACTAACGGGCGCAACGCTGACCTCAGCGTGGCGAACACGGTCCGAGCCCCTGCTCCTGATCACCTCCTAAAGGCAGGTGTCCCCCTATCGGGATAGTGGCACCCCTGATTCCAGGGGGTCAACTTCATGGGAAAAAACCCACATCTTTTTTAAAAATGCTCTCCAAAAGGAAAAACGGACCGCTGTGCGCTGAGGGACCAAAAAGGACCTCTGCGGCAATCCCCAGTCCTTAAAAACCTATATAGAGTGGATCGGTCAATGCGACCCCCAAAAAAAAAAAAAGAACTGACACCTGAGTGGATGTTCCAGCAGCTACTACATTGATAAGTGCTGATTGTACAAACACATAGTTTATACTGTGTATTGCGTCAAAACGCGCAATTGGAGCGTGGAAGGAAACCGGAGTACCCGGAGGAAACCCACGCAGACAGAGAGTAATACATACATACATATACTGTGAATGTATTTAGTGTCGTGTATAAACATATTGTGTATGTTTATACTGTGTATGGCGCCAAAGGCGCGCAAGTCATTGGAGCGTGGGAGGAAACCCACGCAGACACAGAGAGCAATAATACATACATACACTGTGAATGTATCCAGTGTTTAAACTATTGCGCCGAGGGCGCTTAATCATCTCTGTATCCTACCAATCTGCGCATATGTGCTGCCGAAGCAAGCACCAAACTGCAGGTAAAAGGCAACCTCTGACACCTCAGACCGGTGGTCCTGTCAGAGTCGGAGCATTCCCCAGGATATGGCGGGAAACCACAGGTGCAGGGGCTCTGCTGTTGCCTCTCAGATACTGACTCCATGTTACACAGAAAGCTCTCAGGGACTAGACAAATAAATGAATAAAGTCCCCCAACCATGCTTCACCGACCGAGGGGACCGAGGGGGCCACCCAGAGGACTCACCAGCCCAGAATAAGACCGCTCAGTGCCACTGCCGGCCTCTATACACTAAGACTGTGTATCACTGTATTATCCATGCTGCTCTAGAAGCAGTGTGTGTGAGGAAATAGTGAGGAAGCTGTGAGGAGAATCGTGCTGCGCCATTCAGGAGCCAGCCTAGAGACCAAACTTCCACCAAATATGGCCGCTCGCTGGCCGGACTGGGGGAACTACAAGGATCTATATATCCTGCCTGTCGTGCCCAGCTGGCAGTTGATAGAAGATTCTAAAAAATAAAATAATAAAAATAAAACATTTTCTTCAGGACTCTGGGCCCCAAGGGAGCCAGGTCCTTCTCCTCTACTAGGCAGAAAAAAACTGAGGCTGCTACTGCAGGGTGGAGGGTTATTTACGGAGGGACCGCCCCCTGGGCGGGGCTGTTCAACTCTGTTAAAGTAACATGTATTAACCACTTCCATACCGGGCACTTTCCCCCCTTCCTGCCCAGGACAATTTTTATCTTTCAGCGCTGTCCCACTTTAAATGACAATTGCGCGGTCATGCTACACTGTACCCAAATGAAATTTTTTATCATTTTCTTCCAACAAATAGAGCTTTCTTTTGGTGGTGTTTGATCACCTCTGCGGTTTTAAATTTTTGCGCTATAAACAAAAGAGCGAAATTTTGGAAAAACAAACAAACTGATGGGCGGCACTGGATAGGCAGCACTGATGAGGAGCTACTGACAGGCTTTTCTGAGTGGCACTGATTGGCACTTTGATGCGGCACTGACAGGCATTACTGATGGGGTACTGATTGGCACTTTTTGGGCACTGATCTGCACGGATATGGTCACTGACAGGCTTTATATAGGGGCACAGGCTGGCATGTGATGGGCATTTATTTTTAACCGATTGGCACATTTTGATGGGGCTGTGGTGATGATCAATGTGCTGATTATCAGCACAGACCCCCCTCTGACAGGGAGAGCCGCCGATCGGCTCTCCCTGTCAGCATGAACCGAGGAGAGCAGTTTACCGGCACTTCTTGGTTCACGCGATAATCAGCTGTGATTGGTCACAGCTGATCACGTGGTATAAAGCCTCTGTCAGAGGCTTCATACCACGATCGGAGTTGCTGTGTGTTAGACTGACACACAGCACCGCCGATCGCCGCGCTGCGTGCAACCCACGGGCGCGCCCTGGCAGTGATATCCTGATCACATCATATGACGTCCAGTCAGGCTATTACAACCACTTTGCCGCTGTCATTCTGCTATATGGCGGGCGGCAAGTGGTTAAATATCTAACATGTTCTGCCTAGTCCTCTCCTAATAGACGGAACATAACCCAACTGTCAAGAATTAAGGAGCTGTGTCCGTCCATGGACGAAAAGAGAAATGGGTATTTAAAAGCGATATTACCCCAAATCAAACATTTATTATATTGCAGCTTACCAATTCTTATACAGTATCTCACAAAAGTGAGTACCACCCCTTACATTTTTGGAAATATTTTTATCTTTTCATGTGACAACACTGAAGAAATTACACTTTGCTACAATGTAAAGTAGTGAGTGTACAGCTTGTATAACAGTGTGAATTTGCTGTCCCCTCAAAATAACCCACACAGCCATTAATGTCTAAACCACTGGTAACAAACGTGAGTACACTCCTAAGTGAAAATGTCCAAATTGGGCCCAAAGTGTCAATATTTTGTGTGGCCACCATTATTTTTCAGCACTGCCTTAACCCTCTTGGGCATGGAGTTGAACAGAGCTTCACAGGTTGCCACTGGAGTCCTCTTCCACTCCTCCATGATGACATCAATAGGGTTTAGGTCTGGAGACCTGCTTGGCCAGTCCATAATCTTTACCCTCAGCTTCTTTAGCAAGGCAGTGGTCATCTTGGAGGTGTGTTTGGGGTCATTATGTTGGAGGGGGGGGGAGGGGGATAATGCTCTGCTTCAGTATGTCAAAGTACAGGTTGGCATTCATGGTTCCCTCAATGAACTGTAGCACCCCAGTGCCGGCAACACTCATGCCGCCCCAGACCATGTCACTCCCACCACCATGCTTGACTGTAGGGAAGACACACTTGTCTTTGTACTTCTCACCTGGTTGCCACCACACACGCTTGGCACCATCTGAACCAAATGCGTTTATCTTGGTCTCATCAGACCACAGGACATGGTTCAAGTAATCCATGGCCTTAGTCTGCTTTTCTTCAGCAAACTGTTTGCAGGCTTTCTTGTGCATCATCTTTAGAAGAGGCTTCCTTCTCGGATGACAGCCACGCAGACCAATTTGATGCAGTGCGCGGCGTATGGTCTGAGCACTGACAGGCTGACCCCCCCCACCCCTTCAACCTTTGCAGCAATGCTGGCAGCACTCATACATCTATTTCCCAAAATCAACCTCTGGATATGATGCGGAGCACGTGCATTGAACTTCTATGGTCAAATATTGCAAGGCATGTTCTGAGTGGAACCTGTCCTGTCCTATTAAACCGCTGTATGGTCTTGGTCACCGTGATGTAGAGCAGTTTCAGGGTCTGAGCAATCTTCTTATAGCCTGGGCAATCTTTATGTACAGCAACAATTTTTTTTTTCAGATCCTCGGAGTTCTTAGCCATGAGGTGCCATGTTGAACTTCCAGTGACCAGTATGACAGTAAAAGTGAAAGTGATAACACCAAATTTATCACACCTACTCCCCCATTCACAGCCAAGACCTTGTAACACTAGTCACATGACACCGGGAAGGGAAAATGGCTACTTGGGCCCAATTTGGACATTTTCACTTAGGGGTGTACTCACTTTTGTTGCCAGAGGTTTAAACATTAATGGCTGGTGTGTTGAGTTATTTTGAGGGGACAACAAATTTACGGTTATACAAGCTGTACACTCACTACTTTACATTGTAGCAAAGTGTCATTTATTCAGCGTTGTCACATGAAAAGATATAATAAAATATCCACAAAAATGCGAGGGGTGTACTCACTTTTGTGAGACACTGTATGGTGTTTGCTGCAGCTGTCTTGCAGATGTAGCATTTAGGGGGTTGAGTTAAACCATTTACCACTCATAGGGAAAAAACTGTTGCTGTAACTGCTTATAAAGTATTAGCTGAAGTTTGGCTTCAGTTTGTTTAGTGTAATCAAATCTGCTAGTGCATCCAACACTACCCTCTCCCCAGGTTAACAATGCTGCTGCCTGCTGTTCCTCTGTGCTTCTTCATCCCCATTGGGGGCACTCTAATACAGCAGGTATGTTCCTGGTCAGATCAGCAGGTGAAAATAGAGAGGGGGGGAAAAAGCCTGAAAAAGAAAAACTAATACAGCAACCACATCCAATGACTGGTTAGCTGCAATATATTACATTTAAAGAGCTACTAAACTCAAAACCAAAAAACAGAATTGAACCTTCTTATCCTTAAATCCGTTATGACACTATGAAAGATGGCTTGAAAGTTCAGCTGAGAACACAATCATCTGTGAAAGTCGTCATTCACAACATACCCTGAATGGAACGGTTTTGGAAACCATTAAAATGATGGGTTTAGCACAGCTTGAATGCAAGACGTGCTCTGCAAATGTGTACTAATAAACTCAACGCAAGGTAAGCCATAGAACTCTGTGCAATTCATTGAGTCTCAGGAAATGAAAAGCCAACAGCACAGAAATGTAATGAATATGGAAGCAATCAGTAGCAAAGGTGTTAGAGCATCAGTGTACACAACAATCTACCAACAAAAAGATGGAGAACCAGTTCTTCTACTTGCCCTGTAGACATTTTCAGCATGTTAATATTAGCTCTGAACACATGCACCATAACTAAACCCGTTACCTTTTCTGTGAGTCCTTCACACACTTCTATACGCTGTAGCTAGTAAACAGATGCTGAATATGGTCCTTCTAAGGTAATTTTAAAACATCATGTTTAATGCGTACTCTGTTACTGTGCGCCTTTATGCGGTTTGACTGTTACCATGGAAACACAGCAAGAACAGGTTATGGATATAGCAGGAGTGACAGGCTACAACTAGCATGAAGACTCGCAGATCATCACCGATTCTGAAATCTTCCACAACCTACCCTCTCTCGTACAATAGGCATATGTGAATGTTTACAGTGTAATAACATTAAAGTGGAAGTAAACCTTCCTATCATTTTCAGGCAAGGAAGCTGCCATCTTGGCCTCTGTTTAATCTTCAACTGCCATGATGCTGCACATGTGATCAGGTATGACACCAGCCATTGGATGGTTTGACAGTTTGGTTGAGAGCACAACCAATGTGACAGTTAGCACTCCCGGCATGCCAGGAATGTAACTGCTTTTTGAAACTGTTAAATTGATGGGTTTACTTCCGCTTTAAGACAGAGCTTAAAGCAGGGATCGCAAACTGGCGGCCCTCCAGCTGTTGTGAAACTACAAGTCCCATCATGCCTCTGCCTGAGGGAGTCATGCTTGCAACTGTCAGCCTTGCAATGCCTCATGGGACTTGTAGTTTCGCAACAGCTGGAGGGCCGCCAGTTTGAGACCCCTGGCTTAAAGGGTAGGTTCACCTTTACAGATTGGTTAACTTACACTGGCTCCCCCCTCCCCATCCCCCTTGGCCCTGCTGTACCAGAATCCCACGATCCACCACCGTCGGGCACCGGAACATCGCTTTACCGGGGGATTTGAAATCCTCCTGGCTTTCTCTCCTCTCCTCTAGCACTGACAGGACGGGCTAGGTGGATTCTGATTGGTCAGTGCCATCCATGTGACAGTGCTAACCAATTAGAATGTCTCCGATCCATACCAGAGTTACGGATAGGAGATTAAGTCACAGGGATTTCGAATCCCCGGACTGATGAAGTGGTGTGTGACAGCGGGGGATTACAGGATGCTGGCACATTGGGATCGGGGCCAGATTTTCTGTAAAGGTGAACTTACACTTTAGGCTCGGTTCACACTAGTGCGATGCGGGAACCCAGCGAATCCACTGCGGGGGTTCCCGCATCGCACCCGACTCGCATGGCACTTCACACTGCCATATGCAAACTGCTGGGGAGTGTCGTACAATGTTAACACCCCCATTTCAGCTTGCATATCGCACTGCAAACTGACAGTTCGGACACGAATCGGATCATGTGATCGGATTCTGATGCAGACCAAAAACAGGGGCCTGTGCGAGTTTAGTCCGAATGCGATGCGATTTCAGCCCTACTATCTGTATGGCTGAAATCTCATCGCACGGACATCGCATGTGATTTGCACCACGCAGCAGTGTGAACCAGCCCTCAAAGTGGAACTAACCTCTCGCTCCTTTAGGCCTCATACACACTGGCACTTTCAAACCTGCATTTATATGCATTTGGAAGACAGTTCATGACACATGTGAATGTATGTAATGATTTTTAATGGTGTCACTCACATTGTGCATTTCATTGATTTTTATCCACCCTGTTCCTAACCAATGAAACCACAAAGCTCCTAATTCACACCCTGGTTATCCCTCACCTCGACTACTAAAACTCCCTCCTCATTGGCTTACTTTACACAGGCTATCCCCTCTTCAGTCCATTATAAATGCTGCTGCCAGACTCATCCACCTTACAAACTGCTCTGTGTCTGCTACCCCTCTCTGCCAATTCCTCCACTGGCTGTCACTCACCCAATTAAATTCAAAATACTAATACCTTACAAAGCCATCCACAACTTAGTCCCCAGTTCACTAGCCTAGTTTTAAAATACCAACCAAATCGCCCTCTTCGTTCCTCCCAAGACCTCCTGCTCTCTAGTTCCCTTGTCATCTCCTCCCATACTCATCTCCAGGACTTCTCCCAAGCCTCTCCTATCCTTTTGAATTCCCTACCCCAATCTGTCCAACTGTCTCCTACTCTATCCACTTTTAGGCAATCCCTAAAGACTTTTCTCTTCAGAGAAGCCTTCCTGCCTCCACCTAATTGTACTTCCATTTTCTTTATCAGCTCACTCCCACAGTTATTACCTTTTGTATCACTTGACCCTCCCTTTTAGATTGTAACCCCTAACAAGCAGGGCCCTCGGATTCCTCCTGTATTGAATTGTAACTGTACGGTTTGCCCTAACGTTCTAAAGTGCTGCGCAAGTTGTTGGCACCATATAAATTCTGTATTATAATAATCACCAATGTAAGCCAGTAATTTTCAGAACTATAATATAATGTACCTTTTTCTTGAAGAGCTTGTCTTCTTTAACTAGTTTTAACTGTGGAAGAAAAGAAAAAAACAATGTAAGTTGACAATAAAAAACAAATGAAATTAAATTATTAAACGTTTGCACATGATATGCTATAGGTTTATTAATAATAGACCACCAATTAGGATTCCCCATATGGTATCCCAATGGGAACATCACTTTCTACCCCTCCTAACTAGTAAGCAGCAGCCTCTATCAATATTCATGCTTCTTTACCCATACAAGTCTAAAAGAATCCAAAAGCAGCTCACAAGGAGGTCAACTGTAGACCAAATTGACCTGCAATGAATTCTGAATTATATCAGAAGCATCTAAAACTGTTGTCAAAAGCAAGCTGCATTTTCCGAGCAACAAGAACTCCTATACTGGTAATGGAGTTCTGTCACATTAGACTGAAGCTACAGATGAATTATGCCAACCATTACACCAACCTGATGCTGATCACACAGATTTCCTCTAAAATAGGAAGACTCCCTTTCACACGTGCGGAGGACCGTATGTCCGTATTTCATCCATCCGTTTTTGGATGAGATACGGACATACATGTATACCTATGGGATAGCGGGTGTCAGCAGATGAACATCCGCTGACACCCGATATCATCCGTCTCCGCTATAGTCCGATTCTGCACATGGAGGAAAATCCTATTTTTTCCATCCCTCTGCAGAGCGGATCGGATGAACACGAACAGACGGTCCGTGTTCATCCGATCCCCCCATAGATGAGAGCGTGGATCTGACAGGGCGGTCCCTGCACAGTGTGTGGGGACCGCCCTGTCATCCGCCGGCTCAGCGGGGATCAACGGAGCGATCCCCGCTGAGCAAACGGACGTTCACAGGGCGGATCATTACGGAATCCGCCCGTGTTAAAGGGCCCAAAGACTGAATCTTTAAGAAAAGCCAAACCAACACTTCTCCGAAAGTGAAAATGCCTTGCATGCCTCAAAACACATTTATTAAATAAATGAGGCTTCTACATCTTATGGGACTTGGTGCTATGCCCTGCCCCACCACTTAACAATCGTACACAAATGCCTTTACTGGCCATGAAGACTTGCAATGGAATGGCCTAGGGGTGAGGCATTAAACGCCAATCTGAACTCAGCGTATATAGTTAAAAGGAAAATCTAGAAATATTAACTGTAGTAGTTAACCAAGCAGTAACATGAATAATTAAAGTATAACTAAAGGCAAAACTTTTTCTTTCGTTTTGGAGTGGAGAGGGATTAGAATACCTTTCAGTTTTTACTGCTGTGTGTGTAACCATTAGGGAGATTCACCTTCTCTACTTTTCCTGTTTACCATTAGCAGCGAAAGTAATAGAAAAAAACCCAGAAAAAAAATGCAGGCAAAAATCTTCCAAACAAAGGGGACACTAGTTCTGATGGCCAAGGGGTCCCCCAAGGGATTCCCTTAATTTGCAGGGATTTCCTATAACTTCCGGTTTTGGCTATGAGATAGGAAGTAAATGTAAATCTCTTAAATGGGGCACAGATGGTAAAAAATAAACCAACCGGGGTTATAACCCTCCCTTACGCTATCCAAAAAAATAAAATGAAAAAATATTTTGCCTATAGTTCTATTTTAACCTTTTCTCTGGTGTCCCTACAGAAAAATAGTGCCGCACTTCCTGGTATGTCAGGGTTCTTAGGCACCCCTCTGACTAAAGCTTCATAGCTGTAAATCTACAGGATGTGATCAGATTCTAAGGCACCATGGCCTCTGACTGCTAGTCCCAAGGAAATTTGCAGTAAGATTTGGTGATGTCACTACCGTGTTGCTCATTGTTCTCCAAGAGACTCTGACATGAGTAAGGGTAACCCTGGGCCTGTACCAAGGTGACCATCTCCATGCACACAAAAAGCTGCTGTCCTTCCGGTTTTAAAATAGCACCAGAGTCTCAAATGTCTCAGTGTACACAGAGATTTCCAATTCAGTCCCAATATGAAAAACACAATGTATGTTACTGTGTGCACACCCATTTGAGTTATTACTAGTGTTTTTTTTGTCTAAGTCCCCCATAAATGGTTCAAATTTTGGCTGATTCCTGCTGAAATACAAGCTGTTGGTAGCCTCATGGGTGCCTGAATACCAATTAGCCAGCAGTGGAGATTCCGTCAACCACGCTGTTAACGTGGATGGGAGAAGCGACTGATTTTCATTCGTTCAGCCCGCAATCATTCCATGTACTGGGCATTTAGCCTAGCCAGCAGGGCAAGAAAAAAAAAAAAACTCCCTTGCTGACAATTGTTTTCTGACAATCAATGCTCCCCTGGATGTCATTATACCTGAATGATGACTGCATCCGATTGGCAGCAGTCACTGTTCAACCAAAGCTTGTTGAGCCGAGTCGAGCAGACATGGTCACCCACAGCCAACTAAAATTTGAACCGTGTATGGCTTGTATTACTCTTTACTTTATTTATTGTATAAAACATAATGATTTTCAGATTATTCAATAAGAGCGCTAAATGTATCCAATTCTCTCTCAGAATTGCAACTATAGACACAGAATCTTAGTCACACGGGAAGAGCCGGTTCACACCAGGGCAACACGACTTCCAGGGCGACTTTACAAGGCAACTTCGAGTTGCCTCCAGGACAGGCTACTTTCCAGTGGCCAATCAAACAATAATCAGCTCTGTGGGAGGGAGGGGTTTGCCTGAGAAAACTATTTTCTCTTCCTGTAAAGTTGCTTCAGTTAAGACACTAATCCGACTTTGAAGGCGACTTCCATTGAAATCAATGGGTACAAGTCGCCTAGAAGTCGGATTGAAGTAGTACAGGAACCTTTTTTGAAGTCGGAGCGACTTCTGTAGTATGCATAAAGACGGCTCCATAGACTAACATTACAGCGCGACTTGGGGCGTCCTGAAGTCGGATCCTGAGTCGCCCTGGTGTGAACCGGCTCGAAGTGTATTTTTTTTTTCCCAATTAGTCCTTCAACTTATAGACTTGCCTTTTACCTTCAACCATTACAAATATATATATATATATATATATATATATACAGTATATTATTTATAGCAAGCCAACCTCTTTCTTACAGGTAAATAATAAAAAAATATGCCCAAAAATACTTGTGCATATAGGGTTTTCTCCCTGCCCTTGGCCATCCCGCTGCTGTGATAACAAGGACCAGTCTGCGTCTCAAGAGCATTAACTGCAGCTCCAGTGTAACTAAAGCCTGCAAGCATGTCTGCATGCTTCATTCATAAATATGTTGTAACAATCTGCACATGTGAAAGTTACACATTGCACCTACAACCCCTAGTTAAATTTAAAAACAGACCTAATTAACACCTCCCTTTGCTAGCATCATCAATTCTGTTACCATGTTGCTACTAACAGCCATGATCACAATCTTAAAGAATATGCAAGCCCAACATTTAATATTCCTGATATGTGCCTATTGTAGGATGTACTTGTTTGAATATACTTTAACTCAAGAATTTCTACAGTCTTAGGGCTCATGCACACTGCGGCTCAAAGAAGTGGCTCCTACAGGCTTTTAAAGCTCTCATTTTTTTCTGCCTAGAAATTCCCCTCCATGTTAGCCAATGAGTCTATGCACACTATTGCTTTTTCAGGTATATGCTCCTACAAGCAGGAAGAAAACCCACCAAACTCGCGTTTTTGAGAGGAGCTAGTACCCCAAAGAGCTTAAAAGAAGCTCAAAAATGTTTGTTCCAGCTTTTGTTTCGTTTATACAGTGGTTAAGAAAATACTATCTAGGAGGGTTTGTGAGAAAAAAAACAATTAAGCTCAAAAAAGCTCAAAGGAGCTTGAAGCACCTCAATAAAAAACGTGCACAAGAGCCCAAAAAACACAAGCTTCTTCAAGCTGAAATAAAAGCTCAAATGCCTAAAAGCACACTAAAGAACAAATACAGTAACTAAATAATTCATAGAAACAAACTTGCACTACTTGGGTCATGTATGAATCAACATTACTCACTACAGGGAGCAACAAAAGCAGGTCATATATTTAGTCCTCATTTCTGTAATAAAAAGGTACATTTCTGTGTACTTTAGCCAGTAAAGTAGACCGGGTTTAGTAGGAAGGGGACCAGGCTTACATTATTAAAGTGAAACCAAACATTTATTTTTACTGTAGAGTCCACCTCCGTTATAGAGGCCAGGAGCTGCCACAGAATAACTGTACATTAACATGAATGGCGTACTCAGCACATAGCATCCATATGTGTATGCAAGTCTGGGCCTGTCACTTTCACACACAAGGCTGAAACTAACCAGCAGTGGTCTAGTGACATGCATGACCACAGACATCCCAAAATGAAGCAGCTTTTTACTTTCAACAACCATTCAAAACAGATGAACCATCCTCATCAGTCAGCTTGCAATGTCACTCTGTTTCTAGCTCACCCTCTTCCTGACTGCAGGGTCAGAAGTTTTTTCCAGCGGCCGTTTCCTCTTAAAGGGGCCATCCTCTGGTTTTCGTTTTACAATTCCCTCCAAGACCTTCTTTTTGGGCTGTTCTTCCAAATTCTGCCTGGGGGTTTCCTCTCTTTCTTTCTTCTTTACAAGTTCTGTTATCTCTTTATTATCCCGATTCATCTTCTGCTCTTTAAGCAAGGACCCAGGCAGGTTGGAAGCATACTTAAATCCTGGACCTCTTTTTTGCTTGTAGACCAAAAAGTGAAAAAAACATAAAACTCTTTATATCTTATGCTTATGGTTAAGTGCGTTTCTTTCAAGAACTACAAAAACTAAAAACGCTGCCCTTAAATAGATTAACAAATTAAACTACAGGTTGCCCTGCAAAATTTTAGAAAATATGGGGGGCAGTGGTGGACTTATGATACACTTGACTAAGCCATGACTAAGCTCTGTGGGCAGAGTGAAACATGTTGGGGGCATGGCCTGGTTGGAACCCAGGCTGAGGCTATCATACACCACCTTATGGGGTATTGCAGAGATGTGAGGCTTCTAGGACTTTTTACTTTTCCAACACATCTTAGGCCTCATGTACACTGTGCGTTAACCCCTGATGCATGCGACTCTGGCGTTTAGGTAGAAGGCACAGCTGCACTGTTCAACCCCACCGCCGGCAGCCTGTGAATCTCTATGAGGGACTGACAGCTGCTGCAGCTGGATGGTGCACCAAAGGTGTACCAACCCTTAGGGCAGTAATTGCTCATGGACAAATGCCCTGAAGGCAGACTGCTTGCATTTTGGGCATTTATGTTAAATGAGCAGAACAGACTTTTGGCCTTAATTTGTGCAATATTTCAATTTATGAAGACACCTACATTTTTTTTACCAAAATGGAGGTCATTTCAAGGTTTCCAGTGACTGGTCCTTAAAAATAGGATTTTTATAACAGCTTACCTGTAAAATCCTTTTCTTGGAGTACATCACGGGACACAGAGCGACATAGTCATTACTAATGGGTTATATAGATACCGTCAGGTGCTGGCACTGGCAACTTCCAAAACCGGAAGTACCCTCCCCTATATAAGCCCCTCCCATCCGGGAGCACCTCAGTTTTGTAGCAAAGCAATAAGTGTCCCCAAAGAGGGGCGGGAGCTCTGTGTCCCGTGATGTACTCCAAGAAAAGGATTTTACAGGTAAGCTGTTATAAAAATCCTATTTTCTTTCTCGTACATCACGGGACACAGAGCGACATAGTCATTACTAATGGGATGTCCTAAAGCAATGCCAAATGAGGGGGGGGGGGATACACCATATATAAGCTGAGCGCTATCAGACATGAGGATCTTTTGCGGCCTGCAACACACTGCGCCCAAAGGCGACATCCTCCTGACTTCTAACGTCCACCTGGTAGAACCTAGTAAACGTGTGAACTGAAGACCATGTTGCGGCCTTACAGATTTGAGCCAGGGAGGCCTGGTGATGCACTGCCCATGAAGTTCCAACTGCTCTCGTGGAGTGCGCTCTAACTTTGAATGGAGGCGGTCTCCTTCTCAAGCCATAGGCTTGTATTATGACCTGTCGAATCCACCTGGCTAAAGTAGATTTTGACGCTGCCTGACCCTTTCTGGGGCCTTCCGGCAGAATAAACAAAGTATCCGTTCTGCGAATCTGAGCAGTGGCTTTTAGATAAGCTTTAACTGCTCTTACTACATCCAAAGAATGCAATAATTTTTCCTCTACCGAAGTAGGTTTGGGGAAAAAAGAAGGAAGAACCACATCTTGGTTCAAATGAAACCTCGATACCACCTTAGGAAGAAAGGCTGGCTGAGGACGTAATACTACTCTGTCCTTATGGATAACCAGATATGGCTCCTTACAGGACATAGCTGCTAATTCCGACACTCTTTTAGCCGAACAAATGGCTACTAGAAAAATCAATTTCCTGGTGAGAAGCACCAAGGAAATATGCTGTAATGGTTCAAATGGTTGTTTCTGTAAAACCGACAGAACCAAGTTTAGATCCCATGGACATATGGGAATATTAACCGGAGGACTAATACGCATCACTCCTTGTATAAAGGCTTTGACTAGTGAATGCGAAGCCAAGGGCCTTTGAAAAAATATTGACAAGGCCGAAATCCGACCCTTGATAGTACTCAAGGCAAGCTTCCTATCTACAGCCCATTGTAGGAAGTCCAGAATCCTACCTATTACGTATTTACGTGGATGCCATTTCTTGGCCTCACACCAGGCGATGTACGCCTTCCAGATTCTATAATAGATCTGCCTGGATACCGGCTTCCTGGCATTGATCATGGTAGATACCACAGCATTAGAGAGCCCTCTTTTTTAGAATGTGGGCTTCAATAGCCAGGCCGTCAAACCTAGGGCTGGTAAGGAAGGGTGGTATATCGGTCCTTGCTAAAGCAGGTCCAGACGATGTGGGAGGGTCCAAGGATTCCCCACAGACATTTTTACAATCTCCGCGTACCATGCTCTTCGGGGCCACGCTGGAGCCACCAGAATCACTGGTTTCTTTTCTACCCTGATTCTGCGGAGTAATCGAGGTAACAATTGTGGCGGTGGGAATGCATATATCAGCTTGAACTGATCCCAAGGGAACACTAGGGCATCCGAGCCGCAAGCTAGGGGATCCCTTGTCCAAGAGACAAACCTGTCCACTTTTGTGTTGAATCTGGATGCTAGCAGATCTACATCCGGTGTTCCCCACCGCTGACATATTGTCCGGAAAACCTCGGGATGAAGGGACCATTCCCTTGGGCATAATTGTTGGCGACTTAGAAAGTCCGCCTTCCAATTCTCCACTCCTGGAATGAATACCGCAGATATGGCTGGGACATATCTTTCTGCCCATCTCAGGATGTAATTTACTTCCCTTTGGGCTGCACGACTCCTGGTGCCCCCCTGACGATTGATATATGCCACTGCTGTGGCATTGTCTGATTGAATTCTGACAGGGGATCCTTGGAGTTTGGATGTCCATGCTACTAGGGCATACCGAGCTGCTCGTATCTCTAAGAGATTGATGGGCAGGGCCTTTTCCGCATCCGACCATCTGCCCTGGAGAGACCATTGCTCCAGTACTGCTCCCCAGCCTATAAGGCTGGCATCTGTAGTGACCACCTTCCAGGAAATCGGACTGAAGGATTTCCCTCTTTCCAGATTCTGGGGAACCAACCACCAGCGGAGGCTCTTGCGAACGGAAGGGGACAAGGACATTGGTAAGTCCAGAGCCTGAACTTTTTTGTTCCAGGCTGACAGTATGGCCCTTTGCAACTTCCTTGAATGGAATTGACCGTAGGGTACTGCTTCGAATGATGCCACCATTTTTCCCAGCAGCCTCATGCACAGGCGTATGGATGGCTGTCTTTTTGAACCCACTAAGTGGATCAAATCTCTCAAAGACGACCCCTTTTCTTGAGGCAAGAAAATTTTTCTCTGGTCTGAATCCAGCCTTAGCCCCAAGTATTCCAGACTTTTGACTGGTTTTAGGGCTGACTTGTCTCGGTTGATAATCCAACCGTGATATTCCAGATACTTGATTGTCTCGTGAACAACCACTTCTAGTTTTTCCACTGAGTGGTCTATCAGCAACAAGTCGTCTAGATATGCCATTATCGTTACACCTCGTGTTCTTAGATTGGCCAATAATGGGGCCAGAATTTTTGTGAACACTCTTGGTGCTGTGGCCAGACCGAAGGGTAAGGCTCTGAACTGAAAATGGCGCCCTTCTACCGCAAAGCGTAGAAATTTTTGGTGGGCTGGAAAGATGGGAATGTGCAAATAAGCATCTTTGATGTCGATCGAGGCTAACCATTCCTCCCCTTGTAGGGCAGTGGCTACCGACCGGATCGACTCCATCCGGAAAGTCCTGATATGTAGGAATTTGTTTAGCCCTTTTAGATTTAATATGGGCCTCACGTCCCCGTTTGGCTTCGGGACTGTAAAGAGGTTTGAGTAAAACCCGAACCCCCATTCTTCCAGGGGAACCTCTATAATTACTGCTTGGAGCAATAATTGTTCTAGTGCCAACAGGAGGGATCCTCTCTTCTGGGGATCCCTTGGCACGTTTGACCTTATAAAGCGGGAAGGAGGGGAGTTTTTTAACTCCAATTTGTATCCCAGATTTACTGCGGAGAGCACCCATCTGTCTCGGATCGTGTCCCGCCAGGTCTCTGTGAACAACTGAAGTCTTCCCCCCCACCCGATTGGGTGGGGGCAACCCTTCATGCATTTGACTTTGGGGGAGGTTTTGTACCTCTCCTGCTCCAGGGCTTCTTGTTACCCTGCAATTGTCCCTGATTTTTACCTCCGGGATTTGACCGAGGAGGCCGTCGGAACTGTTTCACAGCCGATGTCCTAGAGACTGGAGAAGCAGGCCTCTTAAAAGAGGGACCTCTAACTCTATTTTTAACCGGCAAAAGTGTACTTTTACCGCTGGAAATTCTCTGGATATATTTGTCCAGGTCTTCCCCGAATAAGCGTTCACCATGAAATGGGAAGCTGACCAGCAATTTTTTACAGGGAGCTTCAGCAGACCAGTTTTTGAGCCATAGAAGCCTGCGCATATGTACCACAGACAGCGTAAGGCGGGAGGCCTGATGGATTGAATCCTTTATAGCGTCCACCGCAAAGCATAAGGCTCTAGGTAGATCAGCTAGGGCAAGAGCCTGCTGATCTGGCAAGTCCCTTAAGACCTGTTTCAACTGATCCTTCACTGCTTGGCAGACCCCAATAGCTGCCACTGCTGGTTGTGTCACCAATCCTGCTGTAGAGAAAGCAGATTTCAATAATGACTCCAATTTTTTATCTATTGGGTCCTTGAACATTTGGACATTATCCACCGGACATGTCAGTGATTTATTCACACAAGAGATGGCTGCGTCCACTGTAGGGACCCTCCATTTTCTGATGAACTTATCCTCCATGGGATAGACCACCGGAAATCTCTTGGGGGGAGTAAATATTTTGTCAGGATGCTCCCAATCCTGGTAAATGAGCCCTTCCAGTAAAGGATGGATCGGAAAGGAACAAACAGTCTGGGGAGCTTTTAGCGACCCCAACGAGGAGACAGAAGTGGATGATGGCTCCGCAAGTGGCATTTTAAATGCTGATCGGACCATATTAGTCAGGGACTGAACCCATAACCTTTCAGCATGTGATGCTGAGAACGGCTCTTCCACTGTTGATTCCTCTACAACCGAATCAACCTCATCCTGATCCCCTTCAGGTAGGTCGATCCCTGTATGGGACTGTTGCTCTGTTAACAGGCACTCTGAGGGAGGAGACGGAGATCGGGCGCTTTTCTCCTGTGACAGGGAAGCCGCGATCAATGCTGACAATCTCGATGGAGACCCCCTATTCCTCCTGGAATTTCTAGTCCCGGAGTTTTTAGACGGCATATTCCTAAGCCACAAAGCTGAGGTATTCCAGCCGAAATACACCAGTTACTGACAATAGTCTAGCATAAATGCTGCTATAAGAAACAGTTGGTGTCTACTAATGTGCCTTTCTAGGGGATGCCTGTATCAACCGCTTGCTGTATGCCTTCTTTAAATGTTGCCAGCTCTGTCTCTGTACTTCATAGCCAGCTCACCACACAAAATTGTGGTTTTTAACATGCTGGGACGCCCGCACATGCGCAGAAGTGCTGCGGCGCGCACAGAGCGTCATCCCCCAGGCTCCGCCCCCTTTCCCGGCTCACCTCTATATATAGAGGCGCGCGCACGAGCGTGGCCACGTGCGCCTTCGGCGCTAATTTCGAAAATGGAAACCAGGGACAAGAGCCAGGGCCCCTTTGCCGCAGGCCGGGGGATGGACGAGCATTGCAACATGGCAGAGGAAGCAGTTTCCCATAAGAGAACTCACCATCTGCCTGGACTCGCTCTGATGAGAAGAAACTAGTCCACATGACAAGAAACGTTCCACAGCGGCCTCTAGTGGACAAACACAGGTACCGCAGTCTAATATATTAAATATATATATATATATATATATATATATATAAAAAAAAAAATTTTTTTTCTTGACCACCATTAAAAATTATTACATTTTTTTAGCAGTTACAGGCATGCACAGATATTAGCGGGAATACCATTAGGTAACAGACAGAAAGACAAATTAGGCTTGGGGGTCCCCCAATAGAACCAAGTTCCTGAGGGCCCCCACTTACCTGTTCCCCGCCGCAGGACTTTGTTTGGTCCACAGAAGCCCAAACTTCACCTATCACGGCAGGCATTGTAATCAAACCTTCAGGGATCGGGTTCCCAAGGATTCCACTCCCCTGGACCTGTATAGCACCCTGCACAGAAAACATCTTGGTCGTGGGTATGACCAGAGCTCTGGATCCCAGGGTCCAGCTCTCCTAAGAGAAGCATTACAGGCAAAACCTTGCTCTTCTTTGCAAGGCACGGGTACCGACCGTCTAGCTATGAAGCTTTTTTGGTCGGATCCGGAATAGCTTACTGAGGCCCAAAAGAACCTGTACGCAAGCTCAGTGAAAAACACGTTTCTTCTTGGCCAACACCTTAGACACTGGCAAAAAACTGAGGTGCTCCCGGATGGGAGGGGCTTATATAGGGGAGGGTACTTCCGGTTTTGGAAGTTGCCAGTGCCAGCACCTGACGGTATCTATATAACCCATTAGTAATGACTATGTCGCTCTGTGTCCCGTGATGTACGAGAAAGAAATTTGAAATACCAAAGGTTGGAGACCAGAATTAAAGTGTTTATTAACCCAAAAAAACTAAAAACTTATATACTGGTCCCTTAAAGCAGATTAAGCAGATTGTGCTGTGTATTCTGCCCCCTCTAAACTGTAAAAAAAAACCTCCCTGTTCCTGCCACTTCCTATACTGACCACGAAAATCAGTGCTGCTGAGCCCTGACCACTGTGGTCAGTTTGCGTCCCTCCATCATCCGCAGCCCTGCTCTGCTCATTTCTCCCCCTCCTTCCTGCCTGTCAGTTCCATGCCTGTGTCTCTTGTCTTCTTAATGCTCAGTGCCAGCCCCTCGATTATAGGTTGCTATAGCACACTGTACATGCCTTTTATAAAAACGAGCTTTGTAAATACTGATTTAGCGCTGTCTTCTGGCCGGTCATGTGACTCTTGGCCAGTTTCCAGGGCTACTGCAGGAGAGGCTGAGCTACCATGTGATCTCCCTGGCTGACGTCAGAGGGAGATCACAGCCCCTCTTGCAGTATCCATCAATTGGAGGTATACAGTGGCCACGAGTCATGTGACCGGCCTGAAGATCACCCTAAAACTGTATTTACAACGCTCGTTTTTTTTAAAAGACATATACAGTGTGCTATGCCAGGCTCTAATAGAGGGTCTGGCATAGACTTGGTTATATAGGTTCACATACACTTTAAGTTGGACACCCACAAAATATCCAGACAGCCACTATTTTGGAGGTACACAAGGTTCCACTACTGAGGACTACAAATGGAACCCACAAAAGGTCTAACGTAGGTTTACCATTACCATGAGCAAATATTTTTCAGGAACCTAAATACAACTTCAAAACCAGTTATCTGCCCTACCGCACATATGAGGTTAACAGATGTACACCACTATGCGATTTTCCCAGATGCCAGTCTATCCTCTGACATGGCATCTTATGCAGTAACCATATACTCACTTTCCCAGTTTTCCCAGCATGATTGCATTTTGGACATTCCCAGCAGTTTGGAAGTTCATCATTCACGACACCATCAGATTCCTTTATCTGTAGAAACAGGTAATTAATTTATGTTTTCTCAACACAGTTTTGTCACAGGTCAATGACACCCAATGCCAATACTCCCCTTTCCTGAAACTACCACAAGTCCCAACAGAAGCTTCATATATAGTTCGATAAGCTTGTATGGGTAGGTAATTGTGAATGAACCACGTTAAGACTTTAGGTTTGTGATTTGTGTGCAGTCAGTCAGAAACCAGTTACTATTACTATGTATGTAAACCTTTAACCTGAACTTTAGGTATGCATATTTTTACATAGTTACATTGGTCCTGCATGTATCATATCATCATTGGATTGATTAAAGATTGAAATCACTACAGTAGGCACCACTACAGTGACTGCCGCTAGCTTCTGGGTCCTGTGCGGAGTGGCTGCTCTGCTGCTTAGTGAACACAGGAGGTCACTTGCTGGGCAGGGGTGCCATTCAGAGAATACTTTGCATTTTCTCATTGTGTTGCCTCCCTGCCTCTCTAGAGCCTAGTAAACATGGGCTGAATGTCTGGGCGTCATTGGCTGGTTCAATAGAACCTGTGTGTACTGCAGCCAGTCTGAACGAAGCCGGCCTTTCAGCTGGCTTCTGTCGAAGGGGCATGACCGAAAAAGGTCTACTGATAAGCTCCTGATTAGCGCTCTCAGCTAATGGCTGAGATCATTAGCTGAGAGCGGGGGCGATCGCTGAGCAGAGTGATATAACGGGGGGGGGGGGGGGGGGGATCTGTCCCCCTGTAAGAACAGCTCCTCCCAAGCTGTCAGTTTTTTTTTGTTTGTTTTTTACCTCTTCCTGACTTCCTAAGCTGCACCAACCTAATTCAATCTGCTTTTGGTTTCCCTCTGACATTTGGAAAAAAAAAAAAAGGTAGTCTGGCGCAAACAAAATCCCACGACACAGGCACTTAACATGATCAGATTAACATATGACAATAGTAAGCATATATGACTGCATTAAACACTGTATCCAAAGAAAAGGGATTAGGAGAGAATACTTCTATCCTACTCTTTTATATACAAATTTTACTTACTGCATTTCTTGTCCTCATAGTAGGACAATGAGCAAATGAAAAACAAATCCCCAATATCTTGATAAAACAGCTGAAAACAAACCTCAAGCTCAGCACTATCATCTTCTGCATCACGAAGGTCCTTTCATACGGCAGAAGTCATGATTACTGCATTATTTAGCTCTTTGTATCAGATAACTTGAAGCAGCACAGCAGATGTTGGCACTTGCATAAAAACTAATTATAGCTACAGAAAAGCTATTGAAAAATTCTGCAAAAGACTATTAAATAATGGAACTCCGCCAAATAAACAGGAATTGTGCTGCCAGAAAGAAAAGGTTGATCAACTAGGAATTTTGTACAACCCCATTAGAGAATATTATAAATGAGGGTCCTTGTACAAGAGCAGAGACAGTGGCCATAAGGGCGCAGTTTGCTGCAACAGATTTTATTAAGTGACAGGATGATGTGTGCTAAGAGATTTACTATTTAAGCCTTTATTTCTGCACATAACCCATCTACTACTGATAATGGGCCAATAACATACACAAGATGACTGTCAATCAATTCGCTACATACATCAGTAAGGGTACTTTCACACTGAGGCGCTTGGTGCGCTGGTGGTAAAGCACTGCTATTTTTAGCGTTGTTTTACCGTCGTGTTTGCTGCGATTTTCGGGCGCAAGCGGGGAGATTTTAACCCCCGTTAGTGGCCGAAAAAGGGTTAAACCTGCTCGCAAAAACGCCACTTTGCGGGCGGTTTGGAGGCGCTACCCCATTGATTTCAATGGGCAGGGGCGCTATAGGAGCGGTATATTTACCGCTCCTACAGCGCCTCAAAGATGCGGCTAGCAGGACTTTTTTTAGCGTCCTGCCAGCGCAACGCTCCAGTGTGAAAGCCCTCAGGCTTTTACACTGGAGATAAAGGAGCGGCTCTTTCAGGGCGCTATGCAGGCGTTATTTTTAGCGCAATAGCGCCTGAAAAGCACCCCAGTGTAAAGCAGCCCTAGACATTCGTGAATCAGCCAGCATCTACGCCATTGTGTGCACAGAAATGTACGATGACATTGACAGATTCTAGTACCATGGGTATGTTATTATATCTCTAAAAGGACACAAGGGGGTTGATTTACTAAAACTGGAGCATGAAAAATCTACTTTAGCTCTGCATAAAAACCAGTCAGCTCCCAGGTTTCATTGGCAAAGCTTAACTGAACAAGCTAAAGTTAGAAGCTGATTGGCTACCATGCACAGCTGCGCCAGATTTTGCACTATCCAGGTTTAGTAAACCAAGGAATCAAACCACCTCCTACTGGTGGTACTGACATGATCCTAACCTTGTATAGATTCTCCGTGATCTGCTGCATTACAGATTTAATTATTTTTTAACAAATCAACTATTTACTTGCCAGAACTCTGCAAATATGCATAACAGCAATACAGATGGTAGGATTTAAAGGGGTTGTAAAGGTTCAGTTTAAAAAAAAAAAAAAAAAAGTCATACTTACCTCCACTGTGCAGTTTGTTTTGCACAGAGTGGCCCGGGTCCTCCTCTTCTGGGGTCCCTCCGCAGCGCTCCGGGCTCCTCCTCTTCGAGTGTCCCACAGGAGAAGCGCTCTCCGATGGGACACCTATGCGGGCACGCTCCCGTGCAGACAACAGGACTCAGCTTTGCCACCCCGATGCCCACGTCGTTGGATTTGATTGACAGCAGTGGGAGCCAATGGCTGCACTGCTATTAATTTATCCAATCAGGACACGAGACACTGGACAGAGCTGATGTGCTAGTTTCCGTTGTGGGAATTACGGGGCTCAGGTAAGTATAAGGGGGGTTCGGGGGCGCTGCTGCAGCAGAGGAGGTTTTTACCTTAATGCATAATAAAATAAAATAAAAATAAAAAAAAAAAATGCATAGAACGCATTAAGGTGAAAAACGGCGAGGGTTTACAACTCCTTTAACAAACCTACAGAAATAGAACTGCATTGAACTGTAACTACTGTACTGTAGCTTTGAATTTAGGAAGATTTATTTTTGGAAGCAGACCGGTGGTAATCAGTTAATTGCTCAAGCTGTATTTTACTATACATTTATATAGCACAGTCATTTTTGTTAATTAACTGGATTCCATCTAAATTGTGCATATTACATCAGCATGCCAGCTCAGTATATTTATCGAATACAAAGCATTACAAACCCACTGAAACAAAGGATAATCAAGCTTTCGACCCCAGCATATAAAGCATTAGTGCCAAACCCCTAGACACTGGGTCTAAATATTCTTAATACATGTGCAAAGCCTACTTATGTTGCCTACCTTAAGGCATCCTGGATGGATTATTTCATTGCAGATGGAGCATTCCATCAACATGACATTAAATTTTGCTTCCTGGCCTTCCACACAGTCCTCCTTTCCTGCTTCTCCACATACTAAACAGACAGCTGTATGAGGCAAAACAGGCTGAAAGGACAAAAAAGAAAAAGAAGAAATCACAATGACATCTATACAATTATATATGATTCATTTTAAATGTAGACATGTTAAATATCTATGCACGTAAGATTTTTTCCATTGTGGTTTGGACCAATAACTTGAGGCAGAGATGCAAGAAAGACGCTTCCAACCTGAAGACCTTTGGTATGGCTTGTTTGAAGTCCAGATTTGTGTGGGCCTGTGTGCACAGCCTGCAGCATCTGCTACTCTGCTCCCTCATTACTAAATTAATACAGGGATAAAACACCCTCCTGTATACAGACCATACAGTTTAAACAATGAGCACTGGTAGACATTTCAGCAATTGCTAAAGAAAATTAACTGCCTTAAAATTTGCATCCAATAGCTTTGAATATAACAAAGACCAAAAGACTCATTATCCAAAAATGAAGGGTCGTTGGAACCCTGCTAATATAATCAGGGGAGATGTACTCGCGTACTACTACTACTACTATTCAGGATGGGTGTAGTCAAAAATATCTATTGGTAAGAAAGGTACTTCTCCTTTTTCACCAAGAGACTCATGTTTCTGAGAATTTTCTCCATAAATCTTGTAAAAAAAGTTTTTTTCCCCATCTTTGTACTAAATACATGAATTTGAATATTCAGTCTAAAAAAATATTAGATAGAGATATAGATAGATGGAGATATATATCTATACAGGTTTACTTGCAAGAAATGTATATTGTTACCTACTCTTTCTGAGCCAATGAATATCTAGGGCCTGACAGATTGCCTGCCCTGTAAACTGCCAAACTTCATTCCTGATAACACACTCCTTCTCTCATCTCCTAAACATACATGTACACCCAGACAGACATTGAAGTCTTAACCTATTCTTAACCAGCAAACAAGTCCTCGCTAACCTCTGTAGCTACAGCCACTGTGGGGAAATTCCCTTTCAGGGCCCATTCACACTGCAACACTGTGTGGTGTAAGGCCCCTTTTACATGGGGCGGCCTTTTAAAATGGACAGGCAGACCTGATCGTTCCACTCGTGTGAAAGTGGCCCTAGAACTGGGTTTTTGTGCATTTAGGCGCACTGTATTAACAACCTTTTCAAAATGAATTGACTTCACCTTCACACACACACACACACACAAAAAAAGCACAGGCTGCACACCCTGTGGTTGCAGTGCACACATGTTGTGAAGGTGATTTGGGGTACCTTTCAAAATGAATAGCACCATAGCGAATATAGGGGGAGATTTACTAAAACTAGAGCACACAGACACTGGTGCAAGATGTGCATAGTAACCAATCAGCTTATAGGTTTTGTCAAAGCTTAATTGAAAAAGCTTGAAGATGATTGGTTACTATGCACAGCTGCACCAAATTCTGTGTACACTAGTTTTAGTAAATCTCCCTCAGTGTTTTACCTTGCGTTACCACAACATGCATGTGTGAACGATCCTTCAAAATTCACTGAAGGCCCTTTATTTTCTTTGGCAGCAGGGACTTGGCATCTTCCCAGCCTTCCAATGTACATAAACAGCAGGTGCTAGAAACAGCTTCACCTGCAGAGTCTCTGGTGTGATCTGAGGATGAAATACTTCACAGTACAGGCTGCTAGAGAGGTCAGTAAGGATTTTTCTATGGGCTCGTTCAAACTGGAATGATCTGCTGCGGGTATCAATATGACACCCCAAACACAGTGCATTTGCCTGTACTGTAACCATGTGCTATGGTGCAGTGCATTTTTTTAAAGTAGTACATGCACTACTTTGGTTTGATCCAGTGCAATGCATTTTCAGCCTATTCAAATAAATGGGCTAGAAAAAAAATAATAGTACTGTACTGAATCGCGCAGGAACACAGTCCCCATTCCTGTGCGATTCAAATGCGAACCAGCCCTTAAAGCGGAAGTAAACCCATCCATAAAACAGCTTCATTTACGGCACGTTCCGGAAATGTAACACTCCCGATGGCTGTGCTCTCAACCAAACTGTCAAACCATCCAATGACTGGTGTCATAACTGATCACAGAGGCAAAGATGGCCGCTTACTTGGCTGAAAACTATAGGGGGGGTTTACATACACTTTAAGCACTTTTACAGCATATAAAAACATTTTAAAGTGCATAGTCTGGGTATAGGTGAACATTTTGATAACTGAAGCTTGAAAGACTAAAAGAAGCTTAAAAAAAAGGGGCAATTATTATTCTTTGATGAGTAAACCTGCAGTTTTTAAAGCTGAATGCTCAAATTCTAACTCTTTAAAAAAAAAAAAGAAAAGTAAGAATTCATCTTAAAAAAAAAAAAAATTTAATGAAAAAAAAAATATATAAAAAATAAAATAAATAATAAAAAAAATTGCTAGAAACAAAGCTTTATATTGCAGAAGAGTATACTATTACTATACACTTCTGCAACAAAGCCTTCTTACCTTCCTGTTTTCAAATATATTTTAATTGTACACGGAGCTACGTATGTGCAGTTCAGTGTACATTGTCCAGAGTGCCTTTGTGCCATGATGATTTAACTATTGCGCACATGCACAGGAGTTTAATCGTCCCAGGCCAACCCAATTAGGGAGGCCAACGATTCTACACCCAGAAGAAGACTGGCAACAATATTGGCACCAGTGAGGGAGCTCACAGACATCCCATTGCTAGTGGAAAGGTAAGCACTACAGACTTTGAAAGTTACCCACGTACTGGTAGACATTGACAGTAGGTTTGTAACCGCCGTTTTCTGTGGCCCATCAATACACTGCATACTTAACATGACATCCCTCCTCTATGCGTATGTCTCTTGAAAATGGAAAGGAACACAAAAAAGCTCCTGTAGTTGCAGCCTGCCCAGTTTATTTTTTTGCAGGAAATCGCAATAGCAACAAGGAGGTTCTAAAATCAAAACTGGGCAATGGGCCATATTCATCAAATGGTCAGTAGGAAAAAACTAAAACTTGTTGCCAGTACAACGCAATAAAATTCCTTTATTTGCACAGTAAAGTATGGGAGACTGAGACGGAGAAGCTAACCAGTTGCTAACACACAATTGTCAACAAAAACACAGAAAAAAATGGTGAAGGCCGATATTCGATGGATTGTTAAAGCCCAACTCCTGGACACCGCAAGGTTAAAATGCTCATTAACTCTGGGGGTAAGGAATTAGGTGTAATACTTATTTGTATTCTTAGCTCCAGCAGAAGTGGCAGCTTAATTTGTGCATCTGGACCCCTAAAGCCTCTTCTCTATAATGCTCTGCCATGGGTTACACGATGACAGCATCAAGGACCACCCACAACCCAGAGTGAATGATGGCACCGAGCGATGAGCAAGGCAAGTATTACATCTTATTTCTCATCCCCTAGAGTGAACATTTAACCTTTCCAGTGCATGGAGGGCCCAAAGTTTTTTTTCTCCTTGATTCCTGCAAATGGGCTTTAAAATGAGTAGGACTGGCAGTTATATTACATTACCATTTGCTGTTACGTAGGCCCCTTTCACACTGGGGCGGGAGGTGCGCTGTGGGTATAGCGGCGCTATTTTTAGCGCCGCCATACCTTTGTTTTATCCGCGGTATGCAGCCGCTAGCGGGGTGAATTTAACCCCCGCTAGCGGCCGAAAAAGGGGTTAATACCGCCCGCAATGCGCCTCTGCAGAGGCGCATTGTGGACGGTATTACCGCGGTCTCCCATTGCTTTCAATGGGCAGCAGCGGTAAAGGAGCGGTAAACACACCGCTCCTTCACCGCTGTAAAGATGCGGCTAGCAGGACTTTTGGAGCGGTCCTGCTAGCGCACCGCTTCAGTGTGAAAGCCTTTGGGCTTTCACACTGAAGACTGCAGGGCACGATTTTTTCAGGCGGTATAGCAGCGCTATTAGCGCTAAACCGCCTGAAAAACGTCAGTGTGAAAGGGGCCTAAGAGTGCAAACATTTTTAAGCTTATAGGTTAGCTTATAAAATGACATTTGGCAGTCGTTTTTAGCCATCTCGCCTGTTAACCAATTGCTTATTTAGGCTTGAGGGACATAAGAGAGAAATACATTCTTTTTTGCTCCCCTAGCAGCCAGTGCCCTTCTCCTCTTCCACCCTGGAATGTGAGTGGTCCCTTGAAGTCCTAACATACAATGCAGGACCAATGGCCCTGCATTGTATGCGATTATATTGACAAGGGAATGGCCACACAACTGGAGAACAGGAGCAGATTTGAGTGATGAGTTGTTAACACTGGCAGGGAGGAAGCAAGGAATAAGTGAAGTATTCATTTATATTTTATCTCCATAGTATAAGAGAGGGGGCACCAAAAAAAAACATTATAAGCTGACCGAAGTGCAGCTTTAAGGAAACCTGTAATAGAAGAAAATATGAAGGCCTCTTGCTGACCATCGTCAGAAAATACTATTTGCTTGGCTGTTAGGCTCCATGTACACGGGACATTTTTACAACTGCTCCTAAATGATTAAACCTGACAGATAGTAACCCACGTTTAAAACGGCCGTTTTGACGCGTTTACATACCGCGTTTAGAAGCGTCTGAAACATGGAAATCCCCGGCGTCTGAACTCTTTTTTGCTTTCAAAGAAACGCTGTTAAAAGCAACTGCCTAAAAACTACTGTAAACGAGACGGTGTACATGATCACATAAGATAACATTGAATGAGTTCAGGGGCAGTTGAAAAAAGCATCCAACTGCCTCTGAACGTCCGTTTAACAGCAGCAGTGTACATGGGGCCTTACACTTTCTGGGACACTGGCCTAAAACAAGATTGCAAATCATGAACATCAGAGTACTTAATATGCTTATTACAAGTCAACGATTCAAAAAACGTGAATGCATACAATTCCTTCTATGCACTGTTACTTTAAACAGCTTATTGCAGGCGCAGATTGGATATTTAGCAGCTTCATATTCTGAGCTGTCATATGAAAAACAGTCAGTGAATGTCATTCTATTATACAGGACTAGCCCATTTATTACAGAAATACACAACATATAATTTTCAAATTGCCCTTCACTTGGCGATTATGTACAACAGCACAAAGCTGCCCTGAGAGTCAGCTTTGGATTTGTGATCTGGTAACCAATGGACTAGTCCTTGTAGAATAGAATGATCTCCAGACACAATTTTTTATTGTCAGATACTTATGAAGCCTCTTTAACAGCATGGCAGTCAGATGTAGAACTTTTTTTTTTTTTAGGAAGTATGATGCATCCCATACGTCCAACAGTACAGGATTCATTTAAAGCAGAGGTCCACCCAGAAAAAAATTTAACACCAAAATTTCTAAAAAATAGAAAAAAATTTATAGAATTTTTTTTTTTTTAATACTCACCCGAAATGCCCGTTGCTATGCGGAAGTCCCCTAATCTACCTCTTCCATTGCCTCGGTGGTTCTCCTTCCGCTTCCTCTTCTTGTGAATGGGGCGCGCTGTCTTCTGGGAACTGTGTGTATCCCAGGAGGCAGCCGCCCATTCACAAAGCGTCATGCGAGTCGAGCATGCGCAGTAGGAAACGGGCAGTGAAGCCGTAAGGCTTCACTGCCCGTTTCCCTTAGTCAGGATGGAGGAGCCAGGACCTGCCAGGACCAAGCGATCACCGTCGGGGGCCCGACATCGCGGGCGAGTAGGACAGGCAAGTGTCCTTATTAAAAGTCAGCAGCTACAGTGTTGGTAGCTGCTGACTTTAAAAAAAATCACGGGTGGAATCCCGCTTTAATGCCGCGTACACACGATCATTTTTCCCGTCGGGAAAAATGAAATTTTTTCCTTTGGACGAGAAAAACGATCGTCTGTGGGCTTTTTGACGTTTTTCCCGACGGGAAAACCGGCATTAATCACGATGAGAAAAATTAGAACATGTTCTAATTTTTCTCGTCGTTTTTCCCGACATTTCTTCCGCGGCAGTGTTTCCCATAGGGAAACACTGCCGCGGAGCCCATAGACGATCGTTTTTCTCGTCATTTTAAAAAATGACGAGAAAAATGACCGTGTGTGGGGAACGAGCTGTTCCCTCGTTTAAAATGTCATTATTCACGGCGGTTTTTAAACCGCCGTGAATAATGATCGTGTGTACGCGGCATAAGAGTCACTAAAAAACATGAAGATTAAAAAAAAGGGAATTACAAATATAATCTACAGAACAAAACCTCAAATATATTATTTTTAAAACAAGGATAAAAAGTTAGCATCCATATACAGCAAGGGATACCTACAGCTATGCACTGGCGCATTATACATGACTGTTTCATCCTCCCTGGACCACCAAACTTCTTCATGTCTTTGCAGAAGTGGCATTCTCCACACTCTGTACGTAAACATGCTTCACACTTGCGACACCGCGTCCGTCTCCGACGGGCACCAGCGCTGGTCCTGTTAGTAGATAATTTAACTGCAGGAGAGGTGGCAAGTTTCCCTTTTGGTCTTCCTACTGCCCGGTTCTGTACAAGAAAAAAAAAAAAAAGATTTCCAGTTACCTTAGAAGAAGAGCATTTACAAGATACCAAATTATATTGCTTCCTCTATAGCAGGATAAAGCTTTGAGAATAGAAGAAAAAAAAAGAAAAAAAAATAGAGTTCATAAAAGTTATTTTTGCATAACACATACACTGAAAAACACAAACAACTATTGGTAATAACTAGGAAAAGCACACTAAAAAGGTATCCATAGCTCATTCTGTACAATACACTTACAACTATGCAGGAATCCGAGATGATGGCCGGTAGATAAGCAAGAACCCACAGGACCTCCTGCATACATTGAGACACCAAAACAAGCCTCTGCTCTACAGAAACATGGTCCTTTTTCAAGACATATCCTATTTACTCTGAATCCACAAACAGAATAATTGACTTTCAACAGGAAAGGCCAGAGTCATGATTGAATCAAAAAATAATAATACAACATAGCTCCCATAAGCCCTCTTTTCAGATTCATACCACCCTATTTGAGGAGGTCCTCTTAGAGGTCCATTATATATAAATCCTTGTTGAAGGATACAGTACTATTGCACAGTAGTATACTTAAAGTTATCCTTTAAATACCTGCCCTACCCCACCAAATCCTACAATTACTTTCCCTCATTCCTTGTAGATCTTCAGTCTGTAGCCAAATGGGAGCTGCACTGTGTGGTCCCATGGACTTAAATAGGGTGGCACCGCCTACCAACCGCAACCAGTGTTGCCAACCATCCATATTTTTACGGACAGTCTGTAAAAACTGGCACCCCCCGCCCCCCCGTACGTAAATGTCTGTAGTTGCGGGAATGTGCCAGTAAAAATAACCAAGATCGGTTCGGCTTGGAACTGCGCATGCGCAGTTCCGGAGCGAGCCGAGCATATGCTGTATTCGGCTGGCGGATTTCACAGAGGCTGTGCAAATCTGTAACTAACCAGGAGAACGGAGGAGCACAGCACTGGAGCAGGAGTCAGGACTCAGAGGCTGAGCAGCACACGGCGGCGGCGGAATGGAGGAGCCTGCTGCATCCAGGCAATACAAAGTTCACAGGGGAGTCGGACGGACAGAGTGACAGACAGCCCAGCTGACAGTGACATCAGGTGATGGTGGCAGAGGAGGATCTGATGGAGGCAGGGGGTGATGGTGGCACCGCAGAGGGGGACGATGGAGGCAGGGGGTGATGGTGGCACCGCAGAGTGGGATGGAGGCAGGGGGTGATGGTGGCACCACAGAGGGGGATGGAGGCACCGCAGAGGGTGGGGGATGGAGACAGGGGTTGTTAGTGTCACAGCAGAGGGGGATGGAAGCAGGGGACGATGGAGACAGGGGGTGATTGGAGGCAGGGGGCCTGGGGGAGATTGGAGGCAGGGGGAGATTGTGGCACCGCAGAGAGGGGTGAAGGCAGGGGGTGTTGGTGGCAGAGGGGGATGGAGGCAGGGGGTGATGTGACTAAATAAATTAGCCCTTATATCGAAAATAACAAAAATATGTTTTTTTACCTTAATAATCTACCTTAAATCACATTGCTATAATGTAATTTAGTAACTTTTGTGAAATGTCAGCAAAAATGTGGCTGTGCCAGTAAATTTCGGGAGTCGTGCCAGTAAATTTCAACCTGGTAGGTTGGCAACACCAACCGCAACATGCTGTATACAATTGGTCACACTACGAAGCGACTGCCGCAATGTATACAGAGATATCCACTGGGCAGGATCATGGAAGTAGGTGGTACAAATAGGGATCAGTTGCCTGTTTTCTGTGAACATTTTTAATGCCATTGCCTATAGCCAGGGGTGATAAAACCTTTAAAAAAGGACAAAATGTGGGGAGATATTTTTTTTGAAGAAGAAGCTCCTAAGAGTTTTATACCATGTAACGTTCTATCTGTTCATTCCAGTACACCTAGTTTATGTCCAGCTTCACTTTTTCTTAACATTATATGATGAACACTCTCCAACTACACAGCTGTCAGTGTTATAAAACACAACATACCGTATTTATCGGCGTATAACACGCACCCTAACTTTAAGAGGGAAGTTTCAGGAAAAAAAATAAATCCACAGCCCCCTGCGTATAACACGCAGGCACAGTTTTCCCTCTATTTTCAGGGTAAAAAAGTGAGTGTTATACGCCAATAAATACAGTATTTAAGTTGTGTCTGACCAGCTTGGCTGCATAGATTTCTTTCGTTTGACAAAAGAGAATGTATTCCGTTTGGCATTCATTTGTTTTATAAATAAATACAGGTTTCTGAACGATATTTCTATTTTCCTTCCTATCCTGTTCTCAGATGTCACAAATATTTACCTGGGAAATGATCTAAAAAGGTATTTAGACCCGTAAAACACACATATCAAAAAGGCATGACACTAAGGCCCCTTTCACACTGAGGCGTTGAAAAAACGCTCAAAAATTATAGGATTTTGTACCTCTTTTTTACCGCGATTTTACCGCGTTTTTACCGCGATCGCGGTAAAAATAGCGCTAACGCGTATACGGTTTTACCGCGATTTTACCGCGTTTGCGCTAAAATTAGCGCAAACGCGGTAAAAACGCATAGGCGTTAGCGCTATTTTTTAACATAACGCTTATGCCTATGCGTTTTTACCGCAAATCCCATTCATTTCAATGGGGATAGGCGTTTTTACAGCGCTATTTTATGCGCCCTAAAGTTGCTCTAAAAAAGCTGTTTGCAGGATTTTTTTCAACGCCCAGCCAGCAAAACGCCTCAATGTGAAAGCCCTCAGAGATTTCACATTGAGAATGCTGGGGCAGGATTATTTCAGGCGTTATTACAGCGCTATTTTTACCGCGAAAACGCGGTAAAAACGCCTCAGTGTGAAAGGGGCCTAAATAAAGCCCTGTTCACACAGGGGCGGCACGACTTTGGGTGTGACTCGTGCAGGCGATCTCAAGAGGCGATTTGCAAAAGGACTTCTGTATAGAAGTCAATGCATGTCGCCACGAATCGCCCCCAAAGAAGTACAGGAACCTTTTTCTAAGTCGGAGCGACTCGAGTCGCTCCTATTAGAACGGTTCCATTGAACAGTGCGGGACGCGACTCGTCAGGCGACCGAGTCGCCTGACGAGTCGCCCCTATGTGAACCAGGCTTAAGCAATGGACACAACTGGAAATCAAGGAGATTCAGCAAAAGGTTTCATTAAGAAATTGGCACAAAATGAATGTTAGGAGGCCATTCCTAGAAGGTGTAAGTGTTCAGCAATCGATTGCATACATACTGTATGGGTGAAAAAAAATCATCATCTTCCATTACTATAATCCAGCTCCAGATATTGAAGCCGATTTACTAAATCTTGAGCAAAAAAAGACAAAATAGTATTCAGTTCGTGCAAATCTCACCCCTTTGCTGCAGTGCCGGATCTACTCAAGTCAGGGGGCATACTGTCAATAGCGTGACAGAGATGAAGGGACCAGTATTCCCTGTTCATTAGGCGGTCATTAGATTAGGATGATTAAACAGAACATGTGCCCCCTTATATCAGGTGTCCCTATCAGAGTTTATCCTTCCATCAGGAGTTTCATCAGAATCCCCCCTTAAAACAATTGCCCCCTTAAATCAACCGTCCCCATCAGAATGCCCCCTTTATGGTCCCCATCAGAGTGCCCCCCTTTATGGCCCCCATCAGAGTGCCCCCCTTTATGGCCTCCCATCAGAGTGCCCCCCTTTATGGCCTCCCATCAGAGTGCCCCCCTTTATGGCCTCCCATCAGAGTGCCCCCCTTTATGGCCTCCCATCAGAGTGCCCCCCTTTAGGTCTCCCATCAGAGTGCCCCCCTTTAGGTCTCCCATCAGAGTGCCCCCCTTTAGGTCTCCCATCAGAGTGCCCCCTTTATGTCCCCCATCAGAGTGCCCCATTAACATCAGAGCCCTTCTTCATAAATTGTCCCAAAGAAGTCTTATGAATTAGTAGATGTACTCAGAGATCTGGCAGGGGGGCACAGTCCTCCCCAGCACCCCCTAGGTACAGGCCTGCTTTGCTGTAACAAACAGTGAGAACACCCTTTTCAGAGTGAAAAAGCAACTGATACGGGTTCTCAATATTGAAAACTGCCACAGATCCCTGCCAGATTAGACCTGATGCATGGGATGTGAACTGTCTGCTGCTTCAGATTGCTCCTAACAAACAAAAGGGCTTGTCCCCTTTTCATTAAGGGCCAGTTCACACCAGACGCAATTCCGTGTGCTTTTTTTTTTCTGCACAAAATGCATGCACAGTGTTTTCCATGTATTCCAATGGCTCTAGTTCACACCATGCAGTCAGTTTCTGGTCAGTTTCTGCACCGGAAACTGACTGCATGGTCTGAACTAGAGCCAACAAGAGCCATTGGAATACATGGAAAACCCTGTGCATGCATTTTTAGTGCAGAAAAAACGCACACAAAACAGTACGGAACTGCGTCTGATGTGAACTGGCCTTAAGAGCAGAATCTGAATGGTTTTCTCAGATTAGAAGAGTCGCTGCGGTATTATGCCAGCACCCCGCTTTGTAAAGTCTACTTAAAGGATGATGCATTCAAAACACAAAGTATATGTAAACAATCATTACAATCTCTTAAAAGCTATAAAACGTTAAAGTGATTTTAAATATAAAATTTACAATCTTTTTAAATCGGCATCTTTCATTGAAATAATAAGTGGTGATCCTGCGATCACCTGTTATACAGCAACAAAGCTCTGTCCCCGTCTCCCAATTGTTCTCTGGTGTTGTCACCGTCACATGCTCTCCCAATGTAGACTACAAATGGCTGTAGTAATGCCCATTTACACAGGCATGTTCCACCGCTGTGATCATCAGGAAACCACCTAGAAAAAAAATGATGTGTGCATGCATGTAGACTGAAAGTAAAAGAGTATTTTGTTTTTAAAAAATGATTTATGATCCACAGTGCATTAACCCCTTCCCACCCTGAATCCCGTTAAGTGGGTCTGTAGGGCCAGGGAGTGGGATGGATGTCCTGATCTTGTGACCACGGTGGTTGGCTGTCACATTATAGGGAACCTGTCCCGCCAGCTCCTGATCATACCGAGACACTGAGAGCGGTCTATGGGACAGAAACCTTGGCCATCCATAGACACACATGTACAGCATGTGGGCACCAAAACCCAGCCTCATGTGTGCTAAGTGGGTGGCAAAAGCTTAAAGTGGATGTCCATCCTAACACTAAAATCTCTAAATCTACGATCTAAGACCAACCTACCTAGCCCTGTAAAGAAGAAATCAGTATACATACCTTTTTTTGAAGCTGCTCCAATCTGGTTTCCAGCGGCGGAAGCTCTGAAGAGGACACGGCCGACAACGGCAGTGAAATGAATGGGAAGTGATGTCACCCATAGACTTACATTAGGGCTTCCATTGTCGGCTGTGTCCTCTGCACCCACCTCCACAGAGAAGCCGCAGCTGACAGCTCAGCGTGGGATCGGACCCCGTCTTAGATCGTGGATTGCTGTAGATTTTCAGATTTTAGTGTTGGGGTAAAACTTCTACTTTAGCAAACCACTTGGGATTTATAGCAGTTGAAAGTTTTCTTTTTCTGCCCTCTATTGAGTGCTTGGTCCATGTGATTAATAAATAGGAGGGGAAATGGGTAGCCATGGGCAATAACCCCAGTGTACAATGTCCATGTGAGGCTCTGAACTTCCCAGTATGAGTCAATGGGAGAGATTTACAAAGACTGGAGCTGCTGTGCATGGCAGCCAATCAGCTTCTAGTTTTCATGTTTAAAGCTTAACTGAAGCAGCTGAAGGTAGACGCTGATTGGTTACTATGCACAGTATTAGTGTTATTACTGCCCGTGAAGTGTGCTGTGTCGGGGATGTTCTGATGTCCCCCAGCATTATGTAAAGGTATGAGCTCCATGACAGCAGCCATCGATCGGATGTGACAGGGAGCACTTACCTGGGGGGGGCTCATACATTGTTCACCCCCCCCCCCCCCCCATACATGAGAGGTACAGAGGATCGATCGATGAGCTCTATTCTATGTAGGGATTAGCAGCCCGATGTTGGAGATCGGTGATCGCTCAGTCCCTCCCCCACCTCCACTATAAACCCGTTTCCTGCACAGCGATCGGGACCCTCCCCGGACACCGACCTGATCCGTATCCGAGTCGTACTCCTCATCATCATTGCTCAGGGACAGGGCCATGTCTGTTCATCCGGGCCCAGTGTGACATCGATCGGGGACACTGCAGACTCAGCCTGTACGGCTAGTGGGAGGGGGAGGAGGAGGAGGGCGAAGACACAAAGGGGAGGAGGGGTGCTACAACCATCATTATTCATGAGGACGGCCCAGGAAAGGGTTTGCCACCTGCTCATTACCAATCACACGACGGGGCCGGGCACACGAGCTGCCAGGGGAGGGGGAGGCCAGGTACCAGCACGGACACCGACTGCCAGATCTGCGGGGGACATCGCTATTACTATTCCCCCCCCCCCCCAAACACGACCCGGGGTCACCCCAGTGTCATCCTGCCTGTCACCCCACAGTGTGGTCAGGAGGGATCCGGGGTCACCCCAGTGTCATCCTGCCTGTCACCCCACAGTGTGGTCAGGAGGGATCCAGGGTCACCCCAGTGTCATCCTGCCCGTCACCCCACAGTGTGATCAGGAGGGATCCGGGGTCACCCCAGTGTCATCCTGCCCTTCACCCCACAGTGTGATCAGGAGGGATCCGGGGTCACCCCAGTGTCATCCTGCCTGTCACCCCACAGTGTGGTCAGGAGGGATCCGGGGTCACCCCAGTGTCATCCTGCCTGTCACCCCACAGTGTGGTCAGGAGGGATCCGGGGTCACCCCAGTGTCATCCTGCCTGTCACCCCACAGTGTGATCAGGAGGGATCCGGGGTCACCCCAGTGTCATCCTGCCTGTCACCCCACAGTGTGGTCAGGAGGGATCCGGGGTCACCCCAGTGTCATCCTGCCCGTCACCCCACAGTGTGGTCAGGAGGGATCCGGGGTCACCCCAGTGTCATCCTGCCCGTCACCCCAGTGTGGTCAGGAGGGATCCGGGGTCACCCCAGTGTCATCCTGCCTGTCACCCCCACAGTGTGGTCAGGAGGGATCCGGGGTCACCCCAGTGTCATCCTGCCTGTCACCCCACAGTGTGATCAGGAGGGATCCGGGGTCACCCCAGTGTCATCCTGCCCGTCACCCCACAGTGTGGTCAGGAGGGATCCGGGGTCACCCCAGTGTCATCCTGCCCGTCACCCCACAGTGTGGTCAGGAGGGATCCGGGGTCACCCCAGTGTCATCCTGCCCGTCACCCCAGTGTGGTCAGGAGGGATCCAGGGTCACCCCAGTGTCATCCTGCCCGTCACCCCACAGTGTGGTCAGGAGGGATCCGGGGTCACCCCAGTGTCATCCTGCCTGTCACCCCACAGTGTGATCAGGAGGGATCCGGGGTCACCCCAGTGTCATCCTGCCCGTCACCCCACAGTGTGGTCAGGAGGGATCCAGGGTCACCCCAGTGTCATCCTGCCCGTCACCCCACAGTGTGGTCAGGAGGGATCCGGGGTCACCCCAGTGTCATCCTGCCCGTCACCCCACAGTGTGGTCAGGAGGGATCCAGGGTCACCCCAGTGTCATCCTGCCCGTCACCCCACAGTGTGGTCAGGAGGGATCCGGGGTCACCCCAGTGTCATCCTGCCCGTCACCCCACAGTGTGGTCAGGAGGGATCCGGGGTCACCCCAGTGTCATCCTGCCGTCACCCCACAGTGTGGTCAGGAGGGATCCGGGGTCACCCCAGTGTCATCCTGCCCGTCACCCCACAGTGTGGTCAGGAGGGATCCGGGGTCACCCCAGTGTCATCCTGCCCGTCACCCCACAGTGTGGTCAGGAGGGATCCGGGGTCACCCCAGTGTCATCCTGCCCGTCACCCCACAGTGTGGTCAGGAGGGATCCGGGGTCACCCCAGTGTCATCCTGCCCGTCACCCCACAGTGTGGTCAGGAGGGATCCGGGGTCACCCCAGTGTCATCCTGCCCGTCACCCCACAGTGTGGTCAGGAGGGATCCGGGGTCACCCCAGTGTCATCCTGCCCGTCACCCCACAGTGTGATCAGGAGGGATCCGGGGTCACCCCAGTGTCATCCTGCCCGTCACCCCACAGTGTGGTCAGGAGGGATCCGGGGTCACCCCAGTGTCATCCTGCCCGTCACCCCACAGTGTGGTCAGGAGGGATCCGGGGTCACCCCAGTGTCATCCTGCCCGTCACCCCAGTGTGGTCAGGAGGGATCCAGGGTCACCCCAGTGTCATCCTGCCCGTCACCCCACAGTGTGGTCAGGAGGGATCCGGGGTCACCCCAGTGTCATCCTGCCCGTCACCCCACAGTGTGGTCAGGAGGGATCCGGGGTCACCCCAGTGTCATCCTGCCCGTCACCCCACAGTGTGGTCAGGAGGGATCCGGGGTCACCCCAGTGTCATCCTGCCCGTCACCCCACAGTGTGGTCAGGAGGGATCCAGGGTCACCCCAGTGTCATCCTGCCCGTCACCCCACAGTGTGGTCAGGAGGGATCCGGGGTCACCCCAGTGTCATCCTGCCCGTCACCCCACAGTGTGGTCAGGAGGGATCCGGGGTCACCCCAGTGTCATCCTGCCGTCACCCCACAGTGTGGTCAGGAGGGATCCGGGGTCACCCCAGTGTCATCCTGCCCGTCACCCCACAGTGTGGTCAGGAGGGATCCGGGGTCACCCCAGTGTCATCCTGCCCGTCACCCCACAGTGTGGTCAGGAGGGATCCGGGGTCACCCCAGTGTCATCCTGCCCGTCACCCCACAGTGTGGTCAGGAGGGATCCGGGGTCACCCCAGTGTCATCCTGCCCGTCACCCCACAGTGTGGTCAGGAGGGATCCGGGGTCACCCCAGTGTCATCCTGCCCGTCACCCCACAGTGTGGTCAGGAGGGATCCGGGGTCACCCCAGTGTCATCCTGCCCGTCACCCCACAGTGTGATCAGGAGGGATCCGGGGTCACCCCAGTGTCATCCTGCCCGTCACCCCACAGTGTGGTCAGGAGGGATCCGGGGTCACCCCAGTGTCATCCTGCCCGTCACCCCACAGTGTGGTCAGGAGGGATCCGGGGTCACCCCAGTGTCATCCTGCCCGTCACCCCACAGTGTGGTCAGGAGGGATCCGGGGTCACCCCAGTGTCATCCTGCCCGTCACCCCACAGTGTGGTCAGGAGGGATCCGGGGTCACCCCAGTGTCATCCTGCCCGTCACCCCACAGTGTGGTCAGGAGGGATCCGGGGTCACCCCAGTGTCATCCTGCCCGTCACCCCAAAGTGTGGTCAGGAGGGATCCGGGGTCACCCCAGTGTCATCCTGCCCGTCACCCCACAGTGTGGTCAGGAGGGATCCGGGGTCACCCCAGTGTCATCCTGCCCGTCACCCCACAGTGTGGTCAGGAGGGATCCGGGGTCACCCCAGTGTCATCCTGCCTGTCACCCCAGTCTATAGTGAGGGAGGGATCAGGAGTCACCCCAGAGTATGGTTAGGGAGAATTCGGGGTCCCCCCAGAGTATGGTTAGGGAGAATTCGGGGTCCCCCCAGAGTATGGTTAGGGAGAATTCGGGGCCCCCCCAGAGTATGGTTAGGGAGCATTCGGGGCCCCCCCAGAGTATGGTTAGGGAGAATTCGGGGTCCCCCCAGAGTATGGTTAGGGAGAATTCGGGGTCCCCCCAGAGTATGGTTAGGGAGAATTCGGGGTCCCCCCAGAGTATGGTTAGGGAGAATTCGGGGTCCCCCCAGAGTATGGTTAGGGAGAATTCGGGGTCCCCCCAGAGTATGGTTAGGGAGAATTCGGGGTCCCCCCAGAGTATGGTTAGGGAGAATTCGGGGTCCCCCCAGAGTATGGTTAGGAAGAATTCGGGGTCCCCCCAGAGTATGGTTAGGGAGAATTCGGGGTCCCCCAGAGTATGGTTAGGGAGAATTCGGGGTCCCCCCAGAGTATGGTTAGGGAGAATTCGGGGTCCCCCCAGAGTATGGTTAGGGAGAATTCGGGGTCCCCCCAGAGTATGGTTAGGGAGAATTCGGGGTCCCCCCAGAGTATGGTTAGGGAGAATTCGGGGTCCCCCCAGAGTATGGTTAGGAAGAATTCGGGGTCCCCCCAGAGTATGGTTAGGGAGAATTCGGGGTCCCCCAGAGTATGGTTAGGGAGAATTCGGGGCCCCCCCAGAGTATGGTTAGGGAGAATTCGGGGCCCCCCCAGAGTATGGTTAGTAAGGGACCCGGGGGCATGGTCAGGAAAGATCCAGGGTCACCCCAAAGGGTGCTCAGGAGGGATCCGGTGTCACCCCACTCTATAGTCAGGGAAGATCCGGGGTCATACAGAGTGATCCTGTCTCACCCCATTCTATGGTCAGGAAGGCTCATCCAGTGTGACACTCGCTGCCCGACCCTGTCCATCATTCTATTGTATGGTCAGGCAGAAGCTCGAATGATCCAGCTTGCCACTCACTGCCAGACCCTGCCTGTCACCCCAGTGTATGGTCAAGGACATCGGCACCGGGTGGGGTAATTAGGATGTGCCCAGGCACACCCTGTCTGTGCAGTGCCGATTTACCCTGCTTCCTGGTGCCCCCCGCAGTGCTGCCAGCTTCCCTCCTCTCTTCTCCCACCGGCTGCTGCAGGGAATGTTTCAAGATTTAGAGTGGGGAAAGGAGCCGTTAAATATTTAAATTTTACTAGCCCCTTTCTTTTCTGAATGCGAGAACCGATCACTCCTGTGTTCATTCCTAAATGAAGCTTAGTAAGCCATGTTTACTATGCTTCAGTTTGTGAAAGAACAGGAAGCTGCTCAGCACAGAGCACTTCCCATTGGTTTACTTTCCAGTGCAGCTGAGGCTGCAGAGAAAGGGACTGGGGAATCTTTGCCCACAGTCCCTTTCTCTGTCTCAAAAGTGAGACATCAGGGGTCTGTTTAGACCCTTGATATTTCACAAAGCCCCCCCAACGGGGCTCCTAAAAACATCGTAAAAAATAATAGATAAAAAATTACTGACACCATCCGCTGCCCTACTGACACCAATCTCTGCTCTACCGACACCGTTCCCTACTGTACTGATACACACAAATCTGTGTACTCTGGGGTGCACTCCCTAATGCAATAGGCAGCACACACCAATGGTCAGGGAGGATTTGAGATCATCCAATGTGACCCTGTCTGTCACCCCAGTGTAAAATCAGAGGATCATCCAGCTGTGCCACTCACCACCTGTCCCCCCAGACGGTATGGTCAGGCAGCATCCAGAATTGAACTTCCCATTCTCTGCCCAGATGTATTCTTATACCACACCAAGGAAACTGTACTAAATCTAGAAACCCCAGGACCTCAAATGCTGCAAAAAGTCCATTGCTCAGCGACTGAGCTACAAAGCACTTGGAATTCAGTGACACAGACCTTCAGCTATGCCACATCTGTACACAACAGTACTCTGGGCTATGGCTGTATACACGCTGGATTCGCTGAAGCCAGTTTGTATCTGGACGCACACTGTCTGTGTACAGCGCCAGAGTCACTACATTTTAACCACTCATATAAGGCCTCAGACTGCATTCTGATCCATACACCAGACCTGCACAGATATACACTCAAGGATGCACATGGAGGCCTGTGCTGGCAGTTGCCTGTCATTGATTTCAACAGGCTGCCTGCATAAAATACCCGTGCATCCTGGAGAGCTGAAGACGGCCCTTCACACGGGTGTAGGGTTCAGTACACCTGTATGAAAGAGGCCTAAATGATTGCATGCAAATAGCAGTGGGACTGTACAATCATGTGTGCGCAAACTGTGTGGATGGGCAAGGTTTCTCAACTGACAAGAATCAGATTCTCACCAGCTTTGGCTTTCGCAATAATGTACAATGAGCTGCGCATGCCCAGCTCACTGTACAAGGGCAGGCAGGTAAGTAACACTAATGCAGAGGAGACAAAGCAGGTCTCATGCATTAAAAAAACCTGCCTGTTCGCCCACTTTAATTTCTTTTGATAAAGTTAAAATCGATTCAGGTTGAAACGCAAAAAGGAGTGGAAGCGGCTCAGAAGAGCGACCTGTACGCCAGTGGGAAGAAGAGGTTGACAGTAACCCACCCTCCACCATGGGGAAGCAAAGAATTAAAATGCATTATATTGAATGGGAACTGATCTTTATTGAAATTGGTGCATTTTATTGCTTTGCATACCTTATTTCTTTCCCCACTGCTCTAATCCTGATGGCCATTTTTACTAAGGGCAGATGAAGCCATCAGCCTTTACTTCCTGGAACGCTTTTAGCCACCCGCATAACATGCAGGAAGGTCCTAAGCATTTGCACTAAGTATTCTTTACTTTCCCAGGTAGAGGGTAGGTCACTGTGAGCCTCTTATTTCCACTGAACATATTGTCATTTGTAAAATATCCTAAAAGTGACTTTTGTTGGAATTTTGAAAGTTCCTCTTTAACCAAAAAGTACCCTTTTCTTTTGCCAATGTTGGTAATAGTCATCTTATAAAACAGCTTACCAAGACATAACCCGTGATGAAAAACTTTATGCCCATCTGTCCCCAGAGACCCAGTTATTTCCCTGTTGGATGCCGCCATTTTGCCGCTCCCACAGTACAGAGACCATAAAGCCAGACCAATAACCCGTAAGTCAGACAGCTCTGGCCTTAGTAATCTCTGCCATAAAAAAGGCATGTTAGTATCTAGGGGGATTGATTAGAGATGCAGAGCTTAAAGCGGGAGGTCCACACAAAAATGAAACCTCCGCTTTTCGAAACCCTCCCCCCCCTCCGGTGTCACATTTCAGGGGGGAGGGGGGGTGCAGATACCTGTATAATACAGGTATTTGCACCCACATCCGGGCATAGACCCCCACAGAATCTGCGGGGGTCTACGTCACTTCTCGTCCCCCCCCCCACATCCACTTTAAAGAACATCTACAATTAATTATTTACTGTCCCCCATGGAACAAAGTACATGTAGTAGTTTGTATGGTTAGTCCTAGCTATGGAGGTCAGATTGGGTGCCCCCTCACTTCCTACAGCCATTAAGGATGAGCTCTGGCGTGTTCGCACAGCCCACGTGCAGAGCCCGCCAGGAAGTCGGCGCTGCGCTAATCACAGGCAGAGACATTGTCCCAATGTGCGGCTGCAGAGGTCAGGAAACATCTAACTGCCTCTGATTAGTGTAGTGGCGGGCTGTGCGAACACGCTGGAGCTCATCTTTTTTTTTTAAACAATCGTTTTTTTATTACGTTTTCAAATGTGAAACATGAAGAGTATACAGGTTACATTCTAATTTTTTTCACCGGAGATCATCCTTAACAGCCATCCGACAACATAGCTAGGAAGAAGGCTGCTTTATAACAGCCGCTTTTCTCAGCACCCAGCACTTCACATAGATCAGAAAAGGAGGGGGCGTGTCAGCCTCCCATTCCTCTGCATTGCTCTTGCCGCCGCTTGTCATGGGATCTCTGACCCAAGACAAGCAGTGGTCTCCCTCCTAGCTATGTTGTGTGGCAAACACAAGGTATTTGGGGGGGGGGGGTAGTATGCCTTGCGCTTGGTTAGTATGCCCAGTCCAACCCCATAGCTAGGCTTAGGAAGCACCTAGCAATTTAGGACAAACCGAAAAAAAAAAAAAAATTACCTTAGCAGAAGAACCACCCCTCGCTACCAGGGTTAAATGCTCATTTACAGTAATAAGGTGTAATATTTACCCATTTGCTTGCTCTGGCAGGCTCCCTCCATCTGTGCAACCAATCCCTTGCAGCCTCTTCTCCAAGGCACTCCAGCTGGTGGTCACACACCTCCTTCCCATACAATGCTGGATTAGTAGCCCTGCATTGTACATGATGAGGCAGAGGGGACTGTCCACTGCTTGTAGCAGAGTAGAGCATTAAACTGCATTTTTTAAATGTGTTTTTTCTGTACAGGCCAAGGATCAAAATACTAACTTTTTTATATATATTTTGACAGGCATGTGTGCACTGACACACAATTTTGTGCATGCACCACCTATAAATGCAGCATGCCTATATTTTTCCTTAATGCACTAGTGTGGTGTGAACAGGCCCCAGACAGCAACTGTTTTTAAAGTCTTTGTGTTCAGCTTGTGCTGATCAATGCACCTCAAACACAGGGAAGGGTTAGACCATTTTTCATGGTTCTTATTGCTGTCTGTGTCCCCGTTAGGGAAATTCATCTCTTTATTTGTACTTGTGGCCACGGTTATAGAGATGGAACGTGAGGGGAAATCTAAAACTGTCACAGAGCAAAGGGTGAGGGAACATCCTCCAGTGAAGACACCGGTTTCTAGGACAACGCTCTAAGATGGGAATGCCATGCACTTTGGAGAGATTTTCTCTCATTTCCTGTTGCTTCTCCAGAACAGCAAGTTAAAGGGGTTGTAAAGGTACATGTTTTTTCACCTTAACGCATCCTATGCATTAAGGTGAAAAAACATTTGACAATACCGCCCCCCCCCCCAGCCCCCGTTTTACTTACCTGGCCCCTCGAAAATCCCGCGCTCGCTCCCGTCATCCTCCGAGTTCCTGTGCCTGGCCGTTGATTGGCTTCTGTGGATGGATTGAAAGCAGCGCAGCCATTGGCTGGCGCTGCTGTCAATCACATCCAATGATGCGGCACGCCGCGGGGCGGAGTGATACAGTCGGCGGCTATGGACGCCGCTGTATCACGGGAGCGCACCCGCAGTAACCCCACACCATGCGAGCTCGCTCGCATTATTGTGTGGAGTCCTTGCGGGGAGGAGCCGAGACAGCCGCCGAGGGACCCCAGAAGACCAGGATCGGGGCCACTGTGTGCAAAACGAGCTGCACAGTGGAGGGAAGTATAAACTGTTTGTTATATATAAAAAAAAAAAAAAACGGGAACCTTTAGTGTTCCTTTAAGGAAGATCTCCCTACTAGGACACAGCCACCACAAAAAAATCTACTGGGTTTTAACCCTTCCCTACTTAAAAAAAAAAACAGGAAAAAAAAAAAGTTTTGCCTTTACAAATGTTTGTTTTTGGAGGACATGATAGGCAGAACAAAATACATTTTGACTTTATTACCAAGGATGTTCCCATACAATCTGCCAGCAACTTTGCATGTCCTCTTCCTGACAAGATATTAAGCTGCATCCAAATGTGCAGACTACCACTGAAGTAGCAACTACGAGTGATGGGAGGTCTTGATCCACCAGAAGGGATAACCAGCAGACAAAGCCGAGGTACATAAGCTGGGAGATGTAGTCTGAGAAGGTGTCCTTCACCACAGCCCAGAGACATGGCATGCCATCTCCGTTCACACCTGATTTTCAGCTTGTAGCTCTAAAACGCTCAACATGCCAAATCCCATTCATTTTAATGGCCCCTCTTCACATCTGAGCGTTCTGTCGCCTAAAGCAAAATGCCTGTCACTCAAAAAAGTACACAAGCTTCTTTTTGGCAGGTTACTAGCATTTTTGGCCCCATAGACTTCAATAGAAACGTCTGTCTTGAGCGTTTGGTCGTTTGTTTTCTGCTCAAATAGCAGCTGTCCACCTCTAATTTCCTCTCCCTCTCCTCCCCCTAGTGCTTTCTTTTGGCTAAACGAAAAATGCCTGAAGCTGTAAAATGCTTGTAATATGCTTTAGCCCACGTTCACACTGGGGCTGCGGGAGTGAAGCCTGCGAGTTCAGCTGAAATCGCACGATTTCACTCCCGCTGGCAGTCCCAATTTCAGCCACGATTTCAAAGACATCTGAAACAGATGTCAATGTAAATCGCGGCTGAAATCGCAAAAAGTAGTACAGAAACTACTTTTTGTAATCGGTGCAGCGCCGCAGATGCGGCGTCGCACCGATTAGGACAGTGCCATTGCCCGCAATTTGCGGCAAATTTCGCCGATTTGACATGCGATTTGACATGTCAAATCGCACCAGTGTGAACCAGGGCATAGAAACAATTGTAAAAATCTGCAAAAACACTTAAAAGAAACGCCCGAAAAACACCAGTAAATTGCTACACTCAGGTGTGAATAGAGTCTAAAATTCCACCACAACTTATTGTACCCCAGCACTCAAGAATTCTCCATAGAGTTGCAAATGACTCCCCTAAGAATTGGGAACCCAGCATAACTAAACCTTTTACAAATTTAAGAGGGGCTGCAAGAAAAGTATAAAATAAACTATACAATCAAGAAAAAAGTACTGGTAAATTATATTAGAAAATGCATCCTGTATCAGTGCACAACTTTAACAAGATCCCTCTAAAGTAGAACGCCAGGCTCAAGGTAAAGCAAAATTTCAGGCTAAAATCAAAGTAGGTGTAATCCAATTGCACACCCCACCCCTCCTCGTATTTGGATATCTTTTTTTTTTTTTTTTAAGGGGGGCGTTTTATACTTTTCTTGAGCTTTTCAGTATGGCTTTCGTCCTACACTGCCACAGCGAGGTACATCCTCTCTGGACTTGCATTGGCTCCTCCTGCTCCTCCTGCCCCTCGCTGCCTTCTGGGACCTGTGTGTGTGTCCCAAAAGACAATGGGGCCATTCAGAAAGTGCAACGCAGTAGGAAAACAGGCTGTGAAGCCTGAAGGATAAGGTAAGGGAGGGTTGTAACCCCTGTAAGGTTTATTTTTGCCATCTGTGTCCCATTGGGGAGATTTTCCTTCACTTTCTGTCCCATAGCCAAACAGGAAGTAAGAGGAAATCCCTGAAAATGAAGAGAATCTCTTGGGGGACTCCATGGTCACCATTGGAAGATTTCCGCAGTGTTGATTTTCTTAGGACAAATCAAAATCTGGGATTTTCTTTTACTTTCATTTTCAATGATAGTGGTAAACAGGACAAATAGAGAGGGTGAATCTCACTTATGGGCACAGAGACCGCAAACTGACCTCCATTATCCAACAATAGAAATAAAAAAAAATGTTGCCTTAGATTCAGCAGGGACCAACCGAATTTGAATCCATCTATGGACAGGCTGGTTGTACAGAAGTTAATTTCTCGATTGAGTTCTGTGCCACCGATCCGTCTGTTATTTTTTTTTTTTGTCGATGAGCGACGCCAGCAATAGCAACGATGGCAGTAACAAACGTCTTTAGGGCCAGTTCACACCAGACAGTTCCATACAGTTTTGTGCGCATTTTTTCTGCACTAAAAATGCATGCACAGTGTTTGCCATATATTCCAATGGCTCTAGTTGGCTCCAGTTCACACCATGCAGTCAGTTTCCGGTGCAAAAACTGATCGGAAACTGACTGCATGGTGCCAACTAGAGCCATTGGAATACATGGAAAACACTGTGCATGCATTTTGTGCAGAAAAAAAGCACACGGAACTGAACTGAACTGCGTCTGGTGTGAACTGGCCCTCAAAGAAATTGTACCTACGGGTAAGCCGATAACAAGTCCTACCTGTCAGTACTGTGACTATCTACTAAACTTGAGCTATTTAGTAGATATTCATATCGGCTCCAGCCAATGACATTGATTGCCCAGGCACAGCATCCAGGGCACACGGAGGGCCATTCAATTGGCCAGAGAATGCAAACCCAGAAGGAAGACTGGTCGAACATGAAGATGCTGAGAGCAGTGACTTCTCAGCATTGGAGGGCTTTGTGAAAGGCAAGTCTGTCATAATGTGCTAGTATGCAGTGCACATTATGGCATAAACCTGCTTAATGGGCAATGTATGAATGCCAATATCGGCACCTGGAGCATTAAAAAAAAAAAAAAAAAAGAAGAGCTAGGGAAAAAAAATATCCAAAATTCAGTGCATTGCTGTGCTTTCAGTTTTAGGTTTCCTATCTATAACGCTTGTGGTTTCATCCTGTCTTTAGAACTATACAATTATTATGCTATACTCCAGGTTGCTTTAGAAGCCCTTTAATGGGCAAAACAAATCTAGCTACTGCTTCAAAGCACTCTGACCTAAGAGTGAAAATGTGTAACTAGGCCTATTTCCATCTGGTATTAAAAGGATGGCAGGTGAGCCAAGTGTGCTTTGCAGGCCCATGAGAATCATAAAACTGGCCAATACCACATAAACACTTTTTATTTGAAGTACGATGCTTTCACATTGAAAGAGTGCAGTAAATTTACATCTGCCTGTTATTTGAAAGGAGGGGGCAAAGAATGGTGATCCATTTAGAAGTAATGTCCTTCGACATTTTAAAAACACCATTGCATATTTTATATTTAGGATAGTGTAATATACCATGCTAAACGATCAGCGTAAAAGGTTCCAGCACAGCATACCTTGTAAAAGAAGAATATAACATACTTACAATATCACTCTATTTGTGAGACATGGTCTCGCAGAGTACGCTTGAAAATAATCACTCTTCAAGAATTGTAGATCTTCTGGGTCCCCCACAGTTCACACTGAATCCTCCTGATGACCTTTTTGTCACTACTGTCTCCTATACTGGTTCCTTCTGCTGATCTCCACATCACTACCATCTCTTCTAGTGGTCCCTCTGCTGATCACCATGTCAATACTTTCTCCTATCCAGGTTCCTCCCGCTGACCTCCATATCATGCCTGTTTCTTATACTGGATCCTTCTGCTGACCTCCACATAACTACTATCTTCTATACTGGATCCTTCTGCTGACCTCTACATACCTACTGTCTCCTATACTGGTTCCTCCCGCTGACTTCATCACTACCATCTTCTATACTTCTATACCAGATCCTTCTGCTGACCTCTATATACCTACTGTCTCCTATACTGGTTCCTCCCGCTGACTTCAACATCACTACCGTTTCCTATACTGGCTCTTTCTGCGGACCTCTACATACCTACTGTCTCCTATACTGGATCCTCCTGCTGACCTCCACATCACTACCATCCCCTATACTGGATCCTTCTGCTGACCTTTACATACCTACTGTCTACTATACTGGTTCCTCCTGCTGACCTCCACATCACTACTGTCTACTTGACTACTTCCTCCCGTTAACTTCTAAATCACTACGGTCTACTATACTGAAGCCTTCTGATGACCTCCACATCCCTACTGTCTTATACAGGTTCCTCCTACTAACCTCCACATCACTACTATCTCTTGCAGTGGTTTCTCTGCAGATCTCCACGTCGCTGCCGACTTCTGTAGTGACGTGGTGCTCAGCAGATAAAACCAGAGAGAGCTGCAGAGCACCTAGGAGATGAACACACCCCTAAGTGTCGGTTTCCCAGCAGACATTGCAGGACTATTTCTGACAAATGGAGTAGCGTTTGGTAGCAGGAGAAGCAAGTTCATACTATCTTCTTTTACTACTGGAACATTGCAGAAACTAAAGAAAAGCTTGGACAGCCGCACTCCAAAAAATTTTTTGGTTCTTTATTTAAAAAAACAAGGTCACATCAACACATATGACAGCAAAAAACAGCAAGAGGAGCTGACATGTTTCACACTGCAAATCATTGCTATGATTAAGCACCGATTTGCAGTGTGAAACATGTCAGCTCCTCTTGCTGTTTTTTGCTGTCATATGTGTTGATGTGACCTTGTTTTTTTAAATAAAGAACCAAAAAATTTTTTGGAGTGCGGCTGTCCAAGCTTTTCTTTAGTTTCTGCATTGTAATATGCAATCGCCTGCACCCATGGCTTCGGATCCAGTGAGCAGATCAACAGCCACGTCTGAGCGGTAACTTCGTTTTTCTGCTGCTGGAACATGTTCCAATAGCATTAGGGTTTCTTTAACCAGTACAGCAAGCAACCTAAATATTTGGGTATATTGGGTCTAATAATGCTATGTGCAGCCTTAAATTTGGTTTCCATAATGTTCTGAAACATATACTTTTGCCAATGTGCAAACGAATGTTTTTAAAATACTGGTGGTTCCATTTATATGAGGCACACAGGGGTTGATTTACTAAAAGGCAAATAGACTGTGCACTTTGCAAGTGCAGTTACTCCAGAGCTAAGTTAAAGTGATTGTAAAGGTTTGTAGCAGTGTAAAAAAAAAAAAAAAAAAAAAAAAAACACACAAAAATATTTGCGATGCCTTTGCAGACTTTTTTTTTTTTTTTAGGGTGTAGGCTCAAGGACAGTCATAGTTATACTGGTTTATTACTTAGTAAGTCATCACTCTGGATCAAACATGTATATTAGGTGTCAGGTGTTCTAGGTCATGCATTCACCAAGTAAGAGGAAAACATGAGAGGAAGACCCCTGCATATGAAAAACAAATAATAATTTTCCTTTTTTTTTTTTTTTTTTTCATGTTACATGGTCTTCTTGAAGGGTTTATGAAAACCCTTCATGCGATCTGTTAAACTCCATGCTTAAACATGCTATTTCTGGAATGCTCCATAATATTATCGCTACCAGACATCACAGTCACCAAATATACCTGTAGAACAACCTATATGGGTAAAGAGGTTGGAGGAAATGTGTCGTCAGGGTGGTTTTCCTTTAAAACAGGAAAACCCCTTTAAAATGTATATATTTTATATCTGATTTAAGACTCACCTTGGCAGGTTTCTTGGGCCAAGACACGACAGGTACTCCAGAAATGGCCAGATTCTGGTCATCATCTGCGTGTTCCTTGAGTACAGTCTGTTCAATAAAAAGTTTTGTTAGTGTTCAACATTATTGTACACATGTGTATATGCATCGCTATACATCCTTACCGTTAATATTACAAAGGTTGCATGTTTACCATCTACTAAAGCATGGGTGCTCAACCTGTGGCCCTCCAGCTGTTGTAGAACTACAAATCCCATCATGCCTTTGGAAGTCATGCTTGTAAAGTGGGGACAATAATTATTTGATCCCCTGCAGATTTTGTAAGTTTGCCCACTTACAAAAAAAAGAAGGGTCCATATTTGTTATAGGTGTATTTAAAATGATAGAGACAGAATAGCAACCAAAAATCCAGAAAAAACACGATACAAATGTTATAAATTGAGTTGCAGTTCAGTGAGTAAAATAAGTATTTGATCCTCTTCCAACCAAAGATAATTTTGGCTCCCACAGACTGGCTACAGTATGTGCGTGTGTGTGTGTGTGTGTGTGTGTGTGTATATATATATATATATATATATATATATATATATATATATAATGACACATACAGTGGGTACGGAAAGTATTCAGACCCCCTTAAATTTTTCACTCTGTTACATTGCAGCCATTTTCTAAAATCATTTAAGTTCATTTTTTCCCCTCAATGTACACACAGCACCCCATATTGACAGAAAAACACAGAATTGTTGACATTTTTGCAGATTTATTAAAAAATAAAAACTGAAATATCACATGGTCCTAAGTATTCAGACCCTTTGCTGTGACACTCATATATTTAACTCAGGTGCTGTCCATTTCTCCTGATCATCCTTGGGATGGTTCTACACCTTCATTTGAGTCCAGCTGTGTTTGATTATACTGATTGGACTTGATTAGGAAAGCCACACACCTGTCTATATAAAGACCTTACAGCTCACAGTGCATGTCAGAGCAAATGAGAATCATGAGGTCAAAGGAACTGCCTGAAGAGCTCAGAGACAGAATTGTGGCAAGGCACAGATCTGGCCAAGGTTACAAAAAAAATTCTGCTGCACTTAAGGTTCCTACGAGCACAGCGGCCTCCATAATCCTTAAATGGAAGACGTTTGGGACGACCAGAACCCTTCCTAGAGCTGGCCGTCCGGCCAAACTGAGCTATCGGGGGAGAAGAGCCTTGGTGAGAGAGGTAAAGAAGAACCCAAAGATCTGAGCTCCAGAGTTAGTCAGGAGATGGGAGAAAGTTGTAGAAAGTCAACAATCACTGCAGCCCTCCACCAGTCGGGGCTTTATGGCAGAGTGGCCCGATGGAAGCCTCTCCTCAGTGCAAGACACATGAAAGCCCGCATGGAGTTTGCAAAAAAAAACACCTGAAGGACTCCAAGATGGTGATAAATAAGATTCTCTGGTCTGATGAGACCAAGATAGAACTTTTTGGCCTTAATTCTAAGCGGTATGTGTGGAGAAAACCAGGCACTGCTCATCACCTGTCCAATACAGTCCCAACAGTGAAGCATGGTGGTGGCAGCATCATGCTGTGGGGGTGTTTTTCAGCTGCAGGGACAGGACGACTGGTTGCAATCAAGGGAAAGATGAATGCGGCCAAGTACAGGGATATCCTGGACGAAATCCTGGTCCAGAGTGCTCAGGACCACAGACTGGGCCGAAGGTTTACCTTCCAACAAGACAATGACCCTAAGCACACAGCTAAAATAACGAAGGAGTGGCTTCACAACAACTCTGACTGTTCTTGAATGGCCCAGCCAGAGCCCTGACTTAAACCCAATTGAGCATCTCTGGAGAGACCTAAAAATGGCTGTCCAACAACGTTTACCATCCAACCTGACAGAACTGGAGAGGATCTGCAAGGAGGAATGGCAGAGGATCCCCAAATCCAGGTGTGAAAAACTTGTTGCATCTTTCCCAAAAAGACAAATGGCTGTATTAGATCAAAAGAGTGCAAATACTAAATACTGAGCAAAGGGTCTGAATACTTAGGACCATGTGATATTTCAGTTTTTCTTTTTTAATAAATCTGCAAAAATGTCAACAATTCTGTGTTTTTCTGTCAATATGGGGTGCTGTGTGTACATTAATGAGGGAAAAAATGAACTTAAATGATTTTAGCAAATGGCTGCAATATAACAAAGAGTGAAAAATTTCAGGGGGTCTGAATACTTTCCGTAACACGTGTGTGTGTGTGTGTGTGTGTGTGTGTGTGTGTGTGTGTGTGTGTGTGTGTGTGTGTGTGTGTGTGTGTGTGTGTATATATATAAATAATAAAAAAAAAAAAAAAGGGACACTTGTCCACAGAATCTTTCTTCCATTCAAACATCACCATCATGGGCAACACCAAAGAGCTGTCAAAGGATGTCAGGGACAAGATTGTAGACCTGCACAAGACTGGAATGGGCTACAAGACCATCAACAAGAAGTTTGGTAAGAAGAAGGCAACTGTTGGAGTGTTTATTCGCAAATGGAAGAAATACAAATAACCCTCAATTGCCCTCGGTTTGGAGCTCCATGCAAGATTTTGCCCCATGGGATAGGGATGATAATGAAAAAAAGTGAGGGATCAGACCAGAACTACATGGGAGGAGCTTGTGAATGATCGGAAGGCAGTTGGAACCACAGTCACCAAACAAACCATCGGTAACACAATATGTCACCATGGATTGAAATCCTGCAGCGCCCGCAAGGTCCTCCTCCTCAAGCAGGCACATGTACAGTCTCATCTGAGTTTTACCAATGAACATCTAAGTGATTCAGAGAAGGATTGGGAGAACATGCTGTGGTCGGATGAGACCAAAATTGAGCTCTTTAACATTAACTCAACTTACCGTGTTTTGAAGAAAAATGCCGACTAGCCCCCAAGAGCATTATCCCTACTGTCAAGCACGGAAGTGGAAACATTATGCTTTGGGGCTGTTTCTCTGCTAAAGGTACAGGCCAAGTTTGCCGCATTGAGGGGCCATGTATCTTGGATGAGAACCTTCTTCCCTCAGCCAGAACACTGAAGATGGGTCGTGGATGGATCTTCCAGCATGACAATGACCCAAAACATACCACCAAGGCAACAAAGGAGTAGCTCAAAAAGAAGCATATTAAAAAGGTAATTGAGTGGCCTAGCCAGTCTCCAGACCTTAATCCTATAGAAAATGTATGGCCATGGAAGAAGCTGGTAGAAAAGTGGTGTGAGATATCTAGATATATATCTATTAGATTAGAGTTCCTCCACCCCAAACTCGCTCATTCATTTATGGACCTCATTTGGTGGAGGGGGGGGTTATGGTGTGGGGTTGTTTTTTTAGGGGTTGGGCTTGGCCCCTTAGTTCCAGTAAAGGGAACTCTTAAGGCGTCAGCATACCAAGACATTTTGAACAGTTTCATGCTCCCAACTTTGTGGGAACAGTTTGGGGATGGCCCCTTCCTGTTCCAACATGACTACACACCAGTGCACAAAGCAAAGTCCATAAAGACATGGATGAACAATTTTGGGGTGAAGGAAATTGACTGGGCTGCACAGAGTCCTGACCTCAACCCGATAGAAGAACTTTGGGATGAATTAGAGCAGAGACTGCAAGCCAGGCCTTCTCTTCCAACATCAGTGCCTGACCTCACAAATGCGCTTCTGAAAGAATGGTCAAACTTTCCCATAGACACACTGCTAAACCTTGTGGACAGCCTTCCCAAAAGAGTTCAAGCTGTTCTAGCTCCAAAAGGGTGGGCCAACTCAATATTGAACCCTACGGACTAAAACTGGGATGCCATTAAATTTCATGTGCGTGTAAAGTAAGGCGTCCCAAAACTGTGTAGCAGTTTTAGGTGTAAGAGTAAGAACTAGGTAAGGCACTCCATTATCAGTCCAGGTGTAGGGGAATAGTTGTTGTAATGAACATTTATTGCACTAGTGAACACCTAGATTCAGTATTAAAGATTTTGAGAAATTTACCTTATAGTAAAACAAAGTACTAAAACAAGATTTGATGTGCATGGGAGAGGGACACAGACGGGGTTTGTCTCTTTCTTCTATTTTCACCTGGTAATCTGGCCAGTAAGTCTGTTTTTCAAAAGAACAAGCTCTCCAGCATAATCCATCAGTTACAAAGATATAAACTATTTGACACTAGCAGGGGGTGCTTACAAAAAACTTGTATTTTTTTTGTAAAACTGTTATCCCAAAAGGAGAAAAAAAACTTCTGCAACGGTTTATGAAGTATTAGCCGGAGTTTTGCGTCAATTTGTTAGTGTATCTAAATCTGCTAGCTCATCCATCACTCTTCTCCCCCTAGACTGACAATGCTGCTTTTTAAAAGGTGTCCCTGTGCTCGTTAATCCAAGGTGGGAGCACTCTCATAGAGAAAGTGGGTTACTGGCCAGATCACCAGGTGAAAACTTAGGAGAAAGCCCAGAAAAAAAAGAGAACTAATGCAGCCACCAAATCTAATAATTGACAAGCTGAAATATATAAAATGTTTGGATTATTACTGCTTGAATTCCCTGCTGCATCTCTAATGTTGTCTATGAGCCCAGAGGAAAGCTTTCATCTCAGGTAGTGAGCTTTATTTTTAATTTCTCCTCATACACATTCCCTATGGTGATGAGGACACAGATTTTCCAAAAGTAAGCATTAGCATTGCCATATCCTCCATGCAATATAAAAGAATCCACTCATGAGAGTGGAATCAAGAGCTGTAGCTTACCGTATATACTCGAGTATAAGCCGACCCGAATATAAGCCGAGCTACCTAAATTTTACCACAAAAAACTGGGAAAACGTATCGACTCGAGTATAAGCCTAGGGTGTCCATCTGCATGCCTCACTGTGTCCACGCCTCACTGTGTCCACGCCTCACTGTGTCCACGCCTCACTGTGTCCACGCCTAAAAACGGTGTCAATAACTAAACTGACAGTTGACACGTGAGTCTATGGAAGGGGTGCCCGGATTTGAAAAAAATCAGTGCTCCCCAGACAACAAACTTTAAACACTTGTAGAGGAGCAATGGGGCTACATGTGTGCCAAGTTTGGGGTCCAGAGGACCTAAGACCGGCCAGTACCGGGTCCCCAGAGAAATTACCATTTAACATGGGAGCCTATGGAAGGGGTGCCCGGGTTTGAAAAATCGGTGCTCCCCAGCCCTAGGTCCCCCAGACAACAAACTTTGCACACTTGTAGAGGAAGAGTGGGGCTACATTTGTAGAGGAAGAGTAAAGCTACATGTGTGCCTAGTTTGGGGTCCAGGGGACCTACAGACGGCCAGTACCGGGTCCCCAAACTCCGGGAGATTAGGCGCAAAAAGGTGACTCGAGTATAAGCCGAGGGGGGCATTTTCAGCACAAAAAAAATGTGCTGAAAAACTCGGCTTATACTCAAGTATATACGGTACTTTGATTTTCATGGTCGGGACCAGTTCACAAGGACTAGGACTGAGCCACAGATGTAAAATAACAAAATGGCCATACCAAAAAAGTCTTATGCCGCGTACACACGGCCGGACTTTGCCACGGGCAAAACTCCGTCGGAATTTCCGACGGAAAAATTTAGAACCTGCTCTCTAGCCAAGTCGGAAATTCAGACGGGAAAAGTCCGATGGGGCATACACACGGTCGGAATATCCGATGAAAAGCTCCCATCGGAAATTCCGACCGTGTGTACGCGGCATAACTGGAATTCTGCTCCATCCCAAAAACTAGTAATTTTCTTTACTACTCCATGAAAACATCTGCTGATCATTTTCTTTTATGAACATTATTGGTTTTAAATACTTGTATAATAGATTGAAAAAAGCATCAAGCACAGTCCAATGTTTATGAGTGCATCAAAATTCAGGTGGTGTTTAGCAAGATATGGTAAACCAGAAAGCAGCAAGCGCAATTTAAAAAAGGGTAGGGAAATGTTGTTTCCAAAAACGAAGAGCAACATATATATAATTTGCATATTCTTTGCATTCTACAGCTTTATATTACGCTTCTGTACAGTTATACAACACCACAGGTAGTAGCTATGTCCTGCTAAAAACGTAATACACAACTACAGCTGGACCTCCCCTAGTAGAGATACTCTGGAAAAGCCATAAAAGGTATTCTTCCCATCATTATCACACAGTGATGAGTTATGGCAGAAAACTAATTACCGTACATAAAACTACTGGTGCTACAAAATAAAACCTTTGCAAAATGATTAGATTCTAAAAATAGAAATAACTCAAGAAGACGTAAATGTGTATACATTTTTACTGAATTCAGGCCAATTATACCACGCATGTATCTGATGCAGCTTCACTTATTGGTACATCCTCCCATGCACCTTCGTACTAAACTGCTGGGTTGTCATTAAATTGATTGGTAAGAATTCAAACTGTGAAGCAGCAGTATGCACAATCCAGCATAATCAAGCATTGATACCGGTTGTCTTGAACTGGCAATTAGGCAGACAAAGTCTTTGACAAATCAGCCTGTATTGTTTCATACACAAGACCAGGAACTCCTCCCCCTCTTCAAGCTCAGGTAAGTAGCTTTTTTGGGAGGAGAGGGCTACTATTCAGGCCTCTAACAATAAAAAAAGACCTTATAAAATGGCTGGATTGGGGAATGTTTACATAATCATGACACGATCCCAGCCTGAATGTTTTTAGGGGGAGGTCAATCGTCTAGATCAGGGGTCTCCAAACTATGGCCCTCCAGTTGTTCAGGAACTACAAGTCCCATCACACCTAGTCATGTCTGTGAATGTCAGAGTTTTACATTGCCTCATGGGATGTGCAGTTCCGCAACAGCTGGAGGGCCGTAGTTTGGAGATCCCTGATCTAGATCACATGTGTCAAACGCAAGGCTGCATCGGGCCCTTCAGGACATTTTATGTGGCCTTCGCACCTCCCCTGCAGCTTCGGCACCCCCCTCATCTCTGCCTCCACCTGTCTCAGCAGTCGGGAGCAGAGAGGACAGAACTCCTTCTACAGATCCTGCACCTCTTTGTGCAGCTGCAGCATCCCCATATCTTAGCATTCAGCAGACACCAGCGCTCCTCCAGATCTTGCTCTTTCTGCTTCCCAGCTCCACCCTCAGCTTTTTCCTGGCAGAAGCACAAGGTAAGCAGGGTGCACTGTGAAGTTGGAGAGGGTGGGGTGGGGGACGCTTGACTTCTGATGGTGGGAAACTCTTGACATCTGATGTAAAGAGGGGGGTATTCTCATCCTGGCAGATGTTTTTCTGGCATGCCCATTCTACAGAAGTACTGTACACACAGGCAGAATGTCGGCCAGTTTCTGTTACCAGGCATTACAAATAGAACCGGCCATTTGAGGGCAACCATAATGCTGATGTGGCCGGGTGCCCACAATAAAATTAAGTTTGACACCCCTGATCTACATTTAAATTTTCCTGGCCAATTACTTATGGTTTTCTCCCAAAAGAGGCCAGCACTAGAGAAACCTGCAAAGAAAACGTCAACCCATCTCAACTGGCATAAGATCACACCTTTGCTTGAGATGGACTTTCAGATTCTCAAATTTGACAGGTTTCTAAATCCTGCATGTACAGCAAGCCACCAAAAAGGTTGCCTATTCACTCTTCCACCACAGCCCTGTGAATAATCTGCTACTCCTGGATATAGCAAATGGTTCTCTCCTCTTCCGCTTAAACTAAACTGTTAGGTGTCGGAGTAACCAATCACCTGGTGCTCTTTAAATGCTGCCATGTGGGAACAGGTCCTTAACCCTATGTAAGCTTCGAACCGGACAGACCAGAAGAGCTTGCACAGTAGTTCTGTTGGGGCGGTGGGGAAATCAAGTAGGGGGGGGGGGGCTACCTGTCCAGCAAACCCTCAAGTTTGTTGTAAGTGAACACCTCTAAAACAGAGCCCTTTATGCTTTAAAAATACGATCTAGCAACATTATGTGCTAGTGTATGTTTCTATTATATTTGGGACAAAAAATCTAACAAAGGTGTGCGACTACAGCAGTGTAAGGCCCCTTTCACACTGGGGCGGGAGGTGCTTTGGCGGAAAAGCGCCGCTATTTTTAGCGGCGCTTTACCGTTGGATTTGCGGCGGTATTCGGCTGCTAGGTGTGCGGTTTTAACCCCCGCCAGTGGCCGAAAAAGGGTTAAAACCCACCGCAGAGGCGGTATAGCCCACGGTGCCCCATTGCTTTCAATGGGCAGGAGCGGTGGAGGAGCGGTAAACGCACCACTCCAAAGATGCGGCTAGCAGGACTTTTTTTACCGTCCTGCTAGCGCACACTGAAGAAAAAGCAGCCGCTGTTTCAGGTCGGTTTGCAGGCGCGGTTTTTAGCGCAATAGCACCTGCAAACCGCCCTAGTGTGAAAGGGGTCTTAATTTTGACGTAAATTTTCAATTTAGTTATAGTCTGGACTAAAGTGCCATTTTAGATTTATTCGTATTTTAGCCATATGAATTGTTTTAGTCGTATTTTAGTTGACTAAAATCTCAAGTACATTTTAGTCAACTAAAATCAAATGAGTTTAGTTAAATTTGAATGCATTATTTCTTTAGAATTGCAAAAAAGTAAAAAAATCTAAACATGCACTACAGACACAGATTTAGCCATTCTGATATAGAGCATCTTTATAAATAGAACTACGGTAAGTTTCATAAACAAACAAAAATATTGCTTTTTGATAAGCAGATGTACAACTTGAAAATATAAAAAACCTCAAAAACTGTAAACTCTATAGGCTGTAATGCCATTGCACATACTCCCTGAATATAATACCAACATTTAGGCCTCATGCCCACTGACGTTTTTACAGCTTAAAAATGCCTGTCCAGGTTATTGTAAATAAAAAAAAAAAAAAAAAAAAAAAAAAAAAAATCGGAGCTAAAAAAACGCGACCGCGCGTTAGTGTGCGGTTTTGCGGTTTTTTCTGCCTAACTCCGACGCTGAGGAACGCACTGGTCCTGGGTTTTTTTTACAGCTTAAAAACGTCTATGCTATTTGCAGCTCAAAAACGTCTAGGTGGACATGAAGCTATAGACCAACATGGACAGGCGTTTTTAAGCTGTAAAAACCGCTCAAAAACGCGGCTGTAAAAACGTCCGTGGGCATGAGGCCTAAATATAAAGAAAAAAAAAAACATAAAAGCATTTTTCTTCTTTTCCTTTTAGCAGCTTAGTAGATGCCCCCTACTTATTATTTGGTAGTGCAGTGTTCATTTAGATATCAAATCTTAATTTAGTTTTAGCCATAGTCTTGACTAAAATGCCATTTTAGTTTGTCGTATTTTAGTCATCTGAATTGTTTTAGTCGACTAAAATTAACATGGACTACAGGAATATGGCTGCTTTCACATTAAAGTGTTACTAAACCCAGGAGCCTGCATTCACTATATCTGGTCTTCCACAGTACACAGAACATGGAAATGCATTTTTTTAGTAAATGTAAACTGCTAAATATCTGTTATCAGTATATAGCAGTCTTGTGACTTCTATCAGTGTCTGGTTAAAGCTTGTAGGAGTTTTCATTCTCCGACTGTCCTATGAGGCTGCAGGATCCCTTACCTTCTGTCTGGACAGTGCTGATTGGCCCTAGGCCGATCACATGTACCCTCCCCAAAAAACAAAACTCTACTGCCGCGTACACACGATCGGAAATTCCAACAAGAAAAGTCCGATGTGAGCTTTTGGTCGGAAATTCCGACCGTGTGTAGGCTCCATCGGACTTTTTCTGTCGGAATTTCCGCCAACAAAAGGATTGAGAGCAGGTTCTCTATTTTTCAGATGGAAAAAGTTCTTGTCGGAAATTCCGATCGTCTGTATGCAATTCCGACGTGCAAAAAAAAAATAAACACGCATGTTCAGAATCAAGCAGAAGAGCCAAACTGCCTATTGAACTTCACTGATCTTGGCTCGTCGTAAGTCTTGTACATCACCGCGTTCTTGACGTTCGGAATTTCAGACAAGATTTGTGTGACCGTGTGTATGCAACACAAGTTTGAGCCAACATTATGTCTGAAAAAAATCCACGGTTTTCTTGTCGGAATTTCCGATCGTGTGTACGCGGCATAAGAATACACACCAAACTGAGCATGCGCAGAGTGCCTCCTAGCCCTCTGTTCTATCAGCGGATGGATTGTGGACAGTAAAAGGGGAGGATGAGAGAAGACAGGATCAAACAGCCTTTTTACACAATGTGCAGGATTAACCTCTTGAGTTCCATAGCAAGTAGAACAAGTATGCTTTACTGCATATACAGACTGATTTTACTGTTGTGGGTTCAGTAACACTTTAATACAAATATAGCGGGGCCAGTAATCCATGCAAAGCCGTGGGATAACATGGTCTACGGCAGGGATAGAAAACACTGTAGACCCAGCAATCACATCTTTCAAAGGCATTAACGGTCCTCTTTAAAGCGGAGCTCCGCCGAAAAAAAAAAAAAAAAAAATATTAAAAGCCAGCAGCTACAAATACTGCAGCTGCTGACTTTTAATATTAGGACACTTGCCTGTCCTGGAGTCCAGCGATGTCCGCAGTAGAGGACGAGCAATCACTCGTCACTCTGCTGCCCCCACCGCCATCCTCGCTGAGGGAACCAGGAAGTGAAGCCTTGCGGCTTCACTGCCCGGTTCCCTACGGCGCATGCGCGAGTCATGCTGCGCCGTTCTGACTGGTCCTCCTGTGTTCTGGGAGCCGAGTGTCTCCCAGAACATAACGGGTATTCTGCGGGAATTGACGTGCTTCCCACAGAGAGGACTCCCGGAAGTGGGTGCAAACACCTGTCTTAGACAGGTATCTGCACCCCCTCCCCCCTGAAAGGTGTCAATTGTGACACCGGAGGGGGGGGGGGGGGGAGGTTCTAATGAGCGGAAGTTCCACTTTAGGGTGGAGCTCCGCTTTATGGTCATTTAAATAATTCCTTCATACAGGGCCACAGGTAAACGTTCAGCCTGTACTTAGGAAGAAACCTACCCAACTTTTCCAGCTACCTCAATTCAAAGTCTAAAAGGTTTCTGAACATATGGGAACGTTTTTCCAATCTGGCTGGCAAAACAATTGCGCGACCAACATTTTTTTCCCTAACCTTCTTGTGGGGGGGAACAAGTCAGACAAGTTGTGTTTCCCCAGGATGGTTGCTATTGTTTTCTCATATAGGATAGACATGTGTCAAGAGGGTCTGCAGAGTGCGCCTTACCCTCTTCCATAAGCCATCTTTGATGCAAACAAACGTCTACAATGTACCTTTATATTCACTATTTAGCATCTACAGGCAGGAGTGGAGAAAATACTGCAGAGCTATTCCAGGAACCAGGTTGAATTAAAGTAGAACTCCAGACAATTTTCAAAAATTGGATAAAGATGGAAAGCGTTAGATCCTTCTTCCATCGGGGAGATTTACCCGTACTAGCTATTCCAGCAATGAGACACAGAACAGAAATATTCCCAAATTTTATTTTCTGACAGTCACTTTGACAAAAAGTAAGAGTATCTTCCCAATCCTAACAGTAAAAGCCTGACAGAGGTTCCAACCCTTGCCCACTCTAATTAAAACCAGGGAGATGATTGGAAATTCCACTTTATGCTATAAAGTTTTCAAACAATGTGTCACAACTTTCACGTTTTAATGTACGGATATAAGCACCCATTTGCGATAGCCATTAAACACTCCGATACTGACCAGCTATGCCTCAACCAGCCTCTTCACTTGCGATACAATTATTTGTTTTAATGCCAGAAAAGTCATTCCTCAGTGATTTGTTACTTGACAGAGATCACAGTCTAATAAGCTGAAGCAATGAACAGCCATTATTTAGGACATTGCAAAGCTTAAAAGTCCACGTTCACTTTTTTTCTGAAATCCAGCTCCCCTTTGTACCAATATACCATTAAAGCGGAGTTCTACCCAAATTTGGAAATTCCGCTAAATCCACTCCTCGCCCCCTTACATGCCACATTTGGCATGTAATTTTTTTTTGGGGGGGAGCGGGACTTCCTGTCCCACTTCCTCCTTCCGCACTGGGGTCGCCTAGGCGATACGTCATATCGCCTTCTGGCGGCCCCTCCCTGTAGGTGATCACCTGGGACGTGACAGGTCCCAGGCGATCGCCTGTCCACTCGGAGAGCGCAGCGCCATTCACGCATGCGCAGTGAGTGCCCGGCCGTGAGGCCGAAAGCTGTCACGGCCGGGTGCCCACACCATGAATGGAGGCGCCGGCGGAGAGGGGGGGGGGGAGAGGAGCAAAGCTCCGGGCGCCGCTGGACAGTGGAACAGGTAAGTGTATGTTTATTAAAAGCCAGCAGCTACACTTTTTGTAGCTGCTGACTTTTAATAAACATAAAAAAAGGCTGGAACTCCCCTTTAACGTACTTCAAACGGTCTTTGATTTTCAGAACAAGGCCTTACCTTAGCCCCTGCTATGTTCCTAGAAAACTGACTTCCTGGTATGTAGATTTGGGACGCGAGAGCCAGTAATACACAGGAAGCAGTTTACCAGCTGACCTCATTAGCACACACACACCCTGCACCTATCAACTAGGTTTGCATGGCATCTCTGGCATCCCTCCACACATGCATTTGCCTGGTTTGTCAATGTAAGCTGCCACAGCAGCTATGTTTGCGCAGCATCCCTCCAGACGGGCCCAGGCCGCATGTGGCCCACGGGCTGGATACCCCCAATGTAGTGCAAAGGCCTGCCTGATTGGATACAGAGTGAATGGATAGATAGGTGGGTCATCCTATTCTATAGTTTTGGTAAATCTAAAGGAAATGGGTACAGGTCATTATTTTACTTTAACGTCGTCGGCGCCTCCCGGCCCTTTAAGAGGTCTCTGATGACAGGAGGTGGGGTTTCTGATCATGTGATGGCCGTGATTGGAAGATCGCAAGTAGAGATCAGGAGCTTTCTGTTAGCCACCAGTAAACTGTGCCAGACATTCTGGTACGCATATGCAAACTCTTGGTATTAAGGCCCACCCGCCGAGAGGTTAAAAAAGAAGAATATATACACTTACCCTGGCCTCTGTACGAGTGCGACATCATTAGTTCTCTCTGCGTGGTCCCAGGGAATACTGAGTATCTTAAATTTGGCAATAAAACACTCCAGTACAGCACAGGAATGTATTGTCATGAGATTAAAGTATACCCAGTATCTGGTGAGTGACATCACCCTTGCCTAGTGTCCTGGGTGGAAGCTGGGGGAGTTGGGTAAGTATAGGCAAGTAGTTTTATGCAGTCTTGTTTGAGAAGTGCAAACAAAAATGCAGCCACCATATCGAACTGGTAAACTGCAATAGGTTCTATACTTGTTCTTGGGTTTCGATACCCTTTTAATATTCCCAGGAGTAGAGTTGTGGGATGATTTAAGATATTATCACCAACACCTGTTCAAAGCTTGGTAATTGCTTTGTAGCTGCTTTGCTGTAATGTATGCTCTTTAAACCAGTGTTTACCAACTGAGATTACGAACGTTTACCCCTTAAGCCAGGTACACACAGGCCGAATGTCGGGAGACAACGAGACAACAGGCGGTTCAAAAAATAAATAAAAATAATAACGTCCGACATTCGGCCCGTGTGTATGTCGGTCTGTCTGACAGGAGCCGATCGCTTGGCCGGCTCCTGACAGACGTGCATGCTGAAAAAACGTCACCTGACCGTCTCCCAATCAACGCTCTCATCCAATGCAGAGAGCGCTGAGTGGAGTGTTCTGTGGGGGGGGGGGGGGGGGGGGGACACAACAGCTCAGCAGGAGAGATCGCTGACCTAACTTTGCATGGTTAGTACAGTGTCTTTGACAGGAGCTGACAGTTTTTTTTTTTCGCTCCACACGCGAGGTTGAACGGAAAAAAACTAATAGTGTGTACCAGGCTTTGGGCTAAGTTTACACATGTGGCGGACCTTGATTTTTTTTCAGAGGTGTTTGACTAGCACTGAGGAAGCGATAAGTCGCCTCCTGGGTGCCGGTTTTAACCCTGTATAGCCCACAACACTATGCTGCACTTGTCGGCATTGTACGCGGTTGCAATAGCCTTATTTACTTGAATAGGTTGCATTTGGTGGTGGTAGTGTCTGCCAAACGCGACAGCAAGTGTCATTTTTGTGGTGGCTACAAAGCAAAACATCGGGGGCCTACAGCATGTGCCAATCCCTGTCCAGCTGCCATTGCAGCTGCAAGGGTCAGTTCACTCTTACAGAAAATCTGTAAATGTGACCCAACACTGGACACCCCCCCCCCCCAGTTCCTGAGCTTTTAGGGCCTCATCAAGCCGCTCCGCCGGTCCAGGGATTTTAAATCCCCACTTTTTTTCTCCTCCGCATCCAGCGCTGCAAGAATGGACCAGATGGATTCTGATTGGTCAGTGGTGTCCATGTGACATCCTGGAGAGAAAGCAGTGGGGATTTCAAATCCCTGGACCGATGGAGCGGCTTGCAGGAGAACCCGACAGCTCAGGATCGTGGGAGATAAATACAGCAGGATCTAGGGGGGCCGGTGTTAGTGCACCTTTACAGGAAATCTGTAATAGGTAACCTAACAGTACACGTGGGGCAGAAAAATGTGTCTCAAACAGCCTAATTTTACTGCCCGGACCACAAAAATTTCAATATTTCGCTATGGACCTAGGGATTTTTCTTATCACTTTGTCATTATGATTAACAGTGTGACTAATATATCTTTTTTTTTTATTTTGCGGCTGGGTGCAAAAGCTCATTCACATACAGTACTTCTTATGCAGAAAAACTTGTCTCTCTACTGTAGTGTAAACAGGCCCTTACAAAACCAGAAAAGGGAAGAGTAAGTGGGAGTTAATCATTGGCAGATTTTACTTCAAGCAGTTTTAGGGAACATTCACAGGGGCATACTGATCATTAGGTACATGTAAAAAGGGGCCATCTTCACCCTCGCAGAATGTACAGGTGTTCTGTGTCCTATGCAGGGCCGGATTAACGTAGGGGCTATTGGAGCTGCAGCTCCAAGCCCCTACCTTAATATAGGTCCAGCAGGGTTGGACTGACCATTTGGGCACTGCCGTCCACTGCCAAACCCAGCCCCAAATGCATTTTGAAAAAATTTAAAATTAAATTGTGAAAAAAAAATAAAAAAAATATGTAAAAAACAAAAAAAAAACTGCCGATACTGTACACTGCTCTACTGACTCCAACCACTGACTGACACCACTCACTGCCCTCCACTGCCCCCCCCCCCCCCCAAAAAAAAAAGCATTGTGGAAAATAAAAATAAAAAGTTAAATTGTAAAAAAATAAAAATGTAAATAAAAGATTGCAACAAGTAATTAAAATTCACAAGGGTTCTCTTGCACATACAGTGTGAATGAGCAGTTTGTTTAAAATATCTAATATGTTTTAATAAAAAATTGTTTGCGTTTAATTTTATTTATTAACCATAAAAACGTCCCTCCAAAATCCTCAGCACCAGGCCCATGATGCTCTTAATTCGGCCCTGGTCCTATGCAGGAATCTTGTTGAAATCAATGACAGGCGGCTGGCGGCTGGCGGCATGGACCTGCATGCGTATCCACAAGTGTACACTAGGGTGACCAGACATCCCCGGTTTCAGGGGACAGACCCCAGATTGAGGACACTGTCCCCGGTTTTGTCCCCGGATTGGATTTGAACAGGGGCTGGGGCAATTTCAAAGACAGTCAGTGCAGGAGTAAAAGGAAAAATAAATAAATAAAAAAATCGGAATTACACCCCCCCCGCTCCGCCGCTCCTACTAGCTTAGGGGGGTGCATTTCTTTCCATTATCTGTGCCCCTTTCTGATTATTATGTGCTGGTCGGAGTGGAGGGAATATTTCTTCAGTTTTGGGTGCATGCCCATTCAGCTCCGCTCGCATGTTCTTCTGCCTTGGATCAAGTCCCGGCCAGCCGCCTGCCTGTTTATATCCTTGACTTCCCTGGTGGAGTGATTTCTCTGCTCCCCACCCAGTAGTAGCCAGGACCCGGAGAGTAAAGCCCCATACACATGGTCGGACTTTCGGCCAACAAACTTCATTTTGAGCAAGTTGGACCAACAATCCGACCGTGTGTACACTCCATCGGACAAACTTTTTTGTTATTTTTTATGTTTTCATCGGACAAAAGTTGGGTCTGCAAACGGCCAAACTTTTGGCCAACAAAAGTCCGATGGAGCAAAGTCCGACCGTGTGTACAGAAAACCATAGGACTTTTGTCCGTCGGACAAAACAACTAATGTTAAAATCAACCAACAATAGCAGAAGTTGACCAAAGGGTGGCGGTAAAGAGCAGAAAAACCACGTGATATTGCAAAAAGTTTTGGAAAAGTTTGCAGAAAAGTCCTGTGATGCGTATGCTATGGGTGTGCCCGGCCAACTCCGTTCGGACAAAAATCCACGGAAAAGTCTGATGGAAGTCCAACCGTGTGTCTGGGGCTCAAGACTTGAGAGGCGGCGGCAACGGGCAGAGAGTCGCTCATTGCTGCCATTACTAGTAAAAAAAATAAATAATAATATGTCCCCAGATTTCATTTTAAAAATCTGGTCACCTTAGTGTACACCCATGTGGGTCTGAAGCATGGATCTGGACGCAGACAGACTGAACTTCCCCACTGTGTATATGTAAAGAAGACTGTCCCCTTATTTAAATGAGCTAGGAGGGAGCATGGCCAAACTGACCAGAAGCAATACAGGCACGCCATGTATCGTATCCCCAGCCATGATCACGGGGATGCAAACCAACCACGGCAGGGCGGATCTGCTTCTGTGCTCGTCTTGGTAAGTTTGAAATACGAACCCAGCAGAGCTAGCAGGATCACCAGCTTTTTATTTTTTTAAAGTAATAGTATCAATTAGAATTTTGAAGGGTAGATTTTCTAACAATAATATGCATAAACATGCACATATATTGCATCTTCATTTATTGGAGTAACAAACTTTAAAGTATATGTAGACCCCAAAAATCAACTTTTCTTATTTGGTTTGTTTTATCTGTTGAAAGCATTTTGTTATATCCGTTTGATAAATTCAAAAATACCTGTTGATCTTGCCAGAAATCTTGTGAGATTACAACTTCCTGTTACATTGTTCTTAGCCATCTCTGAGGACTACAAAACCACATGCCTCTAGGTTATGGACAATAAGGGAGTATCTGTAGCTATATCATGTTTCTGTTGTCCTATATATTATTAGATATATTAGTATTATATTCTACATACATAGAATAGCGTGCATAAATAAAATGCTGGAATTCATAATCATCAAATTACGGTAAGCCCAAATTTTTTAGCATAAACAAACAGTACATGTAATGAGGGGTAACCACCACTAGGTGGCAACCATCCTTAAAAAAGGTGCCGATAGTGCAAACAAAGTCCCAAAAAGAAGTGCAGAGATTGAAGTATAACTAAAAGGTAAAAACCTTTTTTTTAGTTTTAGATAGAGGGGAGAGGAATTAGAACCCATGTCAGTTTTTATTGCTGCCAGTGCCCCTGTTAGAGAGATTCATCCTCTCTATTTGTCCCATTTGCCATTATTAGTGAATGTCAAAGTAAAAAGAAAATCCCAAATTTTAAAATGTCCCCAGAAAAGTAAGAGGGGAAATCTTTCAATGGGGACACTAGTTCTGGTAAACTGGGAGGCCCCAAATATTTCCCTTCGTTTGCAGGGATTTCCTCTCACTTCCTGTTTGGCTATGGGACAGATGGGATGGGAAATCTCCGCAATGGGAAACAGATGGTGAAAAAAAAAAAAAAACTGACGGGGGTTATAACCCTCCCTTGCTCTATCCAAAATAAAAAAATAAAAAGTTTTGCCCATAGTTCTACTTTAAAATACATTTTCCTCCATAAAAAAGTGCTAATCGCGCAAACAAAGTCCTTAAATTAGGTGTAAGGATGAATATCAATCTTCCTCCTTAATAAATGCATATGCAGTGTCCCCAAGTGCAGAAATAATCCATGTTGTCATTAACAGTGCACCGCACCACCACCTCTGCAATGCACTCACCAGATAGATGAAATGTATAAGCAAATACACATCCAATCCATATATCGCCTGAAGTTTAGACTCCAACAGCTCAGGTGCCAGTGATCCTTTCTCTGCATATAAAGCTCACCATAGAGCCCATGCAGAAATAGTATATAGTGTAGTATTTTATTAAAATATGACAAATAGTACATAAAATTTGCTTATACATTTCATCCATCTGGTGAGTGCATTGAAGAGATGGTGGCGTAGTGCACTGTTGGTGACAACATAGATTATTTCTGCCCTTGGGGACAGTGCATATGAATGTATTGAGGAAGATTGATATTCACCCTTGCACCTCATTTTGGGACATATTTTGCACTATTAGCACTTTTTTAAAAGGAGGAAAATTGATATTAATCTTTGCACTTATTTTTGGGACTTTGTTTTCACTATTAGCACTTTTTAAGGATTATTGCCACCTAGTGGTGATTAACCCCCATAACGTGTTTATCCAGTCGCCGACCGCCCTATAGCAGTTCTACTGCTACAAGGCAGCCACGCTGCGCAAGATACTGCATTTCCAGGTAGCGAGCGTGAGTGTGCCGCTGACAGCTCGCTCAGTGGGTGGGAGCCTATCAGCGGGTCCCGCAGGCCCGATGTCCGCCGGCAACCGCTGATCTTTCGGTACACAGGCAGAACGGCAGTCTGCCTTTGTAAAAAAGGCAGATTGCCATTCTGTTAGTAAGGAAGACACGGATCCCGTGTTCCTGCAAAGCAGGGACATGGATCCATGCCTTCCCCTAGTAAAAGCACCTCCCACACACTAAGAAAAACACAAGCTAGGCACACAGTTAACCCTTTGATCGACCCTGATGTTAACCCCTTCTCAGCCAGTGTCATTAGTACAGTGACGGTGCATATTTTTTTAGCATTGATCACTGTATTCGTCTCACTGGTCCTCAAAAAAGTGTCAAAAGTGTCAGTTAGTGTCTGCCGCAATATTGCAGTCCCGCTATAAGTCACCGATTGCCGCGATTACTAGTAAAAACTAAATAAATAAAAATTGCATAAATATATCCCATAGTTTGAAAACACTATAAAAAAAACTTTTGCACAAACCAAATCATACGCTTATTGGGATTTTTACCAAAAATATGTAGCAGAATACATATTGGCCTAAATTGATGTAGAAATTCGTTTTTTTTTTTTACATTTTGTTTTATTGGATATGTTTTAAAGCAGAAAGTAAACAAATAGGATTTTTTACTCACCGTAAAATCCTTTTCTCTGAGTCCATGGACCGACACAGCTTCTCTATTGACAAAGTGGGTATTATCCGTTAATTAGGAGTGACTAGGCAGAAAAACTTGTAAAAAGTGTTGCATCACACCTTCTACAGTACCGCCCAGGGGGCGGACCCTCTGGGTATACCCTCTCAGTCTGCACATCGCAGATCAGTTCGTCAAAAAGCAGTACAAACTTAAAAGGAGGGGTGGGTGCTGTGTCGGTCCATGGACTCAGAGAAAAGGATTTTACGGTGAGTAAAAAATCCTATTTACTCTTTCGTCCATGGACCGACACAGCTTCTCTATTGACAAAGTGGGACGTCCCAAAGCAGTGTCAGAGAAAAAACGAGGGGTGGTAACAGCATAAAAACAAACTTCACCCCAAAACACAAAACAGCACTCCTCCAACGGAGGAGTTGCAACTCTAAACAGCCGCCTGCAAAACCTTGCGGCCGAAAGAGGCATCCGAAGATGCACCTACATCAACTTTGTAGAATTTTGTGAAAGTGTGAGCGGACGACCAAGTCGCCGCTTTACATAGTTGGGAAACAGACGCTTGATGTCGGAAAGCCCAAGAGGCACCTATTGCCCTGGTCGAATGCGCCGTGACAGGAAAGGGGGGCGCCTGACCCTTTAAGGTGTAAGCCTGGATTACCATCTGTCGGATCCACCTAGAGATGGTGGCCGATGAGACTGCTTGGCCCTTCTTGGGACCAGCCACCGAAACAAACAGTGAGTCTGACTTCCGGAACAGGGAAGTAGCAGATATGTATACTCTCAAAGCTCGGACAACGTCCAAGGAATGCAACGCCGACTCCTTAGGATTCGACGGCTGAGGACACAAGGATGGAAGTACAATGTCTTAGTTGAGATGAAAAGCCGAAACGACCTTCGGAAGAAAGGAAGGCTGCGGCCGCAGCACCACCTTATCCTTGTGGAAAATCAAATAGGGAGCCTTGCAGGACAAGGCTGCCAGCTCAGAGACTCGTCTAACTGACGTAACAGCCACCAAAAAGACCACCTTCTGAGAAAGTGTCAACAGGGGAATATCTCTAATATTCTCAAACGGTGCCTTCTGAAGCACCGAGAGGACCAGGTTCAAGTCCCACGGAGGTAACGGGGGGCGGACCGGAGGGGCCACATGTCGAACCCCCTGCACAAATGTACTCACGAGAGAGTGAGTCGCCAGGGGTCGCTGAAAAAAGACAGCCAGGGCAGATATCTGTCCCTTAATCGTACTTAGGGCAAGCCTTTGGTCTACCCCATGCTGTAAAAACAGCAGGATTCTGGAAACCAAATAGGTACGCGGATGCCATTTCATTTCCTCACACATGGAGATGTAGGCCCTCCAAGTGCGGTGATAGACCTTCCTAGAGGACGGTTTCCGAGCACTTCTCATAGTAGAAATTACTGAGTCTGACAGGCCCCGGTCTCTCAGTACCTGGTTCTCAACAGCCATGCCGTTAAAGCCAATGACTGTAAAGCAGGATGGAATATGGGACCTTGCGACAGCAGGTCCTTCCGTAGTGGTAGGCGCCAGGGGACGTCTGCTACCAGACGTACTAGATCGGCGTACCAAGAACGCTGAGGCCAATCTGGAGCGATTAGGATCATTGGAATTCCCTCTGCCTCCACTCTGCGGAGCAGAAGAGGAAGAAGCCTTAAGGGAGGGAAGGCATAGATTAGCCGATACTGGCCCCACGATGCTACCAACGCGTCCGTTGCATCTGCCCATGGGTCTCTTGACCGGGCCACAAACCTCAATACCTTCCGATTGAGTCGGGAAGCCAGAAGATCTACGTCTGGTGTGCCCCATCTTTGGCAGAGGAGTTGGAACACCTCCGGGTGTAAGGACCATTCTCCCTGGTCCAGCATCTGGCGGCTCAGGTAGTCCGCCTGCCAGTTTTCCACACCCGGAATGTACACGGCCGACAGTGCCGGTACGCTCCTCTCTGCCCACTTCAGGATGCGAGCGATCTCCGATGCTGCAGCTGAGCTTCTTGTTCCTCCTTGATGATTGACATATGCCACTGCTGTGGCGTTGTCTGACTGGATCCTGACTGGACGCCCTTGCAGTCTCTGAGACCATTTGAAGAGGCACAGCTTGATCGCCCGGATCTCCAGGACATTGATCGGCAGGAGGGCTTCCTCTGGGGTCCAGCGACCTTGCGCCGACTGGACACCCCAGACTCCCCCCCAACCTGTAAGGCTGGCGTCCGTCGTGATCACTATCCAGTAAACCGGAAGAAATGACTTCCCGGCCATTAGAGCCGGTGCTGTCAGCCACCATACCAGGGATCTCCTGACTAGGTGGCTCACTCGGATTTGATAATCCAGAGATGAAGGGCATCTGTTCCATCTGGACAGAACTTCCCTCTGTAACACTCGAGTGTGGTATTGAGCATATGGGACCGCCTCGAAGGAGGCTACCATGAGGCCCAACACTCGCATGCAAAAACGGAGTGACGACCAATTCCTGGAAGTCAGCTGCCGTACTGCAGCCCGGAGGGTCTGCAACTTCTCCACAGGGAGGAATACCTTTGCCTCTGAGGAATCCAGAATCAACCCCAGGTACACTAGGCGTTGAGTGGGCACCAATACTGACTTTTGCGTGTTTAGTATCCAACCACAGTCTCGAAGAGTCTGACAGGTAATGGACACGCTTACCTCTAATTCTGAGCTTGAAGGGCCCTTCAGCAGAAGGTCGTCCAAGTAACCTGTGATAGCGATACCCCGCTGTCTTAGAAGTGCCAGAATCGGAGCGAGCACCTTGGTGAACGTCCTGGGTGCTGAGGCAAGGCCAAACGGGAGGGCCACAAACTGGTAGTGGTTCTTCCCGATAGCAAATCGCAGAAACCTCTGGTGTCTGGAGTATATGGGGACATGCAGGTATGCGTCCTTGATGTCCAAGGAGGCCAGAAAGTCCCCCGGATGGAGAGCCGTGACTACGGATCGAACCGACTCCATCCGAAATCTTTGTACCTTCACAAAGCAATTGAGGGCTCTGAGATCCAAGATTGGACGAACCCCCTCCTTCTTTGGCACAATGAACAGATTTGAGTAAAAACCCTGACCCCGTTCCTGTTCTGGAACTGGAATAACTACCCCGCGTTCCAGTAGACCCTGGACCGCCCCATACAGGGCCTCCCGACGGGTCGGTAGTAGCTGGAGATTGGAGGTGATGAATCTGTCTGGTGGACAAGAGAGAAATTCTATCTTGTAGCCTGAGGAGATTACTTCGCAAACCCACCTGTCGGAGACTAGAGCAGTCCACTGAGTCGCGAATTTGCGAAGACGTCCCCCCACCCGAGAGCTGGGTGGGGGCGGACCTTCATGTGGACGCAGATTTGTCCACAGGCTTGTTGGGTCTGCGGGACCAAGGACGCTTTTGTCCTTGGGCAGGCGCTTTATCGGCCTGGGGTCTTTTCCCTGTCGCCTTAAGAGGGCAAAAAAACTGCTTACGTGCAGTAAAGGAGGGCCCTTGCCCTTGGCGTGGTCCCCTACCCTTGCTAGTTTGGGGAAGCAAAGTGCTTTTACCTCCTGTAGCATCCTTGATGATGTCATCCAGAGAAGCCCCAAAAAGTCTGTCGCCCTTAAAAGGCAGATCCAATAGGGCTTTCTTGGAAGTCTGGTCCGCAGACCAGCCCTTTAGCCAGATCAGGCGGCGTATTGCTACTGCATAAACCGAAGCTCTTGACAGCAGGGGAATAGTATCCATGTCTGACTCGCAGACAAACTTAAGGCCCTGGACCAACTGGTCGGCCAAAGTTATCTCATTAGGAGGAGCATCTCGCTCCTTTAACCCCTGGAGTAGCAATTTTGCCCATTCAGTAAGTGTCTGAGACACTAGGGCCCCCGCCAATGCCGGGCGTACTGCTGAGCCTACCACTGAGTATAGGTAGCGAGCGAGTGCTTCAGCCTTCTTATCCACAGGGTCCTTGAAAACAGGAGCCCCTTCTACTGGAATAGTGGTGGCTCTATTAAGTCTGGACACCGAAGGGTCCACTATAGGGGGAGAGGTCCATATCTTCAGAAAACTCTCCTCAAAGGGGTACCGTACTGCAAACCTCTTTGGGGCTGTAAAGACCCTCAGTGGGTTCTCCCATTCCTTGTATAAGAGTTTGTCAAAATAAGACACACAAGGGAACACCTTAGCAGTGCGGGCAGGTTTACGAAACCCAAAGGGGACTGGAGTATCTGCTACTTCTTCAGTCCTTTCCAACTTTAGCGTATCCCGCACTGCAGTAATAAGGTCAGATACCAAAGCCGTCTCGCGTACTGACCTGGACTTGGAGTCCTCCTCACTGTCCGATCGGTCACGGTCTGCAGTCTCTGATGCATCAGAATCTGGGCCATGAGCCGTAGCTGGACCTGGTTCTGCATCAGAAATATCCCCAGAAGATTGCAGGGGATGGGGGCGTTTATTACCCCCTGTATTCCCGTGTGCTGCTTCCACCCTGGCAGCAAACGCCTCTAGGATTGCCGACATAGCGTCCATAGACACCTCAGGGACACCAGCTGCTAAATCTGGTGTTTCAGGGGAGAAGACATCTGGCTCAGATGCCATGCTGACCACACACTGACACTCACAGGGCTCCAGGCAAGATATCAATAGGCCACCCTCCTGCGCTGCAGAGATGCTGGGTTACCCAGAGGACTCACCACCCTGGATAGGTACTGCTATGCTGCGCCTATGATGCTGTCCCCTTGCTGCTGTGTCAGTCTGCTTCTTTTATCAGCACTTCCTGTGTGAATTTTCGCGCCAGTGTAATGCACCCTAGAGGCCGGAGGCTCTCGCAAAATGGTTGCCAAAACCGTCTGTATGGAAGATAATGTGGGCTCTAAGAAAATGGCCGCCGACAGAAGATAGAGGTCAGGCAGCCATAGCCCACAAAAAAGATGGCCGCCGAACGGCAATATCTGCATACAGGGTGGACAAACATGGCCGCCGATCACCTGATAGGGGCCAGTGGGTGTGGCCGAACTACAGGAAGATGGCCGCCAGGCAGTTACAAGAGGCCAAACTTGGCATGGACCACCTCAAAATGGCCGCCGACAGCATGGAGACACAGAAACACAGGTAAGCAAAAATGACATTTCTTTTAAATGTTAGTTACAGCCAGCCCCGCTCCAGTGGGACCCCCTAGGTGACCCCCAGCACCCAGCAACCTTTAGCTAGAAGCCCAGGGAGGAGGGAAAGGCAGGGAGAGAGGGAAGAAAGGGGCCACAACCACTTACTTGATCTCTCCAGGAATGTCCAGCTAAATCACCCAGCCGAGGCAGGGGAGTTTTACTTACCTATCCTGCATGTATTCTGCTGGAAGACATTCCAAACAGATCATTGTCCGCGCACGGAAGGTGACTGTTGGCCAGGCATGCTGTGATTGGACCCAGAAGGGACGATCATATGTATGCCCTGGAGCATGACGCTCACCGGACAGGCTGCTGCGACTCGGCCGTAAGGTCAGCCGAAGCTGAGCGGTCCGATGCAAGCCTTGGAGCGTAAGCTCACCGGCCAGGCTGCTGCGACTCGGCCGTAAGGTCAGCCGAAGCTGAGCGGTCCGATGCAGGCCCTGGAGCGTAGGCTCACCGGCCACCTGTGGAGCGACGGGCATGTCGTGGAAAACCCAGCGCGTAGCTAGGGTCGGCACACGCTCGATGGCCGAAAACTGGGGAGACTACAAGGATCGAGGATCCAGCCTGTCACCCAGTCGGCAGTTGATCGAAGATCGCAGGAAACAACAAATGTAGCAAAAAAATAAAAATATATATATCTTTTTTCCCCGGACCAATGAGCCCGAAGGGAGCCATGTCCTACTCCTTGCTAGACAGAAAAAAACTGATCTGCGATGTGCAGACTGAGAGGGTATACCCAGAGGGTCCGCCCCCTGGGCGGTACTGTAGAAGGTGTGATGCAACACTTTTTACAAGTTTTTCTGCCTAGTCACTCCTAATTAACGGATAATACCCACTTTGTCAATAGAGAAGCTGTGTCGGTCCATGGACGAAAGAGTAATAGTTGTTTTTTTTCAAAAATTGGTGGTCGTTTTTTGCTTATAGCGCAAAAAAATAAAAAATAAAAGGAGGCGATCAAATACCACCAAAAGCAAGCTCTATTTGTGGGAATAAAAATGACAAAAAATGTATTTGGGTACAATGTCGCACGGCCACGCAATTGTCAGTTAAAGTAAAGTAGTGCCGTATCGCAAAAAATTGCCTGGTCATGAAGGGGAGTAAATCTTCTGGAGCTTAAGTGGTTATTTATGCTTAAAATGTTTTGCCTTAAATTTGATGATTATGAATTCCAGCTTTTCATTTATGCACGCCATTGTATGTATGTGGAATTTTTAAGCGCTGCACTGTCACTTTTAATATCTGCACAGAAGATTGGCCGATTACCTTACTTTGTGCTAGCTGCTTTTTTTTTAAGCTTGTTTGGAGCGCTCACTCATACACACCTGTTAGATATATTAGTGTGACTGACCATCACCATCCTAAGCCCTGGTTCACACTGGTGCGATTTGACATGTCAAATCGGCGATATTTGCCGCAAATTGTGGGCAATGGCACCGTCCTAATTGGTGCGACGCCGCATCTGCGTCGCTGCACCGATTTCAAAAAGTAGTTTCTGTACTACTTTTTGCGATTTCGGGCCGCGATTTACATTGACATCTGTGCAGAAACCCGCACAGATGTCCCTGTAATCACGGCCGAAATCGGGACTGACAGGCAGGAGTGAAATCGTGCGAGTTCAGCTGAACTCGCACGGCTTCACTCCCGCAGCCCCAGTGTGAACCTTGGCTAAGGGCTGATTCACACCACGAAAAACGCACACCAGATCCGTTCCGGATGTGTTTTTGCATGCGTTTCCAGATGCATTTCAGATGATTTTTTTTTTTTTTTTTTTCACTGTACTGTGGTCCAGTGCATACTGATGTGTTTTACTGCATTTCAGTACAGTCCAGAGCAGAAAAAATGCAGAATGTTCTACTTTTTTTTCTGGAACTAGAAAGCTCTGGAACTGGCTGCACTGGTGTGAACTATGCCATTGAAAACCATATAACCTACTTTCCATGCAGAAAAAAAAAAAAAACGCACTGGACTGCATGTGGTGTGAACTGGCCCCAAGACTGCAGGGTGTTACTGCCAGAATCGCAGTGCGACGTTTAGTTTCTCTTGGCTTTACCAACGCTTACAGAAAAGGAGAAGAGTGCCAGCAACGTGTTCCGAAATGTTGGCTCAATGTTTAGCTCAATCGTGCCGGGCAAGAAAGTAAAAAAACTGCTTGTCTGACCATTCGATCGTGCCTTCTTTGCTTTAGATTTGTTGTTTGTTTGCATGACAGGTCATTGCCTCAATTTTCATACAACAAACATTCTACATCCAAGTTAACGTTGACAAGTGCATAAGTCTAGTTACGAATGTTCTTAGCCGGGAGCGAATTCAACAAATTTGTTCATTCCCATTAGATTCTACAAAATGTTTTCAGCCTTGTCATTTTTTTTCGCTCACTCTGGATGAAACCGATTGAATCATCCCCTTTAAACTCTTATATAATTATGTTACATATTCTGGCATGAAAATTTTCTAACAAAAATTTTACAGGTGTAAGGCCAGCTAAAAGTCGCCTAGATTTAATAAAGCGCACAACATAAAAACAAACCCAAGAAATTCACTGCAAAGTTTTAAAATAAAAAAAATCACCTGTGGAAAGGCAAGTTCACACTCTGAGGCAAAATCTGCTTGTAATAAAGTAGCTGCGGGTTGCTAGCTAGCCTCATACCACTAGTTTAGGCAACGTTGTACTGTAATAGTTCTCATGTGAAGTCAGTCACCACTGCCATACTCCCTTCCATCCCTCCCGAAATGTATGCCTGTGCCAATCTAGCACATCTGTCTCTACATGCATTCCATTTTAGACACGGCTAGAAGGAAACTAGCACGTAAAAACCCCAATAGTGGCACTAGGCATCACAGGAGTAAAGACATGCCTGCTATATACAATGGATATAAAAAGTCTACACACCCCTGTCAGGTTTCTGTGATGTAAAAAAAAAATGAGACAGACAAATCATTTCAGAACTTTTTCCACCTTTAATGTGACCTATAAGCTGCACAACTCAAGTTGAACAAAAAACTGAAATCTTTTAGGGGGGGAAGAAGAAAGAGTAAAAAAACTAAAATAATGTGGTTGCATAAGTGTGCACACCCTCTTATAACTGGGGATGTAGCCGTGTTCAGAATTAAGCAAGCACATTAAACTCATGTTAAATAGCATTCCGTACACACCTGCCATCATCACCTGACTGATTACCCCAAATAAAGTTCAGCTGTTCTAGTAGGTCTTTTTCTGACATTTTTTTAGTCGCATTCAACAACAAAAGCCATGGTCCGCAGAGAGCTTCCAAAGCATCAGAGGGATCTCATTGTTAAAAGGTATCAGTCAGGAGAAGGGTACAAAAGTATTGCCAAGGTTTCCATGGAACACAGCGAAGACAGTCATCAAGTGGAGAAAATATGGCACAACAGTGACATTACCAAGAACTGGACGTCCCTCCAAAGTTGATGAAAAGACGAGAAGAAAACTGGACAGGGTGGCTGCCAAGAGACCTACAGCAACATTAACCCCCTTAGCGGTATTCCCGAGTCTGGCTTGGGGTGAGTTTATTCTAAAAGCGGTAACCCCGAGCCAGACTCTGGCTGCATCGCAGTATCCAGGGGAAGTAACTTACCTTGTTCCTTGGATCCTGCGATGTCTTCCCGCAGTGTCTGCAAGCCGTGTCTCGCTCGATCCACACTGCCGAGTTCCGTTCGCTGCGACGTTGCGGCGCACGGGGACGGAGTTCGGCGCCAAATTCAAAAAGTGAAACACATAGTATACATACAGTATACTGTAATCTTACAGATTACAGTACTGTATCAAATAGTTACACATCCCCTTTGTCCCTAGTGGTCTGTCCAGTGTCCTGCATGCACTTTTATATAATAAAAACTGTTCTTTCTGCCTGGAAACTGGAGATTGTCCATAGCAACCAAAAAGTGTCCCTTTATGTCAAAAGTGGGTTTAGACCAGCTAGAAAACAGCGACAATAAATTAGAATCACTCGCAGAATTGAGTGATAGCGATTTGTGGGGAAATTCGTCATCAAACACTAAATATAATGACAGCGACAATTCTGCAACTGAGCAAATTTCAGTGTTTTTGATTTTATTACATTGAATAATTTTTATTATAATTACATTACTATTGGTTATAATTATTTATAGTTATTTATTATATTATAATTTATGATTTTGGGTTTCAAACTTTATCATACCCGGGATGTCTACTAGACTCTTGTTTGGTCAGGTTTAAGTAAGTAATTACTAAGAATCGCAGGCCTACAATACATAACACCAAATTTCCATGCAAAATAATTGTACCGCTTTTGGTACGTAATTCCAGACAGAATCATACCGCCAGGGAGGTTAAAGGAGCTGCAGGATTATCTGGCAAGTATTGGCTGTGTGGTACACGTGACAACAATCTCCCGTATTCATGTCTTTCTTTTCTTACAAAGAAAAACATCCAAGCCCAGCTAAATTTTGCAAAAACACATCTGAACTTTCCCAAAAGCATGTGGGAAAATGTGTTCTGGTCTGATGAAACCAAGGTTGAACTTTTTGGCTATAATTCCAAAAGATGTTTGGCGCAAAAACAATAGTGCACATCACCAAAAGAACACCATACCCACAGTGAAGCATGGTGGTGGCAGCATCATGCTTTGGGGTAGGGATGAGCTCCGGCGTGTTCGCATTGAACACGTGCAGAGCCCGCCAGGAAGTCGGCACCGCGCTGCGCTAATCACAGCCAGGGAGACATTTCCCGATCTCTACAGCCGAGCATCAGGAAATGTCTCCCTGCCTCTCATTAGCGCAGCGCGGTGCCAACTTCCTGGCGGGCTCTGCACGTGTTCAATGTGAACACGCCGGAGCTCATCCCTACTTTGGGGCGGTTTTTCTTCAGCTGTAATAGGGGCCTTAGTTAAGGTAGAGGGAATTATGAACAGTTCAAAATACCAGTCAATATTGGCAGAAAACCTTCCGGCTTCTGCTGGAAAGCTGAACATGAAGAGGAACTTCATCTTTCAGCATGACAACAACCCAAAGAATACATCCAAATCAACAAAGGAATGGCTTCCCCAGAAGAAGATTAAAGTTTTGTAATGGCCCAGCCAGAGCCCAGACCCAGACCTAAAACCAATTGAAAATCTGTGGGGTGATCTGAAGAGGGCTGTGCACAGGAGATGCCCTTGCAATCTGACCAATTTGGAATGTTTTTGCAAAGAAAAGTGGGCAAATGTTGCCAAGTCAAAATGTGCCATGCTGATAGACTCATACCCAAAAAGACTGAGTGCTGTAATAAAATCAAAAGGTGCTTTAAAAGTATTAGTTTAAGGTGTGTACACTTATACAACCATATTATTTTTTTTTTTTACTTCCCTCCACCTAAAAGAGTTCAGTTTGTTGTTCAACCGAGTTGTACAGTTTATAGGTCACATTAAAAAGGTTGAAAAAGTTCTGAAATTATTTATCTTTGTCTCATTTTTTTTTACATCACAGAAACCTGACATTTTAACAGGGGTGTGTAGACTTTTTATTTCCACTGTAAATGCCTGGAAGGTTAGAACATATTAGCTATGACGGGATAGTAAGTAGTATAAACAGAAGCTATGCTCTATACTATAAAGAGCATCATTTCCTTCTGCAATTGAACTCGTTTAATAACCTTACCATCAAAATGCCGACTTCTCGCTCAATGAAACACCGTTTACCCTCACTGGTGCTGGTACCAACTAGTCTTCAAGTCTCTAAACCTGAATAATAGGATTTTTATAACAGCTTACCTGTAAAATCCTTTTCTTGGAGTACACCACGGGACACAGAGCTAGTCATTACATAATGGGTTAAGGGTCACCAGCGGTGATTGGACACTGGCACAACCAATGGAAGACAGTTCCCCTCCATATAACCCCTCCCATCAGGGAAGTACCTCAGTTTTGTAGCAAAGCAGTAAGGTTCCCATAAGAAGGGGGGGACCTCTGTGTCCCGTGGTGTACTCCAAGAAAAGGATTTTACAGGTAAGCTGTTATAAAAATCCTATTTTCTTTATCGTACACCACGGGACACAGAGCTAGTCATTACATAATGGGACGTCCCAGAGCAATGCTCATATGAAGGGGGGGAGACACAGATCAAAACAGGCCGCTTGCGGACCAGAAGCCCTATACTGCTGCCTGCAGCACACTTCGCCCAAAGGCGGAATCCTCATGTCCTTTCACATCTATTTGATAGAATTTGGAAAATGTATGGACTGAAGACCAAGTTGCAGCTTTACAGATCTGAGCCATCGAAGCCTGGTGGTGCACTGCCCATGAAGCACCTATCGCCCTGGTAGAGTGCGCCTTAACAGGAAAAGGAGGAGTCCTGTTCTTTAAACCATAAGCTTGAATAATTACTTGTCTAATCCACCTGGAAATGGTGGATCTTGATACCGCTTGGCCCTTCTTGGGCCCATCTGGTAAAATAAACAAAACATCTGTTTTACGTATCTGAGCGGTTGCTTGCAGATACACCTTTACCGCTCTCCCTAGATCTAGAGAGTGTAATAATTTTTCCCCCGCCGTCCGCGGGTTTGGAAAAAGGAAGGCAGAACAATGTCTTGATTCAAGTGAAAAGCCGACACCACCTTAGGTAGAAAAGCCGGATGGGGTCGTAGTACGATTTTGTCCTTGTGACAAATTAGACAAGGCTCTTTACAAGAAAGAGCTGCTAGCTCTGATACTCTCCTAGCAGAAGCTATAGCAATCAGAAAAGCCAACTTCCTACTTAATATAATTAAAGGAATATGGCGAATAGGTTCAAAAGGTTGCTTTTGCAACACTGACAATACCAAATTCAAATCCCATGGACACAAGGGAGTCCTAACTGGAGGATTTATCCTCAGTACCCCCTTAATGAATGTCCGAACTAGGGAGTGAGATGCCAATGGTCTCTGAAAGAAGACTGATAGAGCAGATATTTGCCCTTTGATGGTGCTAAGGGCTAAATTCATATCCACTCCTAACTGGCAAAAAGCAAGAATCCTGCTTATTTCATATTTCTGAGGATTCCAACTTCTGGATTCACACCAGGAAACGTATGCTCTCCAGACTCTCTGATAGATGAGTCTGGAGGCTGGCTTTCTAGCATTAATGAGCGTAGAAAGAGCCGGACCAGAGACCCCTCTCTTTTTTAAAAATGTGGGTCTCAGCAGCCAGGCCGTCAACTTTAGCCTTTGTAAGGAAGGGTGGAATACTGGACCCTGTGACAGCAGGTCGTGTCGGAGTGGAAACTTCCAGGGCCTTCCTATCGCCGTTTTTATAATCTCGGCATACCAAGGCCTCCTGGGCCAGTTTGGGGCCACTAGGATTACTGGTATTCCCTCCTCCTTGATCCTGCGAAGCAGTCTTTGTAGAAGAGGGATCGGAGGGAATGCCTAGATCAGTGAGAACTGATTCCATGGAGTTATTAGAGCGTCTGTATTATTAGAGCGTCTGTCCCGTAGGCTAGAGGATCCCTCGTTCTGGACACAAAGTTGTCCAATTTCTTGTTGAACCTGGCAGCTAGCAGGTCTACATCTGGGTTTCCCCATCTCAGACATATGGCCTGAAAGATCTCGGGGTGAAGAGACCACTCCCTGGTAGCAGCTGCTGACGACTCAGGTAGTCTGCTTGCCAATTTTCCATCCCTGGAATGAAGATTGCAGAAAGGCAAGGTACATGCTCTTCTGCCCATGCCAGGATCCGGTTCACCTCTCTTTGGGCTGCCCGACTGCGGGTGCCTCCTTGGTGATTGATGTAAGCTACTGCAGTAGCATTGTCGGATTGAACCCGAACTGGGTAGCCCTGTAACCTGTATGTCCAGGTTTTGAGGGCTAGATATACCGCCCGGATCTCTAGCACATTGATGGGCAGGATCCCCTGAGTCTTGGCCCAGGTTCCCTGGGTAGAAGCCTCCTCGAATACTGCACCCCAGTCCGATAGGCTGGTATTCCTAGATACCACCTTCCAGGCCACTGGGAGGAAGGACTTTCCCTTCCGTAAATTCCTGGCTTCTAGCCACCAATCGAAGTTGTGGCGTACTTGTGAGGACAGGCGCATGGGTATATCCAGAGCTTGGCTCTTCCTGTTCCAGGAGGCTAAAATATTGCCTTGAAGTAGTCTCGAATGAAACTGGGCGTAAGGGACCGCCTCGAAGGAGGCTACCATCTTTCCCAATAGTCTCATGCAAAGGCGAATAGACGGCCTCTTGTTTGCTTTGACCTTGTGGATCAGGTCTTTCAGAGACTGTATCTTCGGTTCTGGCAGGTATACCTCGTTTTGGGCTGTATCTATGATCATGCCCAGGTACCCTATCCTTCTTTGGGCCTGGAGAGAGGATTTTTGTAAATTTATAATCCATCCTAAATGCTCCAGGTATCCTACTGTAGTGTGTACAGCGTGACCCAATCCGTCCTTTGACTGATCTATTACGAGTAGATCGTCCAGATAGGCTGTTACCGCAATGCCCCGTGTTCTTAGGTTACTAACAGAGGAGCTAGCACCTTTGTGAATACTATGGGCGCGGTGGCTACACCAAACGGCAGAGCCACAAATTGAAAGTGGCGATCTTCTACCGCAAACCTTAGGAATCTTTGGTGAGCGGGGAGGATGGGTATGTGTAAATGTGCGTCCTTGATATCTATGGACGCCATGAATTTTCCGCCCTTTAAAGTGGCGGCCACGGATCGGATCGTTTCCATTCGAAAATGGCGATCGTTCAGGAACCGATTTAGGGATTTTAGATCCAGGATGGGTCTGACATCTCCATTTGGCTTTGGAATCACAAAGAGGTTTGAGTAAAAACCTGAACCTCGCTCCTTTTGGGGTACGTCTGTAACTACCCCTTGAGCCATTAAGTGATTCAAACCTTTGAAGAAGGATTCTCTTTTTTGTGGATCCTTGGAGAGTCTTGAACCTCGGAATTGAGAAGATGGGATCTCTCGAAATTCCAGTTTGTACCCTGAGGATATTGTGGATACTACCCAATTGTCCTGGATTTCTGACCACCAAGTTGCTCAGAACTGACAAAGCCTTCCTCCCACTCGGCCGAGCGGGGGCGCCCCTTCACTGAGAGGCTTTGGGGGCTTGCTTATTAGCTCTTGCACCCCACGGCTTCTTGTTCTTCTGAGCTTGCCCCTTGGCTTTTGTGGGCGGCTAAAACAGGCCGCCGCCACTGGTTGGAGTCAGATTTCCCGGGAGCTGGGGAGAGAGCGTTTAAAACAAGATCTCTTGTTTTTCTTTCTCTCAGGTAAAAGTCATTTTACCACTTGATCTTCTGTATATATTTTTCTAAATCTTCCCCAAATAGGCGTTCGCCATGGAACGAGAACTTGCCAACAGCTTTTTGCATGGGGTCTCCGCTGACCAATGCTTAAGCCAAAGTACTCTGCGCATCTGTACCAGCTGGAGTGTAAGGCGTGATGCCTGTATGATAGAATCTCTCATGGCATCCACTGTGAAGCATAAGGCTTTTAGGCAAATTTTTCCCAATTTCTAGCCTGCTCTGAAGGCAGTTCCTTCAGCCCCTGCTTTACCTGTTGGCTGATGACCTGACCCATACCGACTGCTGCTACTGCAGGTTGGGTAATTGAGCCGGCCAAAAGGAAGGAGGATTTCAACTTCCTCTCAGAAGGATCTTTTAAACCCTTGTACATTATCCACCGGACATGTCAGGTTTTTATTTACACAAGAAATAGCCGCAACTACCGCAGGCAGGCTCCATTTCTTAAAAAAAAAAAATTTTCCCCCATAGGATAAAGAAAGTTAAACATTTTTGGAGGTGAGAAACGCTTATCTGGATGTTGCCAGTTTGCGTATATTAGATCCTCTAGTAACGGATGAACCGGGAAGGAGCATGCACCTTGCAGGGATCTTAATGACCCTAGGGAGGAGACAGGTAATTCCGTTACCTCCGCAGAGGTTAACTTAAATGCACTGCTATAGCATTGTACCTGTGACCTTAAAATCTGGCTCCTCATCCTCTGCTGATGTAGCCTCCTCCTCCTCATCCTCCTCCCTCAGGTACTTCTGAAGGGAGGTCCAATACTGGAAGAGACCTCTTCGCTTATTGTTCCTTTTTAGAGGACTTAGCGATTAAGGTAGCAATTTTTTCCTCCAGATTATTTAGGGCAGCTGATAAAGTGTCCTCAGTGACATATACAGGCCCAGGCTCCACTGGGGAAGCCGCCATACCTGACAGAGGTAATGGCTCATCCTGAACAGGTGCATTTAGCAACCCAGGAGAGAAAGGTACCGAGTCAGCACAGTTAGAGCCTCCTCTCAGGCGGTGGTGCTTTCTTATCTCTTTTTGTCCGTATTACTTCCCCTGGAAGACTTACTGTTTAGACAAAATACAAGGTACCTAAATGCATATACTACCGTGTTCAGTTTAGCAAATACATTAAGTATGCAACTTTTAACACATAACTATGCATAACATGGATGTCTTCTAGGAAGTACCCAATCCAACCACATGGAGTCTTACGTCCCTGTATAGCTGCTGTGTTTCTCTGCCAGGAATAAGAGAACTAACGAGCTTGCTTGCTGCTGCAGTGCTTCTCACACTGACAGTCTTTTAAAATTGGCGCCGTTTCTGTGCCTGCGCGCGCCACGTGCCCGCGCACGCCTTCGCCCCCCCCCCTCCGATAAAGCGCGCTCCCGCGCGCGCGGCCCTTAGCGCTATGGCGGTGGCCATAGTGAGAGAGGACTCTCATCAGCCCTTGTTCCCACTTACCTGCATCTGCAGGTGTCTGGTCGGCCACCGAAAGGAGGATCGGGGTGCCCCAGCAAGCTCAGCAGCGGAGGTGACGAGCAGTGTACTTCGCCGAAGCCGACACTGAACAGAGTGAGGTGAGTATATTCAGCTCTTTACTCCCCCCAGTGGTGGAAAAAAAGAAGACATCCACTTTTTGAAAAAGGTCCCAACCTAGTTATGGACCTTCTAATCTCACCTTATCCACGCCGCAGGTTTTTCTGCTGAAAGATTTCAGACAGATACCAAACTTCACCCTTCACGGTGGGCTATGTGTGCCAACCTTCAGGGATATGGGTTCCTATTTAAAGGATACCTCTCCCCTGGGCCTTGTACAAGACTCTTACCAGGACTTTATAGCGAAATAGCGAAAGTGCTGGATCTTAGAGCCCAGTCCTCCGAAGAGAGACATTACAGGCGACGCCTCATGGATGAGGCCCGGATCCCATCCAGATTCAGCTCATTTGTAGGCGTCTTGGATGGATCCGAAAGCATAGCTCTTTTACCCCCAGAGGGTCTCTTTGGTAGAGCTTTCCTTTAGCACCTCCTAACGCGTCCAACACCTTTCGACACTGGCGAAAAAACTGAGGTACTTCCCTGATGGGAGGGGTTATATGGAGGGGAACTGTCTTCCATTGGTTGTGCCAGTGTCCAATCACCGCTGGTGACCCTTAACCCATTATGTAATGACTAGCTCTGTGTCCCGTGGTGTACGATAAAGAAAGGGCCATACCCCTACATTAGAGATGCTAGCAGTATGGCTAGTTTTAAGCATACAGGCTCACACCCAGCACCAAAAATTTATTCAGATAGAGACAGGTAAAAACCAGAGGGTGATGCCTCTATCATGGAGAGGTATGAGAAGGTTCTAAGTTAGATTAGGTTAGGGGGCTATAGAGCGTGTGCTAAATGGCTTTTGAATCAAGGAATCCTCTAGACTGGAGACAGAATCATGGCTGTAAAATGTTTAAGCCCTTATAGACTAACACAAAAATAGAATACATTGCAGCTTACCAATTTGGTGGCTGCATTGCTTTCCATTTTTCAGGCAAAAGATCAATTTCAGCAAGAACAGAAAATACAGTCGGTGCTCCCCAGCGATAGGTCCCTCAGACAAAAAAACTTTGCTCACTTGTAGGAGGAGAAATGGAGCTACATGTGTGCCAAGTTTCAGGTCCAGGGGACCTACGGCCGGTACCCGGTCCCCAAAGTCACCAGAGAAATGACCGCTTAACATGGGAGTCTATGGAAGGGGTGCACGGCTTTGAAAAACTGGTGCACCCCGGCCGTAGGTTCCCCAGACAACAAACTTTGCACACTTGTAGAGGAAGAGTTGGCAGAATGAGGATAAGAGCAGCAAATGCATGTCAGATTATCAAATGATTTACATTTTCCCTCTGTGACAGAACTACTCTATATCCAGGAAACAACTGAATCAAAAATTACACCACCATGAGATTGAAATTAAATGAAAAAAAGCATTTGTTTAACACAATAATGATTCTTTTGTTTACATATCTAGTATCAAAATTACTATACCAACCTTCATATCTTCCAGTAAAGTGTGTGGATTTTCTATTCCATCTGGAACACATTTCTTATTTTCAGGAAGAGACTCTAGTTTCTCCACGAGGGCTTTCAAGCCCTTTAGTTCAAACTCTGTGAGGTGCGTCCATCTGGAAGTCACCTCTGTAGATGGAGATTCTGATGGGGTTTTTGGGAAGTCACTGTGCACAACAGACCTGGAGCTTTCATCAGAGTCATTAGATAGAGTCCTTTTTAAATAGTGCATTAATGTGGCCTTTTGTTTCTTTTCTGCTGACTCTTTGCCATCAGACTGTGTACTATTAGGTGTCAAGGATTCATCACCCGATAGCTTGGATATCTTTTCTCCATGGTCATCTTTCTCATCCAGCGTATGAGCGTCACAGGATTCTTCCTCCATTTCTAACCAAGAATCTGAGGACAAGCTGTCTATACTGGGCCTTCCTGTTGAGTCTAGGACAAACATTAATAAAAGTATACATTATTTTCAGCACTTTGAAACAAAGCTTGCTCTTTCATTCTGAAGTGGAAACTTAAAAAATTTTCATGCAAAAAGTTAGTCCACCAAAAATTGACATTCAGTGAAAGGTGAACGATTTTGTGGTTTGTTGACCTCCTCCCCTTTATACAACCCCCAAAGATGGTAGTGGCAAGTCCTCCCTAGCAGGTTGACATCCTAGATCCCCAAAAGGACTTCTGACTCCTGTTGCTGCATACAAAAAAAACCCATTTAACATGGTGGTATATGTATATACATAATGGTTGCAGCGAGCAGACCGACCTCATAAGATCAAAAAGGTAATGGGTAAGTCAACCAAGTCTCTTCAAAATTGAAACACTAGATTTGGGTGCTCTGACTGTAACCCAAAAGGTTGTGGCCAGGACACGTCACCAACAAGGAATTAACAAAAACATTCAATACTTGCTGGCTTTCTTGGTATTCCTGAAAAAGTCAAGGCTATAAGCTATCCTAGAAAGCTACAAGATAAAAAAAAACAAAAAAAAAAAAAACACCACTTCTAGGAATTTTTAAAGTAGAATTCAATTATTGGAAAACTTAATACTATTGAGTAAAAAAACAACAACAGTGCATTCTTATTTTGTTCCAAAAAGCAAATTCTTCAACTTTGTTTAAATGTTTTCTCCCAGTGCTATGCAACTGCTGTAGTCTTTGTATGGATTGCGGATGTGCGATCCTTCAGCAGCCACTGAACATCATGGTTTTACTATGGTAACTCTGGCAGTCACTTGGTATAAGCACACCTGCTTCTAGTCCACCTTGGGAGCACACAGGAAATGGTGGCAATGCTACAGCTGAACTGAGTAAGAGTTGTCACCCGCGGACAGGAAGAGTCTATGAACATATCTTGCTAGAATGATTTAATTGAAATCAGGACATGTTCAATATAATTAGGGCTGCGGAAATGAACGATTAATTGTTCGATTAATTTCTTTGATCGATCAAAATAATTTTGATCGAGGACGATCCGCGGAGTGAGCTCTGCGGTCTCGTCCATAGAAAAGGCCGCGGCTTTGGCCTAGCTCCGGAGCCGCGGCCATCTTGGTCCACCCGGCGGCGGCCTAGTAGCGGCACGCTGATGTCATCAGCCACCTGCTTGTGCCATCTACTCTGCGAGTCTGCAGACGGTTCTGCCTGGATTTTACGGTATGGGGGGGCACATGTGGACATTACAGTATGGGGGGCACATGTGGACATTACAGTATGGGGGGCAGATGTGGAAAATTGGAATAACTGTATGTGCGTTATAATTAATCGAAATTAGTCGATTAAAAAAAAAAAACGATTAATCGAACACGAAAATTTTAATCAGTAACAGCCCTAAATATAATTCAACTTTTTGTAATTACAGTAGCATGTGAAACATATTTGATTTCAAAATCTTGGTTTAGATATGCTTTGATTTCACTGCAAAGAGGGCAATAGTTAAAGCAGAGCTCCACCAAAAAGTGGAAGCTCCACATATCTGCCTCCTCTCTTACACCCACCCCCCCCTCCGGTGCCACATTTGGCACCTTTCAGGGGGGAAGTAGGTACACGTTTTTGTCGGTTCGCCCCCCTCCACCTCCCCCTACTGCCGGGCCATTAGCAATAGGGAACTGGCTGTGAATCCAGAAGGTTTCACTGCTGGTTTCCCTTATAAGCAATGGCGGCGGCAGCACCCGAGAGCCGATGGAAAAATCGGCTGGGGTGCTGACTTCGCGGGATCCCTTAACAGGTAAGTGCCCTAATGTTAAAAGTCAGCAGCTACAGTATTTGTAGATGCTGACTTTTTTTTTTCTGAAGGAGGCTGGACCTCCTCTTTAAGACCACAAGAATACAACTGGTGTAGTGAGAATATTTTACTGTAACCTGATGGCTTTATTATACCATATGTGTCAATCTAATGCAAGACAGCAGGAACTTCAAGGAGTCAGTAAAGATGCAATTCCATTGTCCGCCAGAGAGAAAGTCTGAAATAAATTAGATGCCCTTTCAATTGTTTTTATTTATTTATTTATTTTTTTAAGTATACTGACTGCCAGGTTGCCTGGGATCTATTCATCCCAAGATATACACATTATTCAGCCTCCGGTTTTATTTGTTTTTATATTTTAGACAATCGTGTACAAATTCATTTAGGCCCCTTTCACACGGACAGCAAAATTGCCACAGTAAAAAGCATGTTTTTGTTCTGTGAAATTCAAGGCTTCAGGCACTGCAATTAGCTGCATTTGTACATTGCGATTAGCTGCGTTTACATGCGGCTGCGTTGAGCTGCGGTTGACCATTATTGTCATCCCCAAAGCAACCTTTTTTATTTTGATGTGCTTCCTGTTTTTTTCTTTTGTTCACGCTGCTATCCGCAGTTGACACAAAAGACTGCGATTACCTGCGGTTATGTGCATATAGCTGCGCTACATCGCACCTGCATGCATTAAATTCTATTTTTTCTATTAGCACCAAACCGCATGTAACGAAATCGCAGCTAAACGCTGTGTGTGTGAATGGGGCCATAGGAAAGCATTGTGTGCTTTTAGCTGCGGTAGAAAACTAGAAAATCCGCAGCTAAAAGCACCATTCTATCCATCCGTGTGAAAGGGGCCTCACAGACTGTAAAGTACAAATTTATTTACAGACCATTGATACACAGATGCAGTATTGGGGCTCTTACAAGGGCCGCCTGAGCCCGTTCATGCCCAGCCTAGTTCCTCCACACAGGAAGCCCAGGTGCAATGAACAGCCAACAAGTACCATGAATGGCTGTGTGCCGCCATCATAAAACAGAACAACGTACAAGTGTTTGCAAAAAATAAAAAAAATAGAACGTTCTCAGTGTTTTCCACCTTTGATGTTCTTTATTTGATCAGAGAGATTATGTGCACACTGTATGGTTGTATCCTTAAAGGCCATAATATTTAATTTGAACTACATCAAATGAATTTAGAGAACAAAATACTGTAAAAAAAAATTATAAAATAAGGTAAAATAAAATATAAAACAGGAATTATACAAAATATATGTAAACAATTTTTAATCCAGTCAGTGTGTCAAGCAGGTTCAATCTAATAAAGTTCGGTAAAGTAGATGAAATGGTAAAGCAGTAATTTATCAATCTAAGAAAGCACAGTGCACTTACCAAATAGCATTGATTCCTTCTGATACTCCTTGTTAAGGTAACAGCGGTTGGTTAAAGTGCAAACATATCTCTCCAGGACATACCAACACATTTCATAATAGAAAGGATAGCGGAATTTGGCATGCACCTAAAAAGAACCCAACAAAGTTTAACTATGAGGAAGCATATGGCATCAGTTCTGAATGAGATCACGTTATGACTTACACTAAACAACCTAAAGCCGGCTATAGATCGGGGCAATTTTCTTTCCTGCAACCACGGGTTGATGGAGGAATGCCTCATGCGGAGCTATTGTGTACTCCCGGCAGGGGGGGGGGGGCTTGGGAGCCTCCCCGCCGGGATAACACACAGTGATTATACCCTTTTGCTACGACTTTAAAATGAGAAAAGATGTACGTATACACACCTATAACATTGGTTGCAGAAAAACAGTTTTTTTGCCAGGATTGTGCAATTGAAACCCTTGGAAAGACTAGCAAAGGTTAACATTTACTGGGGAAAAAAAAATCCTTCCTTGGCTACCCCTTGGTAAAGATTATCGCAAGATCATCCTGCTGTAGCCCTGATAAATCACAGTGTTGTAATTACAGACAAACTGCTTGGGAACTCGGTTTGTCAAGAAATTACATTTCTGGTGGAGTTCTGTGCACCAAGGAAGTCATGTTTGGCTTTTTAGCCAATCTTAGAAAGATGACACTTTCTTAGCAATTATACAGGTTACATGATTTGTATTGTATTTTTATTTTTTTTGCCATTTTGCCTTGTGCCTTGTTTTATGCAGTTTTAGCAATTATACAGGCTACATGATTTGTATTGTATTTTTTTTTTTTGCCATTTCGCCTTGTTTTATGCAGTTTAAACAGCTCTGTCAATAACTGGACTCATACTGTATCTTGTTAGCCTTTTAGAAGGCAATGACACTGTATATGTATCCAGACATGGGACTGTTATTTTTAGTGAAAGGTTGTTTTAGACAAGTTTTGCCTATAATCTTCTCAAGCAACAGATAGATGATAGATATGAGCTTGAATGAGCTCCCAGAATGGAAGGTGACTAATACAATATCACCATCAGTGTATACATAGTCTTCATATGACCACTTCTATTCTCTTATTAGCTATATGGGCCAAAAGCCCTTTGCTGTTATATTTGGGCACAATGTGGATGACAAAATCTGTTAGAGATCAGGCCATATGCAGCTCTAGAATTAGGAAGCCTAACATAATCTGGGTTATCATGGAAAATGGGGATGCTATAAAAAAAAGAAGGCCCAGAGCTATGAGGAACGAAGGACACATAGGGCTGGCATGACAGGGTGGAAGGGGAACCAGAAAGCACAAAGTTAACGTGTTCAAAGGGAGATGTAGGTGTTTTACTTAGGTGATTGGCCAATGAGACGGGGTGATGGGGAGAAGCATAGGAGATTAGACTGCAGGGAGGGGTTGGACTAACAATTAGAGCCAGGAAGCCATTGGATGAACGTCCCTCCCTCCCTCACTCCCTAGTATTGGGTATATGCAGGCGTTGTATAGGCAATATGGCAATAGGGTTGGCGGTTGGGACCCCTTGAATGGGATTAAAATCTGCTTGTGAGGGCCCATCAGTTGGTATGGTGTCCTCTGGCTGTGTGTGGTCCAATAATAGGGACCAGGTTGTGGTAGACCTGTAAGGTCTGTGGGCAAGTGGTAATGTCCCAGAGGGGGTTAAAAAAAAAAAGGTCTGATGGCCGTTTAACTCTATTTCGTGTTAAAGCGGTAGTAAACCGCTTTAAAAAAAAAAAAAAAAAAAACTTAATGGCACTGTGTAGTTTAAGTCAAAATGTGCCGGTATGCATCTTCACCCAGTCTTTCTTCCGGGTTCGATGATATGTATGTTCGAGCCGGCATGGATGTAACTGTTTATGGCACGGCTCTGAAGGAACAGCATGAATATGCTGTTCCTTCAGAGCGCATGCGCCAGTTATGTCACTGGCTGCATCTAAAAGTAAATATCTCTTAAATGGTGCACGTTTAGGAGATATTTACTGTACCTATAGGTAAGGCTCATTATAGGCTTACCTTATTATAGGCTTACCGATAGGTAAAAATACTACGGGGGGTTTACTCCCACTAAGTGTTTTATTGGGGTTGAAGGGTGGCGGAGTTCTTGGAGGGTTGTTTGGGAGTTTTAAGGATGACCTCTGATCTACCCTAGTCATGTAACTCCAGTCTATGGAGAGAAGTGACTGACAGATAGGCCAGCAGTAAATTGCTTTAAATCAGATTACATACATTACATATTCTGTGTTTACATCTTGATCAGTTCATTTCAGGTAAAGCAGAACTTGCCACAAGGCATGGACAAGTACAATTTATTTCTGCTTCCTATTCACCACTGCAACAAAATTACCAATTTAAATTGTACATTCAGCCTGAAAGCCCAATGGAAGGGACAAGCAACTTAATTAGGTTTACAATACATTAACCCTTTTGCTGCCATGCCTTTAAAAATAAATGGCCAGATCATTTTTGAAAGTTTTCTCCTATTTAACTTATCACTTACAGCTTTCAGAGTTTGTAACAGATCCCCAAACCATATTTTTTTTTTTTTAAATCAAAAAAGGACCCGTCGAATAAAAAGAAGATGCTACTGATTTTTTAGGTCCTGTAATACTTGTGCAAACATTTATCAAAATGATAAATTATTTTAGCGGACAAAAACAGCACAACTTAGAAAATTCCTGCTAAATATAAAAGCTAAAGCTGTATCAAGTTAATAACTAATATTTGTATATGTTAAAATTGCACCTTTTTGCAAAATGGTGAAAAACGCAGGTACGCAAAACTAAATAACTAAAATTACTCCAAAAATCTGGAAGTTTTGGGGAATTTAAAGGTCCTCTACTCCACACCACAGGTTAGGATGCAAGGTTATTTCTCCTAGCCACATGCCATTGCCAGGGGCTCAATGCAGGGATGTCAAATTTCCCCTTTGATTTTCACGATAGTGATCGAGACCCTGGCAACTGCAATTCAGGACATCCATGGGGTTTAATGCAGACCACATATCTATAAGTGTGATCTTTTTGCAGCCGACAGTCTCCTATTAGTGACTTCTTCGCTTGTCTCTACACCAAACATTTTGCACTGCTCAAGGAATTTGGGCCAATATCCAGGTTCCACATGAATATATCCAAATCCATGAATTTTTTATTTTTTTTATTTTTTAGGTCCCGCAATAGTTGTGCAAATGTTTATCAAACAATATTTTTGATTAAAAAAAAAAAAAAACACACACACACACTAAAACCATTATTAGCACACGCAAACACAACATAACCTACATAAAATTGCTAAATTTCTACTACTTTGTTCACATGAGGCATACTAAAGCGTTTAACTGCAGAGGGCTGAATTTACCCCCACAGGGATGCACAGGTGTTCCATGTATAGGGATGCATGGAACACCTTCACAGGGGTGAAGCAGTCCCATTGATGCCAACATTTGGGACACAGCTGCTGCTCTCAATCTGACATCTGTGCGGGTTACATGACCCCACAATACAGGCAGTGAGTTTGGGGATAACTGCGCATCCCTGTGTGGATAAAAGCGACCTTGCAAGGGTGTAAGCTGTAGTACACCCCCTGGTAATGAGTCCTTGTTAATTATAAATATCGTTGTAAAAAAAAATATAGCAATTTTTATTATTTATTTTTACAGCCCTGTTGGGTTTTGGTGAAATATCAAGGGTCTAAACAGTGCCCTGATGTCTCTTCTTTGAGACAGAGAAAGGAACTGAGGACAGAGTCCTCAGTCCTTCTCTGCAGCCTCATTTGCACTGCAGATGAATGGCGAGGAGGCGCTCTGTACAGAGGTCCCCTATTAATTCACAAAATGAAGAATGGTAAACACAATCACTCAATGTTTTCTTTCAAGAAAGGAAGGGGCTGGTAAACATGACATGTCACTGAAGTGAACACGAGTTTGTAGCAGAAGGAGCATTGCCATGGACAACTGGTGTACTGACCTGGCCAGTTGGAAAACCGTTACCTGCCTCCACATACTGTACATTCATGGCAGTGAAAGGGTTCAAGAGTTCTAAACCTTACATGGGCCTTAGTGTCTGGAGATCCCCACAGGTTGACATGGACAGCCATTAACAGCTATCTGGATAGAAAAAGGTTTGTGCAGGTCACACTGTACACAGATGGGCTTCTGACCTGCAATCACATTTAGTGTTTTAGGCCAGCTGCATGAGATGCCAGCGTTTAGGTGTAGGTGTAAGGAAAAGGCACACCATCCAACTTTGCTGCTGGAAGACTGTGAAACTCTATGGAAGGCTGAAAACTGCTGCGGCTAGATGGTGCACAGAGTGGTACTATTGTTTTGGGCAGTATGCCCCAGGGACAAAGGCCTGGATTGCAAGTAATCCAAGTACCAGGTATTTGTCCCAGGTCACATGCTGCCCTAAACTTTAGTACCACTTTTTGCCCCGTGCAGCCCCATCCAGCCACAGCAGCTTTCAGTCTCTCAGGGAATCAACAGGCAGCCAGCAGTGGGGCTGGATGAACGCCTGTGCCTTCCACCTTCACCAAGAGACTGGGATCTCATGGACCAGGGCTAAATGTCCAGTGTGAATGAGGCCTAAAAACATGCTGCAATATAAAGGGAGGTCCTCAGAAAGCTGCCAGTGGCTGTAAAAGTAAGTGGAGTTGGGGTGTAAAGATCCAGCTTGATGTATGCACCCAATGGCAGCCTTAGGAAAAACTGTAGAACAGGTTAGTGTGCTATATTTGACAAGCAAGTGTTGAACAGCAGCTGTAGAAAGTAATATGCTGTGCATATTTGTTACAGTGCCTTGAAAAAGTTGCAATTTTCCACATTTTGTCACATTCCAACTAAAAAAGTAAATATATTTTATTGGGATTTTATGTGATAGACTAACACAAAGTGGCACATAATTGTGAAGTGGAAGTAAAATGATAAATGGTTTTCAACATTTTTTACAAATAAATATCTGAAAAGTGTGGCGTGCATTTGTATTCAGCCCCGCTGAGTCAATACTTTGTAGAATCGCCTTTCTCTGCAATTACAGCTGCAAGTCTTTTTGGATATGTCTCTACCAGCTTTCCACATCTAGAGTGAAATTTTTGCCCATTCTTCTTTGCAAAATAGCTCAAGCTCTGTCAGATTGGATGGAGAGTGTCTGTGAACAGCAATTTTCAAGTCTTGCCACAGATTCTCAATTGGATTTAGGTCTGGACTCTGACTGGGCCATTCTAACACATGAATATGCTTTGATCTTAACCATTCCATTGTAGCCCTGGCTGTACGTTTAGACCCCTTTCACACTGGGTCGTTTTGCTGGCGCTATTGAGCTAAAAATAGCACCTGCAAACCGACCTGAAACTGCCGCTGCTGTGTCTCCAGTGTGCAAGCCCCGAGGGCTTGCACACTGGAGTGGTGCGCTAGCAGGATGGTAAAAAAAGTCCTGCTACCAGCATCTTTGGAGCGGTGAAGGAGCGTGTGTATACCGCTCCTCCACCGCTCCTACCCATTGAAATCAATGGGGCACCGTGGCTATACCGCCAACAAAGCGCCTCTGCAGAGGTGCTTTGCAGTGGTTTTTAACCCTTTCTCGGCAGCTAGCGGGGGGTAAAACCTCCCTGCTAGCAGCCGAACAGTGCCGCAAATCCGACGGTAAAGCGCCGCTAAAAATATCGGAGCTTTAACGCCGACGCACCTCCCGCCCCAGTGTGAAAGGGGCCTTAGGGTGATTGTCCTGCTGGAAGGTGAACCTCCACCCCAGTCTCAAGTCTTTTGCAGACTCCAACAGGTTTTCTTCTAAGATTGCCCTGTATTTGGCTCCATCCATCTTCCTATCAAATCTGACCAGCATCCCTGTCCCTGGCTGAAAAAAAGCATCCCCACAACATGATGCTGCCACCATCATGTTTCACAGTTGGGAATGGTGTGTTCAGGGTGATGTGCAGTGTTAGTTTTCTGCCACACATAGCGTTTTGCTTTTAGGCCAAAAAGTTAAATTTTGTTCTTATCTGACCAGAGCACCTTCTTCCACATGTTTGCTGTATCCCCCACATTGCTTTTCGCAAACTGCAAACAGTACTTTCTTTCAACAATGGCTTTCTTCTTGCCACTTTTCCATAAAGGCCAGATTTGTGAAGTGCACAACTATTCGTTGTCCTGTAGACAGATTCTCCCACGGACCTCTTGGCTGCTTCTCTGAAGAATGCTCTCCTTGCCCGGCCTGACAGTTTAGGTGGACGGCCATGTCTTGGTAGGTTTGCAGTTGTGCCACTCTTTCCATTTTCAGATGATGGATTGAACAGTGCTCCGTGAGATGTTCAAAGCTTGGGATATTTTTTTATAACCCAACCCGGCTTTAAACTTCTCCACAACTTTATCCCTGACCTGTCTGGTGTGTTTCTTGGCCTTCATGATGCGGTTTGTTCGCTAATGTCCTCTAACAAACCTCTGAGGGCTTCACAGAACAGCTGTATTTATACCGATATAAAAATTACACATATTTACTAATTAGGTGACTTCTGAAGGCAATTGGTTCCACTAAATTTTAGTTAGGGGTATTAGAGTAAAGGGGGGGCTATACAAATACTATACAATACAAATGTACGCTACACTTTTCAGATATCTGTAAAAAAGCAAAACAAAAAAACAACATTTATAATTTTCCGTCTACTTCACAATTACAGTGGGTGCTGAAAAGTATTCAGACCCCCTTAAATTTTTCACTCTGTTATATTGCAGCCATTTGCTAAAATCATTTAAGTTCATTTTTTTTCCTCAATGTACACACAGCACCCCATATTGACAGAAAAACACAGAATTGTTGACATTTTTGCAGATTTATTAAAAAGAAAAAAACTGAAATATCACATGGTCCCAAGTATTCAGACCCTTTGCTGTGACTCATATTTAACTCCGGTGCTGTCCATTTCTTCTGATCATCCTTGAGATGGTTCTACACCTTCATTTGAGTCCAGCTGTGTTTGATTATACTGATTGGATTTGATTAGGAAATCCACACTCCTGTCTATACAAGACCTTACAGCTCACAGTGCATGTCAGAGCAAATGAGAATCATGAGGTCAAAGGAACTGCCTGAAGAGCTCAGAGACAGAATTGTGGCAAGGCACAGATCTGGCCAAGGTTACAAAAAAATTCTGCTGCACTTAAGGTTCCTAAGAGCACAGTGGCCTCCATAATCCTTAAATGAAAGACGTTTGGGACGACCAGAACCCTTCCTAGAGCTGGCCGTCCAGCCAAACTGAGCTATCAGGGGAGAAGAGCCTTGGTGAGAGAGGTAAAGAAGAACCCAAAGATCACTGTGGCTGAGCTCCAGAGATGCAGTCGGGAGATGGGAGAAAGTTGTAGAAAGTCAACCATCACTGCAGCCCTCCACCAGTCGGGGCTTTATGGCAGAGTGGCCCGACGGAAGCCTCTCCTCCGTGCAAGACACATGAAACCTTGCATGGAGTTTGCTAAAAAAAAAACAAAAAAAAACACCTGAAGGACTCCAAGATGGTGAGAAATAAGATTCTCTGGTCTGATGAGAACAAGATAGAACTTTTTGGCCTTAATTCTAAGCGGTATGTGTGGAGAAAACCAGGCACTGCTCACCACCTGTCCAATACAGTCCCAACAGTGAAGCATGGTGGTGGCAGCATGATGCTGTGGGGGTGTTTTTCAGCTGCAGGGACAGGACGACTGGTTGCAATTGAGGGAAAGATGAATGCGGCCAAGTACAGGGATATCCTGGACGAAAATCTTCTCCAGAGTGCTCAGGACCTCAGACTGGGCCAAAGGTTTACCTTACAAGACAATGACCCTAAGCACACAGCTAAAATAACTTCAAAATGGCTTCACAACAACTCCGTGACTGTTCTTGAATGGCCAAGCCAGAGCCCTGACTTAAACCCAATTGAGCATCTCTGGAGAGACCTAAAAACGGCTGTCCACCAACGTTTACCATCCTACCTGACAGTACTAGAGAGGATCTGCAAGGAGGAATGGCAGAGGATCCCCAAATCCAGGTGTGAAAAACTTGTTGCATCTTTCCCAAAAAGACTCATGGCTGTATTAGATCAAAAGGGTGCTTCTACTAAATACTGAGCAAAGGGTCTGAATACTTAGGACCATGTGATATTTCAGTTTTTATTTTTTATTAAATCTGCAAAAATGTCAACAATTCTGTGTTTTTCTGTCAATATGGGGTGCTGTGTGTACATTAATGAGGAAAAAAAATGAACTTAAATGATTTTAGCAAATGGCTGCAATATAACAAAGAGTGAAAAATTTAAGGGGGTCTGAATACTTTCCGTACCCACTGTATGTGTCACTTTGTGTTGGTCTATCACATAAAATCCCAATTAAACACACTTACCGTATATACTCGATTATAAGCCGACCCGAATATAAGCCGAGGCACCTAATTTTACCACAAAAAACTGGGAAAACGTATTGACTCAAGTATAAGCCTAGGGTGAGAATGCAGCAGCTACTGTAAGCGGAAAAGAGGGTCAACAATGCCCATTTGCAGCCTCACTGTGCCCATTGATGCCTCACTGTGCCCATTGCAGCAAGAGACAAGTCACCAGTGCTAAAAACATGGAAAAAAAAGTGTGGAAGCAATTGGGGATCGTTATCAGCAATGTGGAAATAACGCCCAGTGCAGCTGGACATAAACCATAACTGGAGAGTATGGATGAAACAGTAAAAAACAAACAAGATAGTCCAGTGCTAAATGCGTTATAAAAGCAGACAGCTTGCAACAGGACATGAAATATGCCGACAGTTTATTAGCTATAAATCATAAAACACCACTCCTGTGAGCAAGCAAATAAGGAATGGGGAAGGAATGAAATTAAATTGGTGACACCGTAAGATTTTTAATTTCATTCCTTCCCCATTCCTTATTCCCATTCCTACGTTTACATTTTTTAAGTAGATAGCGGGTATTAACAAAAATAAAAAGCAGAGTGAATAGCCACAAGATTTGTTGTGTGACTAACAGGCAATGGAAAGATTAGGTGACATACATGGCCTCCACATGATCGGTAACCCTTGGGGATGGATGAAGCCTGAAGCCTCGTACACACGGCCGAAAATCTCGTCAAGAAAAAACACGTCGTTTTTCTTGACGAGATTCTTGGACAATAAACTTGTCCCGGCCGAGTGTACACACACTCGATTCAAAGAACCCGCGGTTCTTTGAATGGAGCGAACGCGGTGACGGCATCGACACATTCGATGCCGTCGCCGCCATCTTTCTACACCCTATCTATGCCTAGGAAGCTACCGCGCATGCGTCAAAGTCATTTCGAACATGCGCGGGCTTCCCGGCGGACAGGTAAGTGTATACACACACACACACACACACACACACACACACACACACAATTTTCTCGTTGAGAAACAGGCTGACGAGAATCTCGACGAGAAAATAGAGAGCTGGTTCTCTATATTTCTCGTCGAGATTGTCGGTTTTCTCGACGAGAAACCATACACACGTACAAATTTCTCGGCAAGAAAGCTCTCTCAGCAGTTTTGTCGTTTGCCGAGAAACTCGTTCGTGTGTACGAGGCTTGACAGGTGTCTGAACAGCCACAACTATCTGGTTATTACGCTATTCCAGCAATATGAATGACATCTTGCATCATTCGTTTTTTTACTGTGCAAATTGCAGCCTCGGTGTGCCATACCCGATGAGCCATGTGCAGTCAGACGGCGGCCATCCATTCCATTCAGTGTACAAAAGCCCCGCCTCCTCCTCATTCTCGTCCACGATAGGGGAACATTCGGTTTCCCAGCAGTGAGTCAGTGTACAGTGTTCCACCTATCACGGACGAGAATGAGGAGGAGGCGGGGCTTTTCTACACTGACTGAAATGGATGGCCGCCGTCTGACTGCAATGCATGACACGGCTCATCAGGTATGCAGACACTGACTCGAGTATAAGCCGAGGGGGGCATTTTCAGAACAAAAAAAAAAAAAATGTGCTGAAAAACTCGGCTTATACTCGAGTATAAGCCGATGGGGGCATTTTCAGCACAAAAAAATGTGCTGAAAAACTCGGCTTATACTCGAGTATATACGGTACGTTTTTGGTTGTAACATGACAACATTTGGAAAATTTCAAGGGGTATGAATACTTTTTCAAGGCACTCTATATGTGTGAGGGCACCAACACTAAGCAGTCATACAAAAATGAGAACATGCTTAAAAAAAAAAGGGGGAAGGAGGAGGATCAGGAAGCATAACACACACGTATAGTAGTTGTAATTAGGGATATGAATGCTTAAATGATTAATTTAATGTTCAACAGCTGCAGTGAAATTATGTTGCTTTTGAGATGGTGGTTCATTTTCTATTCTCTGTACTTTTACTTATAAAAACTATTACCAGCAGCCACCATGGCAACATCGAACTAGTGATTAAAGCTGTCCGAGGAAACGGGAGTTAGTTAAAAATAAATGAAATAAAATGTTTAATGTTGTCTCTCTATATTAGCCATCAATCGGAATGATTCCATAATGCTCCAAACAACACTTCTCCTGGGAAGAGTCAGAGCAAGCACTAGAAAGTGATCTGTAAAGGAAGACTACGGAAGGTACGTTAGAAGTATAGATGGCTGGATTTACTGATCCTCAGAAATAGATAGCTGCCTGGCTGTTATACTGACCCTCTGGCTTTAGGGCCCATTTACACCCATGCATTTAAAAGCAGAACTCCAGGATTCCGGAACACCACTTCTCATGCACTAGAAAGTCAGTGTTTCTGAGCGACATGAAAATGCACAAATAACGCACGCTATGCTTACGGTGCCATTATTTTTTAAATGGCACCCCAAACGCGGATAGCAGCATAACTTATTTATCATGCATTTTTCGAGCTAAAATGTGCTTCACCAAAATACATTTGGCTGAGTGCCAAAATTTGGTACTTGAGATTCTTTGGTGCTTTTCTTTGAATGGGCTGTGGCAAAAAAAACGCGCTAATGCGTTGCTATGCTTAGATCTGAACAAAGAATTAGCCTTAGGCACCTAGTCACATTTGAGCATATTTCTCCACACGACCAAGAATCTCGTCGTAAAAAAAAAAATAGGATTTTTTACTCACCGTAAAATCCTTTTCTCTGAGTCCATGGACCGACACAGCTTCTCTATTGACAAAGTGGGTATTATCCGTTAATTAGGAGTGACTAGGCAGAAAAACTTGTAAAAAGTGTTGCATCACACCTTCTACAGTACCGCCCAGGGGGCGGACCCTCTGGGTATACCCTCTCAGTCTGCATCTTCGCAGATCAGTTCGTCAAAAAGCAGTACAAACTTAAAAGGAGGGGTGGGTGCTGTGTCGGTCCATGGACTCAGAGAAAAGGATTTTACGGTGAGTAAAAAATCCTATTTACTCTTTCGTCCATGGACCGACACAGCTTCTCTATTGACAAAGTGGGACGTCCCAAAGCAGTGTCAGAGAAAAAACGAGGGGTGGTAACAGCATAAAAATAAACTTCACCCCAAACACAAAACAGCACTCCAACGGAGGAGTTGCAACTCTAAACAGCCGCTTGCAAAACCTTGCGGCCAAAAGAGGCATCCGAAGATGCACCTACATCAATTTTGTAGAATTTTGTGAAAGTGTGTGCGGACGACCAAGTCGCCGCTTTACATAATTGGGAAACAGACGCTTGATGTCGGAAAGCCCAAGAGGCACCTAATGCCCTGGTCGAATGCGCCGTGACAGGAAAGGGGGGCGCCTGACCCTTTAAGGCGTAAGCCTGGATTACTATCTGTCGGATCCACCTAGAGATGGTGGCCGATGAGACTGCTTGGCCCTTCTTGGGACCAGCCACCGAAACAAACAGTGAGTCTGACTTCCGGAACAGGGAAGTAGCAGATAGGTATACTCTCAAAGCTCGGACAACGTCCAAGGAATGCAATGCCGACTCCTTAGGATTCGACGGCTGAGGACACAAGGATGGAAGTACAATGTCTTCGTTGAGATGAAAAGCCGAAACGACTTTCGGAAGAAAGGAAGGCTGCGGCCGCAGCACCACCTTATCCTTGTGGAAAATCAAATAGGGAGCCTTGCAGGACAAGGCTGCCAGCTCAGAGACTCGTCTAACTGACGTAACAGCCACCAAAAAGACCACTTTCTGAGAAAGTGTCAACAGGGGAATATCTCTAATATTCTCAAACGGTGCCTTCTGAAGCACCGAGAGGACCAGGTTCAAGTCCCACGGAGGTAACGGGGGACGGACCGGAGGGGCCACATGTCGGACCCCCTGCACAAATGTACTCACGAGAGAGTGAGTCGCCAGGGGTCGCTGAAAAAAGACAGCCAGGGCAGATATCTGTCCCTTAAATCGTACTTAGGGCAAGCCCTTGGTCCACCCCATGCTGTAAAAACAGCAGGATTCTGGAAACCAAATAGGTACGCGGATGCCATTTCATCTCCTCACACATGGAGATGTAGGCCTTCCAAGTGCGGTGATAGACCTTCCTAGAGGATGGTTTTCGAGCACTTCTCATAGTAGAGATTACCGAGTCTGACAGGCCCCGGTCTCTCAGTACCTGGTTCTCAACAGCCATGCCGTTAAAGCCAATGACTGTAAAGCAGGATGGAATATGGGACCTTGCGATAGCAGGTCCTTCCGTAGTGGTAGGCGCCAGGGGACGTCTGCTACCAGACGTACTAGATCGGCGTACCAAGGACGCTGAGGCCAATCTGGAGTGATTAGGATCATTGGAATTCCCTCTGCCTCCACTCTGCGGAGCAGAAGAGGAAGAAGCCTTAAGGGAGGGAAGGCATAGATTAGCCGATACTGACCCCACGATGCTACCAACGCGTCTGCCCATGGGTCTCTTGACCGGGCCACAAATCTCAATACCTTCCGATTGAGTCGGGAAGCCAGAAGATCTACGTCTGGTGTGCCCCATCTTTGGCAGAGGAGTTGGAACACCTCCGGGTGTAAGGACCCTTCTCCCTGGTCCAGCATCTGGCGGCTCAGGTAGTCCGCCTGCCAGTTTTCCACACCCGGAATGTACACGGCCGACAGTGCCGGTACGCTCCTCTCTGCCCACTTCAGGATGCAAGCTATCTCCGATGTTGCAGCTGAGCTTCTTGTTCTTCCTTGATGATTGACATATGCCACTGCTGTGGCGTGGTCTGACTGGATCCTGACTGGACGCCCTTGCAGCCTCTGAGACCATTTGAAGAGGCACAGCCTGATCGCCCGGATTACCAGGACATTGATCGGCAGGAGGGCTTCCTCTGGGGTCCAGTGACCTTGCGCCGACTGAACACCCCAGACTCCCCCCCAACCTGTAAGGCTGGCGTCCGTCGTGATCACTATCCAGTAAACCGGAAGAAATTACTTCCCGGCCATTAGAGCCGGTGCTGTCAGCCACCATACCAGGGATCTCCTGACTAGGTGGCTCACTCGGATTTGATAATCCAGAGATAATGGACATCTGTTCCATCTGGACAGAACTTCCTTCTGTAACACTCAAGTGTGGTATTGAGCATATGGAACCGCCTCGAAGGAGGCTACCCTGAGGCCCAACACTCGCATGCAAAAAAACGGAGTGACGACCAATTCCTGGAAGTCAGCTGCCGTACTGCAGCCCAGAGGGTCTGCAACTTCTCCACAGGGAGGAATACCTTTGCCTCTGAAGAATCCAGAATCAACCCCAGGTACCCTAGGCGTTGAGTGGGCACCAATACTGACTTTTGCGTGTTTAGTATCCAACCACAGTCTCGAAGAGTCTGACAGGTAATGGACACGCTTACCTCTAATTCTGAGCTTGAAGGGGCCTTCAGCAGAAGATCGTCTAAGTAGCCTGTGATAGCGATACCCCGCTGTCTTAGAAGTGCCAGAATCGGAGCGAGCACCTTGGTGAACGTCCTGGGTGCTGAGGCAAGGCCAAACGGGAGGGCCACAAACTGGTAGTGGTTCTTCCCGATAGCAAATCGCAGAAACCTCTGGTGTCTGGAGTATATGGGGACATGCAGGTATGCGTCCTTGATGTCCAAGGAGGCCAGAAAGTCCCCCGGATGGAGAGCTGTGACTACAGATCGAACCGACTCCATCCGAAAACTTTGTACCTTCACAAAGCAATTGAGGGCTCAGAGATCCAAGCTTGGACGAACCCCCTCCTTCTTCGGCACAATGAACAGATTTGAGTAAAAACCCCGTTCCAGTTCTTTAACTGGAATAACTACCCCGCGTTCCAGTAGACCCTGGACCGCCCCCATACAGGGCCTCCCGGCGTGTCGGTAGTAGCTGGAGATTGGAGGTGTTGAATCTGTCCGGTGGACAAGAGAGAAACTCTATCTTGTAGCCTGAGGAGATTACTTTGCAAACCCACCTGTCGGAGATTAGTGCTGTCCACTGAGTCGCGAATTTGCGAAGACGTCTCCCCACCCGAGAGCTGGGTGGGGGTGGACCTTCATGTGGACGCAAATTTGTCCGCAGGCTTATTGGGTATGCGGGACCAGGGACGCTTTTGTCCTTGGGCAGGCGCTTTATCGGCCTGGGGTCTTTTCCCTGTCGCCCTAGGGGGACGAAAAAACCACTTGCGTGCAGTAAAGGAGGGCCCTTGCCCTTGGCGTAGCCCCTTACCCTTGCTAATTTGGGGAAGCAAAGTGCTTTTACTTCCTGTGGCATCCTTGATGATGTCATCCAGAGAAGCCTAAAAAGTCTGTCGCCCTTAAAAGGCAGATCCAACAGGGCTTTCTTGGAAGTCTGGTCCGCAGACCAGCCTTTTAGCCAGATCAGGCGGCGTATTGCTACTGCATAAACCGAAGTTTTAGACAGCAGGGGAATAGTATTCATGTCTGACTCGCAGACAAACCTAAGGCCCTGGACCAACAGGTCGGCCAATGTTATCTCATCAGGAGGAGCATCTCGCTCCTTAACCCCTGGAGTAGCAATCTTGCCCATTCAGTAAGTGTGTGAGACACTAGGGCCCCCGCCAATGCCAGGCGTACTGCCGAGCCTACCACTGAGTATAGGTAGCAAGCGAGTGCTTCAGCCTTCTTATCCACAGGGTCCTTGAAAACAGGAGCCCCTTCTACAGGAATTGTGGTGGCTCTATTAAGTCTGGACACCGGAGGGTCCACTATAGGGGGGAGAGGTCCATTTCTTCAGAAAACTCTCCTCAAAAGGGGTACCGTACCGCAAACCTCTTTGGGGCTGTAAAGACCCTCAGTGGGTTCTCCCATTCCTTGTATAAGAGTTTATCAAAAGACACACAAGGGAACACCTTAGCAGTGCGGGCAGGTCTATGAAACCCAAGTGGACCGGAGTCTCTGCTGCTTCTGCAGTATTTTCCAATTTTAGCATATCCCGCACTGCAGTAATAAGGTCAGATACCAAAGCCGTCTCGCGTACTGACCTGGACTTTGAGTCATCCTCACTGTCCGGTCACGGTCTGCAGTCTCTGATGCGTCAGAATCTGGGCCCCGAGCCGTAGCTGGACCTGGTTCTGCACCAGAATTATCCCCAGAAGCTTGCAGGGGATGGGGCGTTTACTACCCCCTGTATTCCCGTGTGCTGCTTCCACCCTGGCAGCAAACGCCTCTAGGATTGCAGTCATAGCGTTCATAGACACCTCAGGGGCACCAGCTGCTAAATCTGGTGTTTCAGGGGAGAAGACATCTGGCTCAGATGCCATGCTGACCACACGCTGACACTCACAGGGCTCCAGGCAAGATATCAATAGGCCACCCTCCTGTGCTGCAGAGAGGCCGGGTCACCCAGAGGACTCACCACCCTGGATAGGTACTGCTATGCTGCGCCTGTGATGCTGTCCCACTGCTGCTGTGTCAGTCTGCTTCTTTTATCAGCACTTCCTGTGTGAATTTTCGCGCCAGTGTAATGCACCCTAGAGGCCGGAGGCTCTCGAAAAATGGTTGCCAAAAACGTCTGTATGGAAGATAATGTGGGCTCTAAGAAAATGGCCGCCGACAGAAGATAGAGGTCAAGCAGCCATAGCCCACAAAAAGATGGCCGCCGAACGCCAATATCTGCATATAGGGTGGACAAACATGGCCGCCGATCAGCTGATAGGGGCCAGTGGGTGTGGCCGAACCACAGGAAGATGGCCGCCGGGCAGTCACAAGAGGCCAAACTTGGCATGGACCACCTCAAAATGGGCGCCGACAGCATGGAGGAGGAAGGACACAAACACAGGTAAGAAAAAATGACATTTCTTTTAAATGTTAGTTACAGCCAGCCCCGCTCCAGTGGGACCCCCTAGGTGACCCCCAGCACCCAGCAACCTTTAGCTAGAAGCCCAGGGAGGAGGGAAAGGCAGGGAGAGAGGGAAGAAAGGGGCCACAACCACTTACTTGATCTCTCCAGGAATGTCCAGCTAAATCACCCAGCCGAGGCAGGGGAGTTTTACTTACCTATCCTGCATGTATTCTGCTGGAAGACATTCCAAACAGATCATCGTCCGCGCACGGAAGGTGACTGTTGGCCAGGCATGCTGTGATTGGACCCAGAAGGGACGATCATATGTATGCCCTGGAGCATGACGCTCACCGGCCAGGCTGCTGCGACTCGGCCGTAAGGTCAGCCGAAGCTGAGCGGTCCGATGCAGGCCCTGGAGCGTAAGCTCACCGGCCACCCGTGGAGCGACGGGCATGTCGTGGAAAACCCAGCGCGTAGCTAGGGTCGGCACACGCTCGATGGCCGAAACTGGGGAGACTACAAGGATCGAGGATCCAGCCTGTCACCCAGTCGGCAGTTGATCGAAGATCGCAGGAAACAACAAATGTAGCAAAAAAAATAAATAAATATATATCTTTTTTCCCCGGACCAATGGGCCCGAAGGGAGCCATGTCCTACTCCTTGCTAGACAGAAAAAAACTGATCTGCGAAGATGCAGACTGAGAGGGTATACCCAGAGGGTCCGCCCCCTGGGCGGTACTGTAGAAGGTGTGATGCAACACTTTTTACAAGTTTTTCTGCCTAGTCACTCCTAATTAACGGATAATACCCACTTTGTCAATAGAGAAGCTGTGTCGGTCCATGGACGAAAGAGTAAAAACGTTTTTCTCAACGAGATTCTTGTCAAGCTTTCCTTGCATACACACTGACAATTCCAAATCTCGTCGTTGTAAAGCGCGGTCACGTACAACACGTACGACGGCAGTATAAAAGGGGAAGTTCGATTCCAATGACGCCACTCCTTGGGCTGCTTTTGTTGTTCTTGTGTTACCGCGTGTTATTAAAAGTTTGGGGAGAGACGATTCGCGCTTTTCAGTCTTCGTGCTTTCAGTTCGTTTTAGCGTGACGAATGTGCCATCTCCATTACGAACGCTAGTTTTGCCAGAAGGAGCGTTCCCGTCTTACACTTGATTCTGAGCATGCGCAATTTTTTCAAGACTCGGAAAAGCATACACACGACTGGTTTTAACGTCGGGAAACAGGATTCTCGTTGGCCTGACGAGAAAATAGAGAGCAGGTTCTATTTTTCTCGTCGAGATTCCCGGCAGTTTTCTCGACGAGAAACCATACACACGAACGGTTTTCTCGGCAAGAAAGCTCTCCCAACAGTTTTCTTGTCGTTTCTTGATGAGAAAACTGGTCGTGTGTACGAGGCCTCAGCCTTCTACAATCAACATGAAAAAACTCCAATTTCTAGTGCAATCAGATGTTTTGGCACTAGAGACTTCAGTGGAAGCACCTTTAAAACACGAGATACAGTGGTGAAACTTATTTGATCCCCTGCTGATTTTGTAAGTTTGCCCACTTACAAAGAAATGAAGGGTCTATAATTTCTATCATAGGTGTATTTTAAATGATAGAGACAGAATGTCAACCAAAGTCCAGAAAAAACACGATACAAAGGTTATAAATGGAGTTGCAGTTCAGTGAGTAAAATAAGTATTTGATCCCCACCAAAACATAACTTCGTACTTGAAGAAACCCTTGTTGGCAAGTACAGAGGTAAGACGTTTCTTGTAGTTCGTGACCAGGTTTGCACACATCTCAGGAGGGATTTTGGTCCACTCTTTACGGATCTTCTCTAAATCCTTAGCTGCTGCTTGGCAACTCAAAGTTTCAGCTCCCTCCATAAAATTTTCTATAGGATTAAGGTCAAGAGCAGGCATGTCCACAGTCTGGCCCGCGGGCCAATCGCGGCCCGCATTCTGGTTTTGAACAGTCTGCCTGGTTATTTGGACATGTATATATTTTGTGGCTCCTAACGATCTTCCGGCACCGGGGCCAGAAAAGATATATACTGTATGATGGATGCCTTGGAGGTGACAGGTTCCGTACATACAGGAGGATTATTTCCTGTTTGCGGGCGGGCTCTGTAATAGGAAGTCCCGTCTCCTGCACTGCCATTGGGTGACTGTTCTGTTCATCATAGAAGGCTGGACTTTCTATTAAAGAGGCCGCCGTGTAAACAGGAGTTTCTCCTGTATGTAATCTTTTGGCGCTCGTCCTGCCCCCTCCCTGTCCCCTCCAAGACTGCAGATGGATGGGCATTAATTGGGCTGCACTGATGGCAATGGTGGGTGCTGCATTCCCGGCAATGGTGGGTCTGCAGATGGGCACTTGTGAGGCTGCAGATGGTCACGGATCCTTATTTTGCTTCACAATTCTTTATTGAAAATTTCCTTTTTTTTTTCCTGAAACTTCCCTCTTAAAATGAAGGTGCATGTTATACGCCAATAAATACGGTATATCCAAACAACACACAGAGCTCATCTCTTTACTTACACACAGCCACAAAGGCAATTCTTGTTGGGCAGTGTGTTAGTGCTCGGACGAACACACTTGGACCTAATTTTAATGGTTCAAAGAATGTCAGGCAAAATGGTCGGCCCTCAAGCATTGTTCACTTCATCAAATCTGGCCCTTTTTGAAAAAAGTTTGGACACCCCTGGGTCTAGAGGCTAGGCCACTCAATGGCCCCAACATGCTTCTTCTTGAGCCCCTCCTTTGTTACCTTGGCGGTATGTTTTGGGTCATAGGTCATGGATGGGTCTTCCAGCATGACAATGATCAGTGTTGTGGCTGAGGGAAGGTTCTCATCCAAGATTCTAAAATGCGGCAAAGCATAATGTTTCCACCTTGGTGCTTGACTGTAGGGATGGTGTCCTTAGGGTCATATTCAGCATTTTTCTTCCTCCAAACACGGCAATTGTTCCCTCCTCAAGAAGGCACATGTACAGTCAAGCCAAGGAACATCTAAATGGTTCAGAGAAGGATTGAGAGAAAGTGCTGAGGTCGGATGAGACCAAATATGTAGCTCTTTGGCAATAACTCGACTCACCATGTTTGGAGGAGAAAAAAAATGCTGACTATGACCCGAAGAACACCACCTCTACAGTCAAGCACGGAGGTGGAAACATTATGCCTTGGGGCGGTTTCTCTGCATTGAGGGACCAATAGACAGGGCCATGTAATGTAAAATCTTGGATGAGAACCTTCTTCCTTCAGCCGGAACACTGAAGATGGGTCGTGGATGGGTCTTCCAGCATGACAATGACCCAAATCATACCACCAAGGAAACAAAGGAGTGGCTCAAGAAGAAGCACATTAAGGTCATGGAGTGGCATAGTCAGTCTCCAGACCTTAAAGTGAGATTGTTATTTTTATAGGAAAAACAAACAAAAAAAAAAGACTTTACAAACACGTCATACTTGCCTGCTCTGTTGAAGTGGATTTGCACAGAGTAGCCCGGATCCTCTTCTTCTCGGGTCCCTCTTCTGTGATCCTGGCCCCTCCCCTTTGTTCAGTGCCCCCACAGCAAGCAGTTTGCTTTGGGAGCACCCGAGCCAAGTCACAGCTCCCGTGTCCATGAAGACGCGAAGCCCAACCCGGCCCAGCCCCCTCTCTCTCCTGATTGGTTAGCTGACTTTGACAGCAGCAGCTGCCAATGACACCGCTGCTGTGTCTCAGAAAATCAGGAGGGAGAATCTCGGATGGTTGAGACACTTGTGGACATTGCTGGACAGAGAGAGGGAGCGGAGGTAAGTGTTAGAGGGGCTGCTGCACGTAGGTTTTTTTATCTTGATGCATTAAGATAAAAAGCCTTCTATTGATTTTACAACCCCTTTAATCCTATAGAAAATTTATGGAGGAAGCTGAAACTTCAAGTTGCCAAGAGACAGCCAAGAAACCTTAGGGATTTAGATGAGATTTGTTAAGAAGAGTGGACCAAAATCCTTCCTGAGATGTGTGCAAACCTGGTCACGAACTACAAGAAACGTCTTACCTCTGTGCTTGCCAACAAGGGTTTCTCCACCAAGTACTAAGTCATGTTTTGCTTGGGATCAAATACTTATTTTACTCCCTGAACTGCAACTTGATTTATAGCATTTGTTTTATGTGTTTTTTCTGGATTTTTTGTTAATATTCTGTCTCCATCATTTAAAATACACCTATGATAAACATTATAGACCCTTCATTTCCTTGAAAGTGGGCAAACTTACAAAATCTGCAGGGGATCAAATAATTATTTTCCCCACTGTACACACATTTTATGCCTGAAGAACTTCTCATCTCCAAAATTGCTCTCGTCCCCTTGCCCGACACAGGAAACAAACTCCTAAATATTGATTATGCATGCAAAATGCTTGTGAAACGCCTGTACTATACCCAAAAAAAAAAAAAAAAATAGAATAGACTCTTAGGCCAGCCATACATGGTATGAATCTTCCTGCTGAACCGGCCGAGAATCAAGCCATTAATGGGAAGGCTGAATGTACCAAGTTGATCGATCAGCTTGGGTACAACCAGCCTGCCGGATTCTCTTGCAATTATCGCTAGCAGCTGCTATAACCACTAGCAATAATCACTGTCTTCTCCTGGCAGGGACGGCGTCCCCCATCCAGAGAAAACAATTGCTGATTCCCCAACACTGTGTTGATGGGGGAATCATGCAAATTTCTTTCCTGAAAGAAATTTGCAGTGTATAGCCTGCTTTAAGGCTGGTACACACATAAGCAATGTTAGTACAGCGATCTCTTCTGCTGTGCTATTGTGTTCTGAAAGAGGGACCAACCACAATCCCTACCCCCCCCAGCAGAACACACTGTTTAACGCACTCACAGCCATTGACTGCCAGTGCTGATCGGATGCTGGTTTTTCAGTATGCCCATTCAACAGACTGGCTTCTGTCAAATTTCACATGGGCAAAGTCATCCGGTTCCTGCTGAACTGATCTTTTTCAGCCCGTGTGTACCCAGCATTACACTCTTAGGTGTAAATGCAGGGACTAATGCTTTTATAGCCACTGACCTGACTTTACTAGTTGCTTGTTCCAGGTCAGTTACTTTGAAAGTATTGTAGCCAAAGAAACCCAAGCAACTAGCATTTTCAGAAGGCAGCCCTTTCTTTTTCTTCTGAAAAGTTTCCTTTAAAAAAAGGGTATATTTAGGTGATCAATCTTTATTTTCACCTGGCACTCCTGCCCTCAACACACCTCCTGTACTAGGGTAACAACACTCACTCACTGCATTGTATCTATGGGAGGAGCAGCATTGTCACTCTAGAAAATGATTACTGAACATCTTACCCCCACAACATGTGGGAAGACATTTTGTAGTTCAGACACAAACTGGATGGGGTTTATAATGATGCTCGGGTTTTCAGTTCAGCTGGAGCACGCAAGAAATCCGCTAAAAACAGGATGTTAGTAGCTTGTTGGATTTCTAGCAGGATCTATACTTTAAAACACGAGGAAGTGTGCATGAATTGGAGAGGTGCACTGAATATATCTATTTTGCGCAGACATACAGTTTAATCAGCAAGTCTTGCTATCAATTAGTTTGAGCAGACCGATTATAATGCACTGAGAGCAAGAAACAGTAAAGCACGACAGCCATGCAGACGAATTTTCTTTGGGCAGCCTACCAAGAGAATCCTGCAAATGTAAAGTGCAAATATGGAATCCCCCATGTACAATACTCAGTAATCACTTTTAAAACATGATCACTCATTGGTAACATTATTTCAAGCAAAGTGGAAAACATGGAAATGCATAGTTACCAACAGTCCCGAATTTCCCGGGACAAGCACGATTTTTGGACCCTTGTCCCGAATTGGGCTTGTCCCGATTCGGGACAAGCCCAGTTCTTTTTGTCCCGTTTTGTCCCGGTAAATTCGGGAATGCTTTAGCTAAAAACGGCAGCGGCTACACAAAAATGGCCGCTGCCGCCACCATATTTGTTTACGTTTTCCCCTTGTGTTCAGTGCAGAGCCTGGGGCAGCCAATCGGCTTCGGATTGGCGACTCCTCCCCGCTCTCCACTGAACGCAAGGAGAGGCACAAGGAAGCAGCATGCTTCACCCGCCGCCGCCGCTAACGACCCTCTGCCCAGCCCCCGTGTGTCCGACAAGGAGCGGGGACACGGATGTAAGGACCGGGGCTCCACTGGCTGGGGACACTGACGCCTATCAGCACCCGGCGCCGCCGCTGCCAACAACCCTCCGCCCCGCCCCCGTGTGTCCGACGAGTGGGGACACTGATGGAAGGACCGGGGCACCGCTGGCTGGGGACACTGTGATGGTCCTGGCTCACTCCATTTGGCAGACCCCTCGGACCACCAGCACATCCTCACGCACCGCAGGTACCGTACTATTGCACTGTAGTGTAGTGGGTGGTGGGGTAATTTAGTGTAGTGGGTGGTGGGGTAATCACAGTGTAGTGTAGTGGGTGGCGGGGTAATCACAGTGTAGTGTAGTGGGTGGCGGGGTAATCAGTGTAGTGGGTGGCGGGGTGATCAGTGTAGTGGGTGGCGGGGTAATCACAGTGTAGTGTAGTGGGTGGCAGGGTAATTAGTGTAGTGGGTGGCGGGGTAATTAGTGTAGTGGGTGGCGGGGTAATCAGTGTAGTGGGTGGCGGGGTAATCAGTGTAGTGGGTGGCGGGGTAATCAGTGTAGTGGGTGGCGGGGTAATCAGTGTAGTGGGTGGCGGGGTAATCAGTGTAGTGGGTGGCGGGGTAATCAGTGTAGTGGGTGGCGGGGTAATCAGTGTAGTGGGTGGCGGGGTAATCAGTGTAGTGGGTGGCGGGGTAATCAGTGTAGTGGGTGGCGGGGTAATCAGTGTAGTGGGTGGCGGGGTAATCAGTGTAGTGCATAGTTGCCAAACAGTCCCGAATTTCCCGGGACAATCATGATTTTTGGACCCTTGTCCACAAGTGTGGAGGGGGCTCTGCTGGGGAGGCACCTGATGCAAGGACGGACTGCTGGGGAGGCACCTGATGCAAGGACGGACTGCTGGGGAGGCACCTGATGCAAGGACGGACTGCTGGGGAGGCACCTGATGCAAGGACGGACTGCTGGGGAGGCCATCTGGTGGCAGGCGACGTGGCAGGTAACACGCTCAGGGCTTCCACTGATTCGGCATTATGGTGAGTTGAATGATTTCATTTTATATTACAATGTAAAAATAGAAATAATGCACTTCAATCATCCTGACACCGTAACAACCATGGTGCCGGGATGATTGAAGCGCCAACAGGTGTTTTGGAGTATCCTTATCTGCCAATTTTGTTACACATTACTATTGTGGTGTAGGATCTGGCTTCTTTCTTTCTATTTCTTTCTCTCTCTTTCTCTCACCTCGGACTCTAGCCACACCCCTTTGAACCACGCCCATTTAAACCACACCCACTATCGTGCGTAAACCGCGCCGCATTTTTCACTCCAGCATGACACGCCTACAAACGAATGCCCCGCCCCCTGATTATAGCAAGGCTCCGCCTCAATACAAAAAAAGTGTCCCAGATGTTTTTTTTGCAATGTTGGCAACTATGGAAATGGAAATGCAACAGGAAAAAGGCATTCTGTGAATATGTAAAAACCGTATAAGGACATTTTTAAACAGCCATGTTCATTGCCAAATGAAAAAAACAATTTCCCAATACTTAAATAGGAACTTCACCCCAGCAAGGTTTGGCTCCCAATGCCACTGCTCTCCTGTGCTGCCACCTTTAAACATCCCGCATATGCGCAGATGTGCCACATATCACTGCCAGGTATTCGGTACCTGGCAGAGATCAGCAACATGTCTGTATATACACGGGGGATTGCTACACGCATTTGTGCACACATGGCACTGGTTTTTGGTATCGGAGACCTTGTAAAGTCTGGTGGCATTTGTGCACATGCATGGGAATCTCCCACGCAGACACAGATGTGCTGTATACTCCCACGCATGTGCAGATTTCACCTCTCAGTGATGCTGGAGACCCCCATGGCTCTGAACTTTCAGCCCTGCAGCTGCGACAGTTAAAGACTCATGCTGCTCAGCATCCCCAACCCCCCCTATCCATTCACAAAACTCCTAAGACCCCTTTCACACTGGGGTGCTTTGCAGGCGCTATAAAAGCTAAAAATAGCACCTGCAAAGCGCCCTAAAAAGAGCCGCTGCTGTCTCTCCAATGTGAAAGCCCCGAGGGCTTCCACACTGGAGCGGTGCGCTAGCAGGACGGTAAAAAACGTCCTCCTAGCAGCATCTTTGGAGCGGTGAAGGAGCAGTGTGTATACCGCTCCTGCCCCTTGAAATAAATGGGCAGTGCGGTTATACCGCCGGCATAGCGCTGCTGCAGCAGCGCTTTGCGGTGGTTTTAACCCTTTCTCGACCGCTAGCTGAAAATAGCGGCGCTTTACCGCTGACGCACCCACCGCCCCAGTGTGAAAGGGGACTAATAGTCTTATCAGAATGCCATGCATTCTGTCAATGAGCAGGGAGAATCTGTCATCCCTCTGTCCTCTTCCATTCAGAGAATACACTGCATTGTGTTAAGAATACTAGGAGTTGTGTGAATAGACAAGGGGGGCAGGAAGGGGAGCTGATGCATTTAACCCACCCCATCCCCAGCATTACTGAGAGGTGGATTATTACAGGGTTTATAAGTCCTTCACAGTCGCAGCACTGGAAGTTCAGAGCTGTGGGGTTTCTGGCATCACAGAGGTGGATTATTACAGTACCAAGAAGCCAGCAGAACATGGAATACCCATCAGAAGTTCATTATTACGCGGGTGCTCTATGTCCAGTATATATATATATATATATATATATATATACCGTATTTATCGGCGTATAACACGCACAGGCGTATAACACGCACCCTAACTTTAAGAGGGAAGTTTCAGGAGAAAAACTTTCCACAGCCCCCTGCGTATAACACACAGGCACATTTTACCCTCTATTTTCAGGGTAAAAAAGTGAGTGTTATACGCCAATAAATACAGTATATATATATATATATATATATATATATATATATATATATATATACACACATACATATATACATATTGTGACAGCAGGAAGGTAAAGTCACCTGGTTGCATCCAGGGGGGTAGGTATATTTCTCCCAGATTCAGGCTTTATGCCGACTTATACAACTAGGGAGAGAGTTGATGAAGCCCAGCTGAGGCTAGTGGGCTCATGGAGGATTCATACCTCTAGGGAGAGTGCTGGGCGTCGTGCAGGCAGGGAGTTGATGAGACCAGCTGAAGCTTGTCAGCTCGTTTAAGGCCTCTATAAAAACTCCCAGCTTCATTAGGTGTTTGCTCATGCCTGGAACCAGACCTGTGTGGACTGTCTAGTGAGAGTGAACCCCTGCGCGGTGAGACAAAGCCTGTGTGGCTATTTGTTTGGACATTTGCTAAACCAGGGACTTAGGGACTAGGACAGCACCAGGCTGATCCCAGTTGTTAGTTAGGGAAACCTGCATGTTTAGTCAGAGGTCAAGCTGACCAGGATTTATTTTGTTTATGTTTCTTTTTGCTTTGCTGTGTTTTTGTCACTGTAAATAGAGAAATAAACTGCACCTTTTGATCTTGAAAACCACAACCTCCGTCTGCTGGGCCTGTTTTTGTGTGGGGAGCCCATCCAGGGGGTCACACACACCCGCTACCGAGCTAACCCCCTCACAGTTGGTGGAGAACCAGTGGCAGTTTTTTTTAAGCCAGCATGGAGGAGATACTGAAACAGCTGGCTCTAGCAAATGCCAATCAACAGCAGACAAATGCAGGTTTGCAAAGGAGCCTTGCAGCCCAGCAACAAGCCCAGCAGCAATCTGAGGCCCGCTTCATAGACCTGTTGCAGAAGCAAGAGCAGAGACTACAACAACAGATGGAAGCAGTAATGCAGCAACGTCCGCAGACCAGTGAGGAAAGCCGTCCCACTAATACCGCGTCATTTGGGGTGAGTCGTTTATTGACAAAAATGACTGGAGAAGATGATCCAGAGGTGTTTTTGACCACATTTGAAAGGACTGCTGAAAGGGAAAAATGGCCTAAGGATCAGTGGGCTGGACTGCTGGCTCCTCTGTTAACTGGTGAATCGCAGAAAGCTTACTATGACCTAGAGCCTGACCAAGCAAAAGACTATGTGATGCTAAAAGCTGAAATATTGGCAAGGCTGGATGTCACCCTGGCTGTCCGGGCTCAGCGTGTGCATAACTGGACTTTCCAGCTTGGAAAACCCCCCAGGTCTCAAATGTATGATCTCATTCACCTGAGCAGGAAGTGGCTACAGCCAGAGACTTTGTCCGCACCGGAGATTGTGGAACGTGTTGTGATGGATCGTTTCTTGAGAGCTCTTCCTACCGCCATTCAAAAGTGGGTAAGCCATGGAGACCCAGAAACGGCCGGTAAACTTGTGGATCGTGTAGGGAGATACTTGGCTGCAGAGAACCTGACGGCCTCTTCCAGAGACTCTCGGACTTTCCACCCTAAGACCAGACCATCCCCAGGGGCGGATAAGATGATTCCAAGGGGTGAGGGTGGAGAGAGTGAGAGGGTGGGAGCTCTGCCCAGGGTTTGGCGAGAACAGCCTGGGAAGTCGGGGGCTCAAGAGGCAGCCAAAAGGATTGTTTGCTACCGCTGCCGGCAAGCGGGACATATTGCAGCAAATTGCCCGGTTGTGGAGGAACCCATGCAATGTGACTTTCTGACGGACAGACGTCAGTCGCTGTGTGCGACAGTCGCATGCACTGCCATTCGGGGAACTGAGAAACATTTATGCAAAATGTGTATTAATGGTAGAAATGTTGTGGTATTACTGGATTCAGGTAGCCTTGTGACCCTGATAAAGGCTGAATTAGTTAAAACAGAGGTCTCTGGGAATAGCAAGGTAGCTGTTATTTGTGTGCATGGGGACACCCGAGAGTATCCAGTGACTACAGTGTGTTTCAAGACCCCCAAAGGTACCCTCTCTCATCCAGTGGGGTTAGTATCTCAATTACCGCATGATGCCATTGTGGGAAGGGATTTTCCGAAGTTCTGGGAACTGTGGGATGATCCTGAGCCCCCCACTGGTGCCCCTATGTACCAGGAAGGTGATAGCCAGAACTCCTCTGAGAGTGGTGAGGACTCTCCAGAATTTCCCTTGTCAGTATTGGCAGGGGAGACTCAAGAAACTGGAGAGGAGCCCACCTCCTCAGACGAAAACCTACCGTCTGTGGAGTTTTCTGATCTTGAGGTTCACAGGGAAAATTTTGCCACAGAACAGTTAAAAGACCCCGCCCTAATAAAGGCACGGGAAAACGTAGTGGAAATAGATGGCGAGTTAGTGAACCCAGATAATACCTGCACTTACCCATACTTCAGCGTAGAGAAGGACCTACTGTATCGGGTGGCAAAAAGGGCAGAAGAAACCGTTGAGCAGCTTGTGGTGCCCAAACCTTACAGGAAGTTGGTGTTGGAGTTGGCCCATGGGCACATTCTTGGAGGTCATCTGGGGACAGAGAAAACCCGAGAGAGGGTATTACAGAGATTCTATTGGCCTGGGGTGATGAAGGACATAGAAAATTATTGTTCCTCCTGCCCTGTGTGTCAGAGGTCGGCCCCGATGCCACATTTCCGTAGCCCGCTGGTCCCTCTACCCATCATTGAGGTCCCGTTTGAGAGGATCGCAATGGATTTGGTAGGTCCTATAATCAAGTCCGCTAGGGGGCACCAGTACATATTAGTTATAATGGACTATGCCACCCGTTATCCAGAAGCGATCCCTCTCCGAAATACCTCGGCCAAAACCATAGCCAAAGAGCTATCTCTTGTTTTTAGCCGGGTGGGTATTTGTAAAGAACTGCTTACGGACCAAGGTACACCCTTTATGTCCCGGGTTATGAAAGAGCTGTGTAAATTGTTCAAAGTGACGCAATTGCGTACGTCTGTGTATCACCCCCAAACCGATGGGCTGGTTGAAAGATTCAACAAAACCCTAAAACAAATGTTGAAGAAAGTGGTGGATAGAGATGGAAAGGATTGGGACAGTCTACTTCCTTATTTGATGTTTGCTATTAGGGAGGTGCCCCAATCCTCTACGGGATTCTCCCCCTTTGAGTTACTGTATGGGAGACACCCAAGAGGGCTGTTGGATATTGCCAAGGAAACTTGGGAAAGTGAGAGTTCTCCCCACAGGAGTGTGATTGAGCATGTCGCCCTGATGCAAGATCGAATTGCACAGGTAATGCCCATCGTGAAGGAACATTTGGCCCAAGCGCAGTTGGCACAGCAGAGAGTGTACAACCGTGGAGCCAAGACCCGTACCTTTTCCCCGGGGGATAGGATATTGGTACTTGTCCCTACGGTTGAAAGTAAATTCCTTGCCAAATGGCAAGGCCCCTACGAGATAATGGAAAAAGTGAGCGAAGTGAATTACAAGGTCAGACAACCAGGAAGGCGAAAGCCCGAACAGATCTATCACGTTAATCTGTTGAAAGCCTGGAGGGATAGAGAGTCCCTAGTCGCAGAAACTTGGTCACCAGCTCAAACTGGTTGCGTGATTCCGGAGGTTGGAATAGCAGCCACCTTGTCACAACCCCAACAACAGGAGGTTAAGGAGTTTGTGCTTCGCAACAAGGAGGTGTTCTCTGAGCTGCCGGGACAAACATCTGGGGTAGAGCATGATATTATTACCCCGCCCGGTGAAAGGGTGAAGTTAAAACCCTATCGGATCCCAGAGGCCCGACGGGAGGCAATACGGGAGGAAGTACAGAAAATGCTGAACTTAGGGGTGATAGAGGAGTCCCAAAGTGATTGGTCTAGTCCCATTGTGTTGGTGCCTAAACCGGATGGGAGCTG